>CM051511.1:25000000-26250000 GCA_028015205.1 Mytilisepta virgata
ACATTTTTTCATCATCTTGGAATTATAGCTTATCACCAATTTTCTTTAAAAAATATTTTTATTATTAGAATTGCAACAGATCACCCAAGGTAAATTGACACTGAACATTGTGACCTAAGAACATCTGTTTTTTTTTATGTCAAACTGTTTTAGATGAACTGAAAATTCATCTACTGTAAATTCAGAAATTAACGCATGCATTTTTTATTGCGATTTTATCATTTTAGACCAAAATGCGATTTTAATTTTTGCCATATTGAGAAAAATCCCACTTTATACATATAAAAAATTCCAAACTGTGAGTTTAAATTATTGCGATTACAACCCTGTCACATTTTTTGCAATAATATAAATATCGCAATAATTTCCAAATTTACAGTATTCTGTAAAGTTAACCTTTGATACTGCATGTTATAATATGGTAACTAGACTCTGGAATATCTAGAGAACAATTCAGATTGAATACAAATATCATACAAATGACCAAATATAACTGCTGTTACAAAAGTTATATCTCACCAGTCTCACAGTGGTTGCCAGTGTGCGATTCTGGACAGGTACAGGAGTAGGACAGTACACCATCAACACAGGTACCACCATTCTGGCAAGTCACTCCCTCACAGAAATCAATGTCTAAAAGTAATCATTCAAATCAATATATAAATCATGTAAATTTATTTCCTTGACAATTTCTAACAAAGGAAAATTGGACAGTACTGTTTAAAAATAAGATGCTTCTCATCCTTTTTTTCTTTGGCAGTTCTATAACATGTTCAAGTTAAGTCATGTTCTTTGCTCCCAATCTGCACTTATTAAATTAACTTTTTCACCATTAACGATAAAGATAACCCGTCTTACTTGAACTCTCAAGGTAACATAGAAATAGGGTCATATAAGACACGGTGGTCACTTAATACAGATTTAGTTAAATATGACATGCACTACAAAGGGAAGTAAAAACTGAGGACTCATAAGACAGGTTGTTGCTTAATAGAGGCAGTCACTCATTATGGCAGATTTTACTGTAATTCAATATGAATTTTATTGATCCATACTATATAATGCCTATATTAGTAGAAATATGCACTGTGTAACATATAATATCCAGTGATTAGCTTGATAAGGGGAGTTATTTAAATACCAGTTTTATACAAAAACATACATGTGAACATATTTCCTGCAATAATTGGACGAAAATGGTATTATATTGTCTTTTTTGTACATGTATATGTATAGTATGAATTACCTGTTTCACAGAATTGTCCTTTGTGTGAGTCTGGGCATGTACATGTATAACTATTGATACCATCAACACACGTGGCACCATTCTGACAGTTGTTGTTCTCACAATCATTGATTTCTGTAATTGAAATTCAAGATTGAAAAATAAGTATTCTGAGATATGTTTACCAATTTGTATACACAAAATGTGCATACTTGACTACTTGTTAAGCTTAAATACAACACAACAGTCTAAAAATGCCAAAAATGTGAAGCCAAAAAAATCTAAAGCCAAGCAGGAGGAAGATACTCCTTTGATGATTCTGTGATAAAAGTGCAATGTGCAGGGCCAAATTCATTTTTCGTAAATTATATTTCAATTTCATGTTTTCGCATTACTTCCACCCATTCACTCTGTTTGACCCTCGTCCGTGCAGAACTCTTCAGTGTGATTTTTTCAACTAATTGCGATGCCATAATACATTCTTGATAGCAATGAGTTTCCATGTAGAAAGAATAATTTATATCTTTATATCCCTTCTATTCTTTAAAATCATTTGAAGTAAACTTCAATCTAATTGTATTGGAAATATCAGAGAAGTACAAGTTCTTTTATATACATACTGGTTTCACAAAATTGTCCCATGTAATCATCAGCACAGGTACATGTATATGTGGAAAGTCCATCAACACATGTGGCTCCATTATCACAATCATTATTAACACAGTCATCAATATCTGAAAATAATCAACTTACAGTGTTACTACTATAATTGGTTCCTTTCTTTTTTCCAATAATCGATAAGACATATTAAACTGCTAACAAGAAAAAATGTAGTACAACATTTAAACCCCCCCCCCAAAAAACAAGATGTACTGTGAGCCATTGCTCACTAGTGATACCCCCACTTTTCTATAAGGTTGAAAAATAAACGGTCGTCAAACAAGAAGTTGATGTCACCTTGGTCCGAAAATTTATCCCACAATATGGCATATCTATAGAAGGCTTGTGACAAAATATCAGGTGGCTATGATTAGTTGCAGAGAAAAATGTGATGTAAAATTTTGTTATGGACAGACGGATGCACGAAATCACAAGGGTAAAGAAGTATACTCCCTCTCCTTTGAAGTGGGGGTATAAAAATGAATTTTATCAATACTTTCATTGATCAGGATTTAATTTGAGAGCTCAAGGTAATAAAACAGCCTATAATATCAATGACACATGTTGTCAATGACAAAATAGGTGCAGTATTTTTTCGGAATTATTTTTAAATTAGCAATTAATAATATAACACCAATTCTTAAACATTCATTTAATATCACTGTACTGAAGCCTAAAAAGTGCATATGAGATAAATAAGTTGTAATGTGGCCTCGATCAATTAAAATATAACAACAGAATCAAACCTGTTTATAAAGGGTAACCATGGGACAAAAGAAATGTGTTCTTTATTAGCAGTTGCCCATTATACACAGTTTCATTTTACAAGTTTTGTTTATAATGACATTTTTAATGTACCCTTTATGGACAGTGATTTGCCATATAGAGGTGCCCTTTTAAGCAGGTTTGACTGCATATATTTTCTCATAAAAATGTTGATTTATTTTCTGATATTACATAACCTTTTAAGTTATACAAGTTTTATTAGAAACTTTTGGAAATGTAAAGTTTTTTCCTCGGCTGATACTCACTGATTTCACAATGTGTTCCTTTGAAGTGCTCTATACATTCACAAACATAGGACAAGAATCCATCCTTACAAGTCCCGCCATTCTGACAAACAACTCCTTCACATTCGTCAATTTCTGAAATCAAAACAGCTTGAATTTTTTTAAAAGACCACAGACAAGAATATAAGGTAAAAACTATGGTAAACAAAGTACTGTATTTTCTGGACTATAGGTCTAATTGATACTTTCTCTGTAGACTTATAATGGTAAAATAGTCATTTTACAGTAAAAAAAAGTCATGGTACTCTGTTTAAAACTGACATCTCGCAACATGTCCTCATCAAATTCCCACACATCCTGTCCTATCCTGTTTAATACATGCAAATCAGCAAGCTAAATGACCTGGGGTGCTTTCCATTATGCGGTACGTTCCAATTGAACCAAAGATTCGTGTTCCATTATTGGTCCGTACCACAGTGGTTCTTTAGAAATGACGTACCAGACAAACCGGAAGAAGAATTAGTGAAAGTCGGTATGTACCGGTACATACCGCATAATGGAAAGCACCCCAGGCTGGCAATTTTAAGGTTCTTCAAAATTTTTTTGTTTTAAACTTTTATTCAGAAAATTATTTCTGGAATGTTTAATCCAGTATCTATTCAATACAAGTAGATGGAGGTTCAAGGAATAAGCTGTAATATTTGACAATACAACATACATATATTTCAACAAGTAATAAATGATTTTTTATTTTCTGTTCCCAGTTTTCTTGTTACCCCAGCCCACTATTCTTTGATTTCACAAGGGGTCCAAGTAAAAGTAATTCAAACAGCCTTACTGATTGGCCAGTTGAACTAAGATATACAGATTTACAAACCTGTACAAACCGGAGCTGATCCACTCCATGATCCACCCAACTGACATGTTCTAGTCAAATCTCCACCAGTCTTTTCGTACCCTGTTTCACATGAGTATGTCATTGACTGACCAGGTAGGGAATCTGTATTTGTGTTTGATGATCCAAATGAAAATCCACCTAACATATTTGCTGATCCTGAACTTGTATGGGCAGGAGTTTCTGGTTTCTGGCATGGAACAACTAAAGTATAAATTTGATTTTTTGATGAAATGTCAATATTTTGCTGTGTCACTGGAAACTGACCCTTTAAAATGTAAGAAATAATTCATGGCAGCCATAAATTTGTTGGAGATTTTAATATTGGTAATAATATCTGAGCAAAATTTTATCCAGAGGGTAAGCAAATAATGTTGCCCATGTTGAAATCTAATACAAACTTGTGGCTGCCATGAATTGTTTTGATTTTAATATGGCAAAAACAGAAATGATGAAAACGAAGCAGTACTAAAAGACCTTTCAAATGACATTTATTCTGATTTTTAGCATGTAAAAATAAAATCCATAATGGTGAAAAAGTACATGTAAATAAAATAATTTTTAAAAACAAAAGAAAAATGTTACTTTTGATTAGATTTTGTCCCATTTTGTAGCCAAAAATGTCCAAATAGTTGTAGTATTTCCTCGTTCTGACAGTTCGTTTGGCGAAATTTAAAAGAATACGTTGTAATTTTGACTATGATGTCAGGCATGTGCCTGGAGATAAAGGCATATGTATCAGGCATTTTACTTGCTTCATTTATGAAATGGGTAATTAAAAATCAGGGGAGGTAATAAATAATGAAGTTATAAAGTTTTCATGTTTGTACACTTATGCTTTGTTTAGCATTGTAGGTGAAGTTGAACAACAAGAAAACAAAACGAAACTTCAAATTAACTCATTTTAGGGTTAAAATTGTAAATGTGAAAATAAACAAAAGAAACAAATTTTTTCCTGTCTTTTCATTACAACAGTCTCGGCGATATAATTGAAACACAGAAATGGCTATTGTCATCTTCTTTATAATTTTAATTTAAACTCATTAAACATCTCAGAATCTAATGGCTTAATCTCTCTATACATGAATAAATTTGTAATGATAACACATCACACTAATATTAATGATAATGAAATAATCAAACCAGAACAGTTTGACTGATGATTTAAAAAAAATAATATTCTTGATACCTGTTTCACAATCTGATCCAGTATAACCAAGGGAACATGTACAGCTGTATCCATTTACTTTATCATGACAGGTAGCTCCATGTTTACATGGGGCAGAATCACATTCATTGATGTCTGTAAAGAAAAAAATCTTTTCATTGTATGCTGATTTTTTTTTTCAATATTGAAATTAAAATTCCAATGACGAAACATAAAAAATACTTTGAAATACCATAAGTTTTTGAGATACTCAAGACTGAACCCTAAACCCCTTTGTGGTGATAGTGCAGGCATGATTTTGCCAAATGGGGGAAAACAAAAATGCTTTGCCGAAAGCCAAATTACAGTGTGAAACAAAGAAACTATAGAACAATCCCAACGGCAAAAGTTGAAATCATCCCTAAGAGTAACACCCCCAATTAAAGTTCTTTGAAACTGTGAACCAAAAAAGTCGACAAGTTCAGAATGTAAAGTTCATCAAATTTGTGGTATTTCTATCAAATGTTTTGCCAAAAGCCAAATTACAGTGTAAAACAAAGAAAATATAGAACAATCCCAACTGCAAAAGTTGAAATCATCCCTAAGAGTAACACCCTCAATTAAAGTTCTTTGAAACTGTGAACCAAAAAAGTCAACAAGTTCAGGATGTAAAGTTTATCAAATTTGTGGTATTTCTATAAAATGCTACAGATTTATTACAGAAATCATTAAATTCTGAATGAGATGTAGAATTACCTGTTTCACAATGTGTACCCTCATATCCTGCCACACATTCACAAGTGTATCCATTCACTCCATCATGACATGTGGCTCCATTGTCACATGGACCAGAGGCACATTCATCAATGTCTGCAATAAAATAATCAAAACATGATTTTATCTTAAATCAGATCTTATGTAGTGATAAAGCGTTCATTGGATATTTACCTGACATCAAAATAGCATAATATTTTTCCTATCGGCCAGTTTTATATACCAGAATATTTTGTAACATACTGCTGTACTTTTGTAACAGTTAAGTCTTCCAAAATTACCTACTTCACCAACAGGGGGTCGAACCTATAACCTTTGGTACAATATTCAGGCACTCTATCAACTGAGTTAATGAAGTACCCAACTAGCACAGTTAACGGAGGGTGGTCATAAACCTATAACTTCCATTGTATATGAGGAAAACCCTCTTACAATTTCTCCACCTCATGAGTGATCGTTCTACAATGAAGCTATACCAACTTCAACCAATTTGCCAAACTAGCCCTTTTTGACAACAGTGGGTTTTTTTAGATTGTCACCAAGGTAACAGTAGGACATGATTGTCTCCCAAAATTACCAACCACACCAACCGTGGATTGAACCTTGAATCTTTGGGTTTATATACATTTTTCATCATAAAAATCGAGGACTTTTCTAGCATTGTCAAGGCAAAATTTACATTTTTCAGACCTTCCTAAACCATTCAGTTGTTCTCTTCTGTAATTAACCATAAATAAAGAGTAAAAAATTGATTGTTAGTTTAAATGCAGTTTTGTAATTACTGGAATCATACTTTTAATAAATTTTTTTTGACAAAAATAGATTTATAAACTTTAAATGTTGTGCTTTCGTACATAAATTTTAAGACAGATACAGCAGACGTGTATTTCAATCAGATTGCGGATTATACTTCGTGCATGCTCAAAAACTGTGAGTTATCGTATCTTCAAATAGCAAGTTTTTCCAAACAGTGTATAGTGATACAATAAGTCAATTTATACGCAGAATAGATTGAGAAAGTATGAAAATCAGGAAAAAGATACCCATGAAAGAAAACAAATTCAAAAAAATATTTCTTTTCAATAAATTCTGTTTTTCAAGGTGTTTCAAAGACATTTTGCAAAATTTTAAGTACTTTCATGGGTTTCAAGGACCTGTGCGAACCCTGCTTAATGGTAACTTGACAAAAAGGCCATTATATCAAAATAAAAGATATTTGATTAAATTATAAAAGATAGGTTAAGGCATGCATACATGTATATATGATTAATGTTAACATTTAAAACTTACTTGTTTCACAGTGTGTATCAGTATAGCCTGGTGCACATTCACATGTGTATCCATTCACTCCATCATGGCATGTGGCTCCATTGTCACATGGGCCAGAGGCACATTCATCAATGTCTGGTGAAATATAAAATACATTTAGTAACATAAAGGAAATAATATTATACAATAAATTCCAGTATGTTAACAATGCCTGCAATGTTTTTCTTTTGTTCTCAAAATTTTCACTCTAATGATATATAAAAAAGTAAAACATGTAACCAGGCCAATCAATGTAATAAAATCTATCAAATGCAAACAATAAAAACTTTTTAAAAAATTAAATCACAGTTGAAAAATTTGATACAAATTGAACTATATTATCATTATCAATTTTTTAAACTTACTTGTTTCACAGTGTGTATCAGTATAGCCTGGTGCACATTCACATGTGTATCCATTCACTCCATCATGACATGTGGCTCCGTTGTCACATGGACCAGAGGCACATTCATCAATATCTAGAAAATATAATCAAACAAAGCTTTATCTTACAATAAATGTATCAACTCTTTGCCATTTTGTCCATTTCATTAACCTTACAATTTCACAACCTAAAAAGAAATAAAACATATTCATCATAATTCTAAAGTTAATAAATTTATGGAATGCAAGAAAACTATGTGGTATCTACAGTATGAAATACAATTGAGAAATCTTTTTTGTATGGGCACACCATTTTGAAACTTGCATTTAACATAACAACCCTTTTATCTTTAAAACTTACTTGTTTCACAGTGTGTATCAGCATATCCTGGTGCACATTCACAGGTGTATCCATTCACTCCATCATGACAGGTGGCTCCATTGTCACATGGACCAGAGGCACATTCATCAATGTCTGGGAAAATTTATAGATTTTTGTAAATAAATTTGTATTTTATTGTCCTGTTACTATTTTTGATTACAAAATAATTAAAACTATTTATAAATCTAAAATTAATTATGCAAGGTTTTTCATTTCCTAATATCAAAATTTCCAATTATATGGTTTAACAATAATAACTAGAGGTACTGTTGTCACAGGAGTCCAGCATGCTGGACTGTTTTAGCACGCTAAAACTGATGTCTCCCCTTCCATACCCATAGTTTTTTTAACATTTTTTAGGGATCATCAAGGTGGCAAATTAAGAGCTATGGTACATAATACATGTAGTTACCTACAGATATGTGCTTCAACAAGGAATGAATAAGGTAATATATAGTTTTGGGGAAGGGATCTGAACCATTTTTAAGATAAAATAAGGTTTCTGATTTTGAGGGGGTGGGGATGATCCCCAGGGCTAAGATGTATAGTACATTCAACTTGTCTTGTAACCATGAGTAGTACAATATATGGTTTAGGGGTGGGGATTCCAACCATTTTTAAGATAAAATAAGGTTTCTGATTTTGAGGGGGGTGGGGATGACCCCCTGGGCTAAGATGTATATTGCATTCAACTCGTCTTGTAACCATGAGTAGTACAATATATTGTTTAGGGGTGGGGATTCCAACCATTTTTAAGATAAAATAAGGTTTCTGATTTTGTGGGGGTGGGGATGACCCCCAAGGCTAAGATGTATATTGCATACAACTGGTCTTGTAACCATGAGTAGTACAATATATGGTTTAGGGGTGGGGATTCCAACCATTTTTAAGATAAAATAAGGTTTCTGATTTTGAGGGGGTGAGGATGACCCCCAGGTCTAAGATGCATATTGCATTCAACTCGTCTTGTAACCATGAGTAGTACAATATATGGTTTAGGGGTGGGGATTTCAACCATTTTTAAGATAAATTAAGGTTTCTGGTCTTGAGGGGTAGGGGATGACCCCCGGGGCTCAGATGTATACTGCATTCAACTTGTCTTGTTATCATGAATAATAAAATATATGGTTTAAGGGTGGGGATTTCAACCCTTTCCAAGATAATGTAGGCTAGGGGTGGGGACTGACCCCCAGGGACCCAAATGTGGTACTCTGCACTCCACCTTGGCCTGATGCATATACCTTCCAAATATCATGAGGCTAGCTCAAGAAACAAAAAAGTTATGTTCCGGACAAAAAATTTGATTAGAAGAGGAAGAAGAACACTATTGGGTTGGGATCTCAATGGTTTTCAGAATATTTAGTATTTTATCATTTGAGGGGGTGGGGCATGACCCCCCTCAGACCCCCCTATGGTACCAAATGATTTGTCTTATCATAAGGAGTAATAATATATATGGTTATAGGGTGGGGATCACAATGGTTTTCAAAATATTAAGTATTTTATCATTTAAGGGGGTGGGGCATGACCCCCCCTCAGACCCCCTATGGTATCAAATGATTCGTCTTATCATAAGGAGTAATAATATATATGGTTATAGGGTGGGGATCTCAATGGTTTTCAGAATAATAAGTATTTTGTCATTTAAGGGGGTGGGGCATGACCCCCCCCTCAGACCCCCTGTAGTACCAAATGATTCGTCTTATCATAAGGAGTAATAATATATATGGTTATAGGGTGGGGATCTCAATGGTTTTCAGAATAATAAGTATTTTGTCATTTGAGGGGGTGGGGCATGACCCCCCCCCCCTCAGACCCCCTATGGTACCAAATGATTCGTCTTATCATAAAGAGTAATAATATATATGGTTATTGGTTGGGGATCTCAATGGTTTTCAGAATATTTAGTATTTTATCATTTGAAGGGGTGGGGCATGACCCCCCTCAGACCCCCCTATGGTACCAAATGATTCGTCTTATCATAAGGAGTAATAATATATATGGTTATAGGGTGGGGATCTCAATGGTTTTCAGAATATTTAGTATTTTATCATTTGAGGGGGTGGGGCATGACCCCCCTCAGACCCCCCTATGGTACCAAATGATTCGTCTTATCATAAGGAGTAATTATATATATGGTTATAGGGTGGGGATCTCAATGGTTTTCAGAATATTTAGTATTTTATCGTTTGAGGGGGTAGGGCATGACCCCCCTCAGACCCCCCTATGGTACCAAATGATTTGTCTTATCATAAGGAGTAATAATATATATGGTTATAGAGTGGGGATCACAATGGTTTTCAAAATATTAAGTATTTTGTTATTTTAGCCTACATTTTACAGGCTAGGGGGTGGGGACTGACCCCCAGGGACCCAAATGTGGTACTCTGCACTCCGCCATGACCTGATGCATATACCTTCCAAATATCATGAGGCTAGCTCAAGAAACAAAAAAGTTATGTTCCGGACAAAAAATTTGATTAGAAGAGGAAGAATAACTAGAATTGCAATTGCGAGCAATAGCAGATGTCGCCCCTGGCAGCCATCTTGAAAATGGCGGCCATTTCGAAAAAAAGTATTGATTGCACACCTTCACATAGTGATCTAACTTTCTGCCAAGTTTCATTCAATTCTATCACGGCATCTCCGAGAACTAAGCCGGACAAAAATCATTGGAAAGAAAGAATAATAACTAGAATTGCAATTGCGAGCAATAGCAGATGTCGCCCCTGGCAGCCATCAAGAAAATGGCGGCCATTTCGAAAAAAAAGTATTGATTGCACACCTTCACATAGTGATCTTACTTTCTGCCAAGTTTCATTCAATTCTATCCATGTTAAGTTTTTCGCCATTTTAACATCATTTTTCAAAATGGCCGCCAAACGTCTCCAACCGATCGCCATTTTTTTTCATCAGTTTGTTCTTCTAATTGTACTTTACAAACCTACGAAGTTTAATGAAATTCTATGGTACAGTTTTTGAGATATAAACGTGTTAAATTACCGATCTATGAATGGCGGCCATCTTGAAAATGGCGGCCATTTTGAAAAAAAAAGTTTTGATTGCACACCTTCACATAGTGATCTAACTTTCTGCCAAGTTTCATTCAATTCTATCCAGGCATCTCCGAGAACTAAGCCGGACAAAAATCATTGGAAAGAAAGAATAATAACTAGAATTGCAATTGCGAGCAATAGCAGATGTCGCCCCTGGCAGCCATCTAGAAAATGGCGGCCATTTCGAAAAAAAAGTATTGATTGCACACCTTCACATAGTGATCTTACTTTCTGCCAAGTTTCATTCAATTCTATCCATGTTAAGTTTTTCGCCATTTTAACATCATTTTTCAAAATGGCCGCCAAACGTCTCCAACCGATCGCCATTTTTTTTCATCAGTTTGTTCTTCTAATTGTACTTTACAAACCTACGAAGTTTAATGAAATTCTATGGTACAGTTTTTGAGATATAAACGTGTTAAATTACCGATCTATGAATGGCGGCCATCTTGAAAATGGCGGCCATTTTGAAAAAAAAGTTTTGATTGCACACCTTCACATAGTGATCTAACTTTCTGCCAAGTTTCATTCAATTCTATCAAGGCATCTCCGAGAACTAAGCCGGACAAAAATCATTGGAAAGAAAGAATAATAACAAAGAAACGGAAGAATAACAATATGTCGTCCCGTGACTACGTTCGGGGCGACATAATAACAAAGAAACGGAAGAATAACAATATGTCGTCCCGTGACTACGTTCGGGGCGACATAATAACAAAGAAACGGAAGAATAACAATATGTCGTCCCGTGACTACGTTCGGGGCGACATAACTAGAATTGCAATTGCGAGCAATAGCAGATGTCGCCCCTGGCAGCCATCTTGAAAATGGCGGCCATTGCGAAAAAAAAAGTATTGATTGCACACCTTCACATAGTGATCTTACTTTCTGCCAAGTTTCATTCAATTCTATCCAGGCATCTCCGAGAACTAAGCCGGACAAAAATCATTGGAAAGAAAGAATAATAATAACTAGAATTGCAATTGCGAGCAATAGCAGATGTCGCCCCTGGCAGCCATCTTGAAAATGGCGGCCATTTCGAAAAAAAAAGTATTGATTGCACACCTTCACATAGTGATCTTACTTTCTGCCAAGTTTCATTCAATTCTATCCAGGCATCTCCGAGAACTAAGCCGGACAAAAATCATTGGAAAGAAAGAATAATAATAATAACAAAGAAACGGAAGAATAACAATATGTCGTCCCGTGACTACGTTCGGGGCGACATAATAACTAGAATTGCAATTGCGAGCAATAGCAGATGTCGCCCCTGGCAGCCATCTTGAAAATGGCGGCCATTTCGAAAAAAAAAGTATTGATTGCACACCTTCACATAGTGATCTTACTTTCTGCCAAGTTTCATTCAATTCTATCCAGGCATCTCCGAGAACTAAGCCGGACAAAAATCATTGGAAAGAAAGAATAATAACTAGAATTGCAATTGCGAGCAATAGCAGATGTCGCCCCTGGCAGCCATCTAGAAAATGGCGGCCATTTCGAAAAAAAAGTATTGATTGCACACCTTCACATAGTGATCTTACTTTCTGCCAAGTTTCATTCAATTCTATCCATGTTAAGTTTTTCGCCATTTTAACATCATTTTTCAAAATGGCCGCCAAACGTCTCCAACCGATCGCCATTTTTTTTCATCAGTTTGTTCTTCTAATTGTACTTTACAAACCTACGAAGTTTAATGAAATTCTATGGTACAGTTTTTGAGATATAAACGTGTTAAATTACCGATCTATGAATGGCGGCCATCTTGAAAATGGCGGCCATTTTGAAAAAAAAGTTTTGATTGCACACCTTCACATAGTGATCTAACTTTCTGCCAAGTTTCATTCAATTCTATCAAGGCATCTCCGAGAACTAAGCCGGACAAAAATCATTGGAAAGAAAGAATAATAACTAGAATTGCAATTGCGAGCAATAGCAGATGTCGCCCCTGGCAGCCATCTAGAAAATGGCGGCCATTTCGAAAAAAAAGTATTGATTGCACACCTTCACATAGTGATCTTACTTTCTGCCAAGTTTCATTCAATTCTATCCATGTTAAGTTTTTCGCCATTTTAACATCATTTTTCAAAATGGCCGCCAAACGTCTCCAACCGATCGCCATTTTTTTTCATCAGTTTGTTCTTCTAATTGTACTTTACAAACCTACGAAGTTTAATGAAATTCTATGGTACAGTTTTTGAGATATAAACGTGTTAAATTACCGATCTATGAATGGCGGCCATCTTGAAAATGGCGGCCATTTTGAAAAAAAAAGTTTTGATTGCACACCTTCACATAGTGATCTAACTTTCTGTCAAGTTTCATTCAATTCTATCACGGCATCTCCGAGAACTAAGCCGGACATAAATCATTGGAAAGAAAGAATAATAATAACAAAGAAACGGAAGAATAACAATATGTCGTCCCGTGACTACGTTCGGGGCGACATAATAACAAAGAAACGGAAGAATAACAATATGTCGTCCCGTGACTACGTTCGGGGCGACATAATAACAAAGAAACGGAAGAATAACAATATGTCGTCCCGTGACTACGTTCGGGGCGACATAATAACAAAGAAACGGAAGAATAACAATATGTCGTCCCGTGACTACGTTCGGGGCGACATAATAATCACTGAAACAATATGTCTCCCTTCGAGAAGGGGAGACATAATTCAGTAAAATCCTCAAAATATATAATATAAATCTGTACTATGAAGTTATTAGCAAACTTGTAATTACACACACTAAATATAAAAAATTCTAATATTTTCAATAACCCCTAACACCATCATTACAAATATTATTAAATAAAGGTTCAAGCTCTTTTCTGCAGCCAAAAAGTCTCGCTGTTTTACAAGATATTCTTAATTTTCATTAGTGTATTAATTAACATTTTCAACTACATTCTACTTCTAAAAAGTACAAAAAAGGGTTAATCTCTACCGATAAGGATGAAATTCCAGATTTTTTTTCAAACGTTTTACCAACAGTGTAAAAATGCTGTTTTATTTCTCATAAAACCTACTTGTTTCACAGTGTGTATCAGCATAGCCTGCTGCACATTCACATGTGTAGCCATTCACTCCATCATGACACGTGGCTCCATTGTCACATGGGCCAGAGGCACATTCATCAATGTCTATAAGAAAAATTTCTGTATGTTACTTTCATTCATACATAATTTACTGAATTTTTGTTACCTCAAATTTGGATCGTTTATTTCATAATATGTATGAACACAGCAGACTACATCCTATGTATGTAAAAATTACATTTGACAACTAAATATTTTAAATAAACCTTCATGTCATTGCCCATACAACATATGTTACATAGAAATATATTCATTTATCATATACTTGATAGGAAAATAGCATATATGATACTGAAAGAACATTGTCAGCTGTATTTTCTACCGTGATGATATCTATGTGACCACCCCTTTATCAAACCCATTAAAATGATATTGGTCATGGGACCAGAAAAAAAATTTTCACCACTTTTTAAATACATGATAAAGCATACAAAACATGTCAAAATCCGTATCAAATGCCGTATCACCCCTCGATCAATATTATACCTCTGGCATATTTTTTTAAATCCCGAGTGATACAGCATGTGAAACGGATTTTGCAAAGTATTGTTCTCTATTAATATCACATCCAAATACACAGTACTGTTGACCAGGAAAACAATTTGTACTAATATTATTACATGACCACTGCAGTTTGAAAATAAGGTCAATATGACAAATATGCCTAAAGCCCCCTTTACACTGGTCGAAGACTGTGGTATGCTCTCGACCTTTACGATCGCCAAGATCACAGCAGGGTCGTGGAAAAATTGGAAAACCATCTTCAGTGTAAAGGTATTCACGACACCCCTACACTTACCATACAATCAAAATACGTTTTTTCGATAATCTTTCACGTTGCTACTACGCTCTCCTACAGTTTCGCTACAATGCCTGCGTTTGTGGTACGTTCAAGCTACGACAATAACACGATGCCCCTAGGCCGATGTTGTACGACCTCTCATGATTGTGACACGACATCGATACGCGCTTGACGATCGTAATACGTTGTCAATACGCTGCTACCACGAGTATTACGACCTTGCTATGTTGTTCTCACGATCTAGCCACGATCAGCAAATAAACTATATAAAAGGACAATTTCTTGCTTGAATGTATATTAGTTCTCACTACGATGTCTCACTACGATGTCACTACGATGTCTCTGCGCTTCCTCTACGACCAGCAAATAAATTATATAAAAGGACAATTTCTTGCTTGAATGTATATACGATGTCTCACTAGGATCTCACTACGATGTCTCTGCGCTTCCTCTACGACAGCGGTACGATGTCTGTATGATCAAAAGTGGCAACGACCTTGCTATGTAAATTTTGAGCATGTTCAAAACAGTTGTGGCACCCGGAGATTCTACTACGACCTATCACGTGCAATGCCGACCACACTACGCTACTTGAAGACCTCAGTACGACCCCACTAAGATGTTCCACGATCAAAACATTTTTTATGGTCGTAGTGCAGTCTTCTTTCAGTGTAAAGGGGGCTTAACAACAAATACATATACCATATACCCAAGTGTTAAAGTAAGGCAAAGATCATAGAACATACGTAAGATATATATTATTATACTCTTTACAAAAATCCTATAATTTTAAAAATCTGTAGATTTATTTCCATTTGTACTACATCTGTCATACATATACATTGAGAAAACTTAATTACATCACTGCAATGTGTAAACTTCAAAATGATCAAATGAATGAGAATTACTGGCCGGCAAGGTATCATTATAAGCTATTACTAGTATCATTCTGCAAACTTAAAGTTTTCTTTGTAATCAAGCAAGGACTTTGTAAAGAAAAATCAGAGAGTACGAGGAAATACAGAAAAATTTGATATGAATGTCCAATATATTTCAAGGTTGTTAAATAAATGTTCAAAGTTGCAAACTGAAAGAACAGATATTCATATGGACCACATCCAGATTAATTAGCAATTCAGCATATGGAAAATAAGTCTACGTATAAATTTGTATATATCAATAAAGTTTTGAATTTGAATTTATAAATGCTATTCAATTATTTGTAAGCTGGACCTAATAAGCAACATACCCCTATACATATAATAATAATATGAACCAAGTATTTTCAGCAGTGGATGTGTCTTTTCTGGTCATTAAATTTAGCTTTATAGTTTGGTTAAGTTTGGTTTATTTGGGTTTCACACCACTTTTAACACAACTGGCTAAACTGGGGTGGCCACTTTTTATTAGTAGAGAATTTCAAGCTAAAAAGAACCCAGCAAAAAACCAGCAACCTTTTACATCAAAATTGACAATCCTTGTCAACTAAGATTGGAGCAAACCAAAAAATTCAAAAATTAGAAATTTAACAATATTCAAATTGATCATATTATTTATTGAAAATCTACTTGTTTCACAGTGTATGCCAGCATAGCCTGGTGCACATTCACATGTGTATCCATTCACTCCATCATGGCATGTGGCTCCATTGTCACATGGACCAGAGGCACATTCATTGATATCTAGAAAAAGAAAAAAATTATTAGTTTATCAATTAAATCTTAAAGCTCTGCCATTTTTTAACCGAATTTAAAAAATTTAAACATTTTAATTTTTGTTATTCCTGAATTAAAATAATAAATATCAAGAGTAAAATAAATATTTATGCTGGTATTTTACTACACAGTTAAACTTACTTAGTTCAAACAGATTTAAACTATTAAAATTAACATCATATACCCATATTGTATTTGTATCATGGCATTTGGGTACAACAAAATCAAACTCTGTTACGTCCTACCATCATTATTATTATTTTGAAAACCTACTTGTTGCACAGTGTGTATCAGTATAGCCTGGTGCACATTCACAGGTGTATCCATTTACTCCATCTTTACATGTGGCTCCATTGTCACATGGACCAGAGGCACATTCATCAATATCTGGGAAAATAAACAATTGAAATTATTTTGATATTTGAAATCAGTTTATTGAGATTTATGTTACAAGTCTACAGTTTTTTGTAACTTTGTGTTTATAGCTATTTTCTACATTTTCAGGGTATAATTCCCCAATATAAACATCAAGTCAAACATATTTTTAGTTTAAATAGTTGAAAAATACAAATATTATTTAAAAGAAACTATATATTTAGGAAGTCAAGAATGACAATGGAAACTATTTCAAATTATCAAACTGAAAATAAACCTAAGGTTAACAATCATCATTGCCCATACAACATATGTTACATAGAAATATATTCATTTATCATATACTTGATAGGAAAATTGCATATATGATACTGAAAGAACATTGTCAGCTGTATTTTCTACCGTGATGATATCTATGTGACCACCCCTTTATCAAACCCATTAAAATGATATTGGTTATGGGACCAGAAAAAAAATTTTCACCACTTTTTAATTCAATTTAACATAATTTTTTCGAGAACCTACTTGTCTCACAGTGGATACCAGCATATCCTGGTACACAGTCACATGTGTATCCATTCACTCCATCTTGACAAGTGGCTCCATTGTCACATGGACCAGAAGCACATTCATCAATATCTGTGAAAAGCAGTGTATTATGATATATGAACAGCTTATAAATGGAGATTTGTTTATTAAAGCGCTAATTTTTTATAAGATTTTGATGATAGGAATAACTCACATATGAGATAATATTTTGGACAAAAAGTCATTATATATGTGGGAAAAAGTTCAATAGTCTCTCTAAAATATTATCATTATGCTTGTTTTAAAAACCTACTTGTTTCACAGTGTGTATCAGTATAGCCTGGTGCACATTCACATGTGTATCTATTCACTCCATCATGACAGGTGGCTCCATTGTCACATGGACCAGAGGCACATTCATCAATATCTGGGAAAATAAACAATTGAAATTATTTTGATATAATTTAATATTGGATATAACGCATCATTTGATTGGTCAATTTTTTCCATCATAGACTAAATTTTCGTTTTCACGATGACGTCATTAAAGGGAATCCCAACATTTTAGATTTCAAAACAAGCATTGAAATTAAATTATAAGATTTAACTGTAATTTTGTTTTCAGTCTATTCGTATTGACTTCAATGCACATGGTGCACACTTTCAAATAACCCCCTATGTGAGTTATTTAGTATGCACCACATGATTCAGGTTATTTCTTCATAGACTGAAAAAAAATTACAGTCAATCCTTAGATAAGAAATCAGTTTATTGAAATTTCTTTGTTGTAAGTCTACAATTTTTTTGAAACCTTGTGTTAGTTATTTTCTACATTTTCAGGATATAATTCCCCAATATAAACATCAAGTCAAACATATTTTAAGTTTAAATAGTTTAAGAATACTGGTGTTTTTTAAAAGAAACTATATATTTTGGAAGTAAAGTATGACAAGGAAAAATATATAAGATTATCAAACTGAAAATAAACCTAAGGTTAAATATCACAAATTGCACAATATAACAGCAACATTTTTCAAGGAACCTACTTGTCTCACAGTGGACACCAGCATATCCTGGTACACAGTCACATGTGTATCCATTCACTCCATCTTGACAGGTGGCTCCATTATCACATGGACCAGAGGCACATTCATCAATGTCTGTGAAAAGCAATGTATTCTGATATATGAAATCAGCTTATAAGTAGAGATTTGTTTATTATATCGCTCATTTTTTATAAGATTTCGATGATGGGAATAACTCACATATAAGATAATAATTTGAACAAAAAGTCATTATTTACACAGAAACTAGAAAAGGAGTATCCCCCCCACACACACTTGATAATTAACCTCAATTATGTGTATAAACATCCTACAAAATATTAAAAATGTAGCTCTAAAACTGTAGGAGAAGATACCAGGACAAATCATGTTCCCATTATGCAGCTAGTACGAAAAAATGTCCAACTACCTGTCATTTTGAGAATATTTGAAAAAAATCAAAGTCCTTTGGACATGCAAACCTCCATTATGTGTATAAACATCCTGCAAAATATTAAAGCTGTAGCTCTAAAACTGTAGGAGATAGCCAGACAAACCATCTATCTATATCCGAACGGATGAACGGACGGACGAACGGACAGACAAGGGTAAATTAATGTGCCCCTGACTATTCGCAGCAGGGGCATAAAAAGTTCAATAGTCTCTCTAAAATATTATCATTATGCTTGTTTTAAAAACCTACTTGTTTCACAGTGTGTATCAGTATAGCCTGGTGAACATTCACAGGTGTAACCATTCACTCCATCATGACAGGTGGCTCCGTTGTCACATGGACCAGAGGCACATTCATCAATATCTGGGAAAATAAACGATTGCAATCATTTTGATATATGAAATCAGTTTCCTGAAATTTCTATGATATAAGTCTACAATTTTTTGTAACATTGTGTTTATAGTTATTTTCTACATTTTCAGGATATAATTCCCCAATATAAACATCAAGTTAAACATATTTTAAGTTTAAATAGTTGAAGAATACTGGAAAAATAAATCAAATTATCAAACTGAAAATAAATCTAAGGTTAACAATCACAAGATGCACAATATAACAGCAATATTTTTTAAGGAACCTACTTGTCTCACAGTGGACACCAGCATATCCTGGTACACAGTCACATGTGTATCCATTCACTCCATCTTGACAGGTGGCTCCATTGTCACATGGACCAGAGGCACATTCATCAATGTCTGTGAAAAGCAAATGTATTCTGATATATGAAATCAGCTTTTAAATAGAGATTTGTTTATTAAAATGCTCATTTTTTTTAAGATAAGATTTTAATAATGGGAATAACTCACACATAAGAAAATATTTTGAATAAAAAGTCATTATTTACACAGAAACAAGAAAAGAAGTATGCCCCGGCCCACATTTGATAATTAACCTCAATTATGTGTATAAACATCCTACAAAATATTAAAGCTGTAGCTCTAAAACTGTAGGAGGAGACAGCAGGACAAATCATGTTTCCATTATGCAGCTAGTACGAAAAAAATGACTTAATCCAACTACCTGTCATTTTGAGAATA
Organism: Mytilisepta virgata; assembly: GCA_028015205.1. Classification (NCBI taxonomy): domain Eukaryota; kingdom Metazoa; phylum Mollusca; class Bivalvia; order Mytilida; family Mytilidae; genus Mytilisepta; species Mytilisepta virgata. Next base: position 25,019,952 of record CM051511.1, read on the forward strand.
TTTGAAAAAAATCAAAGTCCTTTGGACATGCAATCCTCCATTATGTGTATAAACATCCTACAAAATATTAAAGCTGTAGCTCTAAACCTGTTGGAGGAGATAGCCAGACAAACTATCTATCTATATCCGGACAGACGAACGGACAGCCAACGGTAAATTAATGTCCCCCAACTGCTCGCCGCAGGGGCATAAAAAGTTCAATAGTCTCTCTAAAGTATAATCATTATGCTTGTTTTAAAAACCTACTTGTCTCACAGTGTGTATCAGTATAGCCTGGTGCACATTCACAGGTGTATCCATTCACTCCATCATGACATGTGGCTCCGTTGTCACATGGACCAGAGGCACATTCATCAATATCTGGGAAAAGCAATGTATTCTGATATACAAAATCAGCTTTTAAATAGAGATTTGTTTATTAAAGCGCTCATTTTTTTTCAAATAAGATTTTGATAATGAGAATAACTCACATATAAGATACTATTTTCAATAGAAAAGAAGTATGCCCCCACCCACACTTCATAATTAAAGACAAAGTTCTTTTGTAGGTGTGATTTTTTTTTAATGAAGTGTGTCTGTAAGACACAAATGATGCCCCCACCTGACCATAAGAAATTATAAACAATGCAGCTAGTCGAAAAAAATGACTAAGTCCAACTACCTGTCATTTTGAGAATATTGAAAAAAATCTAAATTCTGTTGACATGCACACCTCCATTATGTGTATAAACATCCTACAAAATATTAATGCTGTAGCTCTAAAACTGTAGGAGGAGATAGCAGGACAAATCATGTTCCCATTATGCAGCTAGTATGAAAAAAATTACTTAGTCCAACTAACTGTCATTTTGAGAATATGTGAAAAAAATCGAAGTCCTTTGGACAGGCAAACCTCCATTATGTGTATAAACATCCTGCAAAATATTAAAGCTGTAGCTCTAAAATTGTAGGAGATAGCCAGACAAACCATCTATCAATATCCGGACAAACGGATGGACAAATGGACAGACAAGGGTAAATTAATGTGCCCCAACTATTCGCCGCAGGGGCATAAACAGTTCAATAGTCTAAAATATTATCATTATGCTTGTTTTAAAAACTTACTTGTCTCACAGTGTGTATCAGTATAGCCTGGTGCACATTCACAGGTGTATCCATTCACTCCATCATGACATGTGGCTCCATTGTCACATGGACCAGAGGCACATTCATCAATATCTGTGAAAAGCAATGTATTCTGATATATGAACGGCTTATAAATGGAGATTTGTTTATTAAAGCACTCATTTTTTATAAGATTTTGATGATAGGAATAACCTGCATATGAGATAATATTTTGGACAAACAGTCATTATATATGCAGGAAAAAATTCAATAGTCTCTAAAATATTATCATTATGCTTGTTTTAAAAACTTACTTGTCTCACAGTGTGTATCAGTATAGCCTGGTGCACATTCACATGTGTATCCATTCACTCCATCTTTACATGTGGCTCCATTGTCACATGGACCAGACGCACATTCATCAATATCTGGGAATATAAACAATTGAAATTATTTTGATACAATTTAATATTGGATATAACACGTCATTTGATTGGTCAAATTTTTTTTCGTCTATCATATCATAGACTAAATTTTCGTTTTCACAATAATGTCATTAAAGGGAATCCCAATGTTTTAGATGTCAACAGAACTGTTGGAATTAAATTACATGTATAAGGATTCACTGTAATTTTGTTTTCAGTCTATTCATATTAACCACATGGTGCACTTTTTCAAATAACCCGCTAGTGTGCACCATATGATTGAGGTTATTTCTTCATAGACTGAAAAAAAAATTACGGTCAATCCTTAAATTTGAAACCAGTTTATTGAGATTTATGTTATAAGTCTACAATTTCTTTGTAACCTTGTGTTTATAGTTATTTTCTACATTTTCATGGTATAATTCCCCAATATAAACATCAAGTCAAACATATTTTAAGTTTAAATAGTTGAAGAATACTGGTATTTTTTAAAAGAAACTATATATTTAGGAAGTCAAACAATGAAAAATATATCAAATTATCAAACTGAAAATAAACCTAAGGTTAACAATCACAAGATGCACAATATACAGCAGTATTTTTTAAGGAACCTACTTGTTTTACAGTGGACACCAGCATATCCTGGTACACAGTCACATGTGTATCCATTCACTCCATCTTGACAGGTGGCTCCATTGTCACATGGACCAGAGGCACATTCATCAATATCTGTGAAAAGCAATGTATCTGATATATGAAATCAGCTTATAAATGGAGATTTGTTTATTAAAGCGCTCATTTTTTATAAGATTTTGATGATGGGAATAACTCACATATAAGAAAATTTTTTAATAAAGTAATTATTTACGCAAAAAAAGTTCACTAGTCTCTCTGAAATATTGTCATAATGCTTTTTGTTTTAAAACCTACTTGTTTCACAGTGTGTATCAGTATAGCCTGGTGCACATTCACAGGTGTATCCATTCACTCCATCATGACAGGTGGCTCCATTGTCACATGGACCAGAGGCACATTCATCAATATCTGGGAAAATAAACGATTGCAATCATTTTGATATATGAAATCAGTTTATTGAGATTTCTATGATATAAGTCTACAATTTTTTGTGACCTTGTGTTTATAGTTATTTTCTACATTTTCAGGATATATTTCCCCAATATAAACATCAAGTCAAACATATTTTAAATTTAAATAGTTGAAGAATACTGGTATTTTTTAAAAGAAACTATATATTTCGGAAGTAAAGTATGACAAGGAAAAATATATCAAATTATCAAACTGAAAATAAACCTAAGGTTAACAATCACAAGATGCACAATATAACAGCAATATTTTTTAAGGAACCTACTTGTCTCACAGTGGACACCAGCATATCCTGGTACACAGTCACATGTGTATCCATTCACTCCATCTTGACAGGTGGCTCCATTGTCACATGGACCAGAGGCACATTCATCAATGTCTGTGAAAAGCAATGTATTCTGATATATGAAATCAGCTTTTAAACAGAGATTTGTTTATTAAAATGCTCATTTTTTTTAAGATAATATTTTAATAATGGGAATAACTCACACATAAGAAAATATTTTGAATAAAAAGTCATTATTTACACAGAAACAAGAAAAGAAGTATGCCCCGGCCCACATTTGATAATTAACCTCATTTATGTGTATAAACATCCTACAAAATATTAAAGCTGTAGCTCTAAAACTGTAGGAGGAGACAGCAGGACAAATCATGTTTCCATTATGCAGCTAGTACGAAAAAAATGACTTAATCCAACTACCTGTCATTTTGAGAATATTTGAAAAAAATCAAAGTCCTTTGGACATGCAATCCTCCATTATGTGTATAAACATCCTACAAAATATTAAAGCTGTAGCTCTAAACCTGTTGGAGGAGATAGCCAGACAAACTATCTATCTATATCCGGACAGACGAACGGACAGCCAACGGTAAATTAATGTCCCCCAACTGCTCGCCGCAGGGGCATAAAAAGTTCAATAGTCTCTCTAAAGTATAATCATTATGCTTGTTTTAAAAACCTACTTGTCTCACAGTGTGTATCAGTATAGCCTGGTGCACATTCACAGGTGTATCCATTCACTCCATCATGACATGTGGCTCCGTTGTCACATGGACCAGAGGCACATTCATCAATATCTGGGAAAATAAACAATTGAAATTATTTTGATATATGAAATCAGTTTATTGAAATTTCTGTTCTTAGTCTACAATTTTTTGTAACCATGTGTTTATAGTTATTTTCTACATTTTCAGGGTATAATTTTCCAATATAAACATTACGTCAAACATATTTTAAGTTTAAATAGTTGAAGAATACTGGTATTTTTTAAAAGAAACTTTATATTTAGGAAGTCAAACAATGAAAAATAAATCAAATTATCAAACTGAAAATAAACCTAAGGTTAACAATCACAATATGTGCAATATAACAGCAGTAATTTTTAAGGAACCTACTTGTCTCACAGTGGACACCAGCATATCCTGGTACACAGTCACATGTGTATCCATTCACTGCATCTTGACAGGTGGCTCCATTGTCACATGGACCAGAGGCACATTCATCAATGTCTGTGAAAAGCAGTGTATTCTGATAAATGAACAGCTTATAAATGGAGATTTGTTTATTAAAGCGCTCATTTTTTATAAGATTTTGATGATGGGAATAACTCGCATATGAGATAATATTTTGAATAAAAAGTCATTATATACGCAGGAAAAAATTCAATAGTCTATCTAAAATATTATCATTATATTTGTTTTAAAAACCTACTTGTCTCACAGTGTGTATCAGTATATCCTGGTGCACATTCACAAGTGTATCCATTTACTCCATCATGACAGGTGGCTCCGTTGTCACATGGACCAGAGGCACATTCATCAATGTCTGGGAAAATAAACAATTGAAATTATTTTGATATATGAAATTAGTTTATTGAGATTTCTATGTTGTAAGTCTACAATTTTTTTGAAACCTTGTGTTAGTTATTTTCTACAGTTTCAGGGTATAATTCCCCAATATAAACATCCAGTTAAAACATATTTTAAGTTTAAATAGTTGAAGAATACTGGTATTTTTTAAAATAAACTATATATTTAGGAAGTCAAGTATGACAAGGAAAAATATATCAAATTATCAAACTGAAAATAAACCCAAGGCTAACAATCACAAGATGCACAATATAACAGCAATATTTTCCAGAACCTACTTGTCTCACAGTGGACACCAGCATATCCTGGTACACAGTCACATGTGTATCCATTCACTCCATCTTGACAGGTGGCTCCATTGTCACATGGACCAGAGGCACATTCATCAATGTCTGTGAAAAGCAGTGTACTCTGATATATGAACAGCTTATAAATGGAGATTTGTTTATTAAAGCGCTCATTTTTTATAAGATTTTGATGATGGGAATAACTCGCATATGAGATAATATTTTCAATAAAAAGTCATTATTTACGCAGGAAAAAATTCAATAGTCTATCTAAAATATTATCATTATATTTGTTTTAAAAACCTACTTGTCTCACAGTGTGTATCAGTATATCCTGGTGCACATTCACAAGTGTATCCATTTACTCCATCATGACAGGTGGCTCCGTTGTCACATGGACCAGAGGCACATTCATCAATGTCTGGAAAAATAAACAATTGAAATTATTTTGATATATGAAATTAGTTTATTGAGATTTCTATGTTATAAGTCTACAATTTTTTTGAAACCTTGTGTTAGTTATTTTCTATATTTTCAGGATATAATTCCCCAATATACGTAAACATCAAGTCAAACATATTTTAAGTTTAAATAGTTGAAGAATATTGGTATATTTTAAAAGAAACTATATATTTAGGAAGTCAAGTATGACAAGGAAAAATATATCAAATTATCAAACTGAAAATAAACCCAAGGCTAACAATCACAAGATGCACAATATAACATCAATATTTTCCAGAACCTACTTGTCTCACAGTGGACACCAGCATATCCTGGTACACAGTCACATGTGTATCCATTCACTCCATCTTGACAGGTGGCTCCATTGTCACATGGACCAGAGGCACATTCATCAATATCTGTGAAAAGCAATGTATTCTGATATATGAATGGCTTATAAATAGAGATTTGTTTATTAAAGCTCAATTTTTTTAATACGATTTTGATGATGGGAATAACTCACATGTAAGATAAACTTTTTAATAAAGACATTATTTGCACAGAAAAAATTTCAATAGTCTCTCTAAAATATTATCATTATGCTTGTTTTAAAAACCTACTTGTTTCACAGTGTGTATCAGTATAGCCTGGTGCACATTCACAGGTGTATCCATTCACTCCATCATGACATGTGGCTCCATTGTCACATGGACCTGAGGCACATTCATCAATGTCTGAATTTAAAATTTTTCATGATGTGAAATCAGTCTATAAATACTATAGGTACCTATATAGGTAACAAAATATTGTTGAAATTGCCATATTTCATTTGATATAGACCCTGAATCAATAATACTTATATCACCCCATTATCTATTCATTGTTTTAGAACACTATGTTGAGTTTATTTGGTTGAGATACCAACATAAACCTCAATGTATCCACAAATGTACTAAACTGAGGTACAACAAATGAGAAATAGTCATATTTAGTGAACAATCAAAGTTGTCAATTATCACCTACAACATTATTATGCTAGTGTTGATAACTTACTTGTCTCACAGTGTGTATCAGTATAGCCTGGTGCACATTCACATGTGTATCCATTCACTCCATCATGACATGTGGCTCCATTGTCACACGGACCAGAGGCACATTCATCAATATCTGAATGTAAAAATTTCATGTTACGAAATCAGCTGATAAAAAATTATCTGCATTGGTAATCAAAAATTGTCACAATTTCCATAGTAAGTAGAAAAAAACCTGAATCAATTACATTTGAAATCAACTGACAGTATCTTTTCATTGTTTCAGAAATATCTACACATCACTCTGCAATATCCATTGAAAACTCTTAGGTACAACAAATGGGAACTATGTCACATTCAAAATCAAATAGTTGTCAATTATCACCTAAAACATTATTGTATTATTATTGTAAAACCTACTTGTTTCACAGTGTATGCCAGCATAGCCTGGTGCACATTCACATGTGTATCCATTCACTCCATCATGACATGTGGCACCATTGTCACATGGACCAGAGGAACATTCATCAATGTCTATGATTATAAACAATGTGTTTTAATACATGAAATTAGTTTGTAAATGAAAATATGTACTTCAAAGCCATTATCATAAATTTCAAAAGGAGAATTTGAAAATTTAAATGTGCTTTAATTGGGTTAAATTCAGGAAATATGTATTATTTAATATCAGTGTGATAAAGGTATTTAGTCAAAGTGTACTCATTATGAAGTGATAAAATTCAAAAATTTTAAAACTTTTATATCTTTTAAGAACCTACTTGTTTCACAGTGTATACCAGCATACCCTGCTACACATTCACATTTGTATCCATTCACTCCATCATGACATGTGGCTCCATTGTCACATGGGCCAGAGGCACATTCATCAATATCTGAAAGAAAGACCATGATATTGATTTATGAAATCTGTTCAAAGAGATTAATGTATGCGTCCATTAATAATAAATATGAGTAGTATCAATATCACTAAAGAAGCCTGACATCAGTTTAAAAACTGAAACGTTTGCTGAACTATGGTCTTATAGCAATCATAGTCTTTGGATATGTAATTTACCAGATGAGCCAAAAACATCAAATTCTGAGTAAATATATGCCACATTGCATACATGTATAATGGTCTGTGTTAAAATTTCAAGTTATTTGGTTAAAGTAAAACAAAGAAACTCAAGAAGGATAACTAAGAAATATGTCAAATCTAAAAATCAACAAAAGTTCAGTAAAAACCAATGACTATTGTTTCATTTCTTGAAGACCTACTTGTCTCACAATGTATGCCAGCATACCCTGCTACACAGTCACAAGTATAACCATTCACTCCATCTTGACATGTGGCTCCATTGTCACATGGGCCAGAGGCACATTCATCAATATCTGGGAAAATAAAAAAAACAATATTTTAATATAAAAATCAGGTTACAGAGATAAGTATACAAAAATTCTATATTTATGTAAAATTAGCAATATGCAAATTTCCACATTTGATGGTCTTAATATAACTTCCCAATAAAAATCATCCATTTTTTCAAATTTGAAGTCACTATTCAAGCACAATCTTATTCATTAAAACCCACATGCACATCTGTACACTGGCATCTACCAATGTATATCATTTCATGCACATCTAACTGAACATGTTCAAGGAGTTGCAATGACAAGATACCTACTTACATACACTCATGTAAAATTTATATGTTCAGGGGACTTAACTTTTGCATATCTCCATATACTAATCATTATGATTTAATTATGGTAAACAATAAAAATCTATCAAAACATTGTAGTGATGTTGACCTGATGAGTTGCATACCCCATATGGACTAGTCCAAATTTATTAATGCAAAGACCTGTAACTCTATAAATATTCAGTCAACAAAAAATCCATTCAACGGAGATCATTGCATATAATGGTGTGTTGTTGTACAAAATTTCATTAGACTGTACCAAGACCATATGAGTTGGTCCGAAAATACCAATGAAAAAATATCATCACAAAAACTTCCATGTAATAAATTAATCCACATTAATTAGTCAAGAACCACCATAATATTAATATATATATTATTTTTAAAACCTACTTGTTTCACAGTGAGTATCAGTATAGCCTGGTGCACATTCACAGGTGTATCCATTCACTCCATCATGACATGTGGCTCCATTGTCACATGGGCCAGAGGCACATTCATCAATGTCTAAAAAAAGAGTACACTAATTTGTGAATTAAGTTTAAGACATCATGATCAACTTAGATACCTTAAATGAGAAATATGTTACATTCAACAACGTGACATGTGGCTCCATTGTCACATGGACCAGAAGCACATTCATCAATATCTTTAAAAACTCACAAAATATTTTGCTTCATGAAATCAGTTTATAAATTATTATTGTTTCACTAATTTTATGATTTAAAAAATTTTAAATTTCTACATTTCAATATTTTGAAACTGAAAGTAAGTGTATGTAATATATTACAAAGTGTGTTGAAATCTAAAGTTATTTGGTAAAACTTAATTAGTGCAAATTTCAAAGAAACAGAGTTCAATAATCCTTAATAATATGAAAAATTTATATCTTTATATAACTTACTTGTCTCACAGTGTATGCCAGCATATCCTGCTACACATTCACATGTGTATCCATTCACTCCATCTTGACATGTGGCTCCATTGTCACATGGACCAGAAGCACATTCATCAATATCTATAAAACATACTCGTTGTCTCAAACTCGTTCGTGTCGATATCTCGGATAAGTCCAGAAATTTTCAAGTCCAGACAATATTTTAATTTATTTGATGCAACATGATATTAAAAGATATATCCGGTATTCCTGTTTTGCTATTGATGTAATATTATGCAAAAAAATTAATACTAAGTTACATTGATTATTGAATATTATTATTTTACTATATTAATCCTGTTTTTCTACTGGATTAGCACACGACACGTGACAAACTAGAAAAACATGTATAGCACGCTATACAGTTTTTACGGACTGGGGATTTCCAAAAATAGCCTTATTATTTGTCTATATAAATCCTGTTTTTCTATTGGATTAGCACAAGACACATGACAAACCAAAAAACATGTATAGTATGGTATAGCATGCTTTACAGTTTTTTATGGACTGGGGATTTCCAAAAATAGCATTATTATTTTTCTATATAAGTCCTGTATTTCTATTGAATTAACCCATGACACATGACAAAGCATGCTATACAGTTTTTACCAACTGAGGATTTCCAAAAATAACCATATAAGAATAACAGCAAGTCTACAACCTGTTACCTATATAGATTGTTTGTATTACTTTTCAAAAATAAAAATTCATAATGTTATAATTTTATTTTCAATAAAACAAGTGAAATAAGTCAACATCATTTGTTTTCGGTCAATACATCATTCTATCGCACTGACAAGAATAACAATATCGACCTTGGACTTTGTCCTCAGTCCATATTGTTCTTGGTCAGTACGATAAAATCATGTATCAACCTCATCAACATGCTATAATTGTTTAATGTTACCGATATACCAGATAATGTACTTTAAAGCTGCTTATTCTAAATAACACCAATACACATATTAAATGGATTTTAAAATTTCCACATACTACAACACCTAGATTTTGATGCTACATAAGGAATAATGTGAAGAAACCTAAGGAATATGAAAAATGAAATAATCTAAGAGCTCCCTTTATCAAAAGTCCATAACAAGGAAATGGTGAATACAAATCTTGAACAGTAAACTTCAAATGACTTAATTAAGTCAAATTTTGTAGTTTATCATAGCTAGAGTTACTGTTTGTTGTATGAAAAATCTTTTCTATTCTTAAAAAATCTGTGCCTTTTAAAATTATTTCACATATTATTTATATTTTTGAAAACATACTTGTTTCACAGTGGACACCAGCATATCCTGGTACACAGTCACATGTGTATCCATTCACTCCATCTTGACATGTAGCTCCATTATCACATGGCCCAGAGGCACATTCATCAATATCTTGAATCAAAACAAAAGACACACATGTAAATATGTATATATATGTACATGTTTATGAAATAGATTTGTATTGCCTTGTAACTACATGTATGTCTAACGTGAAATTTGGATCATTTCCACATTTTAAGAGAATGCAGTTCTGAAAAGAAAACTATTAGGTCAAAATTTGGTCAGCTTGTACATAATTAAAGAATTTTATACTCAAGAACTGGTCAAATAAAAAATCTTCCATGTTTAACAATCCTGGACAACACTATCAAAGAGGACATGTAAAAATGTAAGGTTATTTATTAACACCTACTTGTCTCACAATGTATACCAGCATACCCTGCTACACAGTCACAAGTATATCCGTTCACTCCATCTTGACAGGTAGCTCCATTATCACATGGACCTGAGGCACATTCATCAATATCTAGGAAAACATAGATACACACAAAATATAAAGATTTCAAGAAAACTGAAGAAGACAAACTGACTTATACAAACTGATGGCTGGTTATTGTTATACTATAATACATCTATCAAAGATGGGCATGTAAAAATAGACATATATATTTTTTTTTAAACTTACTTGTTTCACAGTGTGTATCAGTATAGCCTGGTGCACATTCACATGTGTATCCATTCACTCCATCATGGCATGTGGCTCCATTGTCACATGGACCAGAGGTACATTCATCGATATCTTGAAAATAAAAAATCGACAAAATATGTTTAGAATCTAAAATTTTTTTATTTTTTCAACTTTAAAAGACTGACCACTGACCTTTGGTAGGAAAATTGGCAATCCTTGTCAATTAAGATTGGAGTCAAACAAACCCCACCACAGATGAGATTCGAACTCACAACCTCATTGTTGACAGGCTAGTGATCATTAGTAGTCATGACCACTCAGTAGTGATCCACTTAGGTATTTCTCTGCTAATAAACTTGGTTGCTGTGATATATTCAAGAACATCAACAAATGTATTATAAGAATCCAAATAAACACAAAAAATTTCAAATGAACCAGTTAAAAACTAAAAATTGTGTCTTTAATACATGGATGGCCTGCCTAAAATGTATGAATGCTCAGTACTACCCAAGGCACATCCATGATGAAGTTTCATTGATACACAATGCTTAGTTCCGAAGAAATGGACCTAAACACAAAACTTAACCAGAGTCGCTCAAGCATAAAATGAAGGTAATTATGACCCAATTATTGTATGACTGCTTAGTACTACCCAAGGCACATCCACAGAAGTTTCATTGATACAATATTCTTAGTTACAAAGAAATGAACCTAAATGCAAAACTTGACCACTTACGTTTGGACGGACGTACAGACGGATGAGGGTAACTCTATATGCCCCATCCACATTCGTGGGGAGGAGGTGGAGCATTAATACTCATGTTCTAGAGTACAAGAATCAAATTAGACTATGAATCTTACTTCGAAATTTATGATTCTAAGTACCCACAAAAAAATAATACACTTGACATAACAATGATAAACAAATTTGGCTCAAACGAAGGAAAATGACAGGCTCATCTTGCACATTTTCCTACTAAATAGGAGTGATCCCCTTTTCCCATCAATAGGGCCAAACAGTGCAAAACTAAGATCATTTTCAAATCAAATGATCTGATTAAAACACAGTTACGTTTTTGAATGCAAACATCAGAATCTGGCTTCACCCTGGCTTATCATGTCAAATTATTCTGAATCTCTTTATTGTATGAATTTAAAATCAGCATCTTTATACTGTATAAATGTTATTCAAGAAATACCTACTTGTCTCACAATGTATGCCAGCATACCCTGCTACACAGTCACATGTGTATCCATTCACTCCATCTTGACATGTGGCTCCATTATCACATGGACCAGAGGCACATTCATCAATATCTACAAAAATTAATGTGAGAGTATTGGAGGCCTGAACATTCACCTTAATTTCATTTTCTGACACAGACACTTGCCAGAAGCAGCCATCTTGATTACTAGTAGTGGATTTTTTAATACAAAGAAAAACTTAGAAAATTTAAAAGAGGATCACCTAAGAAACAATAATGCTGAGTTTGGTTCCAATTGGGTCATTGCTTAAATTTAAATTTTCCCACAGAATTCTCTTTTAGTTTTGTGTTGTGTAGTGTTGTGTTTAGTTTTTTCAGGCATTTTAAGTGATTATACCTGGTGGTCACACAGAAAAATTGATTTTATATAATTCTATAAAAAATTTTAAACTCAGTTAAATCAGGAAAAAAGATGTATCCTTATCTTTGGTCAAATGTATCCAAAGCCGTTATTGTGATTTTTTTTGTATAATTAATTTCTTTGGTGTTTTCTGAATGAAATTACTTGCATATGACAAATTCTGTAATTTAAAGAATTATTCAGTAGTCTCAATATGACCTACTTGTTTCACAATGGATTCCAGCATAGCCTGGTGCACAGTCACATGTGTATCCATTCACTCCATCATGACATGTAGCTCCATTGTCACAAGGACCAGATGCACATTCATCAATATCTAGAAAAAATAATTGTTATATATGAAATCAGTTTATATAAAAAAAGATTTGAACACCAAAAATTTTCATTTTAAAATCCTTGAAATTTTCATTTTTCACATCTCAATCACTCCTAAACGGGGAATTGTTAAAAAAATGTCAAATTTAGAACTGAACAAGACCATATTCCAGAATATTATAGTTTCAAAAACCTACTTGTTTCACAGTGTGTATCAGTATAGCCTGGTGCACATTCACATGTGTATCCATTCACACTATCATGACATGTGGCTCCATTGCTACATGGACCAGAAGCACATTCATTAATATCTGGAAAAATAACCAAAAATAATTTTATTTAGGGAATCAGTTAATTAATTCAGTTGTATAGCAAAGATCATAGAATATATATTCTAAGATTGTGAATAGATAAGACAACTGAAGCCTTGAGTACATGTATTTAAATTAGAAAACATGAACTTTTTAAAATCTCTACTTTTCTTCATTTACCAAATTTTCAATTTTGATTGTCGTGAAGTCGAAATTTCAACACAGGCACGTTCATCAATGACATTGAAACTAAGTAAACGAAATGTTTCGATGTATATAAATTCAATTTATAAGCAGAGATTTGTGTAACAAAGGTCTGCATTCTTTGTAAATTCAAATTCTGTCATTTTCCTTTTTCAATAACTAGAAATCCTGAAAGAGCAGTTAGATGAAAAATGTAAAAATTTCAAACTATAAACTTTTTAGCAATCCAAGAAAACAAAATTATAATTCTACATCATACGTTACAAAACTTACTTGTTTTACAGTGTGTATCAGTATAGCCTGGTGCACATTCACATGTGTATCCATTCACTCCATCATGACATGTAGCTCCATTGTCACATGGACCAGATGCACATTCATCAATATCTGGAAAAAACAACCAGAAATACTTTGATAATAATAGAAATTTGCATTCTAAAGATTACAGAATATCAATTCTAAGATACTCCCTCAGATATTTGGCTTTTATAGTGTCAATAAAACAGCTTTTTTATATTAAATGAATTTCTCTACATGTAATTCTTTGTTGATTAACTCTTTCTAAACCAGTTCCTTATAGGTTAAGTAAAACCTCATAATCGGTATTTTACGTAAGTCATTACAGCAACAAGTAAATATGTTGAGCCAGTGTATGATGTAACGATCCAGAGGGGATTTTGGTTTAATAAATATGAAAATTTACTTAATAATCATAAGATAAACAGATTCTTGCATTGTTACTTGAGGATTATCACATTCATCAAATCTCAATAGTTAAATTATCCAATTTTAAAGCCCTCGCTAAGACTCGGACTCCAAAATTCGATAATTTAACTATCTCAATTAGATAAATCCGATAATCCTCTGGAAACAATGTAATAACTAAAAATATAAACAATGATAAACGGTGTTACAATAAAACTAACAAACAAATTTCATACGATTTTGAGAAAATATACTCCAGCTTTTAATTGCAACTATGGCCTATTACGTGCTGATTTCTGAATTTGACACATCAGTATACCAATTAATGGCATAAGTATCAACCAAATATACTTGTATTATGTTTAAAAACTCACTTGTCTCACAGTGTGTATCAGTATATCCTTGTGCACATTCACATGTGTATCCATTCACTCCATCATGACATGTGGCTCCATTGTCACATGGACCAGAGGCACATTCATCAATATCTAGAAAATGAAAATACTTGATTAAAATAAGTAAATACACAAGACTTACTTAACTTTGAGGACTTATATTTTTTCTTAATTAAAAATATTACTTTTATGCATTGGATATAACCTTAAAAAAATTTCCAATATTTTGAATTCATAGTAAATATTATTAAACAAATATATTATTTATAATACTTAAATACATGTATATATTAATATTTGTTTTATGAAACTATTTAAATTTATTACAATTATTTGGTAAAAGTGGATTAATATTAAAGTTATTTGGTAAAAGTGGATTAATATTAAAGTTATTTGGTATAACTGGATAAATATAAAAGTTATTTGGAAAAGTGGATTAATATTAAAGTTATTTGGTAAAAGTGGATTAATATTAAAGTTATTTGGTATAACTGGATAAATATAAAAGTTATTTGGAAAAGTGGATTAATATTAAAGTTATTTGGTAAAAGTGGATTAATATTAAAGTTATTTGGTATAACTGGATAAATATAAAAGTTATTTGGAAAAGTGGATTAATATTAAAGTTATTTGGTAAAAGTGGATTAATATTAAAGTTATTTGGTATAACTGGATAAATATAAAAGTTATTTGGAAAAGTGGATTAATATTAAAGTTATTTGGTAAAAGTGGATTAATATTAAAGTTATTTGGAAAAGTGGATTAATATTAAAGTTATTTGGTAAAAGTGGATTAATATTAAAGTTATTTGGTATAACTGGATAAATATAAAAGTTATTTGGAAAAGTGGATTAATATTAAAGTTATTTGGTAAAAGTGGATTAATATTAAAGTTATTTGGTATAACTGGATAAATATAAAAGTTATTTGGAAAAGTGGATTAATATTAAAGTTATTTGGTAAAAGTGGATTAATATTAAAGTTATTTGGTATAACTGGATAAATATAAAAGTTATTTGGAAAAGTGGATTAATATTAAAGTTATTTGGTAAAAGTGGATTAATATTAAAGTTATTTGGAAAAGTGGATTAATATTAAAGTTATTTGGTAAAAGTGGATTAATATTAAAGTTATTTGGTATAACTGGATAAATATAAAAGTTATTTGGAAAAGTGGATTAATATTAAAGTTATTTGGTAAAAGTGGATTAATATTAAAGTTATTTGGTATAACTGGATAAATATAAAAGTTATTTGGAAAAGTGGATTAATATTAAAGTTATTTGGTAAAAGTGGATTAATATTAAAGTTATTTGGTATAACTGGATAAATATAAAAGTTATTTGGAAAAGTGGATTAATATTAAAGTTATTTGGTAAAAGTGGATTAATATTAAAGTTATTTGGTATAACTGGATAAATATAAAAGTTATTTGGAAAAGTGGATTAATATTAAAGTTATTTGGTAAAAGTGGATTAATATTAAAGTTATTTGGTATAACTGGATAAATATAAAAGTTATTTGGAAAAGTGGATTAATATTAAAGTTATTTGGTAAAAGTGGATTAATATTAAAGTTATTTGGTATAACTGGATAAATATAAAAGTTATTTGGAAAAGTGGATTAATATTAAAGTTATTTGGTAAAAGTGGATTAATATTAAAGTTATTTGGAAAAGTGGATTAATATTAAAGTTATTTGGTAAAAGTGGATTAATATTAAAGTTATTTGGTATAACTGGATAAATATAAAAGTTATTTGGAAAAGTGGATTAATATTAAAGTTATTTGGTAAAAGTGGATTAATATTAAAGTTATTTGGTATAACTGGATAAATATAAAAGTTATTTGGAAAAGTGGATTAATATTAAAGTTATTTGGTAAAAGTGGATTAATATTAAAGTTATTTGGTATAACTGGATAAATATAAAAGTTATTTGGAAAAGTGGATTAATATTAAAGTTATTTGGTAAAAGTGGATTAATATTAAAGTTATTTGGTATAACTGGATAAATATAAAAGTTATTTGGAAAAGTGGATTAATATTAAAGTTATTTGGTAAAAGTGGATTAATATTAAAGTTATTTGGAAAAGTGGATTAATATTAAAGTTATTTGGTAAAAGTGGATTAATATTAAAGTTATTTGGTATAACTGGATAAATATAAAAGTTATTTGGAAAAGTGGATTAATATTAAAGTTATTTGGTAAAAGTGGATTAATATTAAAGTTATTTGGTATAACTGGATAAATATAAAAGTTATTTGGAAAAGTGGATTAATATTAAAGTTATTTGGTAAAAGTGGATTAATATTAAAGTTATTTGGTATAACTGGATAAATATAAAAGTTATTTGGAAAAGTGGATTAATATTAAAGTTATTTGGTAAAAGTGGATTAATATTAAAGTTATTTGGTATAACTGGATAAATATAAAAGTTATTTGGAAAAGTGGATTAATATTAAAGTTATTTGGTAAAAGTGGATTAATATTAAAGTTATTTGGTATAACTGGATAAATATAAAAGTTATTTGGAAAAGTGGATTAATATTAAAGTTATTTGGTAAAAGTGGATTAATATTAAAGTTATTTGGAAAAGTGGATTAATATTAAAGTTATTTGGTAAAAGTGGATTAATATTAAAGTTATTTGGTATAACTGGATAAATATAAAAGTTATTTGGAAAAGTGGATTAATATTAAAGTTATTTGGTAAAAGTGGATTAATATTAAAGTTATTTGGTATAACTGGATTAATATTAAAGTTATTTGGTATAACTGGATTAATATTAAAGTTATTTGGAAAAGAGGATTAATATTAAAGCGAAAACATGCAATCAAATTTACACCCCTTCATTCTGTTCTGACATGCAATACTATTGTCATTGTCAGATGGACCAGATGAAATGTAATTCATCCATATACACGTATATCTAGAAACATGGTATGATTTGGGTACAAAGTATCAAAGAGGAATTCAAATTTAGCAATATACAGCAAGCAATATTTTATAAAATGTTTAACAGTATTTCCAAATTAAAATCATAAAATGTATTTTGTAAATATAATTTGTCAAGGACGTAGGAATTGAGTGTCTTGTCTAGAAAGATTTTAGCATTACCTCAAGTTACAGGTTTACAAATCGTTTGTAACGGTTTATATTTACTTTTTGTTTAGGCATTTTCTGGGGGATATCCACTGCTTATGACAGAGTATTGAAGTTTGAATCTGTTTTTCGGTGTACAGAATTATTATTGATTCGCAAAATCCAGGTAATGAGCTGTTACTGATTTTGTAGAGCAATAATTTTTGAAAATTTTGTTATTATATATTTGATATAAAACGCTGGCCGGTAAAATTTGCAAATGCTGGTTCGTATCATATTTTTCTGAATGAGAAATAGTGGTTAACATGTCATATTTTTTATTATTAGCTACATTTTGATAAAGCATTACAATTACGATATTTTTCAAAACTAACTTGTTTCACAATGGATTCCAGCATAGCCTGGTGCACAGTCACATGTGTATCCATTCACTCCATCATGACATGTAGCTCCATTGTCACATGGACCAGATGCACATTCATCAATATCTGCAAAAATTAACAAAATATTCTAGGATTCGTATAAATATTTAAGGAGAGATTTGTATACCAAAGCCAGACTTCAAAATTTTGTCAATATCCACATTTCAATGATTGTAACTCCTGAATGACAAGTCTACAATGTAAAATGTAGAATTGAACAATAATGTTCATTTATCACTGAAATAATTATTAGTACATTTTTAAAAACCTACTTGTTTCACAGTGTGTATCAGTATAGCCTGGTGCACATTCACATGTGTATCCATTCACTCCATCATGACATGTAGCACCATTGTTACATGGGCCAGAGGCACACTCATCAATATCTGCAAAAATTCACAGTATATTCTAGGATTCATATCATATTTAAGGAAAAATACACAAATTATTTTGATATGTAAAATCAGTTTATACATGTAGATTTCTATGTTACAAATGCAGTTTGATGAAACACTGCCCGGGTCTTTTTCTACATTTATATTCATAATTCCATGAGAATATATAGTAAGGTACTATTTTAAAGGTCAATATAAAATGGGTGAGTCTTCCAAGGAAGGCATGTGTCGCCTGCAGACCTCAATTTATACAAAAGATATTAAAATTTTCTAAAAATGAAATATATATGCACACCTTTGCATTATGGTTAATGCACAAAGTTTCATCAAACTGCATTAAGCGGTTATGGATCAGTTGAGGATAGAAGTTTTGACTTCCCCCCTTTTTTTTCAAAAATGAAATATATATGCACACCTGTGCATTAAGGTTAATGCACAGAGAAAGTTTCATCAAATTCCTTTGAGCGGTTTACGAGCAGTTGAGGATAGAAGAAAAGTGTGACGACAGATAGTGATCCCTATGTGTCGACCATGCGTTCCGCAGGCGACACAATTAACTATCTAAATGGCAACATTTAGAATGTTCTAAAACAACTGATAAGTTCAAGGTATCTGGACCATAACTGACCATGTTATTATTCCAAATGTCCCCAATGTTCCTACAATGTAATGGCAATGACATTGATATTTATCGACAAATTCAGAAACCCTATACACCTAAGTTATTTTCATAGATGCAGTGCAAAAACTACTGACTATGTTTCAACTTTGAAAAGATACATCTACTCACACATGTTTAAATATAATTTCAATAAAAAAAGAAATAAAATTTATGCCATCTTCTAATTTATTATATTATGTAAAAAGTTACTAAATATGTCAAATATTGTTTTTGAGAAAATGATGGGTGAATACTATTCCTTTCTATCATTCTGGCCTAAAAACGTAGGAAGCTAAATCTTTTTTTATTTCATGGACCGTTAATGAATGCAATAAAATATTTAGTTTTTGCCAGATATGAAAAAGGTGCAAAAATCTCATTTTGGGAAAAAATGTATGGGCAAGCCAATTTTTGAGGGGCAGTGGGGACGATAACCTATGAAATGGCATTATTTAGTCATTCCTAAGCAAAAGTGTGATAAATAATAAATATACAATATTCAAAATCAATATAACTCCAATAATCCCCGACATGATTTTGAAAACCTACTTGTTTCACAGTGTGTATCAGTATAGCCTGGTACACATTCACATGTGTATCCATTCACTCCATCATGGCATGTGGCTCCATTGTCACATGGGCCAGAGGCACATTCATCAATGTCTGAAAAAAGAGTACAGTAATTTGTGAATAACCTTTAAGAGATCATGATCAACTTAGATACATGTTACATTCAATAACAAACAGCAAGAAACATTATGTATTGTATCATTCTTGAAAACTTACTTGTTTCACAGTGTGTATCAGTATAGCCTGGTGCACATTCACATGTGTATCCATTCACTCCATCATGACATGTAGCACCATTATCACATGGACCTGAAGCACATTCGTCAATATCTGCAAAAATAAATAAAATATTATCACATTTTTCCATATTCCAGTGGTTGTATCTCTAGAATCTGAAGAAATGAGAAAAGGGTCATAGTAGAATGATGTTCATATATCATCAAAAACAGAAGTTAATATTATATTTTTAAGAACATACTTGTTTTACAGTGTTTGCCAGCATAGCCTGGCGCACATTCACATGTGTATCCATTCACCCCATCATGACATGTGGCACCATTATCACATGGACCAGAGGCACATTCATCAATATCTGCACAAAAAAAAATATTTTTATCTACAAAGTCAGTTTATATATCTATATTTAACAACACATACGTATAACTCTTGAGTCTTAAGAATTGACAAACACATCAAAGTAAAATAATCTGTTAACACAGACATATGTCTCACCTGTCGGCATCAAATTCGAAAAAAGACAATCTGATGGAGAGCAACATTGTTAATTCAAAGTTACTGGGTCATGACCTAGGGGGCAGGGCCTCAAAATGGTCATCAAACTGAGATGTACTGATAGTAATGCAACTTTGTAGAAAATATCATTAACCTATCACAAGTAGTTCCTATCAAACTAACTTATGCAGAAAATTTAACATTGAAAATTGCTTATTAATTGAAAGTCACCGAACAAGGATCTAGGGGGCAAGGCTTTGAAATGGTCAATCAAACTGAGATGTACTGCAGGCAAGAAAATGATGTTCATATTAGCTTAAAATATCATTCATTATCATACATTTATTTTTGAAAACTTACTTGTTTCACAGTGTGTATCAGTATAGCCTGGTGCACATTCGCATGTGTATCCATTCACTCCATCATGACATGTGGCTTCATTGTCACATGGACCAGATGCACATTCATCAATATCTGGGAAAATAAACAATTGAAATTATTTTGATATATGAAGTCAGTTTATTGAAATTTCTATGTTATAAGTCTACAATTTCTTTGAAACCTTGTGTTAGTTATTTTCTATATTTTCAGGATATAATTCCCCAATATACGTAAACATCAAGTCAAACATATTTTAAGTTTAAATAGTTGAAGAATATTGGTATTTTTTAAAAGAAACTATATATTTAGGAAGTAAAGTATGACAAGGAAAAATATATCAAATTATCAAACTGAAAATAAACCTAAGGTTAACAATCACGAGATGCACAGTATAACAGCAATATTTTTTAAGGAACCTACTTGTCTCACAGTGGACACCAGTATATCCTGGTACACAGTCACATGTGTATCCATTCACTCCATCTTGACAGGTGGCTCCATTGTCACATGGACCAGAGGCACATTCATCAATGTCTGTGAAAAGCAATGTATTCTGATATATAAACAGCTTATAAATGGAGATTTGTTTATTAAAGCGTTCATTTTTTATAAGATTTTCATGATGGGAATAACTCGCATATAAGATAATATTTTGAATAAAAAGTCATTATATATACAGGAAAAAATTCAAGTCTATCTAAAATATTATCATTATGCTGTTTTAAAAACTTACTTGTTTCACAGTGTGTATCAGTATAGCCTGGTGCACATTCACATGTGTATCCATTCACTCCATCATGACAGGTAGCTCCATTGTCACATGGCCCAGATGCACACTCATCAATATCTGAAAAATATAAAATATGTAAACATTTGTTGTGTTGAGATTCATCAGCAAATTGGTCTGATGTTATGCCCAGCTAGTCATTAAATGTTATTTCAATATTTTTCAAGAGCATGCAATTTCTGTGTATTAAAATTTAAAAATTAAAATTTTGGAAGCTTTTTGTAATCAGTTATGTTAAAATTTCAAGCTTTTTTCTTCCAAAGATATTCACATTATTCAGCAGAGAGCTTAAAGTTTGTTGTTAACTCTCTGGTAAAGTGAATTACCTTGAGAAATACCAAATATTTTTTAATATACATTTGTATATGGTCAAATCAATTATTACATAAAGTACTGAGGATTATTTTAGATTTTTGTATGCACGTATTACATTTTTGAAAACCTACTTGTTTCACAGTGTATGCCAGCATATCCTGGTACACAGTCACATGTGTATCCATTGACTCCATCATGACATGTGGCTCCATTGTCACATGGACCAGAAGCACATTCATCAATGTCTGGACAAAAAAAACATAACATGGGTAGTATAATGATCTGCTACTACATGCTCATTTTTCAGCATTTATCTTCATTTCTAATTATAAGTAGAGTACTTTTACATGCATAATTAAAGTTGGGTGCAAACAGAAACATGAAAGGTAGATATTTTCTATATTCACTGAACATCCTTCGCCTTTGTCAATTGTCATAGTATTTTTTTTAATCAGCACATTTTTATGCATGAATAATTTATATTTTCATTAATTCATAGATAAAGTATACAATTATGGTATCACAAATAATTACTGACTGACATTTCATGAAGATAAATATAGTCTTCTAAGGTCAATATTTACCAAGTTATGCATGTCCAGAACTGTTTAATTATATAGATAACACAACATTTTTACAAATAATTTTCTGGAGAATGGATGTCACTGTGGCAACTTTGTGACATTATAGTCTGCTTGTCAATATAGATTTGAACTGGTCAATATGGAAAATAACACTTTTTACTGTTATTATGAATTTTACAGGTCTTTTTTTTCTAGTTCTGTAAACTTACTTGTTTCACAGTGGACACCAGCATATCCTGGTGCACATTCACATGTGTATCCATTCACTCCATCATGACATGTAGCTCCATTGTCACATGGACCAGAAGCACATTCGTCAATATCTACAGTATATGAAACATATGTACATTTTGTGTTTTGACATTCCTTTGTAATTGTCATGACATTGTTTGTTGACTTATGGACTGAAAAATGTTTAGTGAGTAGGCTTATATTACCTAAACAACCCCCAAAAAAAGACAATTTAATTTAATTGTTTGGCTTATCAATGATGGCCTATAAAATTTGTATTAAGGTATATAAAATGACCCTCTGGTGCATTATGGTATATCAATGATGGTCCATAAAATGACCCTAGGGTGCATTAAGGTATATCAATGATGGTCCATGAAATGACCGTCTGGTGAATTAAGGTATATGAATGATGGCCCATAAAATCACCCTCAGGTGTATAAGGTATCCAGACCAAACATGACCATATGATTCTTCCAAATGTCCAACATAATGACAATGGCCTCGGTAATTATTAGCAAAATTGGAAACTCAATACATCTGTCTCACATTCATGAACTGTGCATACAAGAAGTGTGTTTCAGCTTGAGAAAGATATATTCACATAAATCGTGTGCTTTATACTAAAAGGTATAGTTAAATCTTTGTTTAAGGATGTATTCTTCTGATGTTTCAGTCTCGTTGAAATCTCGTTCGGGAATTATTTCCAAAACGTGATACAATGGAAAATATTAATGAATTTAAAAAATATTATAATCCAACTCAACTCTGTGAAAAAATTATGTACTTACAATGAGTAGTTTTTGAGTAATAAAATTTTCAAATTTTATAACCAATTTGGTCAGTGTGATCAGCCAAAATATTGAGAAAATGGGTGAGGGCTAAAAAGAAATGATTTTACCAAAAATATGTGCATCCAATATCATTTTTTTCTTTTTTAAAATTCTTTAATATGTATTATTTCAATCATTTGTAACAAAGAAGTTGAAATTATAAGCTCTTTGTTGTAAAACTAGAGGCTCTCAAGAGCCTGTATCGCTCACCTGGATTTAACTTTTCACCTTGAGCAGACCTAAAAATTTAGGCTCGTTTTTCTATAGGATTCTATGTTAAACTAATTTCAGCTGTGGCAGTCATCTTGGTTGACAGTCCAGGTCAACGGATATATTTCTAAAAGAGAACCATCTAAGGACCATTTCTGCTAAGTCTTGTTTCAACTGGCTAAGCGGTTTCACACAAGAAGATTTTTAAATGAATTTTCCTATAGGATCCAATATTTAACAAAGTTCAGTGTGGCAGCCATCTTGGTTGACAATCCGGATGATTGGACACATTTCTGAAAGAGGACCTCTTAAGGATCAATGCTGCCAAGTCTGGTTCCAATTGGTCAAGTGGTTTAAGACAAGAAGATTTTTCAATGAATTTTCCCCTAGGGCCCTATGTTAAACTAAGTTCTGCTGTGGTGGCCATCTTTGTTAACAGTACGGGTCATTGGACATATTTCTGAAAGAGAATCTCCTAAGAACCATTACTGCCAACTTTGGTTCCAACTGGCCTTGTAGTTTCATATAAGAATATTTTTGAAATTCACGCCCCCTTTTTTTCTATTTTTAGTAACAGCAGCCATGTCAGTTGGAAGTCCTTAAATTTCCTTAAAATTAACAATTCAGGGGCAATAACCCATCAAAGTGTTGACCGATTCATCTGTAAATTTCATGGCAAGTAGATCTTGACCTGATGAACATTTTAACAGTTTTGCTCTAATTGCTTTAGTTTTTGAGATATAAGACAAAAACTGCAGTTTACCCCTATGTTCTATTTTTAGCCATTTCGCCATGTTGGTTGGCAGGTGGGGTGGTCGGACACAATTTTTAAACTAGATACCCCAGTGATGATTGTGGCCAACTTTGGTTACATTTGGCCCAGCAGTTTCAGAGGAAAAGATTTTTGTAAAAGTTAACAGACAACGACGACGGACGATGGATGCCAAGTGATGAGAAAAGCTCACTTGACCTTTCAGGTCAGGTGAGCTAAAAATGAGAAAAAACCCTAAATTTACTTAACTGACTGCATGGTCATTTTGACAGGAAAAAACAACAAAATTTTATTAAACTTTCTTATATTAACACCTACCTATAGTTTTTTTTAAGTTAAATTTATTCAGATTGGTGCACTTCATCTTTAGGAAAAGTATGAAAAAAGTTTAATTGTGGAACTGTGATTTTTTTCTTGAAAAAGAAAAAAATGGGTAAAAATTGATGAAAAATGGGAAAATCATAAAAAATTGGGTCAAAATTGGTCAAATGACCATAGCAAAAAAAAGAAGTCCACCACCATATGATTTTTTCTTCATAAATTACTTTCTTACAGTCATATAAACCCAAAAATCAAGTTAAGAAAAAACGTTTAATACTAGAAATTTTTGGCTCCTCAGAGGTGTAAATCCTTAAACTTATTTATTTATAGTGGATTGGGAAACAAGTTATACCAACTTATACTAATCCCTCTCCACTTGGCGGGTGTGAGAGTGGCCACGGTAGCAGCATTTTAGCCTACTCTTTTTCGACATCTACAGAGGAGTCTTCAACATGTTAAGGGTGTTGCTTTCCCTTAACACGGAACAGCCATTTTTTGTCCCCATCCAATGGACTAGCATCTTTTACCAAGACCATCCTCACAAATGGTGTCGATATAATGTTAGTTAAAGTTATTTTTGGTAAAAATAAAGAAATATAATTTACGGTCACGAGCTATTATGGTCCAGATATCTTAATTTCGTCGACATATATTCTCCTTTTTAACAGTAAATAATATATACTTACTTATTTCACAGTTTGTCCCTGCATATCCAGGAGCACATGAACAGCTGTATGCATTCACCTCATTATTACATGTAGCTCCATGCTTACATGGGCTAGATTCACATTCGTTGATGTCTAAATAAAGAAAACAGAAAAAATGTAACCTGAAAGATACACTGGAATAAAATGGTTCATAGACAATGCAATGTTTGTTTGTTTAGTTTGGGTTTTATGCTGTTTTCAGCACATTTGGCTATTTTGCAGCAGCCAGTTTTTATTGGTGGAGGAAGCCGGAGTACCCGGGGAGAACCACGACCTTCGCTAGGAAAATTGGCAATCCTTGTCACTTTAGATCGGAGTCGAACACACCCTGCCACAGGTGAGATTCGAACTCACAACCTCAGTGTTGACAGGCTAGTGATTATTAGTAGTCATGACAAACTACCTAGACCACTCGGCCACCGAGGTCCCAACAATGCAACACCTTCAGAATTTGGGAAGCAGAATCTTTTTTATTGCCATATTGAAATGACAGAAATTGTAAAAGTTTTTCTTCTGGGGATGATGACCACGAAAACAAATTTCTAATCAGACACAATAAATGTATTCATGAGAGGAAAGAATTATTCAAATTTATATCATCAAAATTTCACAAATTTATCATATTGACTAAAGGAAAGAATTATTCAAATTGATATCATCAAAAGGTTCCTAATTTCACAAATTTATCATATTGACTAAAGTCATACTATATTTTAAATTCTGTAGATCCTGAGACCTTGACATAGTAATTCTTTTGAAAAATTTCTGCATAATAATTTGCCATGAATAATTATTTTCAATAATCATAGTTTTCTTTCATGTAATTGTCTTTTACTTTCAATCAAGTAGCTGTTTTGTGTTTCACTGTTACTTTGGCCAAAACAAAAAATGTGTCTGTTTAAGGTTACATTGTCACACAAAATAGGGTAGGTAGGTATGCAAAATCCTCTTATTTCGAAAAATTATTTTACATAGACCCCTGTGGGAGAAAAAATGGTCAGCGGATGTTTTATTAGAGAAATAATTATATCAGCAATATATTTGTCCTTAATTGGGAATAAAATGGGTAAGGGTAGGCACTAAAAATAGGGTAGGTAGGGTAACCTTAAACACATATATATTTTGTATGGCCTTATTGCCCATAGAGGGCCCATTAATTGGATAATAAACAATACTGAATGTACAGACCTATGTAAGACAAGAATAATTTTATGATGCATTACTATGAACTACTAAACATTCAGCTTCAGCTGATGTAACATGTGAAATTCTTTTAAACTAGTGGATGTATTCCCTTGATTTGCTACTGACTTCCAGAAATTAAAGTTACCCACGACTGCAAGGTTTACATCATGGGAATGTTGTCTTAATATCTTGCATGTACGGATCAGAAAATTTTACCATGGTACTGGGAACAGCTTAAGTGTTCTACTGCCCAAAGCCAACATGTATATTGTAAAGTTCAAGTTCATTTCTTTGTATAGTACATACATGTATAACATCATGGTATAATTATGAAAGGCTTAGGATGGGGAAAGAGGTTTAAGTCATGGATTATGTAATATATTTACAGAAGATTGCCACATGCTCCTTCTATTCTCAAAAATGTTTGTATTTAAAATTTTCATATACAAACTCAACATTTGCATAGTTTATAAAGAAAAATGTATCTATACAAACCAATACAAGCTGGTGGGGTTCCACTCAACTGGCCTTCAAGTATACACTTCCTTGAACCTGATTCGCCAGCTGGGAGTTTATATCCAGGTAGACATGTATAAGTGATTATAGTATCTGGTACCACATCACTTGTAGTTGATGGAACAGTTACTGCATTGTGACCAGTCACTGCACATTTTATTACTGCAAATTAACATTAAAGAAAATAATTTTCAGGACAAAAAGGATTTACGAGATATCAGAGGTACCTAAATGCAATATAGTTTCTTGCAAAAACATACAAAACCTCAATGACTTTAAGATGAAGAACAGCAATAGATGTACTATTCCAGGGATCGCGCTGTCGGTCGCCATTTTTTTTTCTCAACTGGCGCCTGAAAACGGCTGCTGGCGATTTTTTTGGCGCCTACATTTCCCTGTGTAAAATTATCGTCATTTACTGTTTACGTACCAAAGATCGTTTTGTTGGATAATACAGGTAAGTTTTGTGTTTTCTGGAGTTTGTCGGTATTTAACTGTCAAAGGAAAAAGGTAAACAAATTATCGAGGTGTGAAATTCAAATCGCCAATTACGATTTATGATTGCCATTTATTAAAGAAAACAATTAGATGATCATATTAGAATGATGAGGTGATAAACGCCTTTAGATAGTTGGTAAGAATTTTGAGTAATTTCTTGTTCCCCGGTCTCTTTCTTCAATACAAGCTTAATACCAAGCGGAGATCCAAGCTCTATCAAATTATACTAATAACTCAATATTATCAAAGAAATTAGAAAACTTTAGAAGTTCCGATTTCTTTCTTATAAATAGTTGTCTCAATGAAATATAATTATTCATTTTCCAAAACTACATATACGCAAACGTAATTATGGTGAAGCGAAAGTTAGATTTGACAGGTTTAGCTCCGGAGCTATTGACAACAGTGATAGTCAACCTGTTAGTCCAAAACCTTCAAAAATTGCATCCAAAGGTAATGTACCACCTAGTAGTCCAAAACCTTCAAATGCTGTATCTGCAACACCTAGTAGTCTAAGTACTCGTAAATTTATGGACACATGGAAGTTTAATCGTCCATGGTTACGTTATGACCCAAAGTTAAAGGTTTGTTTTGTCTTACATGAAAATGTTGTTATATATTGATAATTTATTGTAATAAATAGGAAACATTGTTCTTTTTCCTTCTTGAATAGACTGATTGTTTTCAAATAGAAATACAAGCGACAAACATTCAACAACAGTTGCAAGATTGACACAGTTTGGCTCCTTGATATAAAATTTTATCTGGCTCCTAAACTGGCTCCTCATTTTGTAAACTGGCTCCTGAAAATGGCATCTTGCAATTTTTCTGGCTCCTACTTTTTCCTGCTATTCCTTTGTTTAGATTTTTTAACAAATAAGCTTGGATTTTGACTGTCACGACATATCTTCTTTAATACATGATTTAACAGTCACCAGTTGCTTTCCTCTTCTCTACGAAATGACCATTTTAATGACCACAATTTCAATTACTAAATTAAGTGTAAGATTTCTTTAATATTAATTCTGAAATTTTGGAAGCAACATTTGAACCTGTTGTGAAAAAACATCATTGAATGCCATGTCATCCTCTATATGGTTAGACTTCACAATCATATGTGATTTTTTTGTTTTAAGTGGCCTCACTGATTTCTTCATCATGAGACAGTTTCAAAGTTAATAATTTCCTATACATGTATATATATTCAGAAATTGCAAAATGCAGGCAAACCTTCATACACCAAAAATTTAATGGAAATTGACCATAGAAATAGTTACCATAGCAACATTTCAAATTTTTTGTAACAAATTGTAAAAAAATCGTGAAAATAAGGTTTTGTGTGGTATTTCAATTGAGATGAGCCTTACTTTTTCAGATTCTATATAAAAATTCATTACATTTTTTAAGAAAAACAAAGCAACTTTTCCAACTCATTTTCTCACAATTTAACTTACCAGAGTGAGTTTATGTCACAAAAGTCAAGTGCACATGGCAGTACACATTTCCTAGTTATTAACCCCTAATTGTATTTTCAAAGCTTGTTCCGGTAATTTTTTTGCATTTTATTATTCTAAACCCTATCCCTTTGCACTTAATATTCCTTATCTGTTGGTAATATATTCAATATATGATTACCATACTGTCAAACTTTACAAAATTTAAGAATCAATATAATTCTTGGGGTGCATTTATCTGACACTTAAATAAATAGTATAGTCATCCCTATGCCCTTTATTATTCTGTTTGATTTGTATCGGTAATACAAAACTGGCTATGTGGCAGACCCCATTAACATAAGCAAATGAATCTCTAATTATCAAAACATTTTTATCAATAAGGCTATTATTTTTAGTTAGTTGGTTTACAGATCCGCAGACCCGATTTTGCCGATTTAAAGAAAAAAAATAAAATTGAAAATTTTGGTTTTTTTATTACCGCCGACCCTCTGAAATCAGCCATGCCAAAAATAAAAATAAATTAAAATCCTTTTTGCATCAAAATTTCATAAAAGATTATGTTCCAATTCGTCTAAAAATAGATTATCCATTAATAAAATACTTGTAAACATGATCCAAAAAAAATCTATTCATAGCCGTTAGATGATGCCAATTTCCGAAACAAGTTTTAAGTTCATTTGGCATGAATATCTTGATTCCGTAAGATATTGAATCCACTCATTTCATGTTGTTGTAGTTGATGAGTTGGGTCCCTTAAAAAGGGAATGGTCTACTGAACAACACCTTTCAAGATAGATGTTCTAACATTTAGGTTTCAAATCATTTGCAACCTTTGTATATTTGGCAATATAACCAAGATAGTTCAAAAGTACATGATTTTCCCTCTTTTTTTTCTTTTTTTCCTGACCGACCGACCCTATTCTTAAAAAAAAAATCTATAAACCAATTAATAAAAAATAAATGGCCTAATACAAGAACAACTTTCACAACAAATTTTAGCCTTTTGGAAAGCAAATACAAAAACAGATAATTCAGCACAACTCCACAAATTCAGTCTGCAGACAAATACAATGATCAATAAAGTCCAAGAAAACTTTTTTTGAACAGGTAAAGTAGTCAACAATAAGTAGCATACAATATTATCAAATCTACATGTTTACAAAAGAAACATCTCATGAATAGTTGAACATTTTCAGATGTTGGTCATTTAATCTATTAAGTTTCCTCTTGATCATCTGTCACAACAATGGTAAAAATGGCTGTTAACTTGCAATTTCAATAGAAAAATTCTTACTTGAACATGTTGGTTTAGTTCCACGCCATACGGGTCCAAGTTCACAGGTTAAAACAGAATCTCCACTGGTTTTTTCATAGCCTCTCTGACAATCGTACTGGACAGTCTGACCAACAGCCAATCCACTGACTGTAATATCTGCATGATCTATTGCCTCTGGTTCTGTACATGGCTTTTCTGAAAACAAAATTATGTGAAAGATGGGTTAAGGTGGATATATTAAACAAAGTCTTCATGACAAGGCCACCTTGATGGAGACCAGAAAAATCAAAATGCAATATGCAAGATTGTATCAATTATTTATCAAAAAAGAGAGCCCCCTGTAAATGTTTCCTACAAAAAATGAGGATTTACTTAAAGCTTCTTTTTGTAATTCTTTTATTCATTAATATATATCTGTTCATTTTATTTTATTTGACTCTTTCTATTTGACAGTCGAAGAGACTTCCAGAAATAAGGTGAAATAACAAAAATGTTTGGATACTAGAAGAAAATACAGTACATCAACAAAATCCCCTTTTTTGTTTTAGGATAAAGTCTGAGATATCATAAGCAAAAAATGAAATGTGTAAGCATGCATTTAGGTATGATTTCTTTACTTTTAAATTTTTAGCCACTTTTTTTATTACTGTTAAAACCTTTTTCCAAACATTATATATATTGAACAAGAATACTGCTAAATTAAAATCATTCAAATATTTCAAGATTTGTATTCAAAGAACAATCAATATTCATGAACTGTTCCCTAATACTTACTCTGTTCACAGTTAGTTCCTTGGTATGCAGCTGTACATGTACATGTGTACCCAGCTTCACCATCTTGACATGTAGCGCCATTCAAACATGGAGCTGATGTGCAGTCATCATATGCTGTAAACATAAAAAAAATACTGTAAAGTATCGTCATTCACCCTTAGCCCTTGCTAGACTTGAGACTTTTTTAAAGTACCCCTATTCCTAAAAATATGCCCTTATATCTTGCTGTAACCTGGATTATCGAAACATTTTAAAATCTTTCAACACTGTCAAACTGAGTTTCTTTTAAATGTGCTATATCCTGTTGCCAGGTTTTATGGGTGGAGGAAGCCAGATTACCAAGAGAGAACCATCGATCTACTGCAGGAAACTGACAATCCTTGTCAATTAAGATTGGAGTCAAATGCATCTTGTCATGAGCTGGATTCAAATTCACATCCTCAGTGTTAACAGCTATAGATCATTGGTAGTTACAACAAACAAACTAGACCACACTGCCTGGCAGTAACTGTAACATTTGTAACTTTTTCTCCTATCAGGGATGATTCAAAATATTTTAAAATGGGTCCCCTCAACACAAAATTGGGAATTCTTAACCTGATTTGTAATTTTTCCATCAGACTTTTGCCACACAAAAACAATTTCAGAATGACTTTCACTAAATCCCTGTTCCATCAGTTTCAAGTCATCAAGATCACTGTTATGAATGTAAGTTGAACTTATTCAGGGTCAATCTAATCAGGTACTAATACAACACCAATCATAGTGACTAATGCTGTAGTGAAAAAAATTCTTATATTACAATTCTAAGAATGATTACGTAATCATTTCCTGATTGTAACATATGGCAAAATATTTTTTGCCTCTTTGGGAATTTAAATATCTATCTATCTATCTATCTATCTATCTATCTATATAAACGTCTAAAAAGTTGCAAAACAACATCAAAATAAAACAAATAAAATTTTGAATTATAAAAATAATTCAAACTTAGCAAAATTTTCGGATCACTGAGATCCTTCATCAGTGTTGTCGCATTTCGAAAATTATAAATATTATTATAAATACGCCTAAATACTAACCCAACACTGTTAAAATCAGATTTTAATACTGTCCAATTTTTGTCCGCCTATGGTGGGTCTCGAACTCACACCATTGAGACACTATGGACCTATTCATCTAGCACCATGTCCAGCGCCCTAGATCACCTGGCCAAATCTGCTATATATATATACTTGTTGAAAATACATGTACTATATAATGTTAATCTATACTTCTTAAAACCTCACCTTCAATATAACAGACACTGAACTTTGCCCTACAACCTTTATCAACCCATAGTCCATTAGAATCATGACCAAAAGAATGTCCACTAATACACATTGCTGGAGATTTCTGCGTAACTACATCAATAGATGTTACTTTGCTATCAGCACCGAATCCTGTCACATCACATGAGGATTTGCTATACTGCCAGCTTTCACATTTAACGTCAACACATTTAGTATCTGAAAATTAATATGAATTATATTACATTATAGATATATATAATGCATCCTTTGGGGTAAGATTTTGACCTTCACACGAAAAAATTTGATTTAAATATTTATATTTTTTTGTTATATTACAAATAAAATTTAATCAAAATGAACATTTGTAATCTACAACTACAGAAAGATTATAAGATCCTGTATCTTATAATACTGTAAACTGCACCTATTCCTAAAAACTAAATATATCAGAACAAGATTGAAAGTAGTCAAGATGTGAACCCATATGCACTCATGAACTGGACATGAAGAATAGTAGGAACATGCTAAAAATTCTTCGGGGTAATATAGAGACAGCGAGAGGTGATAATTGTTTGAATTATTTTTATGTAGTCTTTTATCAAGAATCACAACAGTAGTAAGTCTTTTAAAACTTACCCTGACAGAAATGGGATTCACAATCTCTGGTACGGACTTTGTCACCGACGCAAGCCGACTCATCATTGTAACATATTCTTGAAGAATACTGTTTTCCTTTACCACATTTCACAGAACATTCACTGAAGTCGGACCAGTCAGACCATCCAGCAGAAACTGAAAAATGAAGATAAAACAGTTTTAACAAATTAAGAAGAAAGAATATAAAATATTTTTATCATTTTTTATAAGTACTCCCTTAAACAAAGTTTGGATAAATTTAACTGTAATATGAAGATGTTTATCCATCTTGACAAGGATTTGGAGGATTTCATTATTTACGTTTTATCTGTTTTAACTACTGAACAAAACATACTTTTATTTCAATTTCCTGAAACAGGACAACAGCATTTTGGTAATCATGACTTGAATAATAAAAGAAGAATTTGTCTGAGAACACGAACACCCCTGCTCAAGCTGGCTTATAATACTTGAAAATACTGCAATTTTCCATGTTATAAAGGGGTATAACTCCAGAACGGTAAATGACTCACTGCCCAAATTCATCTGCATGTTGTGGTTCTTAGCATTGTGTATGAGTTTCAGCTTAAAATTGGTCAAGACATAATTTTGTTTGGAATGGAAATCTAAAATCTAAAAATCTTATTTTGATAGGTCTTAATATCTAACCAGTATCATCATCCATATAACACTGTAACAGTCCATCCTGAGAGGCAGCACATCTTTTGTCAGCTGCAATGAAGACTTCTCCAGGTTCACACAGTTTTGGTGTAGGAATATTTTGACTACACTGGTAATAACTAGAGCAGTCCAATGGATCAGCATAAATCCCATCAGCTTTGTCAGCACAGAATTCTGGAAAATTGTCAAAAAATAAAAAGTTTAAACAACACAAAAAATGAAATAGTTTTTAAAAGAATTCAATATTACCTTTTGTATTTAAATTTAAATTTAAGAATCAGGTGTTAACCTATGCTGTCCTTAATCTAGAACAAAGTCTGATACCCAAAGCCCAACAGTATATATATTGCTTAGGAAAACTAGAAATATCAAATTTTTTTATCATCGCCTTATTCATTAAAATACTTATCGATTAAAAATATTTCAATTTTCAAACTCTGAAATTGCAAAACTTGGCTAGGATGTTAAAACTCTCAAGAGTGGATAAATTCTGTTATAAAATAGGATAGAGATATTGACTATATTTGGAATGACTGAAATGGAAATATTGTAAAATAGTATTATATCCCAATAAACAACAAACCACATAACAGAAAAGTTCAACCATGACAGTCCAATCAAATTAATACTATACCTGTCAGGAAATTTAATGCAGACAAATTAATCAATATTTTATTTGAATTTATAAAGGCAGTAAAGGATCAAATTAAATTTTTACTCACCCGAATCAGCAGTTGGAGGACCTAAAAAAATAATTATATGAATATTCATGTATTTCAGTAAAAAATTAGCAGCATTTTGCATTAAGTAAATTAAACTCTAAATTCTTTTGAAATAAATTCTATACATGTACTTTAGCTAACTATAATATATACATGTCAACATCCTCAGTTCTTTGCACCAATAATATCACCATATCATGACAGCAGAATATGCGATAAACCATATACAGTATATAAATGACATATCAGTTGGTCAAAATATTGACAAATAAGTTGTTTTGTGAAGAAAATGTCAAAAAAATGATGCACACATAATACATAATTATAACGTAAGATGTCTTATATTATCATGAAGCTTTGCAGCTGGTTTGCTCACTATAGCTAGCCATTGGTGTTAATGCAATAATAGTTTTGCTGTCTATAATACATACATGTATAAGTGGAATACAATTATGTACTTTACTATTTATATATTAGTTACTTATGCAGAGAGCATTATCATGAAATAGAGACTGCCCAAGGGACAGTAGTATTGACTGAAACACTCGCCTGTGGCTTGGGTATTATCGGTGTTGAAATCAATACTACTGTGTCGAGGGCTGTCTATGTTTCATGATAATGCCTCTGCGTAAGTAACTATTATGTTTATTTCATTGAAGCAACTATGAATTTTCTGTGCAGACTTTTATTCCAAAAATAGATTCTAACAGTTTGAACCATGCTGAATTTCAGGATAAATCTGATTCTTGTTTTGGACGTGTAAAATTTTGGCAAAGCCACAGCTTTTTCATCAAGAAATCAGCTTATGACACACAGCAATTTTTATATCTGCAGGCACTCTTTGTACATGTATATTGTCTTAGATGCTTACTTGTACAATCTACAATCAAACATTCCTTCTGTGCCTGGGCATCACCAATACATGGTTGTCCGCTGTTTTCAGGTGCTGGATTATTACATTCTCTGGTAGCAATCATTATTCCCGTTCCACAGGTCACTGAACATTCAGAAAATTCAGACCAGTCTGACCATCTACCATCGACTGAATAAATGAAAAAAAATATGGTTATTCTGTCAATTCATTTCTTTCAAACTGTTCATATTTCTAAATGCTTTTAGCAGATTATTGGATAAAAAGTAAAGACTTTTGACTTTTTCTACTTACGATTCTGACAATTTTTGCCATAATATGGAGCAATACAATCACAATTATATGTTGTCAATCCATCTTGGCAAGTTCCACCATTTTGACATGTCTGACCAATACAATGATCTATGTCTGAAAACATAAGGAAAAAATACATTTCATAGCAAAACATCCTTCACAATACCAATTCTGTTGTGAATAATTTATCAGCCCCTAACAAACATTTCACTCTTTCACAATAGTTGTCAAAATCGTTTCCCTTTGTGTCCCTTTTATGAATGGTGTAGGATGTATTATTAAACTGGTTCTCAGTTTAAGACCTCAATTTTCAGTCAAACATTGGTAAAATTGCATTTTTTTTTACTGTTTTTTTTTTTAAGATTTGAAAAGTTGCTATGGTAATGGTTTCATTGTCAATTTCCATTTTTCTTTAGTTCTCATCCTGAAGATGCATGGAATATTTGCCACTGGACACTAAGCAAACAACAATAAATCAGTATAGATGAAGATTAATAAATTTTAGCTTTTAAGGATGCTCGCTGGTCTGCATGTTTTGGTCTTTTTGTCAGATTTTCGGAATCCTTGGGTTTTATCCATTTCTTAAACATGAAATTTTTTGCCCATGAACCCCCACTTTTTCTTTTATAATTCAATCATATATACCTTAAAATGGTATTTGACAAAATTTTATGAAATCCTTTTTATTTTTTCATATATCTTTGAGAGACTGAAGTTGTCAATGCAAAGACAATGAAAAATCCAGAGAAAACCCATTTCCTGCAAATTTTCAAGGCCTTATACAATGTAGCTCTAAAATGAACACACGAACCTATATTTTTTTCTTGCTTATTTGTTTACTATTATATGTTCTCTTAAACTAAAACACAGATTTCAAATCCTATTTATTTCCTATTAGACCAGCGATCATCCTTAAACAAAAGAACAAGAAGTCGTCTGAATGAAAGCAAAGCAAATTTTCTTTCATTTCTGTATAGAACTGCCCACCGTACATCGCCAAACTAATAAAAATAAAGAAACAAACCTGTACATTCTGGTGCAGCTCCATCCCAGGTAGCTCCAATTACACACTGTCTGGTCATCACGTCATCAGACTCGTATCCTATTGCACATGAGTATGTAATGGTATCTCCTGGCATATAACCGGTCATTACAAATTCTGCATTCCCCACAGCAGGCAGGTCAGTACATGGTACAACTACAGTTAAAAAATACTTATAAATATCTTTGAAACCAATTTTGATACACAAAATGTGCACATTTTGTCGATTTATGACTCATCAGTTGTGCTGAAGGCCTAAAATGTTGAAAACCAAAATAACAATCAAAAAGCTTGAAGATCAAATTGATGAACAAAATGGGTAACACCAAAACCATCTAAGGACAGAGTTATGCACGAGGGAGATACTCCTTAGTTTTCACAAATTTTACAATTTTATAACAGTAAATTTTAGATATCAATTTTGTGCTAGTATCGAAATACTAGCAACTGAGCCAGTTGACATTAAAATTAAATGTTTTAATGAATTTAAAAATAATCGGATTTAAGTAGAGTTCCTAGTACTTCTTGCACATAGTAATCTGTAATATTTTGCAAAAAAAAATAAAAAAATAAGAGCCCAGGAATCTTTGTGTTTTTTTTTTTCAGATATGCAAAAATCTTTCATTTACCTACAGTGTACTAAAAAGTATGTCTAGATATAAAATGCATAATATAAGAATGAGAGAGAAATTTAGATCACAAGAAAATTGCAAAAGACAGACAGATAGATGGAGACAGACCAATAATCCTGAACTTCCTTCCAAAGCTCACAGGTAATAATCAAAACAAAGATCATAAATCATTAGCTTTCATAGATGAAATATTTTAAAATCAAATATACCTTCACTACATGTAGATCCTACATATCCTGTCAAACAGGTACACTGGAAAGCATCTGGATGGTTAGTACATTGACCTCCATTTTCACATGGAGTGGAAGAACACATATGGTTATCTAAAATTTACAAATGAAATTCAATTTCATTTTAATTTGGATCCTACCTACAGGTACTTCTTCAAATGAATGACTCAGCCATGAGTAAAAAACACAATTTTAGATCTTAAATGGTCATTCAATTGAATTTTCATATGGAATTAAAATATCAAGTCCAAATCAAAATGTTCTGCCTTGCAGTCAATCAAGATTGGTTAAGACTAGTTTATGTATTTTCAGAAACATTATGCAATATACAAGTTATTAACTGATCGCTTGTTGATATGGAGTAATCTTGTTTGTTGCGTCTTATCTTGATTTGATCTTAATATCTAGATTTTGTTTGAGAATTTGGTGATGAAGAAAACTCAGAATAAACAAGATATGAATGACTTTTAAAACAAAATTTACTCCTGTATGTTTGTTTATTGTTTTCTCAGGTCTTATACCACTTACAATGGTAATCATTTATTTGTTTTTTATTTTTTGTGAAGGAAGCTATTTCTGCAGAGCTGGAGTGCCACATCCTTTAAGAGAAATTCTTGTAATACTTTATAAGCTACAGCAATGATTTGACAACTTGGAAAAAAGAGCAGAAACGAAACTACATACAGTCAAACCGGCTTTAAAGGGCACTTCTATATAGCAAATCACAGTCTATAAAGGGCACTGTGAAAATGTCCCTGTTATGAACAAAACTTGCAAAGTTAACCTCTGTATAAAGGGCACATAATATTACTTTGAATGTTCTTTGCGACAGCACAAATGGGTTTCTTTAGGCTTGTAAAATAAAATAATTTACTCTCTGAAACAGACATTTTTTAAAGTGAAAATATAGTTCTATTACTATATGTACCTGTACATGTTGGTTTGGATGCAGACCATGTACCAACTGCTGTACAAGTTGCAGTTGTCTCCCTTTTTAATTTGAATCCAGCACTGCAGCTGAATGCTACTGTACTTCAATAATTCAAATAACCCCTCCCCCCCCACAAAAAAAAAATTATAAACACTGAATATACATACTTGCACAATATGGCAGTGACCCAGATAGCTGACCACTCTCTTCACAGGTCCTTGAATTAGCTGTGTTATCCAGAACTGATTTGGTTCCCCGATCTACCAGTATGTAGCCATCAAGACACTCATATTTGGCAACATTTCCGTAAATAACATGGCCACTTATCTCATTGTTTAAATCATCTATTACACGACCATTCTGTATAATTGTTACAGGACATGTTATCTCTGAAAAATAAAATCTCAGTTATAAAGGAAAATAAAAATATACTAAGGGCTGTACAATTTAAATTTACATCCCAAGGGAACCTCCAATTTCATTTTTCTTTCTGTTGGTCCTGGGACTAAGAGTAATTTCATTACCATTGGCGATGGGCCTTTTCTAACTGCTAAAATTTGAAATCACATCGGTGGTCAGTATTAGTTTTTCATCATCTTGGTGGAAGAATAATTAAATAATTGTTTTGGTGGATCAAGGAAAGGGGAGTGGGGGGATTACTGCCAATAATTTTGAATTAAACTTAAAGTTTTCATATATCTTCTGACTATTTTGTGGTGACATCATGATCTACAGAAATTACAAACCAGCTACAGATTTTCTGGGTCCTTCATGAGTTGAGTTGCTGGAAAATTGTTAATAAAGTGGGATAGTCTTGTCTCAATTGGCCTTCAAGATTCCAAGAAGATTTTTAAAATCCTTTTTTTCTCATTAAGTAATGACAGCCATATTGGTTTGAGGTGCAGACTCTAGACATAATTCTGACAAGGAACCACCCAAGGACAATTCTACCAATGTTTGGTATCTTCTCAGTTGAAGAAGAGGATAATAAAGATACAAAATACATTTTAAAATTTCATTACTGAAATGTAAATGTAACATTTATTCAAAATTCAAAGATTTGAAAAGAAATTCATGGATATTTATGTAAATTTTACATACGTGTGCAAACTGGTTTGCTATTAGCATCCCATTCTCCTCCAATGTTACATGACAATTTCAGCAGACCTCCAGTCAACTTATAACCAGCGGAACATTTATATGTCACAACACCATCATTTGGCACAAGGCTGGTAACCTCCACAACCTCGGCATGTTCAATATTGCCTGGTTCAGGACACGGTTGTACTGAAATGTACATTTTTATATATCTTTGTTCTAGATAGATTATCAGGATAAATGAGATATGCCATTGAGAAATATTAGTTCTCCAAGGGAGATAACTCTACTTCAAATTAATTTTGACACTATAATTCCAGAGAATTCCAGAAATTCATGTTTTTCTCTGAAATCTTTTTGTTAATTAATTGTATTTACATATAACAGTTTATATATTTTATTGCAAATGAATTTTTTTTCTATTCTAATATTCTAACATTTTTTTTTAATCAGCTCCTATAAATTTTAGTAAGGAATGAAATTATGTCTTTTTGTAAATTACATATACTCACATTCACTGCAAGTCTTGCCGAGGTATCCATGTGCACATGTACATGTAAAGTCATCGGGCTCGTTAGCGCATGTTGCTCCGTTCTTGCATGGAGTTGTTGAGCACATGTTGTAAACTTGAGAAAAAAATTAAATTATTTTTTTGATAATAATCATATAATCTGATTGATGAAAAATAATGAGTAAACAGATTTAATTACATGTAATAGAAATTTGGATCAATTTTCATATCTTTAGCAATAATCATTATTTTGCCAACTTGATCATGGAATGAATTTGTGATAATCCAGGAAAAATTCTCCAATTAGAAAATTTGTCTTCAGGGGTGTCGAAAGAGACTCCAATTCAACATAGTCAATGTGTCATGCTGACTTTAATGAACTTTAAAATTTCATGGTTATGGAGACCAGCTTAAGGGAAAAACTATTGGACAACTCTTTATGACTACTGAGGAAACAAAAATACATGAGGAAGTGTTTTGGTTTCTGAAAAGCTAAAGATGTCCTGCAACATTCTGTATATAAACAAAAATCAAATCAGCTGGAGATTTCGATTGTTTCGATTAATCAATTTTTTGTTCTAGCAATTCCCAACACTTGTACATACCAGCACATCTCGGTTTAGTTCCTGACCACTGTCCATCAGCACCACATGTACGTATCCTGTCACCATCAGCAAGAATATAATTATCATCACAGCTGTATGAAACTTCATGACCATAGGTGGCAACATTGCCTGCTACAGTTCCGTGTTCGAGCTCATGTTTGGCACATGACACAACTATTAAAATATTTAATATTACTGTACTTATCTAATACCCTAAAAGACTTTTTTTCATAAGGTAATATATGTTGCATAGTGATAAAACATTACATTCTATCTTGCACCAATATAATTTTATTTAAAATAGTTAAATAATTCAACATTTTAAACTATCCCTTTGTTTAAAATTGCTTGATCATGATATAAATAACTCTGGTTATAAACGTACTTGTACACGTTGGTTTTGAAGTCCAAGCTCCATTGTCACCACATTTTGCTGTTGAGGCCCCATTCATTTCATAACCAGTATTACAAGAGTAGGTGACTTCACTGGCCCATTTCAAACCATTACTGAAAGTAACTGCTCCATGCACCAAATCAACACTTGGACAAACAATGGCTGAAAAATATCACTTTAACAGACCAATTGTATACAAGTATCAGCAGACTTTATTAGGTCATTGACCTAATACAACTAAGTTTATTCTACCCTTGTTATAAGACAGGAAATGGCTTCATTGCATGATAAATAACCAATGTATCATGATATATTGGTATCACTATTAAGCCTAATCACGACTAGATTAAATTTCTGCAATTTACATTGTAATAAATTCAGAGCTCTAAAATACCACAAATTTATTTGTGACATAATATTACTTTGAATGTTCTTTGCAGCAGGACAAATGTGTATCTTTATGTTTGAAAAATAAAATAATTTACTTTCTGAAACAGACATTTTTTTAAAGTGAAAATATGGTTCTATTACTATATGTACCTGTACATGTTGGTTTGGATGCAGACCATAAACCAGCTGCTGTACAAGTTGCAGTTGTCTCCCCTTCTAATTTGAATCCAGCACTGCAGCTGAATGTTACCGTACTTCCATAATTCAGATTATCAG
This sequence comes from Mytilisepta virgata, assembly GCA_028015205.1. Taxonomy (NCBI): domain Eukaryota; kingdom Metazoa; phylum Mollusca; class Bivalvia; order Mytilida; family Mytilidae; genus Mytilisepta; species Mytilisepta virgata. The sequence goes on from CM051511.1 coordinate 25,061,711, forward strand.
TAAATGTTTGAGTACCATCTGTTAAACTAACATCTGGACAAGTTACAACTGAAATGAGAATTAAATGGCAAAATCATCATCACAGAAATAAATTTGTAACATTATTTGTATTGGTCATTGAAATGCACTTAGAATGTTGCAACCTTCATGTATCTATATGGCCATTTCTGCAAAGCTGAAAACAAGAGTATACACTTACCTATGTGTACATTGGTTGTGTGCATATATTTTGTATCTAAAAGTTCCAATTAGTTATATTTAATTTAAAATTTCATTGGCCTTAAAAGGAAAAAAATATCTTGTTCCTACTACATGTATATTTATTTCTGGATATTTATTTAATGAGAATTACTTTAAAAACTGGTATCTGATATCAAGGTCAAATTTTGTCAGATTTTGTCTCAATCATCAAGTTAGTGGGATTTTGTTTCCATCAGCAAGATATCAAGTGAGATTTGTCTACACCAGCAAATTTATCAAACAAGGTATTGTCTCAATCAGCATGATATATACTTGAAAATATCCTTTATCTTTCCTTGTCAGGGTCACGGTCGGTAAGTTTTCTAGCTATTTTCACTAGCATGTCAACACAGAGTTCACAATTTACAATCTGACTTTATTTGGCGAGGATTGTCAATTTTCCTGCCACAGGCGGGTGGTTGTCTTCGGCTTGCTCCACCCATAAAAACTGGCTGCCATGATACAGCCAAAAGTGCTGAAATTGGCATCAACCACAATTAATCAATCAATCATTTAATGTCTTACTTGTGCATTTAGTCTCCTCTCCAGACCATTTACCATCGGCATGGCAACATCTGTGTGATGCTCCACTTTGCTTGTACCCTTCATCACATTCAAGGTCAATACAAGAACTATAATCATGAGCTGTTCCAGTAATTTGACCATTTGTAAGACTTGGAGTTGGGCAAGAAACAGCTAGAAAGAAACAAAAGAATACAATTTTAAAGAAATTAACTGAAAAATTAAACCAAGGAATACAATGTTGAAGGAATTTAAGAAACAAATTTGTTGATAATAATATTTTATATTCCTTTCTTTTTCTTTTTTCATTACTTTTTTTTTACTTGAGGCATTTACAAGTACATATAAAAAAAGTCAGATAACAAATCTTCTTATCATACAGTTTGAATTTCTTAAATACCCTTAAGATCAAAACTTGAAAGGCAAAACATACTTATTCAGTATTTTCAGCATAAGAATCAAATGGGCAAAAATAGGATGCCAAAATTTCGGTATGATCACGGCTACCTAAAAAATCTGAAATCCAACATTCAGCATTTGCTAGAGGTATAGGGGGAGGGTTGAGATCTCACAAAACATGTTTAACCCCACCACATTTTTGCGCCTGTCCCAAGTCAGGAACCTCTAGCCTTTGTTAGTCTTGCATGTTTTTTTAATTTTGGTTCATTTGTATGTTTCGGTTAAGTGTGCCGTCCATTTTGCTAAACTAGTATATATTATTGTTTAGGGGCCAGCTGAAGCCCGCCTCTGGGTGTGGGATTTTTTCGCTGTATTGAAGACCCATTGGTAGCCTTGAGCTGCTTACTGCTCTTTGGTCGGGTATTTGTCTCTTTGACACATTCCCCGTTTCCATTCTCTATTCTATTTCTGAATTTCAGAACAAACTAAATGAACATTTCAACATATGTTTCTAAAACTTATTGCATTGCCAAAGAAACACTACTGTGGGAAAATGCAAAGATTTTATTGTGACAAATTTATCTCTAGCTTTTTCAAAATACATGTACTGTATCATGTAAAACCAATACAGAACCTAACAGACAACAAATGAACAGCCACAATCCTTAGGCCTAGTAACAAAATAAGTGAAGATAAAAAGTATGGTAGGTAAATAGGGATTTTTTTTATTTACATTTTTATTAACAAATACATTAAGTCTAGCAGAGACATTCTGACTAACAGTGCTTACTGAAAAATGCACCATATACATTTACACAAACATTGCTTCCATTTGAAGGAAATTAAATATGTTTTCATATTCAGAAAATGTTTTTAAATGAATTGTCAGAAAACAAATAAAATGGGTTCGTTCCAAAGTTTTTTTCCACTTTTCAGTATTATTTCTAAGCAGTAAGTCCCCTTATGCAAACGATGTGGCAGACACTGAATAAATATTTCTCTTATACAAACATGTACCATCACGTGTATCAAAAGTTTTCTGAAATATCTCAATATGTATAAATACTTCTCATACATGTATATCATTTGACTTTTAATGGAAATCCCACTTTCTATGCAACACACACATTGAGTGTAATGGAATATACTCATGTCATAGTGGAATATTAAAGTAAACCCATACCCCCTCAACTCATTACCCCCCCGACCCCCCTCCCAACCCCTCTTCCCCAACAACATACACTAAAAGTATAATTACTAGTTTGTTCTTATGGAACATTACCCCCCACCTCAATAAGAGTATAATGGATGATCCAAGTATGTCCTTATGGAACTAACCACACCCCTCCCCAACATCATACAAAGTCTAGTATGATACTAGAATGTCCCTCACCCCCCCCCCCCCCAAACTTTTTTCCCAAAGAAAACCACACAAACTAAGAGTGCAATGAACTATCACATTACCTTCATCACAACATTTTCCACCATAGCCACCAGTGCATAGACAGTTAGTTGCATTCGATTGTCCTCCATTTTGGCAAGAGTCCATATTACACAATGCAAGCTGGTAGGAACAGTCCGTGGGAGCACATGTTGTGAAAGTAAATGGACAACCGTTTTTGTTCTGGTATAGCCAGACAGATCTTGTTCTGTACGTGTAGCCATTACACTGTTGAGTACAACCTACCCAATCACCCCATTCACCAAATGAGCAATTACAGTAACTCCAAAGAGGGTTCTGACACTGATGTGTCTCAGTACAGGTGGAACCTTTAAATCCCTCAGGACAAGCACATACGTATCCATTTGGAATATCTGTGCAAGTTCCTCCATTTTTACATGGTGATGATGAACAGTGACCATATACTGTTGAAAAAAGATTGTATAAAAAATTTATCACTATTTCAGAATGAGATCGATTATGGGTGAAACTGGTGCTGGCAGTCATCTTGAACTTGTAGAAAATTGCAAGACTTCTCTCTTTGTTGAAGGCCTCACTTTTATTACAGAATCAGAAGTAGAGATGAAAGCCCTTTTTATTTTGCAGACTTTTGTCACCCATGTGTAAGGACTTTGTATCAGGAGTCTAATGTGTGCCTACTTTCATATTTAAGGCAAATTTCAATTTTGCCAGTCTAGAAGGAGCAAAAAGATATTTCATGACCATCTATACCGTATATGTATTTTGTCTAAAATCTGGATTACTCATCCTTTGAAATCCTACTTATATATATAAATCAAAAGAAAGGCCTTAAAACTATTTGATTATAGGGAAGTTTTGCAACTCCGCTTATAATATCTTCATTTATTGAAGGTCTTAACTATAACATGATATAAATGGAGGAAAACAGTTAGAATATAATCCTGTACTTGAAATGATTAAAGTTAAAATCTTTTGACTATTTTTTTTCACTATGAATGGCATTTAGCCACAGTTGTAGGTGGAAAATAATAACACCCTCAATTCATGTACACATCGATGTATTTATATTACTAACTTGAACAACTTGGCATTTTGCCCATCCAGAGACCATCAGACCAACATGTTCTGGTGTCATCCCCATCAACAAGTTTATAACCAGTATTACATTGGTAGTGTACTTTATTTCCATAAGTAAGGTCTGAATCTGCACTCACCAGACCATTTTTAAGGGTATGTGCAGGACAGGACACTCCTACAAAAAGATGTACCGAGTACAATGATATTTATTATAAGTATGTATCATATGTTACATTAGATTTTTGCTAAGTGCATCTAAGAACAAACAAATAGCCTCATAAAAGTACCGTCCAATTTTCCACTTTTCTAAACGGTATGAATGTCAAAAGAAATTTTGCTAATTCTAACATTCATCTTCCTCATAAACGTACCATTCAATTTTTTATTATTTACTTTTTATGAACAGATTCTGCAGTCTTGCTCTGGGTTTCATTTAAATCTTTAATTTTCTCACTGCTCTTAAACAAGGCCAAATTGTCCAAAACCTTTCAACTTCTAACTTTTTTTTGTCTATGCTGTTGTTTGCATTTAGTTTTATTCAACTTTTATCTTTTATACATTTTAATCGTTCTTGGCCCTTTGAACGACTCACAACTTCAATATATACATGTACAGTTGACTCTCGATATCTCGAACACATTTAAGTCGAAATTTTGGGTAACTCTAATTATCTGTTTGGACCCTTAACAGTAGTAACTATATAGATTTACTCCTATTATCTCGAATTTTTGCTTAAGTCGAACTAAATTTTCAGGTCCCAATGGATTTGACATAACTAGAATTGACTGTATATTCTTGATTATATTGTCGTATGAGCTGTTTCCCAACATACATGTATATATTTTATTTGTTTAAGCTGAAGACAACTTTTCTCACCTTATATTTTTTTAATTTCTCAACTCAAATTTTTTTAGTATAAATTTGTATTAATTGAAACAATGAAGCATAAAGAACATGGGTATACCTAGCCCAAAAATGTTTTAAATGGCATTCTAAATATACAATACAAAGTCATTGTCGGAAAATATAAAATTTGTTTGGGCGAGCTTTAGAAACCTGAGAAAAGTCGAGCTTTAGCGAGTCTTTTCCCATGTTTTGCAGTGAGCCCAAATAAATTTTATATTTTCTGACAATGGCTTTGTATTTCCTTTATCCTGCAATCCCCTTTAGATGCGTAAAATGCCTTAAAATTACCTTTGAAGTTGAAATCCAAGTGCCGTGAAATCGCGGGTATCTGGTACATTCTGGCTCCTCGCGCTCTTCATGTAAACAAGTAACAGTAGAATTTATAAGGTCATGACCTAATATGACTAAAGTTTATTATACCCCTGTTATTAGACTTGAAAAGGCTTGATTGCAGGATAAAATCTCTTACGCACCCCTCTATTTGACGTAATCACATTACCTGAACATTTTGGTTCTGCTCCTAACCATTGTCCATCATCACCACATGATGCAGAGGAATCTCCAGAGAGAACATAACCGGTGTCACACTTGAAATGAGAAATACTACCAATCTTTCTGTCTTTCCCATAAGTAACTTGTCCATTTGCAAGAGGTTTCTCTGGACAGGTAACATCTATAATTACGAAATTCAGCATTGTAGGAATTTTCTATTCACTTACCACCTACAATACAAGAATCCACCCCTCCCCCCCCAGATCAAAAATAAATAAGTTCCACAAGATGTTGCCAAAATGAATTTTTGCTATTCATAATGGTTCATGGTCCCTATCTTACCCCATAAATATACCAAAGTATGTCAATGAGAGATGACATAAAGTCATTTGTTGACCTTGACAATTACTGGACTAGACTTGGTGTTTTGAAAATAGTAAATATTCAAAAAAGGAGGCAGACTGAATTTTTTGTACCATAGAAAGTTCAAGTCTCTACTCAACTGAATATACTTTCCCATTTATAGTTTTTATTTTGTTATATTTCCTTTCATGTCTGGGTAATAAATTTTCAAGGTTAATATATATTGTACATTAATCAATCATTTGTTACTGGATGTAAAGCCACCAGCGACGAATCATTTAAATTACACATCCATACCTTGATCACAATTTTTGCCAGTATAGCCTTTATTACATGAACACTGATAATCATCGGGAATGTTTTTGCAGACACCATTCACACAAGGACTGGTGGAACAAAGGTTGTAGACTGAAAGTAATATCACATGTTTGTAAATATTATATGAAATACACATGTAGACTGAGTACATAATAGCTGACTTATCTTTGAAAGACGATAGGTAAGTAGTTTTATTCTTACCAAAAACTAGAGTATATGAAATTAGAAAGATATTAATACATCATACACATATTTCTTGAAATGTGTATTAAGGATGCTCGCTGGTCATGTTTTGGTCTTTTTGTCAGATTTTCGAAATCCTCGGGTTTTATCCATTTCTTAAAATTTTTTTTTTTTGCCCATGAACCCCTACTTTTTCTTTTATAATTCAATCATTCATACCATAAAATGGTAATTGACAAAATCTTATGAAATCCTTTTTATTTTTTCATACATTTTTGAGAGACTGAAGTTGCCAATGCAAAGACAAGGAAAAATCCATTTTTCAAGGCCTTAAAGCTCTAAAATGAGCACATGAACCTATATTTTTTTCTTGCTTATTTGTTTACTATTCATATTTTCTCTCAAACTAAAACACCTATTTCAAATCCTATTTATTTCCTATTAGACCAGCGATCATCCTTAAGTATTAATGATTTAATGTTCAAACAAAGCAATCAACAAAATTTGAAGATAGAAAAAAGTCAGTTGGTAATATAAGTAAAGTACTGTTATCAGTTGTACATTATACACACTATTTGACTCTTAATATCAAAACCCAGAAATGGAGGGCATATTGTGTAGCAATATATAGATGTAGGCATTTTGTACTAATGTTTCAAGGTGTTGTGTAACATTTGATTTTGAAATTTGATCCTATCAGAAAAATTGTAGTATACTTTTCATATTATATAAACATGTACATTTATTTATAGGATTTTATCCTAACTGCTGGCAAACAATTTTTGTTTTGAGACAATCTGATACAAAGTTCAGTCAAGTAGTGTTTCCTTGCTAACCATGTGGTTAACAAAAAATAACAATGCGATAAAAAGACAGATTTTACTTGTGCAGGTTAAATGTATATCTTAGCGGCAAAATGGGGTGCCTATAATATACCAATGCGTATTTTGTACAATGTTTTATGGTAAATAAAAACCCACAGAAAAATTAATGATGCAGAGAACTAGATATTTGAAAACCATTTTATTAACCCTCTGTATTCCTGTGTTTTATCATTGGAATCCTGAATGAAGTAAAATTCTAATTTGTAATATTAGTAATATACTAATTTGAATAGTAAAGAAATTTCTATAGAAAATACCTGCACATCTTGGCTTATCTCCACTCAATACTCCAAGGCCTTCGCAGGTTCTTACTTGTCCATTTTCCAATATATTGTTTGAGGCATCAACCAAAACAAAACCACTGTCACATGAGTAGGAAACATCCATACCATGTGTAACAGAATTTTCTGTTCCTGTTTTATCTAAGGAATCTGGTACCAGTACGGTTCCATGATCTATGGACTCTATAGGACATGTTATTTCTGGAATAAGAACAATACATGTTATTTACCTGAAGCAGTAAAGCATTTGTATTTAATATTCTTATAGTACCATTCAATTCATACCTGTAAAAATTAGAAGAATCTTTACAATAAATATATTTGATTGTTATTTTTTTTATTTGTGTTCTACTCTTTTTTTTAGGGACAGATGATATATCATGCCATATTGAATGACTAAGAAAACAAGTCTACAGCAAGAAAACAGAATAATTGTATACAGGCTAAGAGTTCATCAGTATTTACAACAAAGAGATTTATCTGACAAACTGACTCTAAAAATAAAATGAAAACAAAAAAGTTTACCTATCATTTTGTTCAAAAATTTAAGATGGGACCAGCAAAAATTTTCAAATTTTCATTTCTACGTACAGTAGTAATATCAATTATGTAAATAAATAATACTTTTTTTCTGACAGAATGATCTACATGTAGAGGGATAATTTTGTGACATTCACTCAAAAAAAACTTCATTTGTTTGTTTAGTTGGGGTTTTACACCGTTTTCAGCATATTTGGCTATTTCGCTGCGGCCAGTTTTTGTTGGTGGAGGAAGCCAGAGTACCCGGAGAGAGAAAAAATAAATAAATAAAAATAAACTTCATCTATGGACAATGATTTAGAAAATATTATTAGAAGCATAAGTTACCTTGGTCACAATTGACACCCTTATATCCAGAATGACATGCACAGGTGAATCCTTGTGGCGACGACGAACAGGTTCCGAAAACACAAGGATTACTAAGGCAGTGGTCTATTTCTACAAGTTGGAAATAATACAGGTATTTACTGCTGGCTTAAAAAATTTTAAATTCTAATATTACTGGCATTATGACTAAAAGCATTCCATATCTCCTTATGTTTCAGTTCAGAATGAAAATTTAGTAATCTGCCTGGAATTTTTAACATTAAGTACCCTAATATAACAAACATTAATGTAATCAACCCAAAAGGGTCAAAAGTAAGATTTTTCCAAATTAGAAGTCAGAATTAACAAAAAAAGTTTAATATTGAATTCGATGTTTTAAATTTCATAATTTTACCAAATATTTTAATAGCCTTTTTTAGAACAAAAAAAAACAATAAGAAAAAGGCCAAACATTCAAACATTTTAGGACAAATTTTAAGAATAAGTCTCAGTCTAAAGTGTGAGATACCAAATGTATGAACCAAAACTTATCCAAATATTTTCTGAGCAATGAACATTAAAATTGTAAATATATAAAACTCTAGCAGCCAAAAAAGAAGGATAGCTTAAACAATCAATGGACTGATAAAATCAGTCTTGGGTTATGAAGATTTGTGGAAGGACTTAACTAGTAGTTTGAAATATCCAAGTTTCATCAACCACAATTTTAATGCAATCAATTCAAATTTCTTTTAAGCAATACCATACAAATATAAGAATTTCTTGAAACAAAAAAGTTAAATACTGGTAACAAATTTTGTGAATAAACATACCAGTTTCACATTTATCTCCCTTATAGCCTGCCATACATTGACATGTGTAGGCACCAACACCATCAGTACAGGTTCCTCCATTTAAACATGGTGAACCGGAACAATCATCGTAGTCTGTATATCAAAATATTGCAAATAATCAAAATTCCTACTATTTTATTGCCTAAATATTGTAATTAGGGTAATTAAAGTCATTTGATATGTTATCATCCACATCGGCCCCTCGAAAATTGGCCCACATTGTCTTTTTTTATTTTACAAATGCCACTTTCAAAAGTATTTCATTTCTTTTAGCAGTAAAATCTTTGTTTTGACATATACACATGTGAAATGACTTCGAAAGTGGCCTAATCGACAAGTTCATATTCTGGAACTTGTAAATGGCAAGAAATTTTGCATACAATGGATTTGCCCATGATGAATTGATGACAGAAATAGATCGATATAAATGAAATGAAAAATTAAATATATCAATTAACGTAAATTGTTTCAATTTGTCAAATAAACAGAATAATCTTTGATATTCAAATACATTTACAATTCCCTCATATACATATATGTTTATTAGAAACATTTGTGATTTAATGTGTTCTTTGGCCACTCCTTGATTTCATTCAGGTAAAAAATATAAACTACATGTATAATTACTGCTGACAGGGAAATGTTTTATTGCAAAAACTTGCAAGGACAATTGATATTTTCTAAAAAAAAAATTTCTGACAAATAATATATTTACATTGAAGAACCTGAGTGAGTTATCTTTTCCTAACTAATGTAGGTAAGGGAGATAATTAAATGCTCTCCCTTTTGTCCTGAGGCTAAAAGGGAGACAAATTTATTATCTCCCTTACCTACATTGGTTAGGAAAAGATAACTCACTCAGGTTCCTCATTGTTCTAACTTATGACAATTTATACAAGTGCATACTACTCTTACTTGTAATGTAGCAAACACTAAATTTGCCACGGCAGCCTTTGTTGACCCAGAATCCTGAGGATTTATGTCCGTACGAATAATTTTCAAGACACATTGACCTAGAATATTGTCTGACAACCTCCATAGTTGTTAGTTTACTGTCACTACTCATTCCGTCCACAGAACATTCGGCGTAACGGTAACCCCAACTGTTGCAATTTAATTCCACACATTTCTCTTCTGTAACAAAATGTTGCATGAACATTGTTAATAAACTTTCTCTAATTTTTTGCCCATTTTTATATCTCTTGACCCGTTTGATAAGTTCTGAGATCACAACACGTTGGAAAATAAATGCTCGTGAAATTTCCCACCAAAAACATTCGGAAGAACAATCAGAGTTTTACATTGTCATTAGAGAAAAAGATTCTAAAACTCTTGACGCGTTAATTATGAAATTTATCAACTCCTGATAATTACATGTTCATTTTTTAAACTGCAGTTTAAAAATGAACATTTAATTATCTCGAGTTGATAAATTTCATAATCAATTGGTCATCTTGGTAGAATCTATATATATCCACTTGTTTTCTATGTAATATAATCTTGAATACTACAAGATCAAATGTTTCACATGCCCACTTCTGTCTCTAATTCATAACAATTGGTTATGGTTAAATCTTTTACCAAATGTTGAATAATTTCAAAATTTGGGGAATGTACAGGTAATTTGCTATGAAAGAGATTGAAAATTAGTGCAGAGTGGATTTTGCAGCTACATGTATACTCGTATGTAATTTACAACAATTAAATAAACAACCTAAGGAAATATTACAGCGAATCACATTCTTGGATTCTTGAAATAAAACACAATAATGACAATATTTAACATTATCCATTGTTATGCATATGAGAGATAAGCAGGAGTGTTTCAGCTAAATCTAGTTTATGAAGTCTATAGAAAAATGTATTTTATTGATGAGCAGAGGTCAATATTACCATCATAATCACCAACTCTTGACAATTGTTTTATTATAAAGAAAGAAGCAGTATGTTGACACAAACATCTGAAAATGTCAATGTCTGAGCCATGCAGAGAAAGACAATTGAAAGAAGTTATTTTGACATTGTGACGTTACAGTGAAGCTGGTCAATATGGAAATTTATGGAACTGTTGATGTTAATAAGGAATTAAGAAACACTGTTCATTATATAATAAAAGTTTATGTTATGGATTTTGTCACTCCGATCTTTGGACTATGTAAAATTTTGTTAAAATAATTTTTACCACTTCATTTTGCAAATACTAAAAAATCGCCCCAAATTCTTCATTTTTCAAGCAACCAAAAATAAAAAATTGTTCGCCCACTCCTAAAATTTTGATAAAAATTATTTTTATCCATTTTTTCGCAATATTTTAGTTAAAAAACTATGTGCTGCAGGTTAAATTGATCTTCACCTGAAAAAAAAAAACTAGTCCTCAAGAAAAAAAATTAAAATCAAAATTTCGCTCGCTCGCACATATATTTGCCATCCAAAAATCCAAAGAACTAAAACTTAATTTGGTGTGGCCTAATTATCTTGAACTTGATCGGTCCTTAGAAGTAAGTTGACTCATTCATGTTCGACTTCATGAAATCAGACAAAGTACTGATGTAAACTGGAAAGGGATAATCAAGTTGTGTCAATATGCTTTAAAGATAAACGGTACACATTTCAATATTTGGCAAGATAAACGATACGTATTGCTATATTGTTGAAAAACTTCCCATGTTTTGTGAGGCTCAATACGTACTTGAAAATTTGTGAACATAGATTTGCACGATTTCCATCAGATAACTGCATAATTTATTAATTTTAGATGAAAAATATAATTCGGTAATTTGAAATTATATTTGTACATGTGTTGTCACTCTCCCATCATTATGTATTGTCAATGTTGTTTTTATGTGTGTTTCATATGAATGTTTTTTGTTTATTTTATGTAATTAATATAAATAACTTATATAACACCTACATGTATTACCAAGTGTATTTTGACAAGTCATAAAAATTTCAAGATATAAAAGAAAATTGCATTACAATGTTACTTTGGGAATGTAATTTCATTTTAACAAACCTGAATTTTGACTCATCCGATTTCAACTTAAACACATTAATATACTATACATGAATACATGTATGTATATAAACCAAAATTTAGGACTTTCTCATAATTTCAAATCACTTGAAGTTTTGAGTAAATTTAGTTCAAGAAAACAAGAGTTGACTGTATTAACAAAATGATAAACTAGAAATTACCTTGACAGAGATTTTCCTGACATTCCTGGGTCTTGTATTTGTCTCCTGAACATACGGGACTTCCAACATAGGAGTTAACACAAGTTCTGGTTGAATACTGGATCCCTTTACCACAAGTTACCGAACAGGCACCCCAGTCAGACCAATCTTTCCATCCCGAAAATTTATCTGAAATTTAAAATCATAGTTACCGCCCATCCATCAGATTTTTATTAAATGAATTACTATTTACAGCTGTATATTGTAATTCTCCAGAAAACTCTCACCAATGTACAGATCTAAAACTGCAATATAATCAATAATTATAATATTAGTTTTTTACTTCCGTCTGTGCCCATGACAACCATTTAAACCTTATCCAACAAAAATTAATGAAGTAAATGGTGTCAGAAAAAATCCAAGAATTTACTTCATAGTGACATTTCTTTATTTCTGTCAAAAGTATATCCGAAGAATCATAACTATCAACTATTTTTTTTTCCTAGTTTTTCGAGGTTATTCACTAAAAGACTTTAAAAGTTTACTTTAATATGATAAAAGTGAACAAAATTATACTTGCTAAAAAAAATCTGAATGAGAACTTTTATCGTCTTTACTTTTCTTAAGGAAACGACTATTTCAAAAATTTTAACTGTTTTCTGACTATGAATTTTGTCAGATCTACTGAAAAACAGCACTTTTTTCATTCAAGACAAAAAAAAATCAAATTTAATATGTTAACTAACCTTCTTCGTCTTGTACTTCACAATCCACATATTTATAAAGATCACATCTCCGATAGAACCTCCTAAACAGGTAACCAGGTTTACATCTCTTTGGTGTAGGTATATGGTCCTTACACTGGAAGTACCAGTCACATCTATCTTTGTGCAGACAATTCCCATCAGGCTCATTGTCACAAACATCTAAGAAATAAAAGATCTCTGCTCATAATACAATGAACTCTCAAATGGATATAACTCTACAAGCAGAATCTCAACGGAAAAATGGATTTGAAATTAATTTATATATGAAAACAAAGTTAAGAAAAACCAGATATAATTTTTTTTTTCTTTTCCCATCAATTGTCACTTTATGCATGTTATGGTAAAGTTGACCAAAGATAAATTCTTGGAAATTTTAAGCAGGGCATATTTTGTCAACGATATTATATCTGTACTATTTTAAACTAACAGTATACCTGAACAAATCTTTGATGGTTGATATTCCATGTTTCCTTGGGCAAATAACAAATACCCTGTTTATATCATAAGCTACACAAATGATTGCAAAATTAAACAAATTAAACTATAACTGCCCTGAAAGGGACTAATACCCCCCGCAGCAACATGTCTGTTTTGAAGCCTACACAAAGTTCAAATCATCATATTTTTCAAATTACTTGCCCCAACAGAAAATCCTGATAATATACACATCTCTATAATGTGATCTAACAATTCATAAAGTTTCATGAGAATCATGCAAGTAATGTAGGAGGAGTTGCGGACAACACATTGAACAAAGTTTTGTTTAAAAATGCCTAAGTCCAATCAGCCATATCTTTTACATTTCTTGTCCAAACAGAAAAAATCCTGACAATATGCAAATCTCCCTAATGAGATCTAAGATTCCATAAAGTTTCATGAGAATCCTTCAAGAAATGTAGAAGGAATTGTGGACAACGTTATTTCGGACAGACAGACAGACTGAGACCAATATAACCCCCCAAACTTCGTTTTCGGGGGGGGGGGGATAAAAATGAAGACATTCACAATTTTCGAGTAAATACAGGATGTAATTTTGATTTCTCAGTTTCTGGGGAAAATCACGGAATAAAAAAAATCAGGGTGGGAGGCAAATACCAGGACAGGCCCAGGGGATATTTCAGAAAGTGAGAAAGAATTTATTATCATTATTTAGTACATATCATTCTGAACTGGATAAATCTAGAACATTCTCTACTTTGTTACTTATTGCTGACACAGAAATGCTATTTAAAAAGTTGGCACACAATTTTTTTTTGTTACTTTGTTCATAATTTTTAATTAAAATTTTTGAACTGATCAGGAAATCTTAATTAATACATTAGGACACTCATTAAAGGACAATTAAAAAATCTTATCTTTGTAATATACTTTGATAAAATCTTAATTTTCTCTTCACACAATGTAAAACCAATCAAAAAAATTTCTAACCTACTTTAAAGTTCTTCATAAGGGATAACTCATTAAAATAATCATTACAATACTGTGACTTTTTTGTCATAACAAAGTAAAAATAGTTTTCATCAGATTTTAAACACTAAGCATACAATTAAAATAAACCAAAATTATTGTCTTTTCATATCTACCAACAAATTTTATCTATATTTACATTATTTCTTTTGTTGAACTCTTGTAAGGTTGTCAATGTAATGAATTGTTTCTTTTATCAGTGATGATCTCTTAAATCTCTAGACCTTTAGTTACAATATAAACTCTGCCAAATGCTTGGCACTAGAATCAATTTATGTGCATGAAAAGATTGAAAGAAGCCCTGCTCATCCCAGCTAGACGATAAAATATACATCCACTTTCAACAATTGTCATTGTTATATATTCTCATTGCAATCTAAAGATATTGCAGTAGCCATGATTGGCAGGGTGATCATTAACACAAAATTTAATTTGGAAAAATATATAAAAAAATATATCAGGCCATTAAATATGTAAATTGATAAAGTTACCTTCATAACCAGTGTCCTCTGGTGGAGCTGAAATTAAACAAATATGTTTAATAAGATGATTAATTCACAATACAAGACTACATGTGATTAGCAAAAGTTAAAACAAAGAAGAAAATACTCTAATTATTGCTGTTCATCATCTTAAAGTAACATAACTTGACAAAAATTAGAATATACACAATGTATAATAAAGCCATTATGGTTGTATTGTCCGACCCTTCCATGAAACATTATATCATTTCCTGTTTTTCGGAAGTTATAATCGTTCTAGTTTCAGTTTTCAATATTGTATGTTTTATGTTTGTATTTGGCGTTTTTTTTGTTGTTGTTGCTGTTTATAATATAAATATAGATATTTAAATCGGGTATTACATATTTGTTTATTAGAGACTGTCAGACTAATCACATTAATCTAAAGATGTTAAAGTACAATTTCCATATATTTTTTTCATGTCAGTGATGAGAATATATTTTTCAATGATTTATCAGATAAAAAATCAAACATTAAATCCTACTAACTGCCATTCCTTTGTTAAGATGAAGGAAAATCTACATATTTTTTATGTTTATTTGCCCTAAATTATAACAATCCTTCTTTATATACATGTATATATGACCATTTCAGAAAAAAATACCAAGTCTATGATTTCATATGGAAACACCAAAAAATCATTACGAAGAAATAATAATTAAATATATGAAATTCAAAATGGCATAAGTTACTGAAGATTCCCTGAAAGTTTAATGGAAATTCATTTACTGGTTTAAACAAGGAGTTGCAGATAACGAAATAGTGATGCTGATGAACTAAGATAATGACAACACATTACAAAGGATAGTGATACCTTTGTATCAACACTGCTATACAGGCAACAAAAAAATTTACAAGATGATTAAAAGAATTTGGAGTGGGTATAATTCTTCTAAAATGCCTTTTACCCCATGCTAAGCTCAATGAAAAACTTCAAAGTATGGTAAACTGTGAAACTAATATTTATACATGCACTTCACCACAGAGTTGATAACTCATAATATAAAAGATTCATTTCAATACTAACTACTACAGTCAGCAGGGTTACAAGCCTGTTCTTTACTGTCTAATCCAGCACAAGCCTGACCACTGTTTTCAGGGGCTGGATTGGTACAAGTCCTTGTAGCCGACTGAATTCCATCTCCACAGGTAACAGAACAGTCACCAAAGTCAGACCAGTCAGTCCAACCACCATCAACTAAAAATAAACGAAACATACATGTATTATTTAACTAAATCTTGCTTAAAACCAACCTTGTTAGACGTTCCTATATAAAGGTCGACACGTAGTATCATAAAGACATAATCCCTTGTATTTTATCGTTAAATTTTCTGAATAACTGGAATATTTCAATGTAATAAACAGAATAACTAATCTCGAAATTCAAATACCAAAGATCTACAACTCCCAACTGAAAAACACTAATAATTCAATCATGCATTCGTGAATTAACAAGCTGTTTGGTAATTCGTTGTAGATTTTTAGGTATTTGAATTTCAAGATTAATTATACTATAAATATAGAATGTTAAGTATTAATAAAAATTAAATTTTTAACATTTTTGTGAACGGAAAGCAAGAAGTTATATTCTTCAATTCCAAGTTGTATCTCCTCACTTGGACAATAATTTATCTAAAAAATACAATTTGAATTTTCTTCCGAAATCAAATTTAAATTTTTAAACTCTGGATATTTGTAACCTTGATTTGTGATACAAATTCTCAAAGACAAAAAATATATAAAAGTCTTTACTTAAATGTATATTAGTATAAAACACATACAGTAATACAGTTTAAACCTGCACTAAGGGTCACCTTAAATTAAGCAACCACCTCACTTAGCAGTCATCTTGGATTCTCCCCAAGAGATATAGATGTTCATTTATAAGATAAGCAGTGACCTCTCTTACCCAGCCAGTCAGCACATAATGTAATTTCAGCTTAAACATTTACTTGTCATTTGTCATTCTAAAACATTGTTAATTAACTTTCAAGTAATTTTTAGTTAGCAGTAGTGCTTAATTATCTCTCAAATTACCACTGTTCATATAGTCGATTGTACATAAAACATCATGTCAATACAAACGAACTTCCATGTTTTTTTCACATTTAGCGAAGATATTATCTTGATAGTTCCGGACTGAAAACAAAAATTCCAGATTTGCTGCTCAGTGTAAATCTTGATTTCACCTGCTATATGCTTCCACTTTACCTTTGTCCTAACAGTGACCATTAAAAACAGTGACTATATATGGATAAAAAACACAAGAGAAAGAAGAAATATTGCAATAAATCTACTTACGATTTTCACAATCTTTTCCATAATATTTATGATTGTATGTCTCACATTGGCAGGTATAAGTTGTTAGACCATCTATACATTTTCCACGATTATTACAGGTCACTCCAATACAATAATCTATGTCTGTAATGGAGCAATAATGTTTTTTACCACAAGCTCAAATGCAAGCACATTAAAATTTAGCTTCTAAAATCCGTAACCAGGTGGTGCATGGATGTGATCGTGGTCACCTTAAAAACTAACTACATGTTCATTGATCCTGGAACTACTCGCCATAAAAATTGTTGATATCAAGAATCTGGAAAATGCTATGCTATGGATGTGCAGATTCTGTTTAAGTGTACATATGTACAACTTTGTTTCTACATATTTTTTTTTATATTTTTATATCCAAAATAAAACTGTCACATACATTTACAACTCTGAATGAAACTAAAAATCATGTACTGACTACCATGCTAGTCTTGATTTCACAGTCACTATTCAACTGACAAGTTTTCAGTAACTGTGAGCATTCATCGTTCATACTCTTTTGTTTGTCCTTGTTGTGGCTATACCTTAAAGTCAAGATATTCTTCTAACAGACAGAATATTTCTGGTTGACATTTCTTTTTCATACTTTGATATCTGTTTGGTAGTGCTGGATTTCGCAGTAAGGGAGGTGTAGTATGTGTTAGTATTCTGTAAAACTTCTGTGACAATATACTACATAAGACTTACCAGTACACACTGGTGGGTTGCCTTGCCATTTTCCTTCTAGAACACAACTCAGTATAGTGTCGCCATCCGTATGTTCATAACCTTCTACACATTTGTAGGTGGTCTGATTTCCAGGGTAAAGACCGGTTTTTGTAAATATAGCATTTGCAACTGTAGGTGGATCGCTGCACATTATAACTAAAATAAAGGAATTTATTCTAAAAATATAACTCTTCCAGTCAGTAATTTAATCACTGATGAAGCAGCCAACTAGGCTAGGAAAATTCTGTACAAGAACTAAATTACTATATATATTAAACAAATGGAAAAAGGTGAATTCTGATGGAATCAACCCCGTGTAATTAGAACAAATAAAACATGGCAATACGAACCATTCCTAATATTTAACTTTAAATCATACACATGTACATGTACCATCAGTTCCAAATGCTGTCCACATCTGCTAATTTCGCTCATTTTTGGAACCTCCTAAAACTGGAAAGTCAATTACTCCCATGCTGTCTTGTTTTATAAAGTTTCAAAATTCCAACTGTAGCTTGAATAAACATTTCTTATAATATGTAATTCATAAAGTATCTTCCAAATGAGAACTATAACCGACGTCAAAAAAGAGTAGGCAAAAAAACTCGACACAAGTGCTGCTGGAGTGGCAAGAAATCATGTATAAGTTGGTATAACATATTTTGCAATCCTATTAATAAATAAGTTTAAACTTATATACCTTCACTGCATGTGCGTCCTGTATATCCCACTGAGCATTCACAAACAAAGTCGTCTGGTTTGTTGACACAGTTGACTGCATGCATACAGGGATTGAATGAACAAAGATTGTATTCTGGAAAAATTTAAGAAAATTGTTCTGAGAACTGTTTACCTTTTTTTCTCAAAAATATGTATGCAGAATATAGATCACAGTATAAAAATTTCCAGAATATAATACTATTAGTACAGACTGTGATAGTCTGTAATTATTAATTGACCAATCCATCTAGATATCTTCAGGCAATTACTTTGGTATAAAATCACTACCAGAGGTGTTTATACCCCTTTCTGGTGTTTTCAGTAATGTTAATGATTCTTGTCAGTAATTTGGGTCCTTTGTCAGTAATCTCAAATTTCAGCATGAAAACTAAAATAGAGAAACTTTTTTAAATGTATAGCACATGATGACATGCCATCAAAGCATCTTATATTGTTTTTTTTCGTAAGTCTAGAAACAATCCAGGTATTCATCATCAATGTCGTTAAAACACTTTTCATCTGTTTACATTGCTGTTAAGACACAAGCTGACTAGCAGTTACCAAGACCAGCATTCATCATTTTGGGATTCCGTATTAAAATTTGATTTTGTCAACTTATTTAGAATCTATATTATTTTTGAAAGTTTGAGAAAAGCCAATGTAGCTAAGGATGCTCACTGATCATGTTTTGGTCTTTTTGTCAGATTTACGGAATCCTCAGGTTTTATCCATTTCTTAAACATGAAGTTTTTTGCCCATGAACCCCTACTTTTTCTTTTATAATTCAATCATATATACCGTAAAATGGTAATTGACAAAATCTTATGAAATCCTTTTTATTTTTTCATATATTTTTGAGAGACTGAAGTTGCCAATCCAAAGACAAGGAAAAATCCAGAGAAAACCCATTTCCTGCAAATTTTCAAGGCCTTATAGCTCTAAAATGAGCACATGAACCTATATATTTTTTTTGCTTATTTGTTTACTATTCATATGTTCTCTCAAACTAAAACATCTATTTCAAATCTTATTTATTTCCTATTAGACCAGCGATCATCCTTAACATAGAACTATTGTAATGATGAACAACTTAGGACATTTCAAATGAAGATAAATATGAACTTACGAGCACAATGTGGCATGTGTCCATTCAGTTCACCATTTTCCTGACAGGTCCTTACACTATTCTTTTCATCAATGATATCACCAGTTACTCCATCAGTTAGTACATATCCATCAGAGCATGAATATGAAATCACGGTATTGTAGCTGACAGGTCCAGCTATGGAAACATGGCCATTTGGTATACTTGCAACAGGACAAGTTATTTCTGAAAACAACAGAGACAATTTGCAGGCGAATGTGACTTCATATCAACTTTGAAGCAAGCTATGTTCTTCAAGCCAACATAACATTTTCAAAATAACATGCAAACAATTGGAAAAAGGTTTAATATTTCTGTTCAATTCACCCTGTTTTTCAGTGTCATGTTACACAGTTAAACGAAGATCAAAATTTAGATTTTTTCGTATGACACTGTAAAGCTAATACCTGTTAAACTTATATTCAATACAAGCTTCTTTTTTCAGTGGGTACCAAATATACAATAAGATGCATGATATTGTTTTTCTTGGGAGCTTAGACAATTTCCAAAATAAAGGCTGTAATTAGACAAATTTCCTGATTTCTTTACTGATCTAAAGCTGTTTAAACAAACATTGGTACCTATAAATGTTCCAATTGTATGGAATTTTTCAAAATAAATGACATTACTGATTTTAATTGGATTTTTTATCAATTTAACTCTTTTCTTTGCAATGAAAAAGTCTTTAAATCTAGAATTTTATTAGGGGCTTCAATTCAAGAAATACAGTATAAATGAATTAGCAAGATATATTTAACCATAACTTTATAACACTTCAAGTGTCAGTAAATTAGGAAAACCAACCTGTACACTGTGGTGGAGTTTCCCATATTCCTCCTATTTTACAATGTAAAGTTTGAGAGCCTTCCAGTTTGTAACCCTCATTACATGTGTAGGTCACGGTGTCTCTATCGGGTACATATCCTGTCACGACAAGTATGGCATGATCTACAGTTGGTGGCCGTTGGCATGGTGTTACTTTGAAAAAAGGGAATTCATTATTATGGACTCTTTTTTGCTTTGTCACAAGGAGGATAGTGAAACAGATTTTATTTTAGTACAAATGTGTTATTGTATGCTTGACTGAAAGCAGACAAAATCAAACACTTATATTACTATTGGTTTCCACAAGCTTAGTATGGTTAAAGTTTGAGGTATAAAAGAATACCCTTTGCACATGCACTGCAGGAACATATGTACATTAAATAAATTCAAATTCAGCTATATGCTAATGACCAGTGAAACACAATAAGAATGTGTATCATTTTGATGCTGTGGAGTTCTTGTGGACAACCTTGTAAAATATCTTGGTTTAGTCTGACTACTAAGAAGACGACTAGTCCATAGAAAAGCAGACTCAGGCATGCTTCTCCCCCTTTCCATTATTGTGCTCAATCCCCTTTGTCTCTAAAAGTACTGGTACATGTATTTCTTGATTGTCTTAATTGGTCCCAGTAAATTTCAATAAGTATCTATTGATAGTTTTTTTTTCTTTCTTTCAATCTTTGTCCCAGTTCATGATAATATATAAAATGATTCTGATCGCAGTCGTTTTATCAGAGATGAATTCCATTTTCTTTCTCCCTTAATTTTTTTTCTTTGGTGATCCCTGGTATAATAAAAAACAAAATAGGGGATTTGTCATTCGACAACATTCTGTTATAATACACACAGTGAAATTGAACGTATCTATTGATATTAAGATACTCACAGTCCATGCAGTTTTTCCCTTCATATCCTGGCATACAGGTACACTCAAAATCATCAGGCAAGTTCTTACAGGTAGATCCTGCCCTGCATGGATCACCATCACACAGATTATACACTGTTAAACAAACAATAAATTCAGAGGTGTAGTAAATCTTTTCACAAAATTAAAGGAGAATAGATAGGATATATTTCTGAAAGCCCATATTTTGTTTGTGATATACATCTCTCATCTGCTTATTTATTTATGTTTTTCATAAATCTTCACAAAATTAATGGAGAATAGATAGGATATATTTGTGAAAGTCCACATTTTGTTTGTGATATACATCTCTTGTCTGCTTATTTATTTATGTTTTTCGTAAATCTTCACAAAATTAATGGAGAACAGATAAGATATATTTGTGAAAGTCCACATTTTGTTTGTGATATACATCTCTTGTCTGCTTATTTATTTATGTTTTTCTTAAATCTTCACAAAATTAATGGAGAATAGATAGGATATATTTGTGAAAGTCAATATTTTGTTTGTGATATACATCTCTCGTCTGCTTATTTATTTGTGTTTGGTGTATGTAATACTTTTTAATTGTGATTTTTGACACCATTGTTCTACGGTCATGTAAAAAGTACTTGCCTTGCAGTGTAGGCTGATAGTCTTAACGGTGACTAAAGATGTAAGTAATTTGTTTAAAATATTCAGTCCTATGCAATATAATTGTCTCTTTCATGCTGATCAAATATCCTAACGTTTTCATAGCCATTTTTGATGCAATTTTATAGTCAATTTTTGTTGAAATGTTAACCCAGTAGTTGATTAAACAAAAGAAAGCAAAAAATTTCTAAATATGTAATACATGTCAATAAAAAAAAATGTAAAGAACCTTTCTTTTTGACAATAGAGATTGTGTACCTGCACATCTTGGCATTTTTCCATCCCATTGGCCATTTATGCCACAGGATCTGGTGGCATCTCCATCATGAAGTATAAAGTCCTCGTCACACCGGTAGGCCACTTCATGTCCATAGTAAAACTCATTACCAACAACTTTGCCATTTTCAAGAGTCTGGGCTGGACATCTGATTACTGTAAACAAAGATTCAAAATAATTGTGACGGTCTGAGAAAATGTGCATAATTTTAACACCTATTATGCCTACAAATGTTTCACTTTCAAACATGATACATGTATGTGTGTCCTACAAAATATGAAGTCTTTTTCATTAACTGATTTTTGCATTACGACATTAGTATTTAGGCTACTGAGAGAATGTTGACCAAGTGAAAGTTTTGTTTTCAAACGTTTTGCATTTTGTTGATTTGTGGGAATATCTAATTGTTATTTGAAATGTACAGAATTTTAGAAGAGCTATAATTTTTTCATCAAGGGGATGCTGTTTGAAGTAAGTATGTTGTATTTTCAACATTTTAACAAGGAACAATTCACATTTTACAAGAAAATTCTGGTTGCTAAGAAACAAAACTGCTCACATGCACAATTTGGCAGAGTGCCAGTCCACATGCCATCTACTCCACAAGTTGAAGTGGAACTTGTTATTGTCAAATCATACCCTGCATTACAATCAAAATCCATCTTACTTCCGTAACGACGACCTGCATCAGTGAATGTTACCTCTCCGTTTAGCAGAGTGAATTCAGGGCAGGTAACCTCTACAATACATACAGGAGAATTCTTTAGGTTTTAACTAAATAATCGAAAACAAAACTAAAAACAAGATGTCACCATATCTTACAAAAAAATTTCAGAATAGTGGGTTAATTTGGCTTTATCAAACATTTTATAATCCTGGATAACAAAATTTAGCCAAAGAATAAACTGTATTGAATTTCTGTTATAAATATTATAACTGCTAATCCAAATTTTAGCTAAATAAAAAATGTACTTTAAGTTGATTTTTAGCTATCAACAAGTCCTGGTAGTCACGAATGAAAGGGTTTTTGAATTTCCAACCTTGTAAAATTAGCTTTTATATTTCAGTGTATATTAAACACCATGTTTTTGTTTACAAAAATGTGGAAGAATACAACGTACATATGTAGTTTTTTTTGAAGAATTTGAAACTATGGGAGTGATTCTGATAAATTCTTTTTTTGATGTTCCTTTGACTCAAACAATTTGTTAGTGGAAAAGATGTATCCAAGAAATTTCCACTGTGATCAAATTTGAAATGTGATCATCAGTGGTTTCAAAATTAACCAGTAGGCGGACAATTTCAGCATGCTGTGGTAAAATTTTGCTAACGGCAAGTAATTGCTTACTTTCCCAGCTTGGTACGGCTAATTTCATAACTTCTAAAAGCCATATTTCATAATGAGTCATTGATTACACTCTTTACAATCTATTATTTTAGAAGCAGTTAGGATGCTGATAGGGGAGTTGGTCAAATTTCATTGCTCAGATCAAAAAATAAAACCAAAAAATTACACAGACGACTAAAATCAAATAAAGTTCTCAGAGTGAAAGTTTTATCCAATAACAATGCCATCTCCAGCAAACTTATAGCTGTCGTGAATTAGTTATTCATTCATACTATGACTGTTGTAAAGCTTTACCTTTATTGCAGGTGTCACCATAGTAACCGTCAGTACAATGACAGCGATAATATCCTGGGAATGATTCGCATGTCCCATGCACACACGGATTCAATAAACATAGATCATCCACTGAAAAATGTTAATGTCAAGATCAAAGTTAACGTTAAGTTAGACATCTATTACACACAAACATGTAATACTAACCCGAATAATCCAGTTGTTTGTATTCGCTTACTTCGATCACTCCATTAGCACTTATTGAATATATTGCTGTTGAACCGAAAATAACTTATATAATAGAATTAGGCCTTTTATTTTTATTTAATTGGTTTACGGATTTTTTTTTTTAAAAATAAGGTCGGTCGGTCGGGAAAAAAAAAGAAAAAAAAAGAGGGAAAGTCATGTACTTTTGAACAATCTTGGATATATTGCCAAATGTAAAAGGTTGCAAATGATCAGTTAATTCCCTCTTTTGAAACCCAAATATCAGAACATCTGTCTTGAAAGGTGTTGTTCAGTAGACCGTTCCCTTTTTAAGGGACCGACTCGTCAACTACAACATTAAATGAGTGGATTCGATATCTTACGGAATCAAGATATTCATACAAAACGAACTTAAAAGCCGCATGGATTCTATTAAGAAATTTGTTTCATAAAACGTGTTTCGGAAATTGGCATCAACTAACGTCTATAAATAGATTTTTTTTTGGGATCATGTTTACAAGTATTTTATTGATGGATAATCTATTTTTAGACGAATTGGAATATAATCTTTTATGAAATTTTGATGCAAAAAAGGATTTTAATTTATTTTTATTTTTGGGATGGCTGATTTCAGAGGGTCGGCGGTAATAAAAAACCAAAATTTTCAATTTTATTTTTTTTCTTCAAATCGGCAAAATCGGGTCGGCGGATCCGTAAACCAACTAATTAAAAATAAATGGCCTTATTCTTGGAATGAGGAAAACCCTATTCAAATTTTACATCATTGTTTATATTCCATGTTACGTTTTTTTTTGTCCCTCCCACCAATGCTATTTTTGTACAATAGAAAGAAGTCATATTTGTTGTCATGGAATATAAACAATGGTGTTGGATATAAAAATATACATAATAGAATTATTCTTGGAATGAGGAAAACCCTATTCAAATTTTACGTCATTGTTTATATTCCTGGACTTTTTTTTTGTCCCTCCCACCAATGCTATTTTTGTACAATAGAAAGACGTCATATTTGTTGTCATGGAATATAAACAATGGCGTTAGATATGAATGTATCATATGTAAACTCAAACCACAAGGACAATTTCCAGAGAGCAGCTGACGCACATGTGAAAAGTATCGCCTTCAAGCCATTACCGAAGGAGAGAATCGAATACAGAAACGGCTTGAATTATTCGAGTTAATGTAATACATATTAGAGCTGATAGATTTGTTTGCAACTTTTATACATGTAGTCCTGAGCAATACTGCTAGTTAAAAATTTGTAAATTATCACTAGTATCAACAGAAAATGAAACTCCTGCAATAAATCCAACAAAACCCTAAATAGACTGGGTTTTCCAAAACATAACATACATACCAGTTTGACAAGTAACTCCACTGTAACCTGTCATACATTCACATGTAAAGCCATCTGGTTCATTTATACACACTTTGGTGTTTGAGGAACATGGATTACTGTCACAATGTTCAAATTCTAAAATCAAAATGCACAGTAATATAAAATGCTACACATCATATAATTAAATTTACTTATACCAATTTTTTTTTTACATCAGTATCTATTTTTAAGTCATCTGAAAAAATAAATATTGTGATTTCTAGTAGCTAATACAATTGCTAATGCAAAGTTGTATTTTAAAAATCTTGTGCCATGTGAAAAAGGATACACAAAATACCAAGATTAGTAAATAGCTGAGAGCAATATTGGTTTTGAATATATGACAAATTGCCATTTTCCATTTTGGTCTAAAATGAATAACTAAACCTACACATAAGAATCCCTGACTTACGATTTATTTTTATATCTACAAATGCTAGTCCAGTCACAATAGTTATCTTTCTCTTATGACATGAAACCGTAAAATCAAGACATCTTTCTCTTATGACATTAGACCGTAAAATCAAGACTGGTTTCAATTTAATATACATGTACGTAAGCCTCTCTGTGTTCTGATTGTTTACCCTGCAATCGGAATATGTACCAACCAATTATAGGGTATTTTTTTTCATCTGTATTATGCTAGTTGCATAATATCATCTCCTGGTATCCTTGTTCCTCAGATTCAACAATAGTTTGTATTGTGATCTGGTTAACAGGATAAAATTAATATACATGGATGTACATGGTTTAAAAAAATATAAAGTTAATTTGTACTTCCCGTGAAACAGGTGAGAATGATCGGTAAAGCTTGAATTTCTACCTTTAGTCAAATTTGCATGGGTTGAATTTTATCTTATCTCGAACTAAATTCGGAGTTCCAAATTATAACAATGATTTAAAGTTTATTTGTTGTTTTGAAATAATTATCATCTGTCAAAACATTGTCTTGTAGATTAAATTTCTTTATTTAAGTTTTATTTCCAGTAATTGACAATCAGAATTTATTGATTTTTTTATGCTAATTTAATGTATTGATTTTTTTAATGCTAATTTAATGATATATTTGTGTCTTGCTCTAAATAGTTTGTATACCTTACAGATTACATGCATGTCAATGAATTGTGGCATCTTTTTTATTTATTGTATTAATAAATTTCCTTCAAACTCTTTATTATTTAAAACAAATAAAAAATATTATGCAAAATACATTTTACATGCATTAAGTAAGTATCTGAACATGAATAAATAAATTGAGGTCTTAATATTACATGTAAATTATTGTTTTACTCCGGTTCCTCCAGAAATTTTAGTTTAATTACTTTCCCTTCGTAACTAGGAAAATTTGTCAGCTCCTTTTTAGTCGAAATTCATCTATCTTGAATTTTTTTCACTGGTCTAAGGACTAAGCACTGGTGTAAAGTATTTTAAATACATGTATATTTGTTCTTTTCTATTCCTGGAATTGTCTGTCCTTGTTTCTACGTCTTTTGAAATGCATTCTGGTATTTGTGTCTTTAAAATACCACTTTTAGAAATGATCGCATATCTTTATCAAGCTAGGTGTTGGAATTCCAGAAAGACAAAGCCAAACATATGATCTGAACACTGTATCGACAGTTCTTGATGAACCCTTAAACTTACGTTTACATGAAGGTTTCTGCCCCTGCCAATTGCCGAAAGGTCCACACACTCTATGGTCATTTCCAACAAGTATGTAGCCATAATTACACTCATATTCAATTATAGACTTGTGAAGGTATGGACCAGTAGTGATAACTTTTCCATTTTCTAAAGAATCAGCTGGACATGTTACCTCTGAAAAATTATGACAATGATATTAAAACATTTAAGTAGATTTTTCCAGCATTTGCCCGTCAATCTGATGGGAAAAAATCTTTAGGTGCACTTCATTCTCTAACTTTGCTACAATTAATCAATTGCTAAAAATGCCTTTGCTTTGTCACTTTCAGAATACAATATACTGCTTCCTTTTTCTGTAAGTCAGAGTGACCTAGTATGAAATCATAACTAGGAAACAACTCACCTTGTAAAATTATTTTACCTATGAAGCAAAAACTGGTTTCTCTTTCATAATTTTTTATATTTCGTGTCTACACGTTCTCAAATTCATTCAGGTGTACTATGATACTTTTCAAACACTAAACCCTTGATAGCTTTTTGCAAATGATTAGATGTATGTTTTTGTATTGCTATGCTTCAAAAAAACATGTATCTAATATTTATTAAAAGAACAAAAGCATTTTTACCTGTGTCACAGCATGATCCAGTGTAACCCCCTTTACAAAGGCAATTTGTGCCATTGGATATCCCATCATTCATACAATTATTCAGGTTACAGAGGGCGAGTTGGTAGGAGCAGTCTGTTGGTGCACATGTTTCAAAGGTAAATGGACAACCATTTTTGTTCTGATATAGCCAAACTGATCGAGTTCTGTAAGTATATCCATTACACTGCGCACTACAGGCGACATACTGACCCCAGTCTCCCCATGTACATCCACAGTATGTCCAGAGAGATGTTGTACATACATGAGTTTCTGTACAAGTATTTCCTTTATAGCCCTCTGCACACTGACAAGCATAACCATTTGGAAGGTCTGTGCATGTCGCTCCATTTTTGCATGGAGATGACGCACAATGGCCATATGCTGCAAATTGTTAAAAAAAGAATTAATAATATTATTTGCAAATACATTGTATTAGTCTTGATGTGAGTAAAATTTAAGAACTGTATAAAACGCTTTCACATGACGAAAAGGAACATATATCCTTTATATATAAATTGTCTACGAAGTTTTATTCAGCCTGGATATGCATAGAATAGAAATACCTTATCTAATTGTAGGTCCTCTAGTACAAATGTAAGTTTAAATTCATGCAATAAGTTATATGCATCTAGAATAAAATTTAAAAAGTCCACATTTTTATAGTATTTATCTAATGGATTATGAAATTTTAAAATTGATTATCTAGTTACCGCAACCATTCAATCATTAGAAAATCTCTAGTAGAGGTGTTAAATTAAATTAAATTTTATCACAATTATTTTATACACCTTTGATTACTAGAATAGAACACTTCTGAGGAATGTCCACCACCAGAAAATTTCTTATACATTGTACATGTATTTGTGCATATTACTTGTGTATTTGTAGATATATCAATATCTGTTTTATGTTGAGCTCAGGTTAAGATCAAGTTTTTCACAAAGTGTATGGAATAATGATAAAATAAAATGGGAAATCATCGTCTCAACGTCTCCGTGCAAAGAAGTTTGTAGCAAGACATCTACTTAATTTCATACAGATGACAGCATTTTACACAATCAATTATCAGTTTGACACTTAATTAACTCTGTTAGTACAGGGATACATCCAACACAATTGACGATTGACCCAACTGTTATTATTGTTAGTGGGCGAGCCTAATGCTGTAAAAATAAAGCTTTGATGAATTCAACACCTGTTATTTGTCTGTTGTAACACTAATTGCAGGATAAATAATATTTTTTGGTGGATTACATAACTCAGAAATTGTCTATTGCCCGTATCAATGAAACTTTAAAAGATCTGCTAAAAAATTATTTCTGCGAAAAAATAATTATGAAAATCAATTTCACAGTGAATGGAATATTTTTCATCAATTGTTAAGATAAAGCATCCTTCTAGTGGACGTATAGGGCAGGATAACTAGAACTGTATATTTACAGTACAAACACATTTCCTCTATTTAAACTGATATCTCTTTCTCTCTACATATCTTTCTTTATATTTTTCTCTTTTCTCTTCTTTTTAGGGTATAGAAAAAAAACTTCGTAAGAATCATGAATATTCATTTAAAAAGTACCAGTATATTCTGAATAATTTATAGACATATATTGTAATGATTGTGTATTATGATGTAATATGGAAGTTTAAAATAATCAAAATTTTAAAAAAAGATCTGCTATAGTAAACAATATCTAGATACATGAACAAGTTGGTGCTTCCCCAGTCCATTCTCCCACTGAACTACAACTCCTGGCGGAATCTCCATCAACCAATAAATATCCTGTGTTACATGTGTAGCTAACAGAACTACCAAAACTTCTGTCTGTCGCTGTAGCAGAAACCTTCCCATATTTAAGATCATGCTGTGAACATTTGTAAACTGAAAAAGAAAAAAGTTTGAGAAATTCTTCTTGCCAAAATTCAAAGCTTGATTCTTTTTTTTTTTTTTTCATATGAAAGAATGCTAAAAAAAAATGTGAATACATGTACTGAATATTTTTGGGAATATTTTTTAATGGCTACTACAGCAGAATATGCTTAAAAAAATAAAAAATTATAATAAAAAACTAAGTATGTTGCGAAACACCTCATGCGAAATAGATAACAAGAAACATAAATTGAAAAGGTGAGCTGTCAAAAGGGGCGTAAAACGACTAAAATGTATGAAATACACAAGTCGAACAAAACCAAATATAAAATCGTAAAACAACAACAAACTAAAAAGTTAAAAATACTCAACGTTTCGACCAATATGGTCTTGGTCATGAGTATGTAAAAAATAAAAATAAAAAGGTGTTGACTCTTTGAAACCCAGAGCAAGTCTTATTCGTGACCAAGACCATATTGGTCGAAACGTTGAGTTTTTTTAACTTTTTAGTTTGTTGTTGTTGTTTTACGCCCCTTTTGACAGCTCACCATTTCCATTTATTTTTCTTGTTAAAAATTATAATATACTCTCTCAAAAAAGAAACGCAACATCAGATTATCTTTTTGAAATATTATTTTTCCGGACAAATAACCAATAAATATCAAAATATATGTACACATGATCATAATTACACCTTCATAAAAAGTTTCCAGGTACAATCATTTAAATTCATCCACCCGTAAACGACTTTGGTCGCAATCTGGGACACCCTACGATTTACGCATTGCCAAAAACTGGGTCGACTTTCACGTGCAAATCATGGGCTATTTTTTAGCTCAGTCAGTCGGTATAAAAACCCGGTATTTCTTTTCATGAATGCATTCGTAAAATAAAATTCTGATGAGGTGACGCTATGCCAAGGTTAGACGCTGCTACCCGGAATATCGCTATCGGACGACTAGAGGCCGGAGAATCACAGAATGCTGTTGCTGTAACGTACAATGTTCATCGTAGCACAATTTCACGCCTTTGGGGACGCTACCTGCAGCTTGGTACTACGACAGATCGGCCACGTTCAGGGCGCCCGCGTGTTACAACCAGGGCGCAAGATCGTTACATCAGACTTTTCCATCTGCGGAATAGGACTATTGCTGCAACAGAAACAGCTGTAAACGTCCCTGGGTTGCGCCGTATATCAGCACAGACAGTACGCAATCGGTTACGTTCTCATGGATTGAGGGCAAGAAGACCTTACTTTGGAGCAACACTGAGACGCCAACACCGCCGAGCGAGGGTTAGATGGTGTACTACAGTTCGTGCATGGAATTTACAGAACTGGAGAAGAGTATGGTTCAGCGATGAGTCACGTTTTCAACTGGAAAAGCGAGATGGTCGCATACGTGTGTATAGGCGCCGAAACGAACGTTTTGCGCAAACTGTGTTGTGGAGAGAGACAATTTTGGCGGAGGCAGTGTTATGATGTGGGCCGCTATTTCTTATGCCAGAAACACACAGCTGATACATATCCAAGGCAATCTGAACGCTGTTAGGTATAGAGACGAAATTTTACGACCTCATTTATTGCCCGTAATTGACATTCGGAGAGAAATTTTTCAGCACGACAATGCCCGACCACATACAGCACGTGTAACAGTAGACTTTTTAGAACAACAGAATGTCAATGTGATCCGTTGGCCGTCACGATCACCCGATCTTAATCCAATTGAACATTTGTGGGATGAAGTGGATCGGCGCGTGCGCCAACGACAACCACCACCGCAAAATCTGCAACAATTACAGCAGGCACTTCAGTTTGAGTGGCAAAGGATACCGCGTGTTCGAACTCAGCGTTTAATTCAATCTATGCCAAGAAGAGTCGGGGCTGTGTTACAAGCAAATGGTGGACATACCAGATATTGACAATTTATGAGTGATTTATTGACAATATGTGACAAACTGTGATATTCCAAGGTAAAAGAACTCATGAACAAGAAGTGTGCCAATTTTTGCATTCCTGTGTAAATTATTTATATCATAAATTATGAAAATAATATATGAAGTAAATTTCCTATTTTCTGTATGTTGCGTTTCTTTTTTGAGAGAGTATAGTTTTGAAAAAGAGATATGTCTCTTCTGTTCCAGGCAAAACTAAAGTTCGCAGAAAATTTAATCAAGATTTACTATAATCAGTAGATTTGGTAATTTCATTGCTGCAGTGAAATAATAAAAAAAGAATATCCTAAAAACAGAACAGAAATGCTATGTCTATAGAATGGGTCAACATGCTAAACTTACTTTCACATCGAGGAATTGTACCAGACCACTTCCCCTCTGAATTACATGTAACAGCAAATTCTCCACCAGTCAGATAATACCCCCTGTCGCAGAAAAAGAATGCTGTACTGCCCATAATTGTGCGGTCGTCACTGTATTTCACGTTACCATTATCCAATGATAGAACTGAACAATATACTCCTAAAAATAAAAAGACCAATTAGATGTCTGCACCTGTGTTTCATGCATGTTCTCAGTTTCGTTAAGACTTAAAGTTATCTACCATTGTAAGATTTATCTTTGAATTTAGTAGGTTATTCTATATTGATCTAATTAGCAGAAAATCAGTTTTATTTTATTTCTTGAGAGAAAAGGCATTTACCCGGTAAGGGAAGAGATCAAAAGTTCAATGTCGGATAAAAAACTTAATTCAAATAGTTTGGGGGTGGGGGGGGGTAAAAATCTCTGCAAGTTTTGTTATCCGAAATCGATTTTCGGATTGAAAAATACGGATTCAAGTGATGTCCAAGTCAAAATACAGAACAAACATACATTGTTGAGGAAAAACAGGACCCATGATACAAAAAGTATACTCAAAGCATATGCCCATATTGGTCAATCAATTTTTCCCAAATTAAGTTAAGAGGGGGGGTGGGGGGTCAGTCAAAAAACTATGTGAATTAAGTTTTTTATCCGACATTGAACTTTTGATCTCGTCCCTAACATTTTGGTCGGGTGGTTGTTTCTATGACACAATCCCCATTTCCATTCTTATTATTATATTAAATGATCATCTTGTCTGGACCAATAAAGCAAGCGTGAACAAGCCTGGTGTGTTCTGCTATAAAACTCTGATTAAAACTCCTCTAAGAAAATACATGGGCAAAGAGAAATAAAACATTAATACCGGTATGTTCATCTGTATTTGGCTGTATTGAAATGCTCAAGTTTCTTAAGGACTAAGTAAAAGGCATCAGATTTTCAGATAACACAAAATAGGTATGTGT
This sequence comes from Mytilisepta virgata, assembly GCA_028015205.1. Classification (NCBI taxonomy): domain Eukaryota; kingdom Metazoa; phylum Mollusca; class Bivalvia; order Mytilida; family Mytilidae; genus Mytilisepta; species Mytilisepta virgata. The sequence continues at coordinate 25,094,644 of CM051511.1, forward strand.
TCTATGTTGTCAGAATAACTGTGCAAAATTTCAGAAATGCCAGGTGAAAGGTGTTGGAGTGTCAAACTATACAAACTATACAAAACCTATTTTTCTTTTTGGACTAATTCATTATTTTTTTTAAAACAGTGAACCATATACAATGTATAACATTTCGAAGACAGATCTGCAGTCTGGGATTTTTTCAAAACTTTAAAAAATGACATACAACTGCAAAAATTAAAAATGGTAATTCTCAATTATCATCTACACTACAAAAAGTTGAGACGTCATTTCTCACTTAAGGATGATCGCTGGTCTAATAGGAAATAAATAGCATTTGAAATAGGTGTTTTAGTTTGAGAGACCATATGAATAGTAAACAAAAAAGCAAGAAAAAAATATATGTTCATTTGCTCATTTTAGAGCTATAATTGATGTACCTAAAAACGATTAAGTTCAACAAATGATAAATTTGACATTTTTTTCTCAAATCACCCCAAAATAGAAAGGTGCACATCTAAAATGTGGTTAGAATAACTGTGCAAAATTTCAGAAATGCCAGGTAAAAGGTGTTGGAGTGTCAGATTACACAAACTAGGTACCCTTAATACCTGATGTGTCTAAAAATGACTACATTCAACAAATGATAAATTTTATAGTTTTTTTTCAAATCCCCCCAAAAGGAAAGTTGCACATCTTCAATGTGTTCAGATTGGAGTTATAGATTACATATAGGTACCCTATTCTGTGTCAGACAGATGGACGGATGGAGTGACCTGACTCTAAGACCTGCTTCCGCCTTTGGCTATGCAGGTAAAAATACAAACAAGATAATTGCTGTTTTAATAAATCATTTGATTATTATCAACTGTATAAAATTATATAAAGCCGAAAATAAAATACTACACATGTTTTCAGTTTTCGAATTAATTTTCTGATGTAACCGCAAAACATTTTACTGATGTAGATTTTTCAATAGATGTTTTGACTTTTCCAGTAGGATTTTATCTTAAGAATACACATTATCATTTAAGTGTTTGATATTAATGTATTTCTTTATGTGATAAAAAGGCATTGCTTGTCTCCAGCCCTGGTGTGTTCTTCCAATAAATAAACATCTGAATTGTCTTGGAAAAAATTAAATATTTTTCCTACCTATCCAATATATATTTTCATGACTTTTCTGTGGTCTAATGCATTATGGCATTTTGATTTAAAAAATTGCTTAAAAATCAGTTTGTTCTACTGTTACTCTTTCAGAACTTTTCAATTAAACAAACTTATGTTTTTTTTTTCTTTTTGTTGTTTTTTTAAGAAAATTTGAAACAAGTTTCAAATTAAATAAAAATTGAATATACCCTACTATAAAGTGACGAAAAAACCTATTTTTCTTTTTGGACTAATTCATTATTTTTTTTAAAACAGTGAACCATATACAATGTATAACATTTCGAAGACAGATCTGCAGTCTGGGATTTTTTCAAAACTTTAAAAAATGACATACAACTGCAAAAATTAAAAATGGTAATTCTCAATTATCATCTACACTACAAAAAGTTGAGACGTCATTTCTCACTTAAGGATGATCGCTGGTCTAATAGGAAATAAATAGCATTTGAAATAGGTGTTTTAGTTTGAGAGACCATATGAATAGTAAACAAAAAAGCAAGAAAAAAATATATGTTCATTTGCTCATTTTAGAGCTATTTATAAGGCCTTGAAATGGGTTTTCTCTGGATTTTTCATTGTCTTTGCTTTGACAACTTCAGTCTCTCAAAGATGTATGAAAAAATAAAAAGGATTTCATAAAATTTTGTCAAATACCATTTTAAGGTATATATGATTGAATTATAAAAGAAAAAGTGGGGGTTCATGGGCAAAAGGTTTCATGTTTAAGAAATGGATAAAACTCGAGGATTCCGAAAATCTGACAAAAAGACCAAAACATGACCAGCGAGCAACCTTAAGTGAAAAATGAACAAATGGCCAATTTGGCAATTTTGCCTATATCCATGCTTACCATCTGTACAAGTTTTGCCACCAGTGCCAATTGGACATTTACATGTAAAGTCGTCTGGTACATTTGTACATTTTCCTCCGTTACAAGGTGAGGATGAACACATATTGTACACTGAAATAGACAAGAAGATGTAAGAAAATGATATATGTTGTATGCATAAAATCCCAAAAATATGACATTGTGCTTCTCTACATCTTCTACCAAAACTGTAAGTCATAACATTGTAAGGCACTGGATATTACCCACTTGCAATTTGACAGGTGCTGTATATGAAGCAGGAAATGCTTATCCCCGCCTGATGTAAATCCAGTTTTTGCAGGGGTTCACACTTCAAGTGTTTTAGCTTTGTGTGCTGCCTTGTCATAATTCTGTTTAGTTTGTTATATTTTTTTCTTTTCTTTTGGTTTAATACATCCTCAGACTTACCAAATACAAATCATGTATGTCCAACATTAGGTCAGAGAACTGACAACTTCTGTATGACTGAAGATATTTTCATCTGACCAAAAATATGTGTAATTTAAAAGACTGTTCGCCTATTTTAATGTGTTTTCTATATCTGGTGTTTGGTTTCATGATAATTGCAGGATCATTATTTTTTCAGCTTTTTAAAATTTTGTTCTCTGGTTGATGACTATATAGAGACCTTTTCATGATTTATACTCTAAAATCACATACAAATATAATGTAATGTAAAATTATTGCAGGTATATATCTAGCAGAACTGAGTCAAATTGAAGTAATGCAACCATTCATGTAAACCAAATTACAGAATTAATTCTCGGTAATGACATTTATATATTTTACATGGCCAGCCATGGCCATGTCCCAAGATGTAAATGGAAAATATTGAGGAGAACATGCAGACATCAAGCTATTTCTACACTCTGCCATTTGAAACAATTTTCTTTGCGCATGTGTTGGAGAAATTGCAACATGATGTCAGGTCCAGAGGGGCACCAGACATTTGGTCTCCAATTTAATGATATTTGTCTGACCGACAGAGAATTTGTCTGACATTTCTTTAGAATACACATAATCACCTAAGTGTTTTATATGAATTTATTCTGGTCTTGTGGGTTTTCTCAATTTTTTTGCTGTGATCTTTTGACACTTCAAGGAGCAATATCATTTTTAAATATAACAGAAGAATTTTTCAAAACTAAAACTGTCAATAAAAAGAAATATCCATTCAAAAAAGACTTTCTATATTAAATTTCCATTTTTCTTTCAAATTTCTTTACTCAATTAAAATCTTTTATCATATTAAAATAATTTCGAATGAAAAAATAAATTTATGAAGAATATGAATTGTATACAGTCCAAATGATGGGTTATAATCATTTGACTAATTATGATCATTATTAATAATTATTCTTTATTCAAACATACATTTTACACAAAAATGTCTAACTGCAAAGTGTTAAATCACTAAGTATAATATGCTTATATTGATTAATATTCTGTGTTTTCTTTAAAAAATTTAAAACCAATTCATTATTTTTCAAATATTTGGAACAAAAAAAGGAAAACATATACTAACCTGCACATCTGGGTAATATCCCAGTGAGTCGCCCATCTGCCAGGCAAGTTCTGCTAGACTGCCATTCATAGATTTCTTCATTACTGTTAGCATCAACCAAAATGTAACCATCGTTACACTTGTATGACACTACACTTCCAAATTTAATAATGTCTGATGTCCACTCCCCATACACTGAGTCTATAACTTTCCCATTAGCAAGTGTTTCAGTATCACATGTTATTTCTACAATACAAAATAATTCTTTAAAATGATTTTAAAAAATGCTGCATTTTGCTTTCCTTAACATGAAATAAAAAAAATTACAAACTGTAATCAAACTGTCGATAGACATAATCTTGTACACATATAAAGGTGAAGCCCTCACTGTGATTGTATGACAATTCTTTGCTGAAATATTTATGACAAGAATCTCTTATATATCAAGCTTTTAAATCAAAAGTGTGAAAAATTAAACACATCTTTTCAAAAAAACATATCTACAGTCGAACTTCGGTAGCTCGAACTCAGATTGTACTATTCGCTCAAACTGTTTTGAAAGTCCCGTTTATTTTCCCTTTATTTTCATGTTTAAAAAAGACTTGTTTACGATATGGCTCTGGCAATTTTCCAGACTAGAACAAACTTCGGTAGCTGAAACTACCTTGAACTCGAACAGATTTTGACGGTCCATTGGAGTTCGAGCCATCTAGGCTCTACTGTATTTTATTCTTTTTTCAATTTATGCTGTATAGGCCAATTATAGGAAAATTTAATCTCTTACAAAGTTCAGTAATTGTTTTTATACTTTGAAAAGTATTGTATAGTTTACCTTGATCACAATTTTTTCCTGTGTAATCCTTGTAACAGTGACATGTGTATGATCCTTTTTCTGACTGACAAGTTCCAAACAGACATGGAAATGTTTCACACAAGTCCTTCTCTGAAAAATGGTAATAGAATTTATTAAACACATTCTATATCCAAAATTTTGAAGCAATGGATATATATTACCTAAGACTGCTGCCTAAATTCACTGCAGTAGCCATATTATAGAATTTATTATAAAATTTCCCCCTCTTGTTGTCAATACTGAAAAACCTGTCAAGCATCTCTGAGTGAAACAAATTAAATAAAATATCTTTTGTATTAATTTTTCAACATTTTTCTTAGCAATGGGCAGATTTTATTATTTATGACCTATTGGAAATGGGTCAAAGGGAGTCCAAATCTCTATCAAATTTTAGATCAAACAAAAGGTTGTAAACTTTGAAAAACTTGAAAATTTTCCTATATTTTAAATATAAATCTCATTTTTTTCAACATTTTTTCCAAAATATATTCGTAGTCTAATTTGAATTAAATTGTAGCTATATATATAGTTAAAAAATATATATGTATTTTAAAATTACTGAGAATTTCAAAGTACATATAATTTTTTTCAACAATATTTTTCCCATGAAACCTACAGTAGCACAGACAATTGTATCTTGTAAGATATATTTACATAAAAGACTCTATTATTAGTCCTCTAATACAACTTATAAAGGCAATTTCTACAAATCTATCAAATCATCAACAGTTGTATAAACGTAATTTTAAATTATCATTTATCCATGCATAATTCTATATAGAACAATCTTATTAACAATAACAATCCTATATTTAAAGACTGCGTTAACCTTGCAGGAGGTAAAGAAATCTTGACAAGCCAAATGTTTATACAAAAATACTCTTTATGTAAATTATGATATAAAAAGGTTACATTCAATTTATAAAAATACAAGTATTATACCAAATTAGCATAAGCTAATTTAAAACTTTAAACAATGAAAACATTTTTAAAACTTCAAATGAAATTTGAGCAATTTGTAAAATTACACATCGGAAAATCTACACACCGGAATAAAAGTACGCTTACATACATGTCACAGTATCAGTGGGGTTGCGAAGGGGGACACGTTGGATATAACTTCTTAATCCCTTCATTAAGCCGTTTAGAGGAACGGGAATTAAAGATGGGCTGATCGTTTGAATCATGTGGAAAATTTGCTATGCTTATAACCTGCTGGTTATTTAAAGTTCGCTTTTGGCTTCTGCTCTGCGTTGAAATAAAGCGCCAAAAAGTAATATCTGTGCCGTATACGAAACAGATAGGTAAACACTACGGAAAATACACCAATATGAATGTGCATTTTATTTTTATTATTAGTTTTTTCCTCTTCGTGTTCGTCTTTCTTTCTTTCTTTCTTTCCTTTTTCAAACAAATAATTCTTCTCCAGTTTTGTTATAATTATTTTCTTTTCTGATTAACTCTCAAAATAACAATCCAAAGATACTAATATTAGATATAGTAAATTTATACTTTGCTGTATACGACGCATTTCAAGGAGTTACCTCTCATCAGCAGCATTAAAACCGAAACATTTGGAAGACCAAAAACCAAACTTATATTAAACAAGAATTACTCAACAAAAAATACCGAAATAGGAAGCCAATTTCAGCTAAGGAGATCTACCATGTGCAATACAAGGAATGAACCCTTAGTATTTCTATTATTTTTTAATTCAAAAATATTCATAGATCTTGATATAACAGTAAAAATAAAAATCTGTTATAGGATCACGTCTCTTTAAAAAATTAGGGTGACTTTCATAAGAAAACACCATAAAGGTGTATTATTGTTTAAATCTTAATGCGGATTATTTATTATGGTGTGTTCAAATTTAATTCAAACGAGAAATCACTAGTTTATAGGTTCAGTCTGCAATATCGGGTTGAAGTTTTGTAAAGAGACAAAAAAAACAAAAAAACAAACAATATATGAAAACAAAAGTTTCTAGTATAGAGGCAAAATATTGTGGAAAAATATAAAAATTCAATTATTATTGTTATTATTATTATTATAACTAATCATTAGTCAAGATTCACAACAATATTTTTATTTATTGTTTTTTTAGCGTTTTGAGGGTCATGTTTACCTTTTATTTTTGTTTTCATACGACAAGATTTCTTTTGATTTTGTATTACATTTATATCATGTACCACGTCACAACATTTTTTTTTCTATTATCTTTCATTCTAGACATTAAAACTTTTAAAATTGGTCGTTCAATCTAATAATATACATGTAGGGTGAGTCTTTTTTTTTTTTGCATGATTGGACCTTAAAATAACTGACAATATCCATGATACCATTACGGTGGTTTCAAATTAACCCAAACTGTCATTCATTATAACTGGCCTTCGGTGTCTTTTTGGTAAATCTCACATTTTAAGAATAACAATTCTGGTTATTCCAGCCTACATACACATGACATAGTACAATGTGTTGTTTTATAGCATTTAGCATATCTCTCGTACTTGTCATGATTAGCCAAGATCTGAACCATGTCTCGAAAATTGGGGTTACTCATTCCATGTTCTTTTCAATTTTGATACTAAGTATTTTGGAATTAAGCAAAAATATCTTCTGAGATTTCCAGATTTATATTGTTATTTTTGTAAAATTGGTAGCTATAGCAACGCTATGAGCTTAACGCCAAATTTAAATTAAGATATTCTGTCAACATTTCTAAATATTATTACTTTTTTTTCTTAGTTTAGTATGCTAATGTTATATTTTCAATTTCATAAATTATAAATTTCAAAATGTATCTATAACATGATTATAAATTTCAAAATAACAATCCAAAGATACTAATACTAGATAAAGTGAATTTATACTATGCTGTATACGACGCATTTCAAGGAGTTACCTCTCATCAGCAACATTAAAACCGAAACATTTGGAAGACCAAAAACCAAACTTATATTAAACAAGAAGTATTCATAACAAAAAATACCAAAATAGGAAGCCAGATTTCAGCTAAGGAGATCTACCATGTGCAATACAAGGAAGGAACCCTTAGTATTTCTATTATTTTTAAATTTTGCTAAATACTGGTAATTTCTATAACAAATCAATGAATTATCATGTCAGACAAGTCTGACGACTGGGTTGGCGAATGTTCGATAACATGATTATAAATTTCAAATGTATCAATAATATGATGTTACAGATACATTTTGAAAGTTATAATTTACAAAATCGGAAATATAACACTAATTTAATTTCATACATACCTACACATTCCGGAATGTCTCCTAGCCATACTCCTTGATTACTACACGTTAGATATTGGCCGTTATGTAATTCATACCCGTCCGCACATGAATAAGATAAAAGGGAACCTGGTACGTATGGATCGTTATCTACCGTGGCTACTGCATTTTCTACTGGTATTGGTTCAGGACAAGTTACAGCTGCATAAAAATAAAATTATAGATCACATAATTTATGTTTTTTTTTTCACACAATCTGTCGAATAAAAAACGTCGTTCAAATGCTGAATCTGAAAAATGTTCTGTAACAAAACATCAAGCCACAAAGTGATAAGCACGCAGTAGAAAACAGCCATGCCAAGAAAAACATCCTGACGCGGTCTTAGGTCATTATTCAAAGTCAAGAAAACATATCTTAAAATGCTATTAATGATATACCCCAAAATATCTGAAAACGGTATTGTCACCCGGGGGGGGGGGGTTACCTCCTGTATTTTTAGTGGTACGAGTGTGCCGCAAAACAGGGTCGCTTTTTCATGCCCTGCTGCAGAACAGGGTCCCTTTTTCATGTCCTGCTGGTTAGAACAGGGTCGCTTTTTCATGCCCAGCTGGTGAGAACATGGTCTTTTTTTAAACAAAGTATTTGTCTAGAACAGGATCGCTTATTTAACTGTTTAAGATACAGTCTAGAACCCGGGCCTAGAACAGCATCTATTTTATACGGTCTAGAACAGGGTATGTTTTTCAATATTTCTGTTTAGAACAGGGTATGTTTTTCAATGTTTTCTGGTTAAAACAGGGTATGATTTGGCAATTGCTATCGGGAAAGTTATACCCGAAAGGATAGTCAGTAACCCCCCCCCCCCCCCCCCCCGGGATTGTCACAGACTAATTTCGTAGCAAGAATACATCTTGGAGCGATATTATGAGCTATTTAAACATCTTAAACATGTTAAAGTGGTATAATTTTGCTTTCGTGTAAAAAAACTTCGGTATCATGCACCGTATTGAACGCATATTTAATGAACTACTGGCTTAAGACTATATAGGGGATGAGAAATGAGATACATTTAAATTAGTTTAACCCCACCCCCTTTCCAAGCCTTGCTATTAAGGTACATGTATTTCATGAAAATTAAGTTTCAAAGCTTAAACAATATGGTAATCCTTAAATTCACTTGTATTCTGCAACTTTCTCTTTAACAGAAAAAGATAATTTTTTCATGAAAATATATTTCTTCATCCGTCTTCGTACAGACATAAAACAAACAAAAAAACCAAAAAAAAGCGAAAACATTACAAAATTTGACATAAAAGTATGTAGCTTTGGCTCATCAGTGCTTACTACATCACAACATGTACGTTTTTACGGGATGTGATACAAGGATCCCAAAATGTTTTGTTTTCTCAATTTAACGTATAAAAATTTTGCATACTAGTAGATAATTGTACATACCTCCACCAGCTGCAACATTGCAACAGAGGGCTGCTATAACCCAACAAAGGATCTGCATGGAAAGAAAAAGGTTTGATGTATAAGTATCGATTCTGACATTGCAGAATTAATAATAAGCAAACAAAACGAAAACAAGAGGAAAAACAAAGAAAAAAAAACCACTAAATTTAATTAAAACTTGCTATGGTTATATGACAGACAATATTGCTATTTCCACATTTAATTATACTATCCTTTTTTTTCTTTAGCAAATGGTTCAGTCAATTCTTTTTAAAAAATCTAAACCTTATGAATTTTTCCCCTTCCCAAATCTTTGTAAATAAATACGATGACGATAAATTAATTCCTTACGTAACATAATACATATATTATGTACAAAGTGTATATGATTCTCTAAAATAATGTTATCATGACTATTCTTTCAAAGTAAGCCCAAAATGACAAATTGATTTCTGAATGTTTTTTTTCTGGTCTGCTAAATAAACCACGGTGACTAGGGGCCAGGTTTTCGAAGGTATCTTAGGTCTAGGACATGTCCTAAGATAGTCTTACATGTTTTTGATGTTTTCGAACCCGTCCTAATTTAGGATATGTCCTATTTATCGTAAACTTAGGACAACCAATATCATGTCCTACGATGGTCTTAGGAAAACCCTAATAGTTTTGTATAATTAGTAGGGTAAATAATGACACTATTTACATTTTCGTGGGAGGAAATTGATAAAACTCTTCTATATAAAGCTACCGTTATTTTTTGCGGGAAGGGGGTGAAAGAAAGTTTTCCCGGAACTTTTCCTCATTTGCAGCAACTTTTTTTAAAAATTATTCCATTATCTTATTTTATGTAATTGAAAATCCTGCCCACCTTTTGGCACATTTTAAGCATGACTTTTGTTAACACGTGTGTGAAAGATTGCATAAAGAATACATTACTTCCAGTAATATTTTGCCTGTGATTATTTTCAGGTAACAACATATATCCTCTGAAGTTATTATAACATATATACTTGTTATAAAGGCGTTAATTTCCCACACCCATGATATGTAACATACATATATTCAACATAGCAATCTAGCGTTAAATAATGAAAGGCTTCATAATAATTATTATAACAATTCTGTCTTAGTTTATATTATCTATTTACTGGAATTTGTCAAAATTAAATTACGCATTTACTAATTATAAAAAATAAGGCGATTGCTTGTTTATTGTGCATGCATATCCATAATGGACCATAAAACAGATTAATTTATTTTTTAAATACAAAAAAATCATAAAAAATTAATTTAATAAATAAATAAAGCTAATAAATTAATAAATAAGTAAAGTTAATAAACTCATCAATAGAAACATTTAAAAGATTAACGAATAAACAGATTTAATAAATGTGGATACATTGTATATGTACCGTTGAAAACAAGCATGTTTTCCGCTCAGTTTCATCTTTTAAATTTTGATTAAAAAAATAGTTATTAAATTTTCCCTGTATTATTTTTCATGATAACATATCGAATATTTAAATATCTTTCTTATAATGTAGAAAAATATAAATATTTTTTCAACATACCATGTTTTAGCTGAAAAAAAGATCTGACTTATTTCATTCTAAAACTACCAGGCGCTCTATAGCTTTTTTTTCTTTCGTGTGTATATATTTAAAACTGTACAATATCTACTTGGTTACTTACAATTAAAACTACAATAACTAAATAATAATTCTCTTCTTTCAAAGGGGAAAAAACCCAATATTTAAGACAAATGAGAGTTATTTGAATTGAAAAGTTTTAATTTGGCAACTTTTCATTTTCCCTTTATTTTAATTTTTTTTTAAAAGTTCAAAAAGAATTGTCTTAGTTTAGAACAATAAAGTTGTTTTTTTAACCTTTTAATCACTTTTTGCTTATTGAAAGAAAGTAACAAGATTTTTTCTGAGTAAGGGCATTCCTGGGTCTGCATGTACGTATAAGTTGCAGTTTCGACTGTAGATAGTAACCTTGTTTGCGCTCTGAAACATAATTTTCTATAAAAGAATTACTATTAAGTAAAAATTAAAGTAAATTAATTTATCAAAGCAAAAAAAAAAAAAAAAAAAAAAAAAATCGAACGCACATGTACATTAACATATTGAGAAACTCCACAACGGCATTTTATATCCGAGGAGATCATCAAAACGTGTGAAAATACAATTAATATAAATATATATATAAAAGAAAAAAATAAATACCAATTTATATCAACTGGTATAATTTAATATTTTTATCGAATTGTGACCAATCAGTTCTGTTAACATATCTTGAAAAGCAAATGGTTAAAAGGGGGTTAAAATAGTTAAAAGCGCAGCGTATAAAAGTACACGTGCAGTGGAGATGCTCCTTGTTTTCCACAAAATTGAACCTTTCGTTACAGTATACAAAATTTAAAGATCTTCCAAAGGAGGCAAAGTTTATATGGCTTTTTACAAAGAAGATATATCAGTACTCAAATTTCTGGGGAAATATATAATTGATTGTCTAAATATCAGACGAGGTTGATAACTCTGGTCCTGTCCAGCATAGCTATTATTCTATTTTCATTGTAATTTCTATTCTATTCTATTCTATTCTATTCTATTCTATTCTATTCTATTCTATTCTATTCTATTCTATTCTATTCTATTCTATTCTATTCTATTCTATTCTATTCTATTCTATTCTATTCTATTCTATTCCATCAATGCTGTCTGCTCATTGGTATTGAAAATTATTGTATTAAAGAATATCTTCAACTATTTCATTTATTTATGGACCTAACCAATTCGATTTCAACACCTATTTGTATAATATAGACCTCCAAAATCCAATTTCAGGGAATATTTATGGTCTTGCATGTACGGAATTCAGGGATTCCTGAAACATTTTAAGAATCCCACAATTTGATTCCAAAATTGAGCTCCACATATCGACTTAAGGGCCTCCCGAATATTTATGGACCTTCATAAATAGATTTCAGTAGATCCTTCATTCTAACATGGAGATCCTAAATCAGATTTAATGGAGGTCTAAAAATGGATTTTATTAGGTCCTGAAATATTGCAGAAGGTCCTCGAATCAATTTATTGCGACCCGAAAATATTTGTGTCAATATTAACGGATATATAGGTATAGTCCCGATTTGAATTTAATTAAATGGTCAGGAGTTTAAAGAGCAGATGCGAAAAGTCAAGACTACAAATTTGGTTAAAATTTGGGTAAGAAGCGCGGTGAAAAAAAAAAATAATTGCGTATTACTCGGTCTACCTTTTGAGAACAACACATATTTTCCAGTTTCCATCGAACCCTCTTTGTCTGTTCGTTCGTTCATTCGCGTATTTTCTTGCGAATTTATTTCGATTTTAGTTTTAGTTTTTAGACGTATATCATTCTGCAGTGTAATTTAACTAACAGTCTTTAATACATGAACTGATATTCCGGTCCAACATTGCATGGGCCCCAAGAGGAATGAAGAATTAAAAATATGTGACCGGTAATAAAACTTTCTTTACAGCTCGTGTATGCATTTTTGTACGGTTGATATATCGATGTAAAGTATGGAAGTATGCGAGTATGCTATTTCACATTCGTGTTCAGGTAAAAATAATAGAATAAATATCAATCTTTGATCTTGAGCACTGCTGCTGATTTGTCAGTCAACGAAATGCCCATACAGTGCATCAAATTTATTTCGGTACCTTGTGATACGTTTTATTACTACCACTGGGTCTATGTCACTGCTGGTAGACTGTAAGTCCCCGAGGGCATTGTCAGCCCAGTTCTGGCATGATTCATTACTCAAATGACTCTAAATTTTCCGTTCAAAATTTGACAAAATTATCAGAAATTTCTAAGGCCCTTCCTGTTGATGCAGAGGTAACCCTTAGCTGAGTTTGGATTCCTTTTTGTTTTAATTGTTTTGGATTTTAATGGTTGTGCTTATTAATTCAACATTTAATTTACATCTTTAACCGGTTTTCTAACACTTTGATCTTGAGCACTGCTGATGAGTTGTCAGTCAACGAAATGGCCATACAGCGCATCAAATTTATTTCGGTATTTGCGATACATTTGATTAATAACGAGACCCCCACAAAAGTTTCGATATCTCACTTGACAACCAGAACATGTAGAAGGTTACTAATTTTCAAATTATTCCCAGAAATGAAAAATTTCAGCTTCTAATCTTATATTTTGTTTTCGTGTTCAATTTACATATAATGTCGTTTTCGTTATCATCAATTAATTATAATTTTGCTGATTTTTTTCAGTTTTTTTTAAACTTCGATCAAATTGGCATTTGGTTAAAAATATTAGTATTCATTGTATTCATATTTGTACGAATGATTTTCAGAGGTTTATTTTATCCCCAAACGTGCTTGGATATTATTGTTATAGAACAAATTTTTCGAAATTAATTCTGTGCTGCCAGCCAAATGCTAATGGGTAATTTTAAATGACAATTTGTTACCTCATGACAATTTTCCTATTTATGTTTATCGGTTAGATAAAAATGGGGCATAAGTTGTTAAAAGGCTTCGTGTGTAAAGGTAATAATCCTTAAATAAGTACGCTTGTATTGAATCTCACTTTGAAAAGGTTGGTAATAATAGGCGATACAATCAGTTTAAATGAAAAAGTCACATTTAAAATTCAATTTTAACGACTTTTCTTTTAGTTTTCAAAAGTCAATATGTAAATTTCCAACAATTGTCACTCTTCCCCATTGCAAAGATGAATATTGAAAGATATTTAATTTGGACTTTTCCCAAATTGTTTTTTTTTCTTTTTTGCAAAGAGAAAATAGTCTTGTCCAATAAATGAACAGAGTCAACAGTTATAAAATGAGGAAAAACGGAAATGGAGAGAAGTTACACACAAAGAAAGCACAAGATCACAAGTTCATAACTAAAAAACCCAGGGCTAACAACATGGTCTTCAACGGTTGAATACATCACCATGCTGCAAGCCCTGAATGAAACACAGTAATTCCTTGGTAGTTATGTCCAGCAGTACAATATTATGTCAGAATATCAACAAATAAATAAACTAAAAATTAAAGGTAACCGAGAAATAGACATTCGTGACCCTATAGCTACTTTCCTGACCTACGACAGTCGCATACGGGGATAACCAGTTTCGTGTAGCTTCAACCCTTCCTCTTTTTAATATGCTCATGGAAAACGAAAGCGATAAAAATCTATCCGAGATGGGCTGACATCGCTAAGTTAATTTTAACCTAAATTGAAAATCAGAGAGACAAGATCTTGATACATAAAATTCTAAATACTGTAAATTGGGAAATTATTGCGATGTTTATATTATTGCGATAAATGCGACAGGCTTGTAATCGCAATAATTTAAATTCGCATTTTGGAATTTTTTTATATGAATGAAGCGTGATTTTTCTCAATATCGCAAAAATTAAAATCGCATTTTGGTCTAAAATGATAATATCGCAATAAAAAATGCACGCAATCATTTCAGAATTTACAGTATATTGCTTGATATACATGATATAATTATATTTTGAAACATTTTTCAAATGAACCATCAGAGAACTATAATTTTTTAAACAATTAAAAGATCGAGATATTTTTGTATGTTTATTTCAAACACCCAAAAACTAAAACGATATTTTTTTTGTACATGTATATACTACAAATTTAAATGGGCCTTTGAGGATGTGCATATAAAACAAATCCCGTCTTAATTTTGTGGCTGTGAGTGCAGATTGAATCCACAATTTACTGTTTGTACACAGTGCAATAAAACTTCCAGAAATAAGTAACGTTTTAGTATTGTTTAGCGACATCGAATCGCAACTCGTTATATCTATATTTATGGTGCCAGCTCCAACTGTATTGATCTACATTATATTTCGTCTCAGCTGACTAACGTATATGCATTTCTGCATACATTAACCCGATTTTCTCATTTTCTTATAATCGTTTGCATATATCCTAGCAATCCATTGTGTTATATGACTGATGATCCTCTGAATCTTATGCAATATATATAGTTGGACCGTTATGACCTGTATTTCATATACTTGAGTGACTCGGTTAAGATTTTCAGTTTAGGTCCGTTTGTCAGAAAGTTATTGATGCATATCAATAACATTGCACCACTTTATTCGTCTTACATTGTACAAAAAAAAGCAGCAACATTTGAATCATCATGCATTTAGGTAAATATTTAAAGAGCCTATGGTAAATTATACAGAACAAAAGAACTTGGCAAGTTTTAAATCATTATCAGAGCTTGACTGACTTTGGTTAAATTTTTGCATTTATGTGTATTACCGAAGAACTTGTGGTGATACATGTAAACAGGTATATTAATGATATTACACAACTGCAGTCATCATATAAAGCTTATCAATATCTGAGTCGCTCTAACATACATTTTATGCTTGCGTGATTTTGGTTAAATGTTGGCATTTTAGTCCATTTCCCCAAAACTACCCATTGTCTAGATCTTATGCTATACGAGGTAATATGTATGTTCACTAAAACATTACAATTTTGATAATTTTTTTTTTACTTAGAAAAACTAGAGGCCCACAGAGCCGTTTTTATTGCTGTAACTCAAAGCGAGAAGTCACTTCTCCCTATCATTATGAAGTGTGGTAAGAATTTTTCTCCATCAAGGTCCTTCTACTTACAGGTCAGCATATTCTAAAATTAGCGGTTCTCCAGAAGATTTTTCATGTCCTCTGCTGGTGGCCATCTTTAATGATGGATTGGCGCCAAAGTAACAACACTTGTTCAGTACCTTATGAGTAACCTTCAGGACATGTTTGGTTTCAGGCAATACAGTAGTTCTGTAGATTTTTGTTATATGCCATAGACACTTTCTGTCAAGATTGGCTCTATTTGACCAAGCAGTTTCGGAGAAAAATCTTTGTTTAATCAACCAACATGACCAATCAGAAACAAGAATTGCCTGATCTTGACAAAATGAGGAGACTTTGTAAAACCCTCGCACAGATGCTTCCTGTCAAGTTTCGTTCTATTTGGCCAAGTGGTTTCAGAGAAGATTTCTTTTAGCCAATCAGAAACATGAATTGCCCATGGCAGCCATGCTTGTCGTCCAATCAGGATGACAAAAATTAATTTCACTAAAGAATTTCCATACATGCTTCCTTCAAGTTCCAGAGAAAACATGAGGTTACACGTGTTATCGTGCAAAGTATACCCCTCTCTTTTTTAATTACGAAAATTGGGAAAACAGACTTGAAAAGTTTGACGAGCAATTTCATGTAAACATAAGGTATATTGTAAAATTTCTAAGTAACGGCAAACATGAAGTGGTTCCTTGACAGACCTGAAAATAAGACAGACGATACAGCTCATGGTCATAAAGCTGCAGGCCAAATATCAAAACATTGCGTTGCACGGAAGCCGAAAAAAGTTTTACGAAAAATTTCATATTAACATAAGGTATTGTAAAAATTGTAAGTATCGGCAAACAGGAAGTGATTCCTTGACAGACCTGAAAATAGGAGAGACGATACAACTCATGGTCATAAAGCTGTAGGCCAAATATCAAAACATTCTGTTGCACAGAAGCCGAGAAAAGTTTGACGAAAAATTTCATGTAAACATAAGGTATATTGTAAAATTTCTAAGTAACGGCAAACAGGAAGCGGTTCCTTGACAGACCTGAAAATAGGAGAGACTATACAGTTCATGGTCATAAAGCTGCAAGCCAAATATCAAAACATTGCGTTGCACGGAAGCCGAAAAAAGTTTGACGAAAAATTGCATATAAACATAAGGTATTGTAAAAATTGTAAGTATCGGCAAACAGGAAGTGGTTCCTTGACCGACCTGCAAATATGGGAGACGATACAACTCATGGTCATGAAACTACAGGCCAAATATCAAAACATTCCGTTGCACAGAAGCCGAGATAAGTGTGACGCAAATTTTGAACGGACGAACAGACGGACAGACACTTAGTGTTCAAAATTTGAACACACTTGTGTTCTACAAATTCCCGCCCATTATATATTATTGATTCGTGGAAGTGCATTGTGGTATAGCATGATGGGGATTTTGAACACCTAGTGTTCAAAATTTTAACACTTAGTGTTCTGAAATTCCCGCTCACTCTATACCAGATCATACCACAATGCACTATTCCGGAACGATGATATAAGTTTTCCAGGCGCGAATTTTCAAGGGAACAGGAACAGGAGCATAAATCTTCGACGAAAACGTTTTGTGAGTAATTACTTCAGTCTATACAGAAATTAATTGAAGTTAAATCTACGTATATCGCACCAAACTCAAACAATCTTCTTTATGTGGTATTATCATGGAAGAGGAAGACTTCATATGCAATCTATGTCCCTTCAGCACAAACGAGTTCAGAAAATTTAGCAGTCATTATCTTAGATTCCATAAAAATAACCCGAATTCATTCACAAATATTGATGCTGGAACTTTACTTTTGAAATGTTGTGACAGGATTTAGTGAAAGACAAACAGTAGTATTTTGTTTCCAAAGATATGATGAATACAGCTTATTTGACAGAATGACTATTCTCCTTTTTTCTGTTATCTCATAATTATTACCCTTATTTAAAAATTTTATATTTGTTTTGAAAAAAAATAAGCTTGCTGAACCAAAACCTCTTTTAGAACATGTTATTTATGATTGTGTATAGGAATTGTATGTTTCTGTTTCTGTTTAAATATTCATATTTTAATCATCTTTTATGCTTGTTGCATATTACATTTTAAATACGACAAATAGATCTGTGCATACAGTAACATGTTCACTTTGGTGGTTTTTTTGTGCTTGTGGATTGTTCAATTATCCATAATATTATAGTCTCATATGCATTATTGATTATTACCAGTATCTTTTATTAGAATATGGTTATACTCAAGTTCCAAGTTTTGTTTAAATATATATTTTAATATCTGTTATACTGTTATACTGAGAGAGAAAAATGTGCCATATTGATAATGCATGCTCTTATTTTTATTTTTTAATGTCTTTGCAAAAAGATATTTATTTCTTCTTTAAGATTTTTTAAAATTCCCAATTTTATTACTTAGAGTACAGAGGGAGATCACAACATATTCTCTAATCACTACCATCATAAAATGTCAATAAAAGTAGATAAGGAACTTTGATGTGAGCCTCAGATATAACAATCTTAAAAAAAAATAATTATAAATTTACTTCATTTTACGTTCTAAAAAATATTTTATGAAACAGCATTTGCCTATGATATTATAGATGTTCCAAGTAATATCATGTTTGTTGTGTAGTTCTTGGTTGAATCTTGTTACTGCTTTACATATTATTACTATTAATTGATATTGAAAAACTAAAGATGAATAAAGACATTCATACCACATCTTCTTATTCTTATATGGAGTGAAATGTATGTGCATACATATTTGTAAATAAATGTTTTAGTTATTTTATACTTTAATAGTTATATTCTTTGAAGTGCATCTTTAGAATTATGAAAATTATTCTGTGTAATACATGTAGTTTTGAAAAACCTTTGTAGAATTTCTATGAATTTTAACAGAATCATTTTTGAGATAAGGGATATCACTGAAATATAGACTTAATAGTTGTTTTTTTCTATTGACATTTGAAATTAGTCTGATTAAAATGTTTATTCAAAGAAAGTTGGGAAACATGGAGATAAAGTTCTTTCATGATCAAGAACCAACTCCATCTAAAGAGAATAAATTCTGTAACTTTTAAGTTGAATATTATTTCAGACTCTTATTACTGACTGTAGAAAAATAGAGAAGACAGGTATCTAGCCTATTCAATTTAAATCACTTCAATGATATTGCCATTAAACTAAATGTTTCAATGGGAGATAATTACAAATGCTAAAATAAATGCTATTTTTTACTTGGTGTTTTTTTATAACACAATCTTAGCACTCGATTAAAAATTAAAAAAATCATAATTTCACAGAATTAGCCATCATATTACTAATAATAGAAATATACTGCAATCAGACAAAATATTAAAACTGGGTAACTTATTTGGATTTTTTGTAATTCATAAATAAGCAAGATAACACATACTTTCTTTAAGTTTTTATTGCAACAGAAGAAAACACAATAAAATAAATTTTAAAGACATGCTAAATTTTAATTCCTTTTGAAATGTTTCCAAACAGAGCATAATGCTGACATGTAATTTGTTTTTTTTACTACTAGTAATGCACAATTAAAATAATAGGCTCTATTAGCTTTAATGAAATAAAATAGATGTCTGATATTGTAACTTTGTTTGTTTCCTTGTAGGCAAAAATAAACAAATAGCATAAATCTACCAAATTTAATTCTTTAGTGGTCAATAAAATATTTATCTGTCAGACATTAGTATATATATTTTTGAATTTTGTCTTGCATATTTGCATTTGAATGGACTTCCAAGTTCTTAATTTGTTCAAACTGTGAAAAATGTCAAATATACTCCTTTGGCTAGTTTTTTTCTGATCATTTTGTTTTCATAATTTGTAATCTTTAAATTAAGATTTGTTTTGAAAATTTTAAAGAAAGAAAACAAAATTGGAAATTTTTCTGTAAACTTACATAGCAACCTTTGTTTAACTTTATATTTTTTCAAATATCTGATATACAATATGTATCTCAAAATCACAAAAATACTTTCAATTTAAAACTGTATCAATTGTTACATCTTATTGCCATTACACATTTGATTTAAAATAAATAATTGTTAATCATTGAAGATGTCTTCATTGTTTTTGCATAAATGTGCCAGATGAAAAACTGTAAACACTTTTGAACACCAACTTTTTATACACTTATTTCAAGTGTTCCTAAAAGTAAACACCAAGTGTTCTGAATCTTAACACTGTTGGCTTTGATCATGTTCTGTGTGTTCAAAAAGTGTTACAACGCTGTTGAACTTGTCGACATGTTACCCTTTTGAACGTTCAGACATGTTAAAAAACTGAACACTAAGCGTTCAAGTATCAAACACAAGTATTCAAAAATGGAACACAAGGTATTCAAAAAACGGAACACAAGGTATTCAAAAATGGAACACCATAGTGTTATAAAACATAACACTGGTTATGCAAGAATTGAACACCAAGTGTTCAATAATGAAACATTTACACGTTCAAAATAGGACACATAAGTGTTAAAAAATATAACACCAAGTGTTCAATAATGATACACCTACACATTCAAAAGTGGAACACCTAAGTGTTTAAAATCTTAACATCAAGTTTATAAGAGTTGAATATTAGTGTTCAATAATGAAACGCTTACAGATTTACAAGTGGAACACCAGCATTCAATTAATTATCACTGGTGTTAACATTTGGAACACCATTACACGTTCAAAAAGTGTTACAAAAAAAGTGTTCAATTAGTGTTCTATTCTTTAAAACATAGATTTGCAGTGTATCAAGTTTCGTTCCATTTGGCGAAGCGATTTCAGAGGGTTTTTTTTATAGCAGCAAATCAGAAACAAGAAATGCTTATGGTGGCCATATTTGTAGTCCGATGAGGACAAAACGAGGAAACTTTGTAAAGAACCCCCCCCCCCCATAGATGCTTCCTGTTAAGTTTCATTCCATTTGGCACAGTAGTTCGATTTCTTCTATATTAACAGTACGCAATTTTGAAATTATGCCTAAGCTGATGTTTTAAACCTGATTGAAACAATGTATAAAAAGGTGCACCAACAAAGAGAAAAAAATAAAATCCCATTGGAGGAATTCATAATACAAGAAAAGCAAAACTGAAAAATTAAAAGTGACACGCAACACAAATAATATGAAATTTAAACTTAATTTAAGCCTAACAAAAGTTTTTGTCATAAAAAAAATCTACACAATTTTACTGCAGCAGGTCTAATTTGACTTACAGATAATGATTTAGTTAATTGTTAAAGTTCACAGTAATAAGGATTTCACAATATATTATTATTGAAATCGGTATGTAATTATGCCCAAAATTGTAAGGGTTGTTTTTCATGATCTAAGTACAAACTTACTTAAAGCAATATTTTTTGTATCTTAAAGGGAAACCAGTTGTCTTTTTATCTGTGTGTGCCCCAGGTTACACATTTCTTAAAATATATGCATTTTTAGCTCACGTGAGCTATTGTCATCACTTAGTGTCCGTCGTCCGACGTCGTCGTCGTAAACCTTCATTTAAAGATCTCCCCATTCGAAACCACTGGGCCAATTGGAACAAAACTTGGCATCAATGGTCTTTTGGTGGTCCCTTTTCAGAATTGTATCCGATGACCCCATCCATCATCGAGCCGATCTTAGCTTAACATTGCACCCTATGGGAAATTTACCTAAAGATCTTCTTGTCTGAAACCAATTGGCCGGTTGGAACATAACATGGCAGTAATGGTCCTTTGGTGGTCCCTTTTCAGAATTGTATCCGATGACCCCACCCATCATCCATGTGATGGCCGCCAGTGCCGAATTTAGTTTAACATTGCACCCTATCGGAAATTTATTTAAATATCTTGTCTGAAACCAATTGGCCAGTTGCAACATAACTTGGCAGCAATGGTCCTTAAGTGGTCCTCTTTCGGAATGGTATCCAAGATGGCCGCCAGAGCCGAACTTAGGTAAACATTGGATCCTATGGGAAATTTACGAAAAGATCTTGTCTGAAACCAATTTGCCAACTGGAACAAAATTTTGCAACAATGGTCCTTAGGTGGTCTTCTTTCAGAATTAAAGAACCTTTGTGAGCACGCTCACATACCCCACGTCTTCATGATTGTCACTGGAGAAACAAAATTTCACTTCACAAGTAAAATGAACACAATCAAATGCTTACCTTCACATATTTATCCTAATTTGAATGGCAGCATGTTGGGAAATTTAAATTCCAAGCGAGAGGAGTCAACAGTAATATTATAGTGAGGCAAATAAGTTCAAAGGGGCATAACTCCTGGAAAAAAATTGAATCGTAATTTCCTGTCGATATGCACATCTACGTAGTATGTCCTTATTATCTGAAAAGGTTTCATGAAATTCTGTTGTGTGGTTTGAGAGGAGTTGCGATGACAAACTGTTGCAGTAGTACATTAAAGTAAATAAGTTCAAAGGTGTGTAACTCCTAGAAAAAGAATTGAATCGCAATTTCCTGTCGATATGCACATCTATGTAGTATGTCCTTATTATCTAAAAAGGTTTCAAGAAATTCTGTTGTGTGGTTTGAGAGGAGTTGCGATGACAAACTGTTGCAGTAGTACATTAAAGTAAATAAGTTCAAAGGGGCGTAACTCCTAGAAAAAAAATTGAATTGCAATTTCCTGTCGATATGCACAACTACATAGTATGTCCTTATTATCTGAAAAGGTTTCATGAAATTCTGTTGTGTGGTTTGAGAGGAGTTGCGATGACAAACTGTTGTAGTAGTACATTAAAGTAAATAAGTTCAAAGGGGCGTAACTCCTAGAAAAAAATTGAATCACAATTTCTTGTCGAAATGCACATCTACGTAGTATATCCTTATTATCTGAAAAGGTTTCATGAAATTCTGTTGTGTGGTTTGAGTGGAGTTGCGATGACAAACTGTTGCAGTAGTAAATTAAAGTAAATAAGTTCAAAGGGGAGTAACTTCTAGAAAAAAAATTGAATCACAATTTCCTGTCGATATGCACATCTATGTAGTATGTCCTTATTATCTAAAAAGGTTTCGTGAAATTCTGTTGTGTGGTTTGAGAGGAGTTGCGATGACAAACTGTTGCAGTAGTACATTAAAGTAAATAAGTTCAAAGGGGCGTAACTCCTAGGAAAAAGTTGAATCGCAATTTCCTGTCGATATGCACAACTACATAGTATGTCCTTATTATCTAAAAAGGTTTCGTGAAATTCTGTTGTGTGGTTTGAGAGAAGTTGCGATGACAAGAAACAGGACTGACGGACTGATGGAATGACGGACGGACGGACGGGTCAAAAACATTATACCCTCCGAAACTCATTGCGTGGGGTATAATTATATCCGATGACCCCACCCATCATCCAAGCCATGATGGCCGCCAGAGCGGAACTTAGTTTAACATAGGACCCCATGGGAAATTTACTTCAAGATATTCTTGCCTGAAACAACTTGGCCAATGGAACAACACTTAGCAGCAATGGTCCTTAGGTTGTCCTCTTTCGGAATTGTATCCGATGACCGCCAGGTCCGAACATAGTTTATCAAAGGTCTTCTTGTCTGAAAGCACTTGGCCAATTGGAATAAAACTAGGCAAAATGGTCCTTAGGTGGTCCTCTTTCAGAAGTATATTCTAAAACCCCATCCATCATCCAAGATGGCTGCCAGAGCCAAACATAGTTTTACATAGGATTCTGTGGGAAATTTACTTAAAGATCTTCTCGTCCGAAATCACTTGGCCAATTGGAACAAACCTTGGCCTTAGGGTGTTCTCTTTCAGAATTATATCCGATGACCCTGTCCACCATCCAAGATGTCTGCCAGAGCGGAACTTAGTTTAACATATGACCAAGCATCCTCCCAGGTAAGGGTTTTGTATCCACATTCGTCCCTACAAACCCCTGACATCATACATTGATATTTTGCAGGTCGAACATATCACCACCTGGTAAGTGACCTAGAAAATTCTACCTACGACGTAAATGGATTCTCTTTTGACCTAGAAAAATAACCAATGAAAATCGTTTACTTCCAACCCATAAAATATGAACGTGTGATGTCAGGAGTTTGGAGGAACAAACGTGGATACAAAACCCTGACTTGGGAGGATGCTTTAAGATAAGAACAAGAAGTTTTATCAGGTAAACACTGATTATTGTTACAGAAATAAAACTCAATTAAAAAAATTATAATATTTATTTGTAATATTAATTGTGCTATAAATCAAAGTGTAAACTTATTACTTCTGGTAATTTCCATTTCGTCTTTGGTATAACAAGAATACTGGAACAAAATTCTGTTGAAGTGTACAATACAACATATTATTTGAAAATAATGGGTGCAAAAAAAAACCCTTCAATGCTTTGATGGAGAAAAACTGGTTAAAGTCCTCTGAAATCAAATAGAGAAAATAATTTTCACAAACTAGATATGAATTGAACTTAAAAACATTTCATTAGATGTTTGAAATGAGCATTAGAGTGAGATGAATGAAGATTTTTAGAATGTTTCAACCTTTGTTATTAAGACATTTAAAACAATAAGCAAAATCTTGTTCTTTGAGAGGAATCTTACCTTTTCTGGAACTTGTTTTACTTAATTGGCTTGGAACCATAACTTTTGATAGAACTAAACCTTTTCTATTTAATTATTCAAACCCATAATAGATTGAGCAAAGGTGGAACAAGTCCAGTTTTTTTGTATAATTCAATATTTTATACTAAATGATTAGGGGATAATGACATAAAAAATCTATATATATATATTGTATTTATCAGGTATTTGTCAATTGTAGATTTAAGGATGTTCCCTCCTGAAGTTCAAAATAACAATATTTTCCTAAATTATACATTTTCTACAAGTGATTGTGAAATGCTTTAAAATTATAAACAAAAAAGTATATGTACATGTACTTGTTTTTGAGATATCAACTGAAAAGTTCAAATTTTTGGCGGGAAAATTGTTTGTGGGATTTTTCATAAGAAATACATTGGTAAAAAAATAATATTGAAAGATGTTTATAACTCATGGAAGGAATAACTACATTTTAGAAATATTTTACAAACTGAACATTTGAAAGAAGTCCTTTAAAAAAATGAAATAAATATAGGGTTACTGGGCAAACAAATTCCAATGTAATTCCTGTGAACACTCAAGAGGAGCTACAAAATTTTTATCAAATGTCAGAAACATCACAAGTGAACATCCTTAACTATTTCTGTTGTAATTTTGGAGAAGAAAAAATTTAACTGTTCATTTTAAATTGCTTATCACTAGATTGTTTGGAAACTTACAAAACCGAAGCCTAAGTAAACTGAAAACCTGTCTAAACTGAACTCTTGTTTTTTTAGTAAATAAACCTGTGTAATATGAACACCTGTCAAATCCAAACAAAATCTTCAGCCCAAAGGAGTTTGGTTTAGACAGGTTTTACTGTATAAGAGGACTAACTTAACCAATTCATACCAACAAACAAAAGTAAAATATGTAATTAAAAGGCAACAAAATTACTTCAAATCTATACATAACACTAAAATTATTCCTTATAACAATTACTATAAATAATTATAAATTTACATAATAAATATCTTTAAAATCACAATCCCAAAAACTGAAATTGAAATTGCAATTGCTGACAAATGTATATTACATATCAAGAAATTAATACATGTACATGTTATATGGGCCTCTATAATGCTGACCTTCAGTCAAGATGGCATCAGATTAATCAGGAATAATAAGACTGGAAATATTCCAATAATTATTCAATGTATAGAAAGACTTTCCAAAGAGTGGCTCTAAGTTCTTAAGGACACCTCACCTAAAATAAGAAAAAAATCTATTCAACTTTCAAGAGATCTTCCTACAAAATTTCAAAAGATTTGGATAAGTGGGTTTCAATCGAAAAATTCAAAAATACATTCAGTTAAAGATAAACATATGCTGGAAAATTGTTGTTGAATAAAATTTTCTCACGAGGACTATACATAATGAGTCTACTGTCTGTAATCCTAAGTCCTTGGAATGGGTTTTATCAAAATTTTAGTACCTCAATCAATGTAAATTGTATTATTACCTGGTTGAAAGATGCAATTAGCTAAGTCGTAACTAAAACAATTGACCTTACCTGATTTTTTTCAATCTTCCTTTGAGATTTTATTAAATTAAGTATTACATTCCTGTGTTACATGAAAGTGCATTAAAAATATTTAAAATACAAATGAAATTAATTAACAAATTTAAGGATAGGTCTTAGTTATTCAATTAAATTTTTCAAGTGCATTAAGTTTTATATTGATAAAAACATCAAAGATGTAACTTGTAAATCTAAGGTGTAACTTCCAGATGTATTTACATATAAAAAGCCCATCATTTAAGATATAACCTATAATAAAAATGCTTAGGCCATCTAATCTTCTAAGACACTGCCGCTCCACTTAAAAAGTTGGTGACAAAACAAGTTGATTTGATTTCTGTATAAAAATCACCACCTTTCTGGTATTTTTCCATAAAAATAAAATTTGAAATTTGGCACCAAAAGAACACTTCAAGCATCTGCCAACCCAAACTCAATTTTCCAGCATTGTGTGACATTGATCAAGTCAAAACAAAAGTAATTTAACAGCTGATAAACGATCATGGTAGTGAGTTTGACTTGAATATTCTCTCCAAACAAATCATTCCATGTATGATACTGCCTATTAATTCTACATTTACCATAGAATGGCTCTGCAGAAGTGTGTTTGCAGGAAGAATGGAGGAAATTAGAGGCACTGAAAGCAAATAACCCATTTATATAATTAAAATGTCATTGAAGTGAATGAATTCAAACTAGATTTGTATGTCACCAAAATAAACACTTAAACTGAAAATCTCTTGCCTCTTTTGAAAAGGAAATAAACTAAAAAAAATTATTTCCCTACCTACCTTGCCATTTTTGAAAAATCAATTGTATGAGAACCAAATACCTAATTTTAGGTTGCCTTATATTTTATAATTTCAGAGTAAACACATATAGTGTACCAAGAACAGTTTTTTAATGCTATTTTTCATAACAAAATAGTGTAGTAGCAGATCGAGACAGGTTTACTACCTTTCTGCCCCACCCTTTCTCAAATCCCATATATCGCATTCATCCTTTGGAAATTAATTTACCATATCAGGAGTTCTGTGTAATACATGAAAAAATTGTTATGATGTCATAAAAGTTAGATTCTCCATTTGTGCTCATCAGACATAGTAGTGAATATAAACTCAAACCGCTTTAAATATTATGTGTGCAAGAAAACACCAATAAATTAGTGATAGCAAATACTTTGTACATTTGTATTGTACTACACTTAACACCACAGTAAAAATAAGAACTCAGATGATCAAACTAGAAGAATTCATACACACTGGCATGGGTTTCTTGTTAGGTCCCTTCATAAAATTTGTTTCATTTTCTATTGCCATCACTTGGTATCTGTCATCATCGTAGACTTTCTTTTCTTCTCCTCTGAAACCATTGGGCCAATTTGAACAAAACTTGGCAGCAAGGGTCCTTAGGTGGTCCTCTTTATGAACTGTATCAGATGACCCTGCCAAGATGGCCACCAGAGCTGGACATATTTTAACATAGGACCTATGGGAAATTTACTTAAAGACCTTTTTGATAAAACCACTGGGCTAATTGGAACAAAAGTTGGTCCTCAGGTGGTCCTCTTTCAGAATGATATCTGATGACCATGACCAAGATGGCCACAAGAGCCGAACATAGTTTAAGATAGGACCCTATAGGAAATTTATGATCTTGTCTGAAATCACTTGGCCAATCGGAAACAAAACTTTGCAGCAATGGTCCTGAAGTGGCCCAATTTCAGAATTGTTTCTGATGACCCCGCCTGCTATCCTCTTAAACAAAAATAACTAAAAATGACTATCAACAAAAATAATTTGCATATTCATGTAAACGTTATCTATGCCTACAACAAATTACAATTGGCACAAATTCAGAATTTTGGAAATTTACACAAGGACAGAATATGATAGCACTTGATTTCTATGTAATAGATTTAGATAATAATAATAATTCTATCTATGGCACAGTTTAGTAATAAAATAATATCTGTACAAAAACAATATTAACTGAACAAATTCAAATCATATAACCGGTATATTATGTCATAAATAAAAATATAATAATCTGTACAATTGTAATAATTACTAAAATTAAATTCAGTAAACAGTGCAACAAATTAAATGATTAAATAATATCATTAAATCAGCCCTAATATTGAAAAATCGGCATGTGTCATACTGATGAAGTAGCTGCACTGATATTTATACAGCTTTTAGGTCCTGGGCCAATACAGAAAAAGCTGTATTGAACCAGTCCAATACACATGATACAGGATTATAATAATCATTCATGGTCTAAGATGTGAGATTGGACAATTCCACCCTCAGGTTCACATTTTCAAATCAGAAAAAACTTGCCAAGTTTCTGATAATAGAAAAAGTGAACCTGAGGGTGGAATTCTCCAATCTCACATTTTCTACCAGGCTGATTATTTTTCTCACATCTCTCTGCTGAAAACTAAAGGTAATAAAAATTGCCGCCATGACACAAAAATGTGTTCTCTTAAACTAGGTGACCTAGCACAAAATAAAAAAAAAATAAAATGACATCTTTGAGGTTGCGCTTTAGGGGATTTCAAATTGAGGCAATGTTAATTTCTACGTTGTCAAACCATTTGTGTGAAGTTGTGTGTATTCTGACGTTCTAACATTGTTTTAAGTTGTGTTTATTCTGATGTTCTAACATTGTTATAAGTTGTGTTTATTCTGACGTTCTAACATTGTGACGTGATGTTTTTTTTGCATTGTTACATCGAGGTAGGTCACGTGATGAGAGATGCATGATTCTCACATTTCTGTGCAAAAAACGCCATCTCACATCTTAAACCATGACTGATTATAACAATATCACACTGGTGTCTTGCACGCAATATAACTGTCCCAAACACAAAAGCAATGTGAGAAATATCACTTCTGCTTCCGGTTTATTACGTCATAGTAAACACAACATGTCGTCTGTGGATGTAACTATGAGTGATGTATAGCTTGTTTGATTTTGTAACAAGTAGGTTAAGATTTTGTTCAGTGGTTACAAACAACTTGATGGTTTGAAATTAATAGAAATAAGTCAACAACTGATTGTAGTTCAGCATGCTTGACCTGTATATATATACAAACAAGAGTGGACACACTGAAATGTCTCGTCTGACCTTTAGTGTTCATAATTGTATTTATGTTGAAAGTAAAAAAAATAAGTTTATATAAGCTTTTATATATTAAATTAACATTTTAATGATGAATGAACATGAAGACAATTAATCTTTAATCTCTCGGGAGACGGATTTATATAAGCATCCAGTTGTTTGTTTCCGAATCCCATTCATCCCATTCATCTTTAATATTGTGTGTATTATACTGTGATGTGTGCTTGATGTTTGAATAAAATATGTTTACACTAATCTTTATGATGGGACTGGAGTGAACTGTATTCTATGTTAAACATTCATGCATGAGTGACCTTATTTTTACATTTTCACACCTTCCAATGTTTTTGTTAGTCACTGTTTATGATCCCTTAAAAGTTTTTATTATTTATTATCATTATTAATGTTATTTAAAGATTTTTATAAAATAATGAGACTATTTCAATATAAGTAATCAGCATTTAAATAATAAAATACATTCCATACAGAAAATATAGTTGACCTATTACTTATAGCATCTGAGAAGAAGACCAAACAACAGAAACTGAACTTTGACCAATGGACCATGAAAATGAGGTCAAGGTCAGATGAAACCTGTCAGACAGACATACACCACATATCGTTGACCTATAACTTATAGTATCTGAAAAGAGAAACTTAACATTGACCAATGAACCATGAAAATGAAGTCAAAGTCAGATGAAACCAGCTAGACAGACATGTACACCTTACAATAATTCCATACACCAAATGTATTTGACCTAATGCTTATGGTATTTGAAAAACAGACCAAAACACAAAAACTTAACATTGACCAATGAACCATGAAAATGAAGTCAAGGTCAGATAAAACCTGCCAGACTGACATGTATCCCTCACAATTATTCCATACACCATATATAGTTGACCTACTGCTTATACTATCTGAGAAATGGACCTAATCATGTAACTTTAACCTTGATCACTGATCCATGAAATGAGGGTGAGGTCAGGTGAACCCTATCTGAAGGATATTTAAAAGTTGCATGGAACCTACATACCAAATATAGTTATCCTATTACTCATAATAAGTGAGAAATTCACATGACAAAAAAATATACATCTTTTTCAAGCAGTCAATGAACCATGAAAATGAGGTCAAGGACAATGGACATATGACAGACGGAAAGTTCACAACATAAGGTATCTGCATACAAGGTATGAAGCATCCAGGTGTTCTACCATCTGAACTATAAAGATTTATACCAATAGTTTATGCTGCCGCCGACGCTGGAAAGAAATACCTATGTCTCACTCTGCAACTTTTGTCGCAGGCGAGACAAAAACTACAGTAGTCTATCGCTATCAACAACTCCAATAAAAATAACAAAATCAGAATCAAATTAAGATTTTTTTAAACAGCTTATAGAATATCTGTCATAAAAGAAGAAACCTGTATAAAGCTGTTCGTAAGAATTGGAAAACGAAAACTTGTTTAATGAAAGGTACAAACATCTTTTATCAAAAAATACCGGTATAGTACATAGTAAATCGGATTATTTAATAAAAGTGTTATGAACTGGCTGTTTCTGTATTGTCCTTGTATAGATTCTCGGGTAGCTGTATATATGAACTTGTGATGACTGACATTTATTAAATATTATTAGAAGAAAACCTGTAAAAAATTTTATAAAGTGGTCAATAAAGTGAAAGATTAAAATATATATTCATCCACATGCACAGCAAAAAACAACAAAATCTTATCCTGTGTGAACTCCCTTTCCCAGCGAAGTGTTCAGTCTTGACCAAACAGCCAAAGAAAGATATCAAGGGATGTAATAAATGTCTTAAAAGGAAAGATGGAAATTATAATACAGCAGATACCATACAATTAAATACGATCACAAATAACATGATTATCAGACATATGACTTATCCACATTTACCATTCATTCCTTTATTTTTGTATGATAATTTAATTACAAATTTAAAGTTAATCACTCATAACAGACATTCATATAAATTTGTTTTACTCCTTACAAAATATTCAAAAGAACTGCTTTGAGTAAGAATTTGGTCTTACCCGGCAGTTGTATTAATAATGTAATAATGTAATAATGTATCAACATCGGGAAAAGAAAACCTAAACGACAAAACAGTTGCAATTTTCATGATATCCACAAACAATTTAAATTTGTGAAAACACTAACACAGCAAAAAAAATAAACAAAGACACAACAAAAGGGTCAATTCCAAATCTAACCAATGATATCTATTCTCATTTCTGAGATAAAAACAAATGTAAACAAATTTAGAAACTACCGGGTATAACAAAGATATGTAGGAAGAATACAAGGGATATGTAATGAATTTAAAATTTGGAAGATTAGGCTTTTTAAAGGAGTTGTGACAAAGAATGCCCCGAAAGTTCACTTTATTTGAATTTTAAATGCCTTTCATGCATAAATAGGTGTGATGAAACTTTTAGTGACCGTAAACAATCTGATGCGTAAAGATGGCCTATTTTCACCTCAGTTTTCGTTACCTGTTGATTCATATTTTCATTCCGAAAACGAGGCTTTCGGACTTGTGACGTAACATGATCCAATATCTGCCGGCGACAAAGATTTGTATATTGAATCAAACAAAATCAGTGTGCTTATAAAAGCTAGAAAATATCTTTATAGAATGATTTTATAAAATTATGTAAAATTAAAGGAGTTTGGTTAATATTGGGAGTTGTTTCAACCATGGCAAGAAGGTAAAAAATAGAAGATATCGGATGGTTCAAATGCCTGGAATTTACCCTTACAAATTCTGTGAAAAGAGCTTCTGTGAATTAGAAATGAAAGAAAAATTGCTAATTACTGTGAAATTCTAGTTTTTTCTCTTATCTTTAGAAAAAAATTTGTAAATGTTTATACTTCACAGTATTTTCATGAAATAAATCGACTTAATCCTAATTTGCAAGTATAATACCTGTGATTACAAGTGAGAAAAGTCTAATAGCAGATAAAATCTCTTTGATTTTGGTAAATATGAATCATTAATTAATAAAAAACACAATATCTATTAAACATTAATCAAATTTCCTAATCATTTATTTTATATACATACTAATTCGTATGTATACTCATGTGTATGTATTTCCAGTGTTACGCCTACTTTTATTGTACATCATTATTTAATTTTTTAAAAGAGTTAAATTAAATTAATTACAATTTTTGGCTTTCACTGTTTTTAAATAAATAAATGATATTCAAAGGCATCTGAAATTTTTTGTTAAATGTTTTAACGATTTTCACAGCTGTCTTTTATTGAATAAATGCTTAAAATGGATTATTTAAGTAAACTTACATGTAATTTCATCTTTTACTATTCTACAATGTCTTTTTCCATATTTTTGTTTTTTGAACATTTGTTTATATTAATTTGAAATCTATCATACAGTGATGTCAAAAGTCTACTCAGAAGTGCTTCGTTTCACGTGTCGATCTTTGTTTATTGTACTATTTACCTGTAATATACAACTTACATCATTACAACATGTAACGGCCTGTTAACACCAGGTGGTCATGTAAATTCTTTATCAGATAAATTGGTACTGATTTTAATTAAATGTGGGTCATTTTATTACACCCATAATGATAGTCTCACATTTTGCATGTGCATGGTGTTGATAGAGAAAGAAAGTCGTTAATTATACTCGTATAAACGTTATTATTGTCATCAAACAACCATTCAAACTTGTAGGGTGTGGTGTTTGGAGACGTTTTAACATCTGGATATCGCTGTTTAACATTTTCAAACATTTCCATATTCATATTTTAAGCTTTTGTGATCAAACGTCTATAAAGCATATGTTGCTTTCATGTCCATGTTGATCTTACTACGTCACACAGTCACGTGACTATTCATCTAATTAAAATTTGTCTGTTGACAGTTGCTGCAACTTTCACAATATATAATTAGCTTAATAAGACTTCAATCCAAGGTAAGAAAACATCGATAGTTGTTTTATGTAATATGAAATCAAAGAGGATCATGTGTTATCGTGATTAAAAGCCTGTCATAACTCCCAGACCTATATTCTAGCATGTATCTTGAAGACTTATATTCTAGCATGTATCTTGAAGTATAGTTCCTACATATTTTAGTTTATATAGTTATTTTGAATGATAGTGTATAGCCAAAAAATCTTTAAAAATGATTGTATATAGTTTATTAATGTGCATAAAGACTTAATTGTATAAATTACCTTAAAGGAGTTTTTGATCACTTGTTACAGTTGGATACTTGGATACAGGTAATTAAAGATATGTTTCAATTGATACCAAAAAAACAACCAAAACTGGTTTCTAAACAAAATATAATGAATCCATGATTTGATTATATTATTATCTGGAATCAATTAAAGGCCCTTTTAACCATCCTAAATTTAATACCGTGTTTTCATTATATTTTTGTTGGATACAAATTGGCTTTCGCTTGTGAAAACTTTAAAAATTCAATAAAAAGTGCATTTCATAAAATGTTATCACCACAAAAATACAAAACCATGAAATTTGATATACTTTGAAACTTTGATCCCCACAAAAATAAATAAATTGAATTTAATCCAATGGATTGAGAAAACTCTTATTAAATTAAATAATTTCACATCTTCTGTCCAACAAAGCCAAATTCTTTCTCAAATGTCTTCTGTATAAGACTACACATCCCTTGGTCTTTATCAATAAAATGTATTTCTTTAATGGTTGTTTTCCCAGCATTTTTCTTGCTGTACTCTACAACAGCTTTATAATATTGCTCTACACAGACTTCCTTCGGTACACCAAATATACCTGAAATAAAGTAATAAATTTAAGTAAACAAAACCGAGAATAAACATTAGCGCAAATTGCAATTTGAAAATAAGCAAATATATTACATATACTTGTGTCAATATAATATTTTACCAAAAAACTTATTTTTCTTGTTTAAACTAAGTGACAAACCAGCAACACCTTTTTCATTTCAACACAAAAAGCTAAGTAATATTCTAATCTTTAATTTTTTCCATAACATAACAAATCGAATGCAGATAATCACAATTGAGGTGCAAAAAGGGCGATTCAACTGAATCTTCAAACAAATGAAGTCTGTTGATAGTACAGCAATGAACAGTGGGTGGACTGTTAGGCAGCCCCACACAGTAACGAAGGAAAATCCACTGACACACACACAGCTTCCTATTTTATCTTGTTGCTATGAAATGTCTGTACTACTAGCACAATCAGTCAAACTTTAAATGAGCAAAACAAATAAACAGTTAAGGTAGTATCAAAGGAGGTATATGATAAAATAATTTTCATAACTTTTACACAAAATTTAAGAAATGATTTATCCTGAAAATAACATTAATTAAAGTGTTCAGGCCGGTACCATTTGCAGAATTAAAGAAGAATAAATTGTTTTGACTGTGCCCATCTTGGTAGGCAATCTAGGTTGTGGATACAAATTACAATACTGAAAGAGGACCAACTAAGGGCTATAACTCGCAAATTGTGTTCCAAGGTGAATTTTCCCGTATCGTCTTATGTTAAACTAAGTTCAGCTTTGGTAGTAATGTTGGTTACTGGTCCATTTTACTTGAAGTAAAATTTTTAATGAGGGCCACCTAATAAGGACCATTGCAGCCAAGTTTTATTCTAACTGCTGCAGTGGTTTCATCAAACACAAAGATCTGAAAGTATATTTTCCCATAGAATCCTATACATGTATTAAGGTGGAAGGTACCTAAATATGATAAATTACGGATTTTAATGAAATTTTACGTGCAGCTGGAATATTTAAAACTACATCTAAATATCGAAATAATCTTATATTTAGCTTTTTTATTTCTTCTAAAAGGTTGATTTAAAATCCTTAAAATAAAGGTCTTTTACTGTAGATTTCATATAAAACTGCCAAAAATAATTAATCATCTAACTTAAAATCGTCATTT
Source organism: Mytilisepta virgata (assembly GCA_028015205.1). NCBI lineage: Eukaryota > Metazoa > Mollusca > Bivalvia > Mytilida > Mytilidae > Mytilisepta > Mytilisepta virgata. The sequence continues at coordinate 25,129,623 of CM051511.1, forward strand.
CTCAAAAGTAACTGTAAAGTTCGGTGAGGTGTCACTTCCAGAAGGATGTGAAATCCGACTAACAATACCTACTACCATACTTGAGTTAGAAACTTCATATCTGCTAATCAATTCATGATGACAACCGTAAAATTTTTGACTGATGAAATTAACAGACTGAACATAGCCTTTGTCTTAGAAATTTATGTGACAGCAATCTCACCCTGCTGAGAAAGTCATCGTATATTATCAGATGCATGGCAGTAACAAATCAACTGTTTATTGGTTTAGTTGATTCAAACAAAAACTATATGAATTTTCTGATACGGTCCTATATGAAAATCAGAGTGGCTTTGTCAGCCAACTTTGTCAGTGGCAGGAGTCGTCAGATATAATTTTGAAAGGGAACAACCTAATGAACATTTTACTAAATTAATATAATTATTTTATAAAGTTGTGCATATGGGTTCAAGGTTGGGAGCCTGGATACAATTTTGATAAGGAGATAAAAATAGAGTATTTTTGAAAAAATAAATGATACCGATGCTGTTACCAATGACAATAGATGAAAGACGCCAGGTAATGATAATAGCTCACACTGCACCTTTTCATACCTTGTTTACAATATTTATCTTCTAAATAAAAAAAGAAAGTATAATTTTAACAATTCTATTTATCTTAAATGGCTTAATTATCATTGCTGCTTGAATGACTGTTTCTGACAAAATTCTATAACCTGGTCTGTTGAATTATGTGGAAAACAAAATCACTTAATTATCATTCTGGCTTAGAAAAACTAACCTGAACTGATAGATGGTATTGCAATAGATTTACACCGCTGTTCCGCTGCTTCTTTCAAAGATGAAATCACTGTCTGCTTTAAATCCTCCGAGCACTGTTTTTTCTTGTCGTGGGAATATGAATGCCACATTGGTCCTACTGCATGTATTATAGAACAGTATGGCAACTTTCCTGCAGTTGTGGAGCAACAAGTACCAACATCTAGCGGCCCATGTCTTCTGATGTAATCATCACATTCCTTTTCTAAACTATATCCAGCGGCACTGCTTATATGGTAAGCAATGCCACCACCATGCATCAAGTCCTTATTAGCCGCATTGACAAGTGTGTCAACTTTCAAGTTCCCTATTCCGGATGAGTAGACAAAAACTTTTATGCCTTCTTTGGTAACAAAATTTTTAGCATCTTTAATTACCGGCTCAGAAACTGTCTGACTGGCAACTGGTCCAGCACTGAGTTGATCTGGGTCGGCAAATTTTCTGTTTCTACGTCCTCCTCCTTGTTGAACAATTCCAAGATTTACCTCTACAACATGTTTAGCCTGCTGCACAGATTCATAGCTTTCTGCCTTGATTAGAATTTTCTTCTTTTCCTGTGACAAAAAGCAAAATATTCCGGAAGATATATCTTCTACTTGAGACTGAAGGGACGGAAATTGACTAACATCGAACGAAGAAGGTATAATAATTTCTGCAGATGTAAGCAGACTGATTATATGCAATTTGCTTTGTATGCAATGTTCCACTATTTCAGTATCACCATCTGTTCCCATGACAAACAAAGCTTTCCCTTTCTCATATTTGTGTGTCTTCACAAATGTCCTCCAATTTTCATCATTGCTGATATGGAGTAAGGTTGTGTAATCATCTTCTGTCATGTCAAAACACATATCTTTATCCTCATATTTTGCAAGTGCATCTTTAACATCTTTAATTTGCTTGTTGGTTCCTTCAAAACTGACCTCGTTTGAAGTCTCTTCCAAACAGACTTTTATTCCATCCTTTTCCATTTTTTTAACTGCTTTCTTAACCTTTTCCAAATCTGCGTGTTTTATTCGAATTAAATGCTTTGTAGTGGCCTGAAATAAACAAAACATTTTCCAATGTAGCACTATGTAATATCCAAAGTAAACTGATATTTTACTATCTTCGAAATCAAAGGAAGAACATATGATCAAAAATAAAAAGCCAACAAATTCTTATAGCTTGAACTATAGATTGTTTCTTTAAGACATGGATGCTCCATCCTCCTGAACATACAATTCCCATCTCTTATTTATGACAGGAAACCATTCTGAGAAATATTTTAGATATATGAAAGTATCACATTACATCCTGCTTACCTATATTAAGTGGTATCCAAAGGAAAAAAAGAGAATGCACAGTTACTGAGGCTTAATATTTAAATGAGTCTCTAAAGCATTAAATGTATGTCAGGTTGGCTTAAATGTTGCTGATCTGTGTTGAGGTAAAAAAAGATGATTGTAGTTGTAAAATATCATCGCCATATCACCATAGGTTTTTAGAAAAGGATTAAAATAAAAAATTTAACCAAAGTCACTCAAGCATAAAATGTAGGTTATGGTGATTTAGTTGTGAAATATAAATATAAGAAAATTAAGTTCTTTGAAAATACCTTCAATGCAAATATTTAATCAAAGTCACCCAAGCATAAAATGTAGGTCATAATGACTCAAATGTTGCTGATTTTTGTTGTACTACATGTTAATAAGATGAATGGAGTGATGTAATATCACTAATATGTCTCAATAGGTTTCTGAGAAACATATCTTAACACAAAAACTTAACCGCGTCATTCAAGCATGAAATGTATGTCATAATGACCCAATTGTTGGAGAAATACCTTGAATAATGTAAGAGTATTATAATAACCAAGTATCATTAATTTAACAACTTGGATTCCTAGGATATGAAATTATATGCAAAACTTTATGAGTCACTCATGCATAAATGTAGGTCAGAGTGACCCATATATTGTTTGTCGATGGATGAATTATTTGTTAATGTACAGTAGAAAATATTCAATGCATATCAGGATCCAGGACCATGTTGATATGATATGAATATGAACCCTGTTTTGTACTAGACTGACAAGCTGAGCCAGCTTTTTTATATGCTAGCTCACCAGACCAGTCCTTTGCTCTTAGATGCTGCGTGTTGGGGGAGAAGCACAAATACCAATTTTAATGTCTTTGGTTTGACATGGCCAGGGATCGAACCTGCGACCTTCCACACTTGAGGCGAGCAAAATTCCACGAGACCACTAAGGCAGTTCCAAATGCTGTTGAACTGTGTTCAGTGTTTATAGAGCACAATCATGAAAGGGACTAAACAAAATTCCTTCTGAATTTTTCTAAAAATATAAAAATTCTGGTGTGAGAACTCTAGATTGAAGTTTTAACAAAAATTATACCTCTATGGAAGATATATCATGTAATACTCTCTCCAGTACTTTCTCAGCAACTTCCTTTTGTCCAACGACCTCTACATTGAATGGAAAAGCTGTTTGATTTACCAGATGCCATATCGGTTTGTTGGCTGAAAAGAATAGAACATTCTATTGTAATAAAGTAACAATATTCCAACCTTGCGTCTTTGTATTTTCTGTACTGTAAATATATTTCTGTGTTTCATTATTATTAAATCTTGTACAACCACTAACATCTAAAAGATGGAACAAAAAAATCCAATAAAATCTACTTTTAACAAAAATAAATTATTCTAAAGTGATAAACACTGCTGGAAGAACCTTTCATTTGGTTGGATTTCTTTTTACTAATTGCAACCAATGATTTAATGTGAAGTAGGCTGTGGGATCAATGGCATTGCCAAACTAAAGACCTTAACATTTTTATGTGATGCTACTCAGAAATAATTGCTAAGCATCCTAATTCATAGAAAAAAACCTGGTTGGGTACAAGTCATAAAAATGTGTTTTGTGAGGCTGAAATATTTTTTTTGGAACTTTTAACTATATATTGTTAGAATGTTATGTAGAATGACAATGACATATGTCATCCTGCAAAACAAAATAAGAAACTCTGTGGATTGTTTTCTGCCAGAAAGGGGCAATATTTTTTATTTCTAAGTGAAGACACTTTTAACAAAACAAACTATGGTGCAATAATCAAGAGGAATTACTCTTCAAGAAAGCATCTCAGATGTTTACAGGAAAGGACAGTTGTCGATTTTTTTATTTTTTTTATCAAACATTCATGAAGTTTAATTTCAAGCTAATAAAATCATGTTTTCAATCTTTATAGAATGCGTCTGATTTTCTAATCTATAATAAACATGTCTTTATTTAATAACAGGACTTGGTTGCATTCAAATTATAGAACATAGAAATCAAAAACTGCAATGCCTTATTGGTGTTACCTGTTTTACATGTTGATTAGATTTACCTTATATTCTGTATTATGAAATGACACTTTATATTACATTTTACTATTTTCAGCTGTCAAAATTATGCAGAGAGGAAGAACATGTTCAAAATCAAACAGAAAGCTTTTGACCAGCAATTTAATAAGAAACTATTGTCAATTACCCCCTTAAAAAGTACCCAGGGGAGATAAAATTGCTTCATGTTTGCCATAAGAAAAAAGGAAGATAATTATCTCCCTTAGGTGTCATTGACAAAAAAAAATTATGCTTGATTTGAGGCTATCATGTAAACTATAACAAAAATTGATTTTTGTTTGGCAGTGACTATATGTATCTACTCCTGGTATAGTTTTATTCTTCACATTTTCACTAATTTATTTTGATATGTATAAAATATATGTTCATTGTCAGAAAATATAAAATTTATTTGTACAAGCCTTAAAAACGGATAGAAATGTGAAGTTTAGTGAGCATTTCACACCTGTCTTGCAACGAGTACAAATAAACTTCATACATGTATTTTCTGACAATTTGCATATATTGTATTTATCCTGCAACATTAAACTGGTATCTGTTTATGAATAGGCATGAAAATAGGACATCTATATCTGATTTGAAGAAGGGGCATGAACACTGTGAACTAGATCACAATACGAACTACTGTTGAATGTGAGAGAGACCAGGAGACTTTATTAGGCTACTGACCCAATATCGAAAACAATATTGGGCTGGATATATTGGTCAGCTAAAGGTGTTGTTGCATAAAAAGAAAAACATTTATTTCTATATAATAGAAGAGTTATTGTATGAGTACTGATGAATATTGTTCCTTGAAGAACAACACACCAATATTCATTCAATAATAATTATAGACTAATTCATGGTCTTTTTCATATTGCCCTTGTTATCAGCCCAAGACCTTGATATTGGCCCCGAGGGCTTTAGCCTGAGGGACGATATCAGTCGAGGGCTGATAACAAATCCAAGGCCCTATGTGCAAATAACATGCTTCAAACTATGCTTTTATTAGATATGCAAAATTGACTTTAATCAATATTAAAGAACCTTTGTGAGCACGCTCACATACCCCAAGTCTTCATATTGTCACTGGAGAAACAAAATCTCACTTCACAAGTAAACTGAACACAATCAAATGCTTTATACCTTCACATATTTATCCTAATTTGAATGGCAGCATGTTGGGAAATTTAAATTCCAAGCGAGAGGAGTCAACAGTAATAGTATAGTGAGGCAAATAAGTTCAAAGGGGCGTAACTCCTGGAAAAAAAATTGAATTGTAATTTCCAGTCGATATGCACATCTACGTAGTATGTCCTTATTATCTGAAAAGGTTTCATGAAATTCTGTTGTGTGGTTTGAGAGGAGTTGCAATGACAAACTGTTGCAGTAGTACATTAAAGTAAATAAGTTCAAAGGGGTGTAACTCCTAGAAAAAAAATTGAATCGCAATTTCCTGTTGATATGCACATCTACATAGTATGTCCTTTTTATCTGAAAAGGTTTCATGAAATTCTGTTGTGTGGTTTGAGAGGAGTTGCGATGACAAATTGTTGCAGTAGTACATTAAAGTAAATAAATTCAAAGGGGCGTAACTCCTAGAAAAAAAATTGAATCGCAATTTCCTGTCGATATGCACATCTACGTAGTATGTCCTTATTATCTGAAAAGGTTTCATGAAATTCTGTTGTGTGGTTTGAGAGGAGTTGCGATGACAAACTGTTGCAGTAGTACATTAAAGTAAATAAGTTCAAAGGGGCGTAACTCCTAGAAAAAAAATTGAATCGCAATTTCCTGTCGATATGCACATCTACATAGTATGTCCTTTTTATCTGAAAAGGTTTCATGAAATTCTGTTATGTGGTTTGAGAGGAGTTGCGATGACAAACTGTTGCAGTAGTACATTAAAGTAAGTAAGTTCAAAGGGGCGTAACTCCTAGAAAAAAAATTTAATCGCAATTCCCTGTCGATATGCACACTACATAGTATGTCCTTATTATCTAAAAAGGTTTCGTGAAATTCTGTTGTGTGGTTTGAGAGGAGTTGCGATGACAAGAAACAGGACTGACGGACTGACAGACGGCACGACAGACGGACGGCCGGACGGGTCAAAAACATTATACCCTCCGCAGCCCGTTGCGTGGGGTATAAAAATATGTGATAATATAATACAATATTACGGTTGAATCACTTGCAATGTAAGTTAACCTAAAAACAATAAAACGTTTCAAAATTTTGAGAAAAAGAAATGGTCAAAAATAGTACTTTATTTTCAATGAAAAAGGAAACCAATAAGACCTGTTATATTTCTTTGTTTCACTTCAATTCTTACCACTATGTATTTTCAGTTGGTTACATTCCTTGACAATTTCTGCATAATTCTCAGAAGGTACAAAAATCCTCACCATTTTCACATAATTAATAGTAGGTAACACATTCTTCTTCCTATTTTCATTTATCCGTTTAATTTGATCAGCAAACTGCTGTAGTTCATCAATTAAAATCTTTAACTGTCTTTTAATTGAAAAGCCTGGAAAATAATAAAATACTCCACATCAATTTACAAATAATCATAATAATAGGAAATAAATTGTTTTTTTAGTAGACTTTATTGCTCACAAGTCATGATGATATCAGTAAATCATTGTGATGCAGTGAAGATATTAACAATGGCAGAACACATCCCTGTCTTAGATGGTTACTGATCGATATTTCAATCCTTTGAGAAAGTACACAGCTCATGCATGACAATAAGAAGTAGTGTGAGCAAGCTCACAAAATATACCTCCACTCAGAATTGTTGGGCAGGATATGCATATCTTTATATGGTGCAATCCCTTTGAGTTAAGTTATTTTGAAACGAAGAAGAGCAGTTGCAATTACAAGGTCAATACATTATGACAAATAAAATAAATGCGCAATCTCGTAAGATGTTAGACAAGAATTATTTTACTTCATGCATGTCTTCATATGGTGTACATCTTCTTACTGAATTTTTTTTTTAGAATATATACCACCCAACCATTTTGGAAAAGTTGTTCTGACAAGATCAATAACATATGATGATTCAATAAATGCTTACATCCAATTATCTGTTCTAACAGACATTTCTTATCTTGAATGATATTTATGTTTAGTTTCATTGATTAACATCACACTGCATAGGAAGAGATGTATTAACAAGGTTTATACCATATGAATCAAATGTTTACAAGATTCACAGACAAAAAGCTAGGCATCTGTGATGGATAATAGGAGTTCAAACCCACAGAACTTACTAGGAGAGACTCTCTCATTGGGATGGGGGGTCAGGTATAATACAGAAAACCTGTCTGCTGACAACATGGACAATACTGGGTAACGTGTTTGGGGAATGCTACACTACCAGGTAAGCTAAAGACCCCTTCTGTACTTTTTGAAAAAAAAGAGTAAGCTAATGGCTGATGCAGAGGGCTTATCCGACTAAAACCAACAACCAACTCTTTTACAGGGCCAGTCAGAATTGGTTCCATTGGTGCCCCGTTTCAACCTTATTTGACTCGTGTTTGATAAATTGTTGAATGTTTCTCGTCCAGAAGAAGCATGAAATATATACAACTTGACATTAAACAAACAATAATCAATCACAGACATAAAGACCCAAAACTTCGTCTGCAGGAGGTATAACAAAAATCAACTCTCAAGATATAATTGGCTGGAGACTTAGAAAGGGAAGTTCACAATCAGGAGGTTCAAAACCATGATATTTCTCAAAAATATTTCAATTACTCTTTTTCTGATAAAGACAAAATAAAGAATTAGAAGCTAGTAGAATTTAAAATATTTTAAATTAAACTTAGTAAAAAAAAAATTTATAAAACCTGCAAAAATGAGAAATATTTTTCAAAAATGTTTCTTTTTTGCTATGTTTTTTTCCCTGTTTTAAGAAAACTGACTTTGTAGTATGCAAATTATGTTTTTGCTAAATAATCAAATTACAATTCAATAAAAAATTAGTCCTATGAGAAATCATAGAGTTCTGTACTTTTTATTTTCTTCGAGGAATGGAATTGGGATGAAGTACGTCAAAGGATCTATACTATGCAACATGTCTCAGACTTATAAATACTTTACACAAACCTGATTCATTATCCTTTACCATGATATCAACTAAATGGATTTTTTTTTCTTTCATAAAATCTATTATCTCCTTAAAACAAGCAGAAAAACCCTCATCGCTATGTGCTGTTTTGACTTTTGTGGTATAGCATCCATCTTGCAGATCCAATTCTAACTTAAGCTCTACAATAAATGTAAGAACAACACAATTTAATAACAACAATTGTAAATTTGTAGGTAACTGTAAACTTTTAAGGTAAAAAGCTGGGTATCTTACACAGGGGTTAGTTTTGGAAGGGGTATTCACTATTGTTGTATTTGTACCAATAGACACTGCAAATAAAAACTTGCAAGTACCAAAAATATACTATACATGACAAAATTAAAAAAACACACACACACAAATGGGAAAATTTGACAACACTCTACTTTTGGAATGGTTATGCAACTAAAAACTGGAAAGGATTTGCATTTACTGAAAATGACACAAAACTTTATTAATCATTACATCAGTATTTTGAGCATCAAGTTACATAAGTTATGCTATGAAGAACTTGTGACCTTGTTCTATACAGTAGTACTGAAATTATAACCTTATTTTAGATAGCAAGATCATGAAAAGGCGACACATTATTGATACACTCATACTATCAAAACTGTTGGTTTGAACTCAAGTAATTTGAACATCATGGTATCTCAAACTGCTTTCAAGTCCCTTTTCTTCAGAACTTCAGTAAATTGAATGAAGGCATCAGACCATAATAGATCATAACCTTAAATTATATTTAAAGAAGGGATATGTAGATTTATCGGCAATTCGTACATATTTCCTTTGATCTTTTTGCCTAATATTTTCGCATATCACTGAAAATATTAGGCAATTCATTGTGTGACGTAATGCGGAAGGATCTACTTAACTGATAAGAAAATTATTGATGACAAGTCGATAATTCATGCAAATATTTTCCTTTCCCATTCACTGTCAAGAATGTGTTTCAAAATGATGTCATGCGCCAATGATTGGTCAACCGTATTACAAACTTCTTCCGCTATGAAATAGTGCACATTAAAATTAGTTGAAAAAGTGATATTTTTCAGCAAACTATAGGCTCTAAAGAGCCTGTATCACTCACCTGGATTTAATTTTTCACCTTGAACAGACTTAAAATTTAAGTGTTGGAGTCAATTTGGCTGGTTTTTCTATAGGGTTCTATGTTAAACTAAGTTTGGCTGTGGCAGCCATCTTGGTTGACCGTCAAAGTCAATGGACAAATTTCTAAAAGAGAACCATGACTGCTACTGGCTATTGGTTTTAGACAAGAAGATTTTTAAATGAATTTCCGCATAGGGTCCTATATGAAACTAAGTTCGGCTGTGGTGGCCATCTGGGTTGAGAATCCGGGTGATCGGACACATTTCTGAAAGAGAATCATCTAAGGACTAAAGCTGCCAACTTTAGTTTCAATTGGCTCAGTAGTTTCAGACGAAAAGATTTTTGTGTTGATTTCCCATAGGGTCTTATGTTAAACTAAATTCAGCTGTGGCAGCCATCTTAGTTCACAGTCCACAAAATCAGACATATTTCTAAAAGAGGACCACATATGGACCGTTGCTGCCAAGTCTTGTTCCAATTGGTCAAGTGGTTTCAGACAAGATAATCAATGAATTTTCCCATTGTGCCCTATGTTAAACTAAGTTCGGCTGTGGCGGCCATCTTGATTCACAGTCCACGAAATTGGACTTATTTCTGAAAAAGGACCTCCTAAGGACCATTGCTGCCAAGTCTAGTTCCAATTGGTCAAGTTGTTTCAGACAAGAAGATTTTTCAATGAATTTTACTTTGGGCCCTATGTTAAACTAAGTTCGGTTGTGTCGTCCATATTGGTTCACAGTCCGGGTCATTGGACAAAATCCTACAAGAGAACCTCCTAAGGAACAAAACTGCCAAGTTTGGTTAAAATTGGCCTTGTATTTTCATAGAAGAAGATTTTTGAAATTCATCCCCATTTTTTTTATATTTTTAGTAACAGCAGCCTTGTCGGTTGGAAGTCGGGGAGGCCAGACATAATTTGGGAAGGGGGTCACCCAAGGACCATTCCACCAAAGTTTGGTTCCAATTGGCCCATTTCAGAGGAGAAGATCTTTAAAGGAAAGTTATGCCAGACGTTGTCTTTAAAGGGCAAAAACTGCCATAAGGGGTCAATCAATGATTTTGGTCATGTTGACTTATTTGTAGATCTTACTTTGTTGAACATTTTTGCTGTTTACAGTTTGTCTTTATCTATAATAATATTCAAGACAAGAGTGGACACTCTACATGTCTAGCCTGAGTATGCACATGGACACAAAATAATGATTATCTGATACCCGACATTGCAAGTCAAAGGAAAATGTGTTAAAAGAAATAGTAATGGTCAGGTGATAATTTGTCTGAAAAATTCAAGCTTAAAACTGTGTCCAAGGCAAGCTGACAGGTCTCAGACTGGTATGTACCCACCAAAAACTATCTATAGACCAAAAATGGTGGGTCTACATATAATACATTTATAACATTTGTTGATAAATGGTCTTATTTGTAAAAATGGGACAAGACTGACTCAAGTCTAAAATTGAGGTCAATTTGTATTACAGCTACAGAAAAATGGACTTAATCATGAAAATGTGACTCAAGTCTGAAATTCAAGTCAAGGTCTGAGACAGCAATGTATCCATCAAGCACTATTTATTGACCAAATATGGTTGGTCTATGTATTGAAGTTGCTGAGAAATGGATATTATCCCAAAACGTGATACAAGTCAGTCAGTCAAGCATGAAATAGAGGTCAAAGGTAAGGTGTCAGATGTTAAGGTGGTATATACCAACTTAAAGAACTTCTATCAACCAAATAATGTGGGTCTCGTTACAAATGTAGTACAGTTGCTGAGAAATAGACTAAATCATGAAAATGTATATTAAGTCACTCAAGCATGAAATTCAGGTCAATGTTCAGCTGACATGTGTTAGACTGGCATGTATCCATAATAACTACCTACAGACCAAATATGATGGGCCTGGGTAATACAGCTGCTGAGAAATGGACTTAATCTAAAAAATGTAACACCAGTCACTCAAGCATGAAATTGCGGTCAGGGTATAGAGAGAGTGTCATACTGGCATGTGTCCACTAAGAACTATCCATTGACCAAATATGGTGGGTCTAGGTATTAAAGTTGCTGAGAAATGAACCTAATCTTAAAAATGTTACAATGTCACTCAAGCATGAAATTGAGGTCAAAGTCCAGAGACAGGTGTCAGATTTGCATGTACCCACTTAGAACTATCTATACACCAAACACGGTGGGTCTAGGTATTACAATTGCTGAAAAATTGATTTAATCAAGAAACTTGGATGAAAGTCACTCAACCATGAAATTGAGGTCAAGGTCAAGGTCAAGAGACAAGTGTCAGACTGACATGTACCCACCAAGAACTATCAATAGACCAAATACAGAGGGTCTAGGTATTACAGTTTCAGAGAAATGGACTTAATTGCGAAAATGTGATGCAGGTCAATCAAGCATGAAATTGAGGTCAAGGTAAAAAGGCATGTGTTTGATTGACATGTACCTACCAAGAACTATCTATTGACTACATATGGTGGGTCTAGGTACTCTAGTTGCTGAGAAATGGACTTAACCATGAACAATTGACAAAGTCACTCAAAGATGAAATTGAGGTCAAGGTCCCAAGCCTGGCATGTACCCACAAAGAACTACATGTATCTATAGACGAAATATGGTTGGCCTAGGTATTACAGTTTCTGAGAAATTGATTTAACCACGAAAAAGTTACAAAGTCACTCGAGCATGAAATTGAGGTCAAGGTCCCAAGCCAGGTGTCAGACTGGCATGTACCCACTAAGAACTATCTATAGACCAAATATTGTTGGCCTAGGTATTACAGTTCCTGAGAAATTGATTTAACCACAAAACTTGGACGCAGATCTTAAATTCATGTTTATGAAGTCAGTGAACCATTAAAAGGAGGTCAGGGTCACAAGACAAGTACACAGTGGCAAACCTTATATGATAAGATACCTTGTGGACCATAAATCTTCATTGTAGGTATTACACGTGCAAAGTAATTAAAGTTTTAAAAAAGTTTATGCCACTGTCACCGCCGGAAAGTAATACCAATATCTTGCCTTCACGACTTTTCGTCACAGGTGAGACAAAAATGAATGCTTGAATAGTACTTTTGGTGCTAAATTTCGAACTTTATATTTCGAATAAATACTGGGATGGCACAGGTTTGTTTTCCACAAACCAAATATACCCATTCTGTTTGTGACTTTTTAAGTGAAGTGGCGGTGTCTGAAAACCAAATATTTATAGTATAACTAATCTTGAAATTTGAAAACATACAAATCTACGAGTTACCAAACAACATATTAATTCACAAATGCGCATAGCGCATGAGTGAATTATTAGTGTTTTTCGGTCATGAATTGTAGATTTTTGGTATTCGAATTTCGAGAAAAGTTATTCTGTTTATTACATTGACATTCCATGTATTCATAAGATTTAACGAGAAAATACAAGGGATTATGTTTTTATGTGACTACAAGTTGACATTTGTATAGTAACATCATTGGCTATTGTTACGTCACTTCCTACAGAGAAATATAACTTGAGATTTCACTCGGAAATCCTGAAATTTCACCACACTCAATGTAATAATATATGGTTATTGCACGAATACTGGGAAATATTGTCTCGAGTAGAATGTAATATTGCACAATCTTGTGAGTGCGATATAATATAATACGAGGGCCAATATTTCCCAACTTTGTACAATAACCCTTTTATTGTATGACAACACCATCCAGATCCCAAAATAACCCGAAAAACTATCAAAGACGCTGTCCTTACAATGCAATATTGCTCTCCGTGCATTATACTGGCGATTACTGCACATGAACTTTTGCTTACATTGTACAGGGAATATTACGTTGCTATACAATAATTAAGTTTATTTGGCTTTAAAGAGATTCACACACTGACCTTTGACCTTATTTGAAAATCTGACCATTATTCAACATGTAGGATTTTACAAAAGTATCACAAATGTTTGTACCACCAATTATTCATAAGTGTGACCTGATTTCTGGTCTTCAATATATTTTTATCTGATAATTTCCTGCCACCAGTCTTGATTGCAATCTTGGAAAGTTTTTTAAATGGGACCCTGCTTCTTAGCTGACGTACAAAATCGATTAAAATAGACATTTGGTATAAACTAGGCATGTTAAAGTCAAAATATTCTGGTTTATGCTACTTGCAAATAAATGAAATATGAAACATTTTTTAAGTATACTTAAAAAATACGTACTTTGACTTGCTTTTTCTGTTAAAATTATCCTCAAATCTTTATAACACAACCTCCGATAAAAATCTCTGTCTGAAATCATCACTCTAGTTTCCAAATCCTTATGTAAATACATGGCGTATCTGGGTGGTACATCTGAAAGTATTATGGTATAATTGGGCTATATTTCAGATTTTTATAACAATATGCAAGCAACTAGTGCATGCTGAATTGCATCTGAATATAAAAAAATAATGTATATCCCCTTAATCTCCAGAAATATGCTGGATAAAATTTGGCAAATAGAATGTGTAAATATGTAGAATGCAAATCAATATTACTGTAAAAAGTCTAATCTTTAAATTATGATTTCTCAAAATCCTGTCCATAGAATTTTTTTTGAAATGATATATTATTCATATCGAAAATCTCTTTTTACTGTCAGAAATAAATTTTATTACCGGTCACCAGATTCATTTTCCTTTTTTTTTGGTATATTAAATTAAAAGAAACATAAGCATCAAAAAGTGAAAATAAGTGACGATGTTCGATGTAAAATGTAGATTTTTATTGTTTTTACAGACAGGACACACAGTTCAATGATTTCAGCAGCAAAAATGAAGCTCATAACCCTATGTTTATTTAGTATCAATTAAACAGAAAAATTTACTGCAATAACATATTTTTAAAGAAAATTCCACGGATTTGTTTTTGAGAATTATGATTTAGATTGAATTTTTTTTCCAGTGGCAATTATAACAAGCATACCAGGTCAAGAACATATTAATGTGATATGAATGTGAACCCTGTATTATACTAAACCGACATATTGGGCTGGCTTTTTAATGTGCTAGCTCAGGAGGCAACATTCGCCACATTCCAGCACATTATTCTGACTGAGGTAATTAGTCTGCTTTTACTTCTAAATGCTGCATGCTTAGCAGAGAAGCAGCAAATAAAAATTTTTAAAATTCTTTGGTATGACTCAGCTGGGGATCAAACTTGTCCACTGGAAACAAGAATGTTATCACTAATAATAAGATTTCTACACGTCGCTGCAGAGTAAGTTGAAGCCCCACAAGATATACAAAATGAGTATTGTTGAAATGGTGGCACAGTATGGATGTCAACACATAATAAAAATTGCAGCAGAATACAAATAAAATTTTGCGTCCACAACGTGTTCCTGTAGTGTCACATGCACAAAAACATTAAAGTCCCATATCTCCCGTAAAATTTGTCAAATCAAAATTGTGTTGCGATAGGATCATGAACATGTGGTGACTAACAATCCTACAAAATATGAATGAAAGTCGATCAGCAGTCTCAGGAGCTGCGCTGACAAAGTGTTCCTATAGTGTCAAATACAGAAAAAAGTTAAAGTCCCATAACTCCCATAAAATTTGTCAAATCAAAATGGCAGTGTGAAAGGATCAAGTACATATGGTGACTAACAGTCCTGCAAGATTTTAACATATTCTGATCAGCGGTCTCAGAGGAGTTGCAATGACAAAGTGTTGCTATGCAGAAAAAAGGTCCCATAGTCAAATCAAAATGGCGGTTCAATAGGATCAAGTACAAAAAGGTGACTAACAATCCTACAAAATTTGAACGATGGACAGACACACGGACGCAGACCATTACTACATCCCTCCATTGGTTGTGGCAGGGGACAATTATGCAATACCACTACAATTGTGCAATGAAAAGCGACTTCATAACTGGTAAATATGCATTTCCAGGAATTTCTAACACTGACTGTATAGCAAACGGATCTAAGATCCAAAGATTTTATTATAAAAACTAGAGGCTCTTAAGAGCCTGTAATGCTCAACTGGATTTAACTTTTCACCTTGAGCAGGACTATAAATTTAAGTGTTGCAATCAATTTCGCTGGTTTTTTCTATATTTGGCTGTGGCAGCCATCTTGGTTGACAGTCCAGGTCAATGGACACATTTCTAAAAGAGAACCATCTAAGGACCATTACTGCTAAGTCTTGTTCAAACTGGCTAAGTGGTTTCAGATTTTCCAATGAACTTTACCCTAATGATGCTTGTGGCCAAGTTTGGTTCCATTTGGCCCAGTAGTTTCAAAGGAGATTTTTGTAAAAGTTAACGGACGACGGAAGCCGGACACCAAATGATGGGAATAGCTCACTTGACCATTTGGGTAGGAGAGCTAAATAAGAGAAATATCCTGTATGACAATATGCAATTAAGAGGGGATAGGTGTATTACCATTGTCATAATCCTTTGTTACTTGCTTTTTCCATGCATCAACATTTTGAAATAGCTGAAAAATAAAATGCTTACATTTATAGCACATAATAGATGTACAGTAATTTTATAAAGGCTATAAACTAACGGTAGAACTTTTTTTAAGCTGGTACATGGCCTAACTGTAGAATTTTAATGGCATAAAATTTAAAATGAGCAATCTTAATTCTGAAATTAACTTGTTCAATCAGTATTGCAAATCTTCAATAAAATGCTCCGCTGGGCGCAGCTTGATACGACCGCAGAGGTCGAACCCTTAACAGTTGGGGCAAGTATGGACACAACATTCAAGCTTGATACAGCACTGAATTTGGATTGTGAATAAATATTTGACACAGCATAGGTTTCTGACACAGAATTAATGTGGTCTAAGAACTTAAAAATTTTTAATTTACCTATTCAGACCATATCAGTATTATTTGCTTTTATATATAAATCAGAAATAACCAATTTAAAATGGAAAATTTTAAAGAAGTTTAATTTTGGACCCTTTGGACCTTAATGTCGACCAATTTGAAAACGGGACCAAAAATTAAGAATCTAAATTAAGAATCTAAATACACAGTTAGATTTGGTATATCAAAGAACCCCAATAGTTCAATTTTTGATGAAATCAAATAAAGTTCAATTTTGGACACTTTAAACCTCAATGTGGACCAATTTGATAACCGGGCCCAAATATCAATTTCTTGCTATTGCGCAATACTGTGCAATTGAAAATTTCTTGCTATTGCGCAATACTGTACAATTGAAAATTTCTTGCTATTGCACAATACTTATTATAATAATTTACACATCCTGTTTGGTGTGTATCGCTTGCCTTATCATTATTATTTGCTTTTATATATAAATCAGAAATTTAATAATAAAGTTTTTGGCAAATTTCCAATATACATAATTTAAAAGCAGTTTAGGTGAGATAAACAAAAAAAGCTTCATCAGCAACATTTTATATTGGCAAATTTCCAATGAAGTTCATTAAACTAAAGTTATTGGCAAATTTCCAATGGAATTTATTAATAATAAAGTTTTTGGCAAATTTCCAACATAAATAATTTAAAAGCAGTTTAGGTGAGATTTTCAAACGAGTTTAAATTACCAACCTTACACTGCCTTTTAAATTATGTTTTGTACTTAAGTAATTGTCCATTAACCTGGAAACCCTTTTCCCCCCTTTTTTGCACCTTATTCCTTAATGGTTTGAGCCATAACTACCAAAGACAATTCTTACCATCCCTTTGTGGTATTTCAATATCCAAAATCTAAATACATGGTTAGATTCAGCATATCAAAGAACCCCAAGAATTCAATTTTTGATGAAATCAAATAAAGTTCAATTTTGGACCCTCTAAACCTCAATGTGGATTAATTTGATAACCGGGCCCAAATATCAAAAATCTAAATACATGGTTAGATTCAGCATATCGAAGAACCCCATATATTCAATTTTTGCTGAAATCAAACAAAGTTTAATTTTGAACCCCGATTTGGACCAACTTGAAAACTGGGCCCATAATAAAAAAACTAAGTACATGTTTAGATTCAGCATATCAAAGAACCCCAAGAATTCAATTTTTGTTAAAATCAAACTAAGTTTAATTTTGGACCCTTTGGACCTTAATGTAGACCAATTTGAAAACAAGACCAAAAATTAAGAATCTAAATACACGGTTAGATTCGGAATATCAAAGAACCCCAATAGTTCAATTTTCGATGAAATCAAACAAAGTTTAATTTTGGACCCTTTTGGCCCCTAATTCCTAAACTGTTGGGACCAAAACTCCCAAAATCAATCCCAACCTTCCTTTTGTGGTCATAAACCTTGTGTTTAAATTTCATAGATTTCTATTTACTTATACTAAAGTTATTGTGCAAAAACTAAGAAAAATGCTTATTTGGGCCCTTTTTTAGCCCCTAATTCCTAAACTGTTGGGACCAAAACTCCCAAAAACAATCCCAACCTTCCTTTGGTGGTCATAAACCTGTGTTAAAATTTCATAGATTTCTATTTACTTATACTAAAGTTATTGTGCGAAAACCAAGAAAAATGCTTATTGGGCCCTTTTTTGGCCCTTAATTCTTAAACTGTTGGGACCAAAACTCCCAAAATCAATCCCAACCTTCCTTTTGTGGTCATAAACCTTGTGTTTAAATTTCATAGATTTCTATTAACTTATACTAAAGTTATAGTGCGAAAACCAAATGTCTTCGGACGACAACGACGATGACGCCAACGTCATACCAATATACGACCTCAAAAATTTTGCGGTCGTATAAAAATATACAACATTTGAAGACTCTTTAACACAATTGTTTTGAATTTGGATATATAGCTCTGCTAAAATTACTCATATGCACTACTGCTCCTAAAATTCTGAAGCCATTCTTCACCTTTGTAAAGAAATTTTTTACACAAAAAATCAAATTATCAAAAAAAAAAAAAAAAACAAAAAATCAAATCTAGATGAATTATGTCATGCATACCAGATAGCAACCGATCTTTACTAATAAATGTGCATTAAATGTTTTATTGATAAAAAATACTCTTTTACCATGGTTACTTTGTGTCTAACACATTGTTAATTACCTCAAGAACTTCTTTATCTCCAAACAGAACAAAATATATATTCTTTAGAAACTGTGGATTGGTCTTTCCATACTCATCAACAGCCTCAAACATTGTTTTGGCAACTAAACATGGTGGATATCCCAGAGTTCCTGTACCTAATGCAGGGAAGGCAATGGAAGAAAGATGTCTATCTTCTGCTTCTTTTAAACACCTTATCATTAAAGTTTTTAAAATCTGAAATTATATAAGATATCTAATTTTTAATTTTTATTTGAACACTACCATAATTACTCTATTTATTTGACAATAAAATACACCTTTTTTTTTTGGAAAATTGGAAAATCTTCGAAAAAATAGAGTTTTCTTATTTCCGTCCACATAATTGTCATTTTTTGATTCCATATGATCGACCTGGTCAATGTACTTTAAGAATAGGCAATCAAAATAAAGGGTCATACTTGTGGTATTGTTATTTCACTTTGCTTTCATGAATTCATCTTTTTGTACCTTCAAATTAATAGTTGTTTTACTGTTTAAGACGAAAAGAGTAGCTAACTTCAAACGACCTGCCATATTGTTGACTAATATCCAACACATGAACATCTCACAAATGATTTTTACGATCTGCACATGTTACTTTTGTAGTCTCGTCGTCTTTTTAGAACATATTATAACATTTAAATTTCTAATAAACAACGATAAGAGGATTTGTTTTGTAAAAACATTATTCATTTCATTTGAAAATTTATTTCTCTGAGAAACGTAAATATGGAATTCCGTTCCGAACTTGTTTCAGATTTCTTTTCAAAAGTAAACTTCCAGGTAGGATAAATGCAATAAAATTTACTTAAAAGTCGATCTTGTTTCAATCAAATTTTTTTATGATAGATAGTTTAAAGGGTTTAGAAAGACGAAATAAACACTGAATTATGACTGAAAGTAATTATCTTACCTAAGAAGTTAAAATTACTGACTGTCACCACCCGAGAACAAGGACAATTTTGAAATCGTCGAAAAAATAGAGGTATCAAAAAATTCAATTTTCCTTGAATTTTCAAAACTGTCGAATAATTAGGCTGTCCAATAATTAGAGTTATTACAGTAATTTAGTTATGCACAATTTCATATAAAAATAATCAAAGAACTTTATTGAACACACAAACTTTACATACCTCACATGAAATATTTCCATCATAAACCCAATATTTGTATAAGGCCACATGGAATACTTTTTTACACTTCATTTTTCCAGCCCTGGTGATAGCTATATCTCCTATATTTATTCCACCTTTATAACGCTTGTCACAATCTTCTTGTACAACATCACCTGCCTTGTAAACAAGTTTCTGGGAAACTATTCCATTCTTCAGATTGAGATCAGCACTTGTGGAGTTGACAATAACATCCACCTAAAAATTCAGTTCTAAATTGAATAAAGAGTGGATAAATCTGTTATCTATTTCTACATTTCTGTTTTATTTCACATTGTATTCAGTTTCCATTTGAACAAGAAAGGAACATCTGTAACACAGGATTCATTATGACAGGAAATCATTTTGAGAATTATTTTAAATATATGAAAATTTAATGTGGTCACCCAAGGATGAAATGTATGTAACATGGACCTTGCATCTTGCTGATCTGCATTGAACTTAAAAAACACAATTTTAGTTGTAAAATATCATAAATATATCATCAAAGGTTTTTCAGAAATAGACTAAAATGCAAACATTTAATCAAAGTCCCTCTATCATAAAATACAGGTCACTGTTTAAAGTGACTATATAAAAAAACTGTAGTTGTAAAAAATCATTAATACATTACCATAGGTCCTTTAAAAATATGTCTTAATCTGTTAATGTAAATGCAAAACTTTAACCAAAAGTCACTCAATCATAAAATTTAGGTCGCGGTGACTCAAATTTTATGATTTTGTTCTATACTAAGTAAGATGAATGAGTAGGTATAATATTATTGATTTATCTCAACAGCATTCTGAGAAATAAACCTTAATGAAAAAACTTAACAAAGTCACAGAGGATAGAAATGGAGGTCATAATGATATAACACTATGGATTCCTAGGATATGAAATTAAAGGCAAAACTTTATCAGAGTCATTCTGTATTAAATGTAGGTCAAGGTGATCAAGGTGATCCAAAAGTTGCAGATCTGTGTTCAATGTTATAAAAATGTCTCAATAGATTCCGAGAAATGGACCTAAATGCAATAAATTGCTTCGCTGAGCGCAGCTGGATACGACCGCAGAGGTCCAACCCTGAACAGTTGGGGCAAAATTGGACACAATATTCGCGCTTGATACAGATCTGAATTTGGATTGTAATTAAATATTTGACACATAATAGGTTTCTGACACAGAATAACTGTAGTCAAAGAACTTAGAGTTGGTCATATGATTTGAATTTATATTGTTGCGAATTGACCCCCCCCCCCCCCCCCCCAAAAAAAATATTTGAAGAAATTTTCTTTTCAATTTCTGAAATCTGAAATGAGAAAAAATTGTCCCCCACCACAATTTCTAATTTACCCCCCCCCCCCCCCAAAATTTTTTTTTTCACCCCCCCTTTTCCCTTTTTCCAAAAAAAATCTTTCCCTCAAGATATGGTCATAATCCCTATTCAAATTTCTCATGGAGTTTGCAAACATAATTACCCATTTAAATACATCATAAAAGTCTTAAAATAGAAAATGACATATGGCTAAAATTAATATTAATTAAAAGTAACTTCTAAAAATAAATTGACAGCTATAAATCACCCTAAGACAATCTACATTTCTTTATATATAATTTACAGGCAGTTTAAGGGAGGTAATCGAATCATACACAACATTTTACTTTAAATGCATTTGGATTACCTCCCTTACACCAAGATAATAACCAACAAGAAAAATGCTTATTGGGCCCTTTTTTGGCCCCTAATTCTTAAACTGTTGGGACCAAAACTCCCAAAATCAATCACAACCTTCCTTTTGTGGTCATAAACCTTGTGTTTAAATTTCATAGATTTCTATTAACTTATACTAAAGTTATGGTGCGAAAACCAAAAATGCTTATTGGGCCCTTGTTTGGCCCCTAATTCTTAAACTGTTGGGACCAAAACTCCCAAAATCAATCCCAACCTTCCTTTTGTGGTCATAAACCTTGTGTTTAAATTTCATAGATTTCTATTTACTTATACTAAAGTTATAGTGCAAAAACCAAATGTCTTCAGACGACGACGACGACGACGCCAACGTCATTCCAGTATACGACCGCAAAAATTTTGCGGTCGTGTAAAAACTTAACCAAGCCAGATGGACGGATGTATGTATGGAAAGATGGAGAAGAATAAATCTATATGCCCTTCCACATTTGTGCAAGGTGCATAAAAACAGGCAAACCTTGATAAGATAAAGACCAAAGAAATCTGGAAAACTAGAAAGCTCCAATTCATGCCCTTCTTTTACAAAAGATCATATGACTATGATTAATGGTAAGCTAAATTTACTCTATATAGAATGTAAGGCAATGACATCACATTTACAAAAATAATAGGCATACTGTTTTTTGTGAAATATGGGACAGGACCTTTGTGTTGACAGACTGGTGGCAATGGTTTGGAATAACTAAGATGCCAACCATATTACATATTGTCCCCATTCATAGGGATTTTTACTTTTAATAAGACAATTACTAATTTTTATCATGATTTACTATTTATTTTCTTGATGATTTATTCTATAAGGGAATAAATTAAATTTTAAGATTTGCCCACAGATCTTTTTGACAGTTTTAAACTTCTCTAATAAATCTATTACACTGCATTTTCTGAATACTAGTATTTTCTTCTCAGTAAAATGCTGTTTTTGTGATACCTAAACTAAAATTGATAATATGAATTTCAGAGTAGTATACATTGAGTACATACTTGCCATACAATTTTTACAGATTACAGTAAAGTGCAACAATATCTATGGAAATGTTTGTTTGTTTAGTTGGGGTTTAACGCCGTTTTCAGCACACTTTGGCCATTTCGCGGCGGCCAGTTTTTATTGGTGGAGGAAGCCGGAGGACCCGGAGAGAAAAACCGACCTTCGGTAGGAAATTGGCAATCCTTGTCAATTAAGATCGGAGTCGAACACAACCCGTCACAGGTGAGATTCGAACTCACAACCCCAGCGTTGACAGGCTAGTGATCAGTAGTAGTCATGATGAACTACCTAGACCACTCGGCCACCGAGGCCCCTCTATGGTAATGATATCATTTGTAATAGGTAAATATAGATTATATAATGAGAACCAGTTGATTATGAAATTTATCAACTCGAGATTATAAAATTTTCTTTTAAACTGCGGGGCTTGTCCGAGCAATTTTTAAACAAGAGGCTCCCAGGAGCCTGAATCGCTCACCTGGTCTTTAAGGTATAAAGGTCTCTCTTTTTAGCAATTACCCATTTAAAGGCCCATTTGTCAACTTCCATCCAATGGAGTGTCTTTTAAAGTTCAATGGTCCCTCACTCGGCACCAAAGCTCACGAGTACATCAATGAAAAAATAATTATTGTGAATTGAATCTTGATGAAATATTCAAAACATTAAACAGAATTTCAATAAAAATAATTTCAAGTAGCAATAAAATATAAATAAACAACATCCTGATTAAAAATGCTAAACTTGAACATATGAGAAAATCTGAAAAAAAATAAATTTCCAAGGGCAATAACTCTAATATAGGTTGTCTGATTGACCTGAAAATTGGCACAGTGATAGATCTTAATTAACTGAACAACTGTTATTCTTACATTGATTATTTATCTCCTTTCACAATAATTGCACAAAAAGGGAAAATCTGCAAACAAAATTGACATTTTCAAGGGCAATAACTCTAACATGGTATGTCTGATTGACCTGAAATTTTGAACATTCATAGATCTTTATTAACCGAGCAACTTTTGTTCTTACATTGATTATCTATCTCTTCTCATTTTCATAATAATAGCCTTGAAAAATGAAATATTGCCAAATTTGACATTTAAAGGGCAACAACTCCTACATCAGTTGTAAGATCGTAACAAAAATTTGCACACTGGTAGATCTCATCGTGCTGAACATTTTGACCCTATGTCAAAATTTTGATATCTGCTTTCGTTTTCAAGTTATTTGCAGAAAACTACTGATGGACCCCTATGTTCTATTTATAGTAATGACAGCCATGTTTTTCGACATTTCAAAAATTTTAAACGATAGAAATTTTCCAGATGCCCTAAAGAACAATTCTGCAAAGTTAGGTTGAAGTCGGTCCAGTAGTTTAGGACGAGTTAACGTTTGAAAAAGTTTACAGACGACGACGACGACAGACGACGATGACGATGGACGCCAAGTGATGGCAATAGCTCACCTGGCCATAGGCCAGGTGAGCTAAAAAATGAAAATTTACTTATCGAGAGTGGATAAATTTCATAATAAACGCGTCAAAAGTTTTAGAATCTTTTTCTCTAATGAAAATGGAGACGCCAAGTGATGGCAATAGCTCACCTGGCCATAGGCCAGGTGAGCTAAAAAATGAAAATTTACTTATCGAGAGTGGATAAATTTCATAATAAACGCGTCAAAAGTTTTAGAATCTTTTTCTCTAATGAAAATGTAAAACTCTGAGAGATCTTCCGAACGTTTTTTTGGTGGGAAATTTCACGAACCATTAACCAACGTGTTGTGATATCAGAATTTATCATATACTTATAAAAAATAAAGGTAAAATTTTACCGTACGATAAAATTGGAAATTGTACGTATTTCTGGCCAAATCTTTTAAGAATTGGCTTAGCGGGCTGATATGGCATTGTTATCATTTATATCAACTGCTTCCATTTTTTATCACTATCTAATTATATTAATTCATTCAATAATACAAACAGAAAAACATTAAGTGACAAAAGATTTTAACTAAATGGATGAGGGACAATGACAATTTGCAGCGCCTTGAGGATATTAGTAATACGGCAATGAAACAGAAATCATTGAGATAAGAATTTTCATGGAGACCTATAAAACACCAATGTTGAAGTACATGTATATGATAAAAATATAACAACATGTCATTATTCATGTCAGACCCATTATCAGCCCATGGTCAAAATCATCCCTCTAGTCTGGTGGCTCTTGGGCTGATATCTTGACCTAGGGCTGATAATACATTGTAGGTGTGATATGAAAAATGCCATGTTATAATCTATATTTATCAAACGGGTCATGAGATGTATAAATGTGCACAGAATTATAGAAGAATCTATATCATATGCTTAATGACATCCAACAACCTACATGTATGAGAAAATTAATCAAATTATGTATTGAGGAAATGATCGATTGGTATTGCTCTTTCATTTACAATGTATATCAAACATTTATTGCAAAAGGCAAAAACAGCCAACAAGAGGTTTTAAATTTAGGTTGAGAAGATACTGCTTTTTAAATATCAACTGCCACAAACAGATTATCAAATACGACAATATAAGTTTTTACAACTTTTACTGACTCTTCTATTTTTTCTTCTTTTTTACTTGACATTTTACTGAATGACCTGTATCATCTCTTCTTTTAACCACCATACTTTACTTACTTTGGTGTCAAAATCTAATATGGATCCTTCTTCAACTTTCACTTTCAAATCTGACATTTTAAGTTCTGAAAAGAAACTTACATTTATATTTGTTATTTCATATCAGATTTGTGAAAAAAAAATCTCTGGTAAAGTAATCCATTATGCATTACCATGATATTTTCCCCTATAATAAAATGTCTTTAATTATAGTGATTTCCATCTTTTCATGACACATTCTAATATGTTAAAACTAAGCCTCATTTTGAATTTAGGACAATAAACATAATAATCAAATTGCACTGCAATCTTGCTTGAAATAGTTTTTATTATTTTTCATAGTAATAACAAATGTGTTACAGATTATCGAGTAGATATAAGACAAAAATTTGATGAGCATGCTCTACCAAATATAAGAGGTACTTAATTGTCAAGTAATAGAACTAGATATCAAGGAGATGGAATCCATCTCTGTGGGCCCTGTCATATATAACTTGTAATCAAAGGGGTTCCCACATTTGACCTCAGTTATTGACCTTGACCTTTGACCTAGAGATTTACACAATAATTGCAACACCCCTTTTGACTGTGGTGAATAACCATGCCAAGTATCTTCACTTAACTTCAAACCATTCTCAAGTTAAAGAGTGGACACAATCTTTACCAAAGGACATGGGGTTCTCAACTTTGACCTAAGTTTTTGAACTTGACCTTTGATGTACAGAGAAGTACAAACATTGTGACACACCCTCTGGTGCTAGTGAATATCCATGCCAAGTATAAACTTGGAAATCATAAAGGTTCTTAAGATATAGAGGGGACACTATTCAGACGGATGGGTTCAACTATTTGACCTCAGTTATTGTCGTTGACCTGACTAGAAATTTGCACAATAATCGTGACACCCCTTTCGACAGTGGTGAATAACAATGCCAGATATCTTCACTTAACTTTGAACCATTCTCAAGTTATAGAGCAGACACGATCTTTACAATAGGACATGGGGTTCTCAACTTTGACCTTGACGATTTGTAATGGAAGGAAGAACAGACGGAAGGACAGACTGATCACTAAAGGGGGACCGCCACCAAGTGGTGGGACCATTATTAATTTGACATGCTTACCCTTGCGGAGCACCTGATGTCACTCCAGGTTTTTAATGGGAGTTCACACTGCTAGTGCTTCAGTTTCCATGATATCCTGTTCTAATTCTGTTATTTTTGGTACATTTTTTTTTATTCTTTTAGTTATACAAAATGTATGTGTATCCCTATGCCATTTGTTTGATAAGTTCAATTTGTCTTGCTTTTGGATTTCAATTTTACAAACATTTCCCAGTTTTGTTGCCTTGGCATTCTTTACTAATATTTGATGTAATTTCTATATGCAAAGGACATTTTTTGTTAAATTTTTAAGAATAATACCAGTGAATTTTTAAACAAATAGAATGGACCACTCAGGACCATTTCTTTAAAGTCCAAATCAAAAAGACAATTGCCTAGAACACTAAACAAAAGCCAAACAATACATCGGACCTAAATGGCCACACAAATCATTTGTCTGGATTCAAATAAAGATATTAATAATAGTGATGTAAAATTCACTCCACAAAACAAAATATAAACAAAGTTGTAAAAACTGATTCCTTGCAAAAACACATCTGCAATTTGATTACTGGTATTTGAATTTGTGCAAGATAAATGTTACTAAGTTCTGTAAATTAGTACAGTAATATGATGTTTTTATTAATGCAAAAACATGAAAGGATGATAAAAGAAATAATGAAAACTCAAATTGTTATTTCTTAAGATCTGTAATTATAACAAATGCATGTAATAATTTCTGAATTCAAGGTCAGTGTTCTCCCCAGAAATTTTGGATAGCATCACATTTAACATAGTTACTTTCCTATTTGTAGATACCGCTTCGGACCATGTTGCGGAAATGTACACGTACAACTGCCTTGCATGTTTATTTGTGAATGATGTATTGTATTTATATTATAATATATTAAATGCAATAATTTGTTCTATCTATTCTTGTTTTTATTAAATAAAAATAAATATCTATAGTTCATTATTTTTTTGAAATGTCATAATGTCTGCCCAATATCTACATTTACCAAATAGTGACCACCTTCAACCTAAAGAAGATTAGGAGCCAGACATAGATTAATAAATTTACAATTTGAAAATATAATAAAAAAAAACAAACTCAGAATGTATGAACAATATTGATATTTAGATATGGCTGCTTATAATCTTCATGTACATGTAATTGGAGTGAAAAGCCTTTGAGTAAATCATATAAATCATACATGTACATGTATATCATGAGTGAATCTGCATAATACGTGTTGGCAGCTTGTTTGGAAAGATTCAATTGTCCCAAATCCGTTATTTTTCTGCACATCGTCACTCGTTCGCACAGAGATCTCTTCATTCAATAATTGCTCCTGTATTAGTTGGAAAATTATATTTTGGCAGTCTTTTGGTTTCCATTGGAATAACCAATTTTATTTTTCAAAGTTTAATTTATTATTGGCTAGTCCGGGTTCAGATGTCTTGTTTACATTTTGCATTTTCCTGGTCGCAATTTTGACCTTTGACATTGAAGTTTTCAATGACATAAGCTAATTAGTGTCAGCTTGGGATCGTTAAAATCTTAACAGTTATATAGCTTAAGGGCAATTAACACCTGTTTAATGGCATTAGGGACTAAATACAGGTATAATCAATCAAGGGAATGACATATTCTTTTGATCATAAGCGGCAATTAGGTCGTTCACGAGTTCCACGAAATTTCAACATGTTCAAAATTATAGCATCTCGGTGACTTGGATAGGATCTCGGCGATTTCTGATAGCGTCTTGGTGCCGAGATGCTAAAAGGGCCCAGGGAGAACACTGAAAGTAAACAGTACTAAAACTAACTTCTTTACCTGTTTCACCTAAGGATTCCATATGCACTGGGAAAAGCTCTTTGTCGATCTTGAGTTCGTGAACTAAAACTTTATCAAGGTCTTCAAAATCATGTTCTTCACCAAAACAATGTACAAACACAGCATCTTGTAAGTTTGGACTTAATCTCCAGATACTTGAAATCAAAGAGACGACAAATTTTTGCCATTCTGGATTATCTGTGTTAGAGAGTGATACACAAAAGCTCCTGAAACCATTTGTGGCCAAAAATGTTATTATTCCTTCTGCTAATTTTTCTGCTAATGAGTCTGGAATATTTTTGCTTGACCGACCCACGACAGCCAAGAGCAGACAATGACAGTTAAGATCTGTAGGATCATAAACTGGTAGTAACTGGCCAACTTCATGATTTTTTGCAAATGTATCAACACACTGTTGGATATCTTTGTCAAGACCTGAAAGAATTAATAATAAATATCAATAATTAGCAGAAATAATAATTCTTTTACATGGAAGACTGAGTCACAAGTCTTTTGTACAAAACTGTAAAGTTAGTTTCTGTAACATACAAAAAGAAAAGAAATGTAAATGAAGTGCAATAAGTAGGTCAGAGTGACCTAATTTTGGTGGGAGGCTGTGTTACTCTTCCAGATGCACCCTAACACCAAGTCATATGATTGTAGGTCCCTTTGTATCAGAGAACTGAACTGGGACGTAAAACTTAACCATGATAAATTGGTCAGAGTGCCCTAATCATGTTAATTTGGTGGGAGGTTGCGTTACTCCCTGAGATGCATCCTCACTCCAAGTAATATGATCGTAGGTCCCTTCATCTTATGTCACATTTTCAGTCTCTTCAACGTTCACCTGCACACAAAAATAAATGACCCTATGTCAACTAGTTACTGAGAACTGGATGTGGACGCACATGGGGACACAGACATGGACACTGGGGTACTCCATTAGTTCCCATTAACTTTGTTGAGGTGAACTAAAAATGTATAGTGGTATTGTTATTCATACATGTACATACATATTGTAAAATCTTAACCCAAACTAAAGAACAGTCATAAAATGTGCAGTTCATAAATTTATGTGATATAAATATATATGTGGTATCCCTTAAAGTGTTAAAATTTTTCTTAACCTTCAGCTATTATCATAAATCCAGTTCAGGCTTTTTTCTTTTACTAGTGCTTTTTTTTAATCCAATTAC
Source organism: Mytilisepta virgata (assembly GCA_028015205.1). Classification (NCBI taxonomy): domain Eukaryota; kingdom Metazoa; phylum Mollusca; class Bivalvia; order Mytilida; family Mytilidae; genus Mytilisepta; species Mytilisepta virgata. Next base: position 25,158,847 of record CM051511.1, read on the forward strand.
AGGTATAGCTGGTTTTTCACATTTTAACGTGTAACACATAACAGAAGAGTAAAATATGAACAGTACACATTAAATTAATAAACGCATGACGTCAAATGTAAACACTGAATTTAGAATTTACTACTTTCTATATTTTTTACCTGTCTTCAAAATTTCAACTGGAATACCTATGGGTACAAGTTGGTCATTTACTGAATAAAACATCACATCTGCATCTGAAGAAATCATTTGTCCCTCCATAAACAAAATGTTCATTTTCTGCTTTTCATTTTCAGTTATCCATGCCGATTTCAAGTCAGGTTTCTTACATCTATTCACAGAGATAATGCATTTTTCTTTTTTTTCATTTCTTTGGATGCTTTTTTGAACTTCTTCTGTAAGGATTTGTTTACCAGCTAATGCCAATCCCTGACAAAGATTAAATTTCATCAGAAGTTTGTGAACTTCCTTTTTAACAGTTTCTACACTGCTATGTTTTCCATTTAGTATCAAATGTTTGTGAGATGTGTCACATTTTACATCCTGGAATTTACAGATTTTGTCTAATTCCTCATTGCAATATTTTTCCAGGTACTGCAGAACTATATGATGAATTTCCATTTTTTCTTCACTAAATATATCCTTAGAGTCAGTATCTTCATTATCATAATCTGGCACAGGTTCATGCAACTCAGTGGTACGTTTCTCTTTATGGGCGTTTTCCTTTTGTAAATTAGTGGCTTGAGTTGGAGTTGTGGATTTTGAATCTGCTGATCCAGATGGACTCTTTGAAGGCAATTTGGTATTGCCTGTTTGCGGTGTGTGGGCTTTTGTTTGCTTTGTAGATTTAGCAGATTTATTTCCAGTTTCTGACGATGTTTTCTTTGGAGAATTCGATCCGCTTTGTATTGAATCAAAATGAGGTTTATATTTCTCATGAATATCTCTTGTCATATATATAACCAAATTTTTACCTTTACCCTTACTTGTTGTCTTACATTTTCCCACTGCACTTTTCAATAAATTCTGAAACCATTCAGACTTACTCTCCTCCAATGTAATGTTCTCCTCCGCAATGCATGACATAACTTTTCCTAACATATCAACTGCACCTCTTTCTGTCAAAGCATATACCATCAAGTTATTCATTTTTTTAACCACAATTACCTCCCATGTAGCCGGTTGATTTGGAACATCAAGTGCTCTGTTTATGTAGTCAACAACATTTTGTGTAGTCAATAAACTGTCTAATGGAGAATCAATCTGTTGACATTTTCTTATTACCTGGTCACATTCCTGTTTCACTCTTTTCTTTGCTTCTTTGACCACAATTTTATCTGTCCCTCTAATAACTATATTATCTCCTTCTGTAGAGATAATAGTCTTTTTGGTATTATAACTTTCCAAACACTGAGATTTACTAAGACATTCAATCACCTTATTTGGATATTGCAGAACTTCCTTTGTGGGCATTGTCTCTTTCATTTTCTTGGTGTTTTTGTCACTCATGTTTTCTTCTCTTAAATCTGTACAATAAAATATACCAGAAGATATGAATTAATTTCTCAATATTTCAAATAATATACCTACATCAATGTTAATCTATTAATTTGTTATTATAATAGAAATAATCTCATTTTAACATTTTGTGACTTATTTTCATTTTTTGTTGAACACTAATAAACTCATAGCATGGAGAGCTTAAACTATGTCAATGCTATTAAAACTGATAAATTTTTCTTATGACATACATCAATATGCTAATCTCTTTTTTTTATTTTTACATGCATGTATATACTAGTATTAATTGTTTCTGTAAGTGCAAGCAGATGATCTTGTTAATGTGGAAGGTGATTTTTGAGTTTGTGTGTGTGGTCATACATGTGTAAGCGTACTTTCATTCCGTTGTGTATATCAACCGGCACACTAATAATTACTAGGGGACTATAATCGTAAATAGTGTACTTGGATCTTTTCTTTATGTTTTGGTTTTAATTATTTACATCACCTGTTCATGCATGTGATTTTATATGTGCAACGTGAAAGATGTTTTCCTATAACAGGAACCAGTTTAATAACATGGTTTGAATGAAGTTCAGAATGTTTTGAAAATGATGATTACGCGATTTCACATGATTTAATCACCTGCCTATTTTGAATTTTTGGACCACAGACAAGGATAAAAAGTATTCATGTGGAGTTTCTGAGAATGAAAAAAGATGTATCAGGGCTCATAATTGAGGACGATTTCATTCAAAGAACACAATGGTTGGGAGAATTTATACACTAAAACTCCTTTATCTTTATATTTGACAGCAAATAACTTTTTGTGGGTAGGATATTATATTATTGTGTATTTAGGGTTAGAATAAATACACTAACATGAAATGTCCATTGATAAATTACACTGGTGGTTGAATTCCATCCTAAAAAATTCTAAAAATTTAGGTTTTTATACACATTTCACTCTTCATATAATACCCCCAAAAATATCAAACTATTTTTGTAATGGTTCCCCTCCAAACAACCCTTTTCAGAATCATAAGGTTTGTACCGGATACTTTACACTAAACATGCAATTATTAATGTAGTGTATGTCTGATAGTGGAAGTTTTTCCCTAGGAATTTTTTTTCAACGAAAGAAATACGCTGATGGAATTAATCACTGTTACATATCCACAAACATCCTCCATCTTGGAACATGTGGAATATTTAATGCTTTGCAAAGAAGTCTAGTATAATCTTGATTACTAATAAACTTCAAATATTCGTTCTACTTCCAAATTCGAAACATTGGTTGAATTCGGCAATATATCACCTAGGATGCCTGTAAAACATTAGTCTGTTCGCTTATCATGTCACGTCTAGACTACGAAAACGTTATGCTATATGAAGTGAATGCCAGTTTAGTAAATAAGTTACAGAGAGTACAGAATACGGCAGCCAGACTCGTTACACATACCAAGAAACAACATCATATTACACGAGTTCTTGTGTCACTTCATTGGATCCCGGTGCAGTACCAAATACAATATAAACTGCTTTTATATACTTTCAAAATTATACATGGCCTAGCGCCTATCTACCTTGAGGAACATATTACCGCCTATCAACCATCAAGATCTCTTAGATCGGAAAATGCAATGCCACTAATACAGCCACATGTACGCACCAAACATTACAGAGAAAGATGTTTCGACAAAGCTACTGTGAGCCTTTAGAACAATCTTCCTAGCCATCTAAGACATGAACACTCCATTGAACTTTTTAAGAAAAATTTGAAAACAAACTATTTTAGACTCACTTTGAGTGATGACTTTTAACTTCTTATATTGACAGTAACTTTTATCTTTGTTCTTTCCGTTTTATTCATATGCCTTTTAATCATTTTTTTTTTAATTGTTCTGTTCCTTTTTTATAAGTGTTCAAAATTTTAATTAATTCTTATTGTATTGATGGTTTTAATGTTAAACATCTCTTTTAACTGCATTGATTGTTTTTATGTTAAGCGCTTAGAGTAATTTTAATTAGATAATGCGCTATATAAATATTGTAAATAATAATAATTATAATAATAATAATAAAATATTATTTTATGAATAAATGCTAATTTGATACCGGATCAATAGAAACAATTTAACTGTTCCACACACGTTTTTTGGCACTAAATGGAGTATTTGCAGTATACCTGTTCCGTGGTAAGTACAAATAGAATGTATATATTTTCCAAAAAATGTCATTTTTATCCCGCAACGATAAAATTGTTATCTTTCTTGGGGAAAGTCATGAAAATGGAACACAAATTCTAGCTTATTTTAGGAAGCTGATTTTTTGGAAGGTAATCTAGGAAGAACATGATGTCATAAACACCGTGAACCAGAACGCAATACAAATTTTCATTGCAATTGATCGAAGACAAGGGGAGCATTCGATGATATTATTACTATTGGACGAATATCGAAAAAAACACCCTTTATTTGGCTATTAAATAGATGCAGGATAAAAAAAAAATAATTTCATATTTCAATGATACTGTATAGACGGTGAACTAATTTTTTACTTAAAGACTGAGAACTCAAGCACATATGTCTAAATTTAGAATCAAATCAGAATTAAGAAATCACTTTAATACCACTAGTTCAACCAAAACTATGAATTAAATTGTAAAATGGGGAAATGCTAAGGTAAATGCTAGCACTAAGCACTGTATGGGTTACATGCAGGTTAAATTTCCTCTTTATAGGATCAGGTTTATTTGGTAATAGAGCCTGTGAAAGCTTATAATACTAACATCCTTGCCAACAATTTTTTAAGAGAAATCTATCTGACTTGATCCTCGTTATTTTGACAGATTTATCAGGATGAGGGCTCTAAGATATTATTTATGTAAGATTACCGTAATTACATAGTGAACGTTTTTTCAACCTTATATTTTAACAGGTAATGGGGAAATGCTAAGGTAAATGCTAGCACTAAGCACTGTATGAGCACTATCTGACTTTCTACAAAATTCTGGATATCTAGGTCAATTATATGCAAGCACGAGATGAAAATGAGCAGCAGATGTGGTATATTGGCAAGTATGTTCTTAGCAGATTTTTCCATTAACATTAGTATTACTTGAGACACAGGAGAGGTTGTTACCCATGGTGCATTTGATTACATCTAATCTTCAATAAAATAACAAAATAACAACATATAATGATTGAAAATAAAGAAAACACTATGATGCTGTTTACACCATAAAACTAGAGGCTCAGAGGGCTGAGCCTGTATCGCTCACCTGGCATGAAAGCCATTTTTATTGATGTACCTCAAAGAGAGAGGTCACTTCTCCCTATCATTATGAAGTGTGGTAAGCCTTGTAGGAACCAAATTTTTCTTCATCAAGGTCTTTCTACTTACAGGTCAGCATATTCTATAATTTGAATGATATCCAGAAGATTTTTGCATGTAAATCCCATACCGTCTTATGTTAATGTAAGTCCTCTGCTGAAGGCGATTTTGAATAAGGAATCGGCACCAGAGTAACAAAACTTGGTGACGCCTTAAGAAGAACATTCAGACCATGTTTAGTTTCAAACAATTCTACTGTTCGGTAGATTTTTGTCGCATGTCATAGACCATTTCTGTTAAATTTGGCTCTATTTGGCCAAGCAGTTAATTAGAGAATTTTTTTTTTAAATCAACCAATCAGAAACACTAATTGCCATGGGGGCCATGTTTTTGTCGCCTAATCTGGACAAAATGAGTAAAAAACCTCCAACAGATGCTTCTTGTCAAGTCTCATTCCCTTTGGCCAAGTGCTTCCAAAGAAGAAGATTATCAACCGATGAAAGACAAGAACTGCCCATGACAGCCATGTTTGTTGACTGATCAGGACGAAATGCGGAAACTTTGTATATAATCTCCCAATTAGATGCTTTCTGTTAAGTTTCATTCCATTTGGCCAAGCCACTTCAGAGGAGAAGATTTTTTTCATATCAGCCAGTAAGAAACAAAAACTGCTCATGGCGTCATTTTTGTATTCCGATTGGAACAAAATGAGGAAACTTTATAAAGGACTTTCCATATATGCTTCCTTTCAGGTTTCATTCAATTTGGGCAAGGGATTTTAGAGGAGAAGATTCTTTTATATTAGCCAATCAGATACAAGATCTGCCAATGGTGACCATATATGTACTCCGATCAGGAAGAAATAAAAAAAATTTCCAGAGAAAAAAATGTTTTTTAATCAACCAATGAGAATCAAGAATTGCCTATGGTGGCCATGTTTTTTGTCAGATTGGGTGAAATGAAAAACCTCCCATAGATGCTATATGTCAAGTTTTGTTCCACTTGGCCAAGCAATTTCAGAGGAGAAGATTTTTTTATATCAACCAATCAGAAACAAGAACTGCCCATGGCGGCAACATTTGTAGTCGGGACGAAATAAGGTAAATTTATAAAGGTCCTCCCATATATGCTTCCTGTCAAGTTGTGTTCCATTTGGCCCAGCAGTTTCAGAGGAGAAGATTTTTGAAAACTCAGCCAATCAGAAACAAAAATTGCCCATGGTGGCCATGTTTGTTGTCTGATCGGGACTAAATGAGCATTTTTAATGAGCATTTTTTATAAAGGACCTTACATAGATGCTTCCTGCCAAATTTAATTCTATTTGGCCCAGTGGTTTCAGAGGAGAAAATTAAAATGTGAAAAATTAACGGACGATGGATGCCAAGTGATGACAAAAGCTCACATGGCCTTTGGCCAGGTGAGCTAAAAAATTGCTGAGTATACAGTGACATTTAAAATATGAATCAAATCATATTGTTAAAAATCGTGTGTTCACATGTCAACCATCTACCAAAGCACACCGAATAAGTATTAGCTGTTATGCATTATTCAGTCGTTATCAGGGATATGTTATTCAACAGCAAAAACTTATACATATTCAATGCAATTTAAATTATCCTCGACGGATAATCCACAAACATTTAATTATTGACCGGCATCGGAAATTCTAATACCCAACAAACTGTTTCAAATTGTTATGGCCAATCAAGTGTGAACGCACCAAAGTAAATCCTTGCAAGCTTATTATCCAAACTATTACAAAGCTTTCTGCTGATAGGCAGATTTTGTAATTTTCTTCTAAACATTTTTCTACACAGGAAAATGGGTCACACTCAATAGCCCAGCGGCATTTAATGTGTTAAAAAGATAAAACATTATCCACTCCAAGATGACCAGTAACAAAATCAATGTGACATACAACACCAAACACTGAATGTGTAACAAAAATTGAAAAAAAAAATATTACAAAAATAATTCAAATGGCATAATTCTCTTTAATGCACATCCTAATTATCTCCATAAACACTTCTCAAAGATTCCAAGATCAGGGTTAAACATGTAAAAAATGGTTGCCTTTATTACATGCATCAAATTCAGTTACATCCCAGAGGTGTAAAAAATTAAACTTAACACCATATTGGAATTTTTTTTTACCTCTTCAAAAATTCTCTTCACTGGCAACTTCTGATGCAGTAAAAAATAAAAACAAAGTATAATATGTATACAATATGATTAACTTTCAACAAAAATAAGTTCTTCTTTTGGCAAATTAAAACTAATTATGTTGCAATTTTACCTTAACAAAGACTGAATGAAATTTCAAAAACATTTACAAAATATAAACTATTTACATTGAATATCGATACATGAATTTAAAATTTACAAATTTCATGAACCCATGAATATCTTTTTTCACTGATCAACAAAAAAATAAACTAATTTTCTGTTACAACATGTTACATTAATGCATACCTTTGGTGGTATCAAAATGATATTCAGTGGTCTTAAGAACTTCCTTCACTGACATTTCTTTTCAAACTGATTACCTGTTAAAATATAATTTTGAAAAAATGTTCAGTATGTAATTACAGTAATCTTACATAAATAATATCTTAGAGCCCTCACCCTGATAAATCTGTCAAATTAACGTTAAGTTCCAACACAAATTGACCAGAATCACCAGCCTCCTGCCAACATCCCCTGGTTCTTATCAGTACTACAGACTTTCTCAACCAATAACATGCGCATGATACAGCTGGTTCTGCTGATATTGCATGGCCAATACATCCAATAAATAAATATATCAAGTATACTCATATCAAGTATAATTACTGGAGACTGCAGCTATACCCAAACATATAGGGCAATCCAAGATTAAAAGTTTGCCTATATTAACCATAAATCTGCCTACAACTGAAAAATGTCAGTAAAACATAAAATGCTGGCTGCCAGACTCCCCAAGATGAATATCCACACCCAATGAAATGACTAAGCCTCATAAGTAACTCGATTGTGATATAAAACTTTATAAAGTTAATTACTGAAAATGAACCAGAGGCTCCCAGGAGCATGTATCGCTCACCTAATATTTCCATTTGTTCATTGCTAAAGGATCTTGAAATTAACATCCATGCCAATGTTTGGTTTCAATCCATTCAGTAATTTTCAAGAAGAGCCATTTGTATGCAATTCCCATAGGGTCCTATGTTAAACTAAGTCCCTCGCTGGTGGCCATCATGGATGACGTATTGGCTTCAAAGTAACAACACTTGGTCAGCACTTCATAAGGCACATTCATGCCATATCTGGTTTAAATCTATTCAGTGGTTCTTTAGAAGATTTCTGTATGTAATTGTTAAACTACATCATTTCAATCCATTCAGTGGTTCTCAGTCAGAAGAAGATTTCTGTATGTTTAACTAAGTCCCACTCTGGCAGCCATGTTGCATGATGGATCGGCACCAAAGTAATAACACTTGGTCAGCACCTTCATAGGAACATAACTATAAAGTTTAGTTTCAATCAGTTTAGACGTTCTTCAGAAGTTTTTTAAAAATTCAGCCAATCAGAAATTAGAAAACGCCCTGGAGGCCATGTTTTTCGATAAACACTTTGAAAGGACCTTATAGGACTCGTACCTTCCTAATTTGGTTTCATTCTGTTCAGTGGTTAACAAGAAGATCATTATGTGAAAAGTTAATGGACGACAGACAACAGATGATGGATGCCAAGAGATGGCAAAAGCTCACATGACCCATTGCAAAAAATAGCTACAGATGGGATGCATTCCCATACAAAGTTACATGACTATAGATCTCAAAGTATACGAGAATAATATGGATGTAAAACTAATCAGAATATAATGAACCATGAAATATGCATTATTTGACCTCTATTTTTCAGACAGGAAGCAGGATTCCTCCAGAGGTATCTGTATACCAAGTTATATAGTTGTAATTCAATTAGTTTCAAAGATTTGGCTGTATTCCATGGATATATTCTTACTGAAAATGGCATTAAATAGCATATATATTATCATATTATCATGGTTACTTTTCAGAACATACATGTACATAATTCATGTGATTGTAGTATTACAAATTAAACTTTTTAGATTGACCAGACACTAGACATTGAAATACCCAAAGATATATGCTTTTTTTTCAAATTGCTTTTTGTAAAACTAATTTTTTTATATGTGTTTAAACCTCAAATTTCTGATTCCAAATGCATTATTTTTCATGTTATAAAATTTGATTTCGTGTGATAAGTTTTGGAGAAAGTTAATATTAATATAAAAGATTTCTAGAATAATGCAGACAATGCAGCTGTCATCATTTGCAGAATATGAAATTCTTATAAAATACCTAGTAATTAAGAGTTGTTATGACACTGCTTGTATTTTAGGTGTTCTAACCTTCTTAAGTTACATGGACACTTTTTGTGAACTGTTTTTACTGCTAAAAAATAAAAGATGATAAAAAAATTTATTTGAAGCATAACTTCTATCAATTTGCATATTAAGTGATTAATTGATAGAAGTTATAGAATACTACAGTAACGACCGCAGCCATACGAAGTGACCTCCCTTGAACAGTTGAAAATGATAAAACTTGCAGTGGGCAAAATGGTAACATCCATTACTTGTAGAGAATAGAGTGAGTGGTATACTGAAATCTGGAGGTCTCTAAACTATTTATTGCAATGGGTTTTAGCGCTCTGAGTTGGAGGATCCAAAAATCCTTCTTTTACTTTTAAGGACTTCCGACCTAGGGTCATTTGGATCGTTCCAGAGAACTTCAATGATTTCAAACGACATATGGTGAATGTTGTGCCCTGTCTGGCTGCAATGTTTACCAGTTGGTTCAGATGTCTTGTTTTTGACGTTCTGTGAATGTACTAAAGAAAGATCTTTGGAAATTAATCCAAGGACAGTTGCTACATTCATCGTTGCTGCATTTGGTAACCTTGTCCCCTGTTTGATTGATGGATATTGGAATGCCACTCTCACAAGAATCTATGCTGGTTCTAACATAGAAATGTTCATCCATGAGTTGAGCCAGAGCTATCTGATTGTAATTTGCGGCATTGAGGAATACTATAGTTGAACCTTTGTCAGCTTTTTTCATAACAATATTTTTGTTTTTGGATAAATCTTCAATAGCTTTACTTTCAAATTTGGTGAGATTTTGTTTAACCCACTTTTGAGGTTTCGAGGTTGGAAGCCCGAGAGTCGTGGTTCAATAAAAGCATCTACAAAGGTGTCTTTTGTCTAAATATCCAAGATAATTTATCTTGGAAGTCTATCGGGGAAGTTATTTGTGAATCTGCATCCAAAGAATCATCGAAGAAATCTATTCAGTGGTTCTCTAGAAGATTTCTGTAATTGTTAAACTACATCTTTTCAATCCATTCTGTGGTTCGCTATTGCAGCATCCATTTACTTGGTCTACTCTCATTTGGTCTATTCCCAATTTCATCTACTGCGGAATATGAAAGATTTCCCATTTTGTCTACTTGTTTAAATTTAGTGTGTTTACTAAGGAACAAGAGGCATTTCCGATTTTGCCTACACGTTTTGTGAAGAATTTCACATTTCACCTATGCAATTAGAATAAGAGTGTCTACCAGTGAAGAGGAGGCATTTCCCAATTTTGTCTACACTTCAATTAATTTGAAGAGTTTCCCATTACGTCTACTCCACTAGGGAACAAGAGGCATTTTCCAATTTGTCTACTGTGGAATATGAAATATTTCCTATTTTGTCTACTCGTTTTTAAAAAATAAAAAAATAAATCCTTAAATAAATTTTTACACAATTTTATATCAATTTTCTGTGAATATGAAAAGAAAAAGATTTCCACCATTATTGTCATTGATTAAATGGCCTCAATTGTGTAACTAAACTCAAATGTCTTAAATGTCACTGTTGTTTTGTTCATTTACAAATTGTATAGTTTATTATTTTTACAACTGTTGATGTGAAATTTAACTGAAAAGGTCCCAAACTTTCACTTTAAATGAAGGAATTACATAATGCCTATAACAAAAACTCAAAAGTTGAAATTAATATTTATGTTTACTTGAGCATACAATTTTTATACAAAGGTGTTTGATCTAATAAACATAGCACTAAGTGCTTTTGTCCAGCACTGATGCTAACATCCCACTGTAACAGGCATTAATATTTAGTTGATTTGTAAAGAGGATTTTAAAAAAAAATGAATGTAAATGAATTATGTCAGACATACTTATAAGCATTTGATTTTGAATTACTACAAACAGATGTATAATTGTTCACTGGGTCCTTTGTAAAAAAATTCTCTACCATTTTGCATAACTTTAAGAAGATACTAAAAGTACTGAAACTAAAATTCACAAATAAAAGGATACTCAAAATTCAGATACAGTTATTTTGGGTAATTCTGCACATCGTCCTATTCGGCGCATTAGCATGAAAATGATTTGAATGCGCCGAATTACCCGACAACATAGTATAATTATAGAGTGGGAATCTTGATGTTTTCAAATATATAAAGACCAATCCTAGGTATCGTTCATACACCAATGAATGTGCGTCTTGTTATAAGGCATATAGTACATTGTACAATAAATTGTTTATTAATAGTTACTGCAGTTCCATTTTCATTTCAGATGTTTCGGTCAGTATTTCTAGTTGCCGATATTGTGTGGTAGATAGGTCTATACATTTTTTGAAAGTTTACAAAGATGACGAAAAAAATATGAAAAATTGTCTTAAAAGTGTAAAAACTCCTATAAAGGGTCAAATAATGATTTTGGTCATGTTAACTTATTTGTAGATTTTTAAATTTTTAGTTTAAGGTAGAGTTTTAGGTTCTTATTTTGTTAAGAACCACTCTGATACTGACAAAGTATTCTGAAGATGAAATTACAAACATGTTAGATTTTCTCATAGCCAACATATTTGTTGAATTTGGCGGTCGAGTTTTTCAACAAATAATCAGCATTCCAATGGGAGCCAACTGTGCTCCTCTCCTCCCCGTTCTGTTTCTGTACTCATATGAAGCGGACTTCATTCAAGGGCTTCTACGTGAAAACAAAAAGAAACTATCCCAATACTTTAATTTCACTTTTCGTTATATAGATGATGCATTATCGTTAAATAACGATAAATTCCGAAACTTTCTACATCTCATCTACCCTAGTGAACTTGAAATTATGGATACTGAAGATACATCAAAGTCTGTTTCATATTTGGATTTGTTTCTTGAAATAGATAATGGGGGACATCTGAAGACAAAACTTTATGACAAACATGATGACCTTGACTTTCCTATTGTTAACTTTCCCCTCTTGAGTAGCAATATGCCCTTAAGGTGATAATTGCAGGTAAATGACCCCCACTGATAAAATTATGATGAAAGTCATTTACTGACGTTAATTAACACCATAACTGGGAAATTTAAGTAGATTTTAAACGATATGCCATTTTCAATGGAAATATAATGACGTTATAAAACCATCTTAGTATTTAATTGTTGGACTTGTTCGTAGTATTAAAATATTTTTATTTTATGTGCAATAAACATGAAAAGTCCGAATTACTTACTAGCAACTTATGATTTATCATCTTTGATAAATCAATAATTGAATTAATTAAATTTAAGTACCAATGATGTGAACTTAATAAGTGGCAATTACCCGAAGAAAACAAATATTTTGTTACCAACTTGTAACCGTGTAACCCAGCAAATCAAATATTTCTAAATTATATGTAACCTTCTGTTACCAAAGAGTTACCTATGTAACTGTGTAACTTGATTCAAAATGAAGCCATTTTCTGGACAAATAGTGAAAAAAAAACATTCTGTTACCATTATAACCCAGCAAATTAAATATAACTGTATATGGAAATATGTAACTGTTGTTTCTTAGAAGACAATGGTGATTATGTATAATTATATGTAACCTTGTAACCACTAGTTACCATACCTTAATCAGTGGCGTGTTTAAATAGAGTCTGGTAGAGTCTGCTAGGGTCTGGAAGAGTCTGGTGACAAAATATAAGAATATATACATGTTTTATAATATTTATTTTATTATAACATTATTTCATCAATTTAATAAAAATTTCTCATAATTTATGGATTGTTGGTCGTATTTATGAAGATCGGCAAAGACCTTCGTTTATTGTAATGGCAGAAAGAGAGTCTGGTAAAAAATATCAGATTATATACAAGTCAATATTTTTTTGCATTTTTGTTTTATGTCATTATTATTTTACCATTGTAATAAAAATATATATCAAATATTGTTTTTTTTTATTTGTATTTTGGAAGACTTACGAACATTGTCGCTCGCTGTCAAGTTGGACACGAAATCTGGTAGGAAAATAACATATTTAACATGAAAATAAAGGGAATAAAATAATTTTAATTAATTATCTTTACTATTTAAAGATAAATGACAACTGTTTCAATATTTATTAAATTGATTTCAGTCTTTATTGGACTATAATATAGTTTGAAGTCGATATAAACATTGCCATTAATATGTTTAAGGACTAATTTCAGAACAACTCACTGATCTATTCACAACTGAATACAATGTTTTAGTGGTTTTTTCAGATATTCTTTATTCAATATAGAAAAATTCTTATTACCATAAAGTTGCAATTATCAAAATTAAACAAAATGCACTTTTTTAATTTTTTTAAAATTTTTTAACTTTGGGTTGTTTTTTCTCAATATTTGTAATTATTCTGTAAATCTAGTTTTTGGTTGTCAAGTTTTTTGTGTGTATAATATTATAACAATTTTCCAGTAACATCTATAACTTGCAGTCTATTTAATTAAGTATTAAAGATGATCGCTGGTCTAATAGGAAATAAATAGGATTTGAAATAGGTGTTTTAGTTTGAGAGAACATATGAATAGTAAACAAATAAGCAAGAAAAAAATATAGGTTCATGTGCTCATTTTAGAGCTATAAAGCCTTGAAAATTTGCAGGAAGTAGGTTTTCTCTGGATTTTTAATTCTCTTTGCATGGGCAACTTCAGTCCCTCAAAAATGTATGAAATAATAACTAGAGGCTCAGTGTTCTGAACCTGTATTGCTCACCTGACAAAATGCTTCTACAAACTTCCATTAATTCTTTGGTTGAATTTGCTTCAAAAGTTTCAGAGCAGATGATCAAAATATATTTTTCTCATAGGGTCCAAAGTTAAAAGTATTTCCCCTCTGGCGGCCATGTTTTTCTCAGATTTGAACATAATGAGCCAACTTTGTAAAGGACCTTCCATACATCATTCCAGTACAGTTTTATTCAACTTGCTATTATAGTTTTAGAGGAGATGATCAAAATATGTTTTTTTCCATTGGCATGTATGTTAAACTATGTTCCTGCTGTCAGCCATGATGTTTGTCGCATTCGAACAAAATGAGTAATCCCTCTAAAGGACCTTCCATACATCATTCCTGTAAAGTTTGGTTAAATTTGCTCAAGTAGTTTCAGAGAAGATGAACTTTAACATGTTTTCCCAATGTTAAACTATGTCCTGCGCTGGTAGCCATGTTTTATGGCGGATCGGAAAAATTTCGGCAATATTAGTAAAGGACCTTCCATACATCATTCCTGTAAAGTTTGGTTAAATTTGCTCATGTAGTTTCAGAGGAGATGAACTTTAACGTGTTTTCCCATAGGGTCCAATGTTAAACTATGTCCTGCTCTGGCAGCCATGTTTTTTGGCAGATCGGAAAAATTTCGGCACTCTTAGTTCGGCACTCTTAGTTAAGGACCTTCCATACATCATTCCTGTAAAGTTTGGTTAAATTTGCTCTATTAGTTTCAGAGGAGATGAACTTTAACATGTTTTCCCATAGGGTCCAATGTTAAACTATGTCCTGCTCTGGCAGCCACGTTTTTTGGCAGATCAGAAAATTTCGGCAATCTTAGTAAAGGACCATTCATACATCAGTCCTGTAAAGTTTGGTTAAATTTGCTGAAGAAGTTTCAGAGGAGATGAACTTTAACATGTTTTCCCATAGAGTCCAATGTTAAACTATGTTCTGCTCTGGCAGCCATGTTTTTTGGCGAATCGGAAAAATTTCTTAGTAAAGGACCTTCCATACATCATACCTGTAAAGTTTGGTTAAATTTGCTCCATTGGTTTTAGAGGAGATGATCAATATGTGAAAGTTTACGGACGACGGACGCCAAGTGATGGCAAAAGCTCACATGGCCTTTGGCCAGGTGAGCTAAAAAGGATTTCATAAAATTTTGTCAAATACAATTTTAAGGTATATATGATTGAATTATAAAAGAAAAAGTGGGGGTCCATGGGCAAAAAATTTAATGTTTAAGAAATGGATAAAACCCGAGGATTCCGAAAATCTGACAAAAAGACCAAAACATGACCAGCAAGCATCCTTAACATGATTTTCTGTTTTTAGTAATATTTATTTGCCGTAATATTTCTGCTTTTAGTAACATCTGTCCACCACAAATTTTCAATTTTTAGTAATATTTATTTGCTGTAATATTTCCGTCTTTAGTAACATGATTTTCTGTTTTAAGTAACATCCGTCTGCCACAAATTTTCTATTTTTTGTAATATTTATTTGCCGTAAAATTTATGTTTTTAGTAACATGATTTTCTGTTTTAAGTAATATAAATATGCCGTTATATTTCAATTTTTAGTAACAGTCCGCCACAAATTTTCTGTTTTCAGTAACAACACTTAGTCACAAATTTTCTATTTTTTAGTAGCAAGGCTTGCCTTAAAACCTCTGCTTTTAATCATATCCACAATATGCATCTTTCATTTATCTCAAATGTTTAATTCGTACTGAAATAGTTTATAGAGTCGGTTCAAAATTAAAAAAAAAAAAAACAATGGACGCAGAAGTAGAATCACGTCCACGTCATTGGGTCTGATAACATATTATGTCATGAATATGGTGGAGAATTCTAAATTATTCAGGATTTTTTCTGAAATTAGTCTTTACATATTAATGGCAATTTTGTTTACATCGACTTCAAAGTCCAATAAAGAATGAAATCAATTTAATACGAAATACGAAATATTTATTAAAGAAAGCTCAATTATGAACATAAATCAATAATAGCATAGATACAACAAAGAATAACATTTAAACAATCACACTACAATCAAGTATCAAAATATTGTGTTCCAAGGGGAGTAACTCTAGTATATATAGATATAATAAATATTGAAACAGTTGCCATTTATCTTTAAATCGTTAAGATAATGAATTAAAAGGAATCCCCTAATTTTCATGTTAAATAAGTATTTCCTTACCAGACTTGGTGTCCAACATGACAGCCAGTTAAAATGTTAAAAATTTCAATCTTCCAAAATACAAATAAAAAACCAATATTTGATATATATTTTTATTACAATGGTGAAATAATAATGGCATAAAACAACAACTGCAAGAAAATATTGACACACAAGTTTGTATATTTAATATGATATATTTCGAACAGACTCTCTTTCCTACATTACAATAAACGAAGATGTTTGCCGATCTTACTAAATATGACCAAGTCAAACCATAAATTATGACAATTTTTTATCAAATTAATGAAATAATATTATAATGATACTAATACGGCAAGAAAATATTATCAAATATGTATACATTCTAATATTTTGCTACAAGACTCTTCCAGACTCTAGCAGACTCTATTTAATCGTTCCCCTTAACAAGGGTTACAAATGCAGATAGTTGATTCTGTGCACACATTTCTGAACATATACGAGTAAACACACTTGATTTAAAAACTCAACAAATTTATCTAATTTTGGGAATTTTACGTACATTTAAGTCACAAAATGTTTACGAAGATGGCAATGGTTTTACATCAGACGAAATACGCTCTTTATGTTGGAAATATTCTGTACTTGCAAAAATTTCATCGGGGATCTTTCCAAAACGAAAGTAAGATAATCGGAAGATCTAAAGGGAGACAATCTTTTTACCGCGGGAAATTTAAACAGTGGTCTTCAAATGTATAAATTTTACCAATTAGACCTTCCTTTCATCTTCTATGTAAATACTTTTGTTAAATTATTAAAATATGGATGTCGCCAAAAAGTAGCTAACATCCATAACGCACTAATAAACCATGACAAAAATAGCACAGGCAATGATGAATACTGTATTTTTTGAAAATTACTAATTTGTCTAGTCATCCTTGATAAGATAAAACCGTACTAGCAATTATCAATTAACATATTTCAGAAAATGAGAATATAAGACTCTTTTATTTCATGTTTCCTTTAAGAAGCTAACTTCCGTAACAGGGTAATCATGGCATTTCATTTTATGGACAGTATAAATAGCTTTTTTTGATAACAGAGTACCCAATATTCTTTATCGTAAAACATTTGAAAGTTAGGTGATTTTCTTATTAAGCAAGAAATTTTCCGATTTTCTGACGAAATCTAACTTCTGTAACAATCTGACATAAGAAAAAGTAAGAGGACCATTTTATGAACATTTACGGCAATTTTGTAGTTGTAATCTAATAATTGTATGAAAATAAAACTATTCCATGAACAGATAATGCTTGGTTTTCTATACCAAGCCTATTGATCGTCTATTAAGGAAGTTATAATTCACGGCCTGAAAAACGTAAACGATATCACTAAATAACTCAATCATTGGCTATTCGTTTCGATTTGCTCCATCTCTTGGTATCCCTGAAATAGCTCACGGAAATATATGATAACAAAAGAATATTTGGGAGAATTTTGATTTTCTAACTACCGTAACGGATTTATCATTACGTATTTTGCCAATTTTTAGAACATCTGTTCATACAGATTGGTATTGAACATCCATATATATTCATCTATAACACATAATGCCATCTAAAATTAAAAAATCATAGTCCAGTGCCCTCAAACATCTGGAATGTTCGAAAACGTAACATAATTGTTACGGAAGTTAGTATAACACATAATTGATGAAAATTTGTGCTAACAAGGGTATTTTGGTATTTTAGATAAAACAAAATGAAATTCCTCTCTTATGTTACCAATATAAAACTCTTCCAAGTTTATCAAAGACATATACATACTTAATAGTACCATTTTCAGGATATCTAACTTCCGTAACGGGGTATTTACCTACATACTTTTAAAAGTCATACACTGATCTACTAACATTTTATGTGAGTGAAATTTTATTTTTCAGGAAAGAATAGTATAAACTTTTGAAACTAAACAATTTTTAAACGATATCTTAAAGTCAAATTTTGACCAATACACAAACCCCAGTTGGTCCAGTTTCATTAGAATGAGTGATCTGTGAAATTGAAAAAAAATACTGACTGTAAACCTATGTTCGTGGGATGGATTTTTGGCATTTTTAAAGTCTAAATGTTAGAATTTTAAGACATTTTTTGCTGGTTAATCAAGGATTTTAAAAATCCTTGGGTTAGGGGACGACCATTTGATATTCTGGTGGGGGCCAGGAGGATTTTGAAAATAAATAACTCAGCCTTGATAATAACAAAAATGAATGGTTTGTTCTGTGGTAGTTTGAAAATAAATAACTTCACTTACAATTTATTGAAAATAAATAACTCGGCAGGTCTTTTAAACCATTTTATAAATGCATTTTTTAAAGCATGAGATGGCACCAGATTCTACCATATTTTTTCAGGAAAAACTTCCCAAATCTTTTAATAATATATAAACTACACCATATATAAATATTAATGTTTTTGAAATGTCTGAAAATGGGTTTCATTTCACTTGAGGTATATTGTCTCATGAACATTTACCTCACTTTAATACCTTTTCCCATTTTAACCTATATTGTTTTTTGTACGTATGCAATATATGCAGTTTTGAATTCAGAAGATTCACTTCCAGAGGATGATGATTAATTTCGATTAAATGGTACATAATGTATTTCATCTCATTGAATTTATAAAATGTAAGTATAAACTTATTATACTGGTATATACCAATGCGACATACTGGTATATTTAACTTAAACTTCAGAAATATATATCTGCATTCCATTTTCATGGGTGGTTCCAGGTGAGGGCGTAATGGGCGTATGCCCCCCCCCCTTTAAAAAAAAAACTATCGTTATCTGCTTATATTGTATTGAATATGGTAATTTATCATATTCATTAATTCAACACATAATCTGATTTCTTTAAAAGACTATTGAAATGTTATACCCTAGAATTTGGAATTTCTCGTTATTGGTCTATATATACTGCTGTTAAGATCCATCTAATCATTTTAATATACCATAGACAATTAATGGAGAGAATTCGGCATAAAAAATATCAAACCCTGACACTTTGACTATAAAATATACATGCTCCAAGTCAGGAACCGTTACATTAGTGCATTTCACAATTATTTTATGTTTTTTAGCAAAAAAAAGTCCAAAAAATTTTCGGCTCGCTTCGCTCGGCCCAATTTTTATTATAGGCCTCCCCTTTCAAATATCCTGCAAACGCCCCTGATTTTCCTTTCTCCTTTACTTTAAACAGAGCAATGTACAATACAGCATGAATGTACAAGCATGCATTATAAACATTGCATATTTCTATTTGCACCTACAATTCAGTTTCTTGATTTGGCAGTTATGAACTGGGTGCACAGATTTATGGCAATGGTGGCCATTTTTGTGCTTGCATCAAACACAATAACAAATAGTATCTTTATGATGGTCTTAAAGAATACCACAGTGCTGGACTGGGACTGAGACTGCAAGGTGGAACAGCCAAAATTCCGAACAGATACAACCTTGACTATGTTACTTATTTAAGAATAAAAACATGAATTTAAAAATTGTGTATTTTCAAATATTATAAATATAATTGTGAAAATAAATAATCAGTCCCTTGTTTTACTGAAAATGAAAAATCATGCTTCAACGGTGCAGAAAATAAATAACCTGTCTTTATTTTCCACAAAAATAAATAACCCATCCAAAACAAATCCTCCTGCCCCCCCCCCCCCCAGAATATCAAATGGTCGTCCCCTTAATTAACCTAACTTTCAGTCGTCCAAGAAGACATAATAAAATTTTTACAAAGGTTATTATATCTATTGCGGGTACCTCGAATTACCGAATTAACCGGAAAATACCGAAATAACCAATAATATTACCGAAATAACCTTGATATGAATGAAATAAATGTGTTTGGAGTTCAATTATAGTTTTAAAAGGTAAAAAGTTATATAATTATAAACAAATACTTTCTATTTTTCAGCTAGAAGGACGTAGAATGAGAAAGGCTTATTGAAAATACACAAACCTTACAATTGATAAAGCAAATTTTTTTATCAATTCATTTATAAATTTGATTATTTCCTTTTATATTTCAATACAATAAAGACGACCTTGCTCTATTAGATATGTGTTTCGTTGTTTCTATTGATGGGAGGTAAAATTGTATCAAAAATATCACACTGTTTATTATTATAACTACTAATATTTCACACGGTCTATAACCATGATTACAAGTATCCATAAAATTTGTTATAGCCATATTTCACCAGCAATGTGCCACTTATCTTTAAATTGGCTATACAATCAAGTCAGCAATATTTTAAGAAAGTTTAATAGCAGATAATACCACGTATTATCACTAATAACAGTCATGTAATTACACGATCAAATCCAATTACACAGATACTTGTATTTCTAAAGAAATTAATTAGACTTATTTACATCTACTGTCCATGTAATTAAGAAAATTAACAAGTCAGTACGGATTTCCCAATTGATTGTTTGGTTGCCAATTAATAGAAATTCAATGTGAACCATAACAAATCAAATGAAAAAAGTGGAAATCTTTTGAATTCGATTTATTTCACAAAATAAAACATTTTTATTTCTATCAAATAAAATTAATAAATACATGATATATTATAAACTTTATGATATATCTTATATATTTATCAGATATCTTATATAAAAAGTGTATTAAAGATACCTTATAAATTTTATGAGATATCTCGTATAACACACCTTTAATAAAATATATAGATTTATGAAGATAGATGTTTATGATCGTTGGTGACGTAACTTCCGGGTAATCAGCTGTTTTTTTCAAAAGCCTTGGACATCACATTCGATTTTTTTGGAATTTCAACGAATTCTTGGATGATCCCAGCGGAAACATTTTGTCAAACAGTAAGATATATGATGCGAAATTGATTTTTACCCGAAGTAGATATATCTTGAAAAACGAACAGTTTACTTGTCAAACATTATACCGTTTTGCATTATGGCGACCAAGATTTAATAGTGCTGGAAAAATGATTTATATAATTGGATTGAGAATTAATTGACAGAATTTTTTAATTTAATTTAGCTGTGTTATTACTGTAAATAAAACGCTATTTGAAGTGACGTTGCTATTGGTATCGAATATAAACAACACGGCGGAAATAGTAAGCGTTTACGTTGACGGGCCTGTCGCAACAATGGTAAAAAAAATCCCCAGGGAGGATGTGGAGTTTTTTTGGGTGATTTGCATCCAATGAAAACGAGTGAAAGGTTGATAGATCAGAAACAAACAAATAACAGAGCAGAATTGACAGCGACAATTATAGCACTCTTACAGGCCACAGAAATTAATATCGAATCGTTGAAAGTTTATACCGACAGTAAATATGTAAAAGAGGGCATCACAAAATGGATGAATGGATGGGAAATGAATAACTGGAAAACTAGCAGACAAAAAAGTGACGTATTGAATAAAGATCTATGGCAAATATTAGACCGCTTACAAAGTAATATGAAGATAGATTGGCAGTGGATAGAAGGTCATGTAAGCAGTCAAGAATTTAAGGTTGCAGACTCGCTGGCAAAAATGGGAATATCAGATGAATCCACAACATGGCAGAGTAAGATGATGGACAACAACATGATAGAATCTGTATTTGATGACAGCATGAAAGAACACTTAGAAGAAACTATATGTAACTCATGCAAGCAAAATGTAACTGATATGGGTATACAGTGTACGGACTGCAAAAAATGGTACCATTATAGTTGTTCTAAATTGCCACCATACCAACTTTATGTTTTTGAATCATCACAAAGAAAATACTCTTGTGAACTTTGTTCTCATATTGATACTGATTTTTTGAATACCCAAAGACAATTGCTATATAAAGATAAGCAGTACAAACCGACAATTATGTTCAAACAGAGGTTATGAATATCCATATTTCCCCATGTGTACAAGACCAAGAAGTACAAACTGATAAAAATAACCATGAATTTGAAGATGTAATTGTGAAAAGTGATTTCCAAGAAAATACACTGAAAGAAATTCAATCGTCCTTTATTGCTGTCATAGATAAATTAGCTACAACTCAAAACAATACAACAAATATGCAAAACCAAATTTGATCAACTGAAAAAAGAAAAGGATGACTTATTGAAAAGCTTAGAGAAGAAAAAAAGTTTGGCTCATATACCGCCATGTTCATGTAACGAATTACAGAAGAAATTAGATACAGTGACGGAGGTAAGAGATACACGGAAAAGAAGGTTCACAGATCTAAGTCTTGAACTGGAAACAACTAGTTGTAGATTGAAATCGGAAAATGGTATCCTTCAGCAGAAACTAGAGGTATCGAATGTTCAATGTAGCATTGTGAAGTAAGAATTAAACTCGTATGAGAGCAGAATATGTACCAAAAATAGCTTGATCCTGACATTAGAAGACAAACTAAAGAACCAACAGATAGAAATGTTGAAACTACAGGATGAAATTCTATCTTGGAAGATGCATGCTTCACGTTCAGATGATGTTTTAACTACAAGCCAATCTAAAACAAACGACAGATTCGCCAAAAGAGAAAAACAAGAAAAAGGAAAAAGATACAGATTCAGATGATCATACAGATGCAAAGTCAAACAAGGATTCAGGTGAAAAGGAAATTGATCCCGAGGTAAAGGAGGTTTTAATGGACACACAGAAGGACACAAAGGAACTTTTGATACCATCAGTAAAAACCAACAAGCCAAAAACATGAGCTTATTCTTTTGATGGGAACTTCAAATACAAAGTACATAAACTCAAACTTTCTTTGCACCGATAAAGTAAGAGTTATAACATCATTGAAATACACAATTAAAGAAGCAGATGATTACATAATTAGTCTTGGAGATCAAGTCAAGCGGGCGTTACGGGGAATTGTTCTGAACCTAGGCGGAAATGATTTAATCTCAATTAAAAGATCGCTTAAAGCAACTAGTTCATCAATGTTTTTTCAAGAAAAATGGGACACGCAGGTATAAATTCCTTGTTCTAGGTAGAGAAAAGTCTTATTTCGTGAAGAACCACTCTGATTCTGACAAAAAGTATTCTGAAGATGAAATTACAAACATGTTAGATTTTCTCATAGACAACATATTCGTTGAATTTGGCGGTCTAATTTTTCAACAAACAATCGGCATTCCAATGGGAACCAACTGTGCTCCTCTCCTCGCCGATCTGTTTCTGTACTCATATGAAGCGGACTTCATTCAAGGGTTACTACATGAAAACAAAAAGAAACTAGCCCAATCCTTTAATTTCACTTTTCGTTATATAGATGATGTGTTGTCGTTAAATAACGACAAATTCCAAGACTTTCTACATCTTATCTACCCCAGTGAGCTTGAAATTAAGGATACTACAGATACACCAAAGTCCGCTTCATATTTGGATTTATTTCTTGAAATAGACTATGAAGGACGTTTGAAGACAAAACTTTATGACAAACGTGATGACTTCAGCTTTCCTATTGTTAATTTTCCCTTCTTGAGTAGCAATATACCAGCATCGCCTGCATATGGCGTCTACGTTTCTCAGCTTATCCGATTTTCAAGGGCATGCGTGAGTTACCCTGACTTTCGACAAAGAGGATTATTGCTGTCACAAAAGCTTCTTAACCAGGGTTTTATCAGGGATAAGTTGATGTCATCACTTAAGAAATTTTACGGTCGTCATCATGAATTGATTGACCATTACAGTGTTCCAATATCTAAGATGATGTTGGACCTGTTCCCACTGTCGTAACCTTTCATGTGACCCCTACGATTTGTGACTTCCACCGGATTGACCTTGTTGAACTTCACGACGGGTGCCGTATACGGAGCAGGAACTGCTTACCCTTCCGGAGCACCTGGGTTCACTCCTGGTTTTTATAGGAGTTCGTGTTGTTCATTGTTTTTAGTTTTCTGTGTTTATTTGTTGTGCTTGTGGTTGTTCGTTTGTCTTCCCGGGTTTGTCTGTCCAATGGATTACGTTTTTTTGATTGCTCCTTAGGTATATTTGTCCTTTTTAAAAAGCAAACCTGTGGAAGCTTGTGTTGATGAACTTAACAGCCTGGTTGAAAAACTACACTTGAAATATCCGGACATTAAAATAAGTGTCTCACTAGGCTTGCCGAGGGCTAACAAAGCAGATAACCAAAAGGTGGAAAAGTTTAATGTGCTTATTAAAGAGAAACTACACAACAAGTCTTATGTAATCTTATGTGATAATGTAAATCTGTTCTATCGAGGACTCCCCGCTAAAAATATTCTGAACAGGGATGGAATACACCTCACACGGAAGGGATCTTACTTGCTCACTGGAAATTTAAAGAAAGCTGTAATGGATATGTTATCTAAAGAACTTAAATATACAAAACAGAGCTATGAAAGACACGACAGACGTCAAAGCACTTGGAGGATTGGAAGACAGGAATATTGGAGACCATACTGGAAGTATTAATGAAACTTAATTACTCATCTCTTAATATAGGTTATTGGAATGTAAATAAACTTATTATTTTTAGAATCCATAGAAAAATGTGAAATAATAGGGCTTTCTGAAACAAAATGTGACATTTCAAATTTGTCATTGGAGAATTATGTTATCCATTCAAACGAAAGAAAATGTACTAAAGGAAATCAAAGATATGGTACGGTGGTTTAGCTATTTTAGTAAAAAAAGCTGTAAGGAAAGGTGTTGTATATTTACAAAACACAAACTCTGAATACCAATGGTTAGTTTTGATAAAAAAATGTTGGCACGGAAAAAGATATTTATTTATGTTTTGTTTATATTCCACCACAAAATTCATCTTTTTATCGATATCAAGATGTGAACATTTTAGACCTGCTTTATCAAGATATTGGTAAATTTAGAAACAAGGGATCAGTTGTTTTAATGGGAAAATGATGGGAGACTTTAATGGTAGAACTGGTACTGATTTAGATCATATTGTAAATTATGAGGACGGCTATGTACCAATGTATGATGAATATATAGTTGATCAAAATGTTCAAAAACGAACATGTAAGGATAGTAAAATTTGTCAAAGGGGTAAAGAATTATTGGAAATGTGTATTTCAAGTAGGCTTCGAATTTTAAATGGTAGAACTCTGCGAGACTTTGAAGGTAACTTCTTACCAGTATAACGGTAATAGTATAATGGACTACTGCATTGTGGCAGAAGAAATGATGCATAGTGTTATTTATTTTTATATCAATAATATTATACTAAGGTTGTCAGATCATTCTAGAATATCAGTAAGACTCAATGTCAATGTAAATACTATTGTAAATGAAGAGAAGTCTGAATACTTCCCATGTTTGTTTAAATGACAAGAAAATATTTCTCCAGCTTTGTTTGAAAATGCACTTACAAATGATGGAATACAAACAAAAATTAGTAACCTGATAAGTTCACAAACAAATGAAAGCAGTGATGTTGATACTTTAGTAACAAATTTTCATGATATTTTAATATCTGCTGGTAATAAGGAACTGACGAAAAGAGTTAATAAGAAAAGGAAAAAATCCAAAAATAAGAAATGGCATGATTTAGATTTACAAAAAATGAGAAAAGTATTAGACGACAGGGGCAGTTTACTATCAAAATATCCAAACGATCCCCTAGTGAAAGGTAGTTTTTATAAATAAAGAACAAAATATAGCAAGTTGTGCAAAATGAAATATCGTCATTATAAAAGTTTAATTGTTGAAAAGTTAAATAATCTCCATGAAAATAACCCCTAAGAGTACTGGTCCTTGCTAAATGATCTGAAAAATAAAGATAAAAATAATTTAGAAGATTCTATTTCGATTAATGATTGGAAAGATCACTTCAAGAAATTGAATAATGTATCACCATGTTTTAAAGAAGGAATAGAGGTGATCAATAAATGGTTATCAGGGAAGGAAAAGAAAAAATATTTAATAAATTGGACTATATAATTTCTGAAAAAGAAGTTTCTACTGCTATAAGATCAGTGAAAAATGGGAAGTCAACAGGACTTGACCAAATATCCAATGAAATGTTGAAATGTAGCAAATCCATACTTATGCCATGTCTTTTAAAAAAATTTAATACTATATTGAAAATGAAACATTATCCTAATATGTGGAAATCAGGTTATTTAACGCCAGTGTTCAAGTCTGGGAATTCGAGTGAACCGTTTAACAACAGAGGAATTGCTATAATGAGTTAAATTGTGTTGCAAAATTATTTAACACTTTGTTGAATAATAGATTAGATGTTTATTTAACGGAAAATTCGATAATCAGCAAAACTCAAATCGGGTTTCA
This sequence comes from Mytilisepta virgata, assembly GCA_028015205.1. Taxonomy (NCBI): domain Eukaryota; kingdom Metazoa; phylum Mollusca; class Bivalvia; order Mytilida; family Mytilidae; genus Mytilisepta; species Mytilisepta virgata. The sequence goes on from CM051511.1 coordinate 25,185,264, forward strand.
GAAAAAAACAAGAACTGTAGATCATATGTTTGTTTTAAGAACGCTTATAGAAAAATATACTAAATTAAATAAATATTTATATACTTGTTTTATTGATTTTCATAAGGCTTTTGATTGTGTGATTCATGAAGCATTGTTGTTGAAATTAAGAATGTTAAATATTGGTGATTTATTTTATTATACCATCAAAGACATGTACAAAAATAATCATCTACAAGTTAGGATAGGAAATATTTTAACAACTAAATTTGAATCTGAAGTTGGGGTACGGCAAGGAGATACAATGAGCCCAATTTATTTAAAATATTTATTAATGATTTGCCAGAAATATTCGATCAAGCATGTGACTCAGTGGAAACTGGAAATTGTAATCTTAACTGTTTACTTTATGCCGATGATGTGGTTTTGTTATCAGAATCTAAATCCGGTCTCCAAAAATGTTTAGATAAATTAGAATCCTATTGTAAGTACTGGTGTCTTGATGTAAATTTATCAAAAACAAGAGTATTGATATTTAACAAAGGTGGGAAAATAATAGATGAAAAGTTTTCATTAAATAACGTAGAAATCCAAAATGTGCATAATTATAAGTATCTTGGAATTGTTTTCTCCGTTTCCGGCTCATTTATACATGCACAAAAAGATTTATATAATAAATCTTTAAAAGCTTTTTTCAAACTTAAAAATATTTTCGGCAACATTTCTCCTAGCATAAAAACAAGTTTACATATTTTTGATCATACTATCAAATACGACAGAAAGTTATACTTAGAGGACGACCATTTGATATTCTGGGGGAGGCCAGGAGGATTTTGAAAATAAATAACTCAGCCTTGATAATAACAAAAATGAATGGTTTGTTCTGTGGTAGTTTGAAAATAAATAACTTAACCTACAATGTATTGAAAATAAATAACTCGGCAGGTCTTTTAAACCATTTTATAAATGCATTTTTTAAAGCATGAGATGGCACCAGATTCTACCAAAATTCGTCTTTTTTCATATTTTTTTCGGGAAAAACTTCCCAAATCTTTTAATGATATATAAACTACACCATATATAAATATTAATGTTTTTGAAATGTCTGAAAATGGGTTTCATTTCACTTGAGGTATATTGTCTCATGAACATTTACCTCATTTTAAGGGGCCTCAGTGACCGAGTGGTCTAGGTAGTTCGTCATGACTACTAATTAACACTAGCCTGTCAACACTGAGGTTGTGAGTTCGAATCTCACCTGTCATGCCTGTGGCGGGGTGTATTCGACTCCGATCTAAATTGACAAGGATTGCCAATTTTCCTACCGAAGGTCGGTGGTTCTCTCCGGGTACTCCGGCTTCCTCCACAAATAACTAGAGGCTCAGTGGGCTGAGCCTGTATCGCTCACCTGACAAAATGCTTCTACAAACTTCCATTAATTCTTTGGTTGAATTTGCTTCAAATGTTTAAGAGCAGATGATAAAAATATATTTTTCTCATAGGGTCCAAAGTTAAAAGTATTTCCCCTCTGGCGGCCATGTTTTTCTCAGATTTGAACATGATGAGCCATCTTTGTAAAGGACCTTCCATACATCATTCCTGTAAAGTTTGGTTAAATTTGCTCCAGTTAGTTTCAGAAAAGATGAACTTTAACATGTTTTCCCATAGGGTCCAATGTTAAACTATGTCCTGTACTGGCAGCCATGTTTTACAGCGGATCGGAAAAATGTCGGCAATCTTAGTAAAGGGCCTTCCATACATCATTCCTGTAAAGTTTGGTTAAATTTGCTCAAGTAGTTTCAGAGATGAACTTTAACATGTTTTCCCATAGGGTCCAATGTTAAACTATGTTCTGCTCTGGCAGCCATGTTTTTTGGCGGATCAGAAAAATTTCGGCAGTCTTAGTAAAGGACCTTCCATACATCATTCCTGTAAAGTTTGGTTAAATTTGCTCTATCGGTTTTAGAGGAGATGATCAATATGTGAAAGTTTACAGACGACGGACGACGGACGGACGACAAGGGATGGCAAAAGCTCACATGGCCTTTGGCCAGGTGAGCTAAAAACTGGCCGCCGCGAAATAGCCAAATGTGTTGTAAACTGTGTAAAACCCTAACTAAACAAAAATTTCAAACAAACCCCACTTTAATACCTTTTCCCACTTTAACCTATATTGTTTTTTGTACGTATGCAATATATGCAGTTTTGAATTCAGAAGATTCACTTCCAGGGGATGATTATATGAACTTGGTGCACAGATTTATGGCAATGGTGGCCATTTTTGTGCTAGTATCAAACAAATGGTATCTTTATGATGGTCTTAAAGAATACCACAGTGCTGGACAGGGACTAAGACTGCAAGGTGGAACAGCCAAAATTCCGAACAGATACAACCTTGACTATGTCAATTTAAAAATGGTGTATTTTCAAATATTATAAATATAATTGTGAAAATAAATAATCAGTCCCTTGTTTTACTGAAAATGAAAAATCATGCTTCAACGGTGCAGAAAATAAATAATCTGTCTTTATTTTCCACAAAAATAAATAACCCATCCAAAACAAATCCTCCTGGCCCCCACCTGAATATCAAATGGTCGTCCCCTTAATTGATTCAATATATCTCTGTTTTATTTGTATATTTTATTGATAATAACTTATATATATAAGTATTTATTTTACTTAGAAAAATAATTTTTATTTATTGTAATAATTGTTGTTCAAATTTACATGTACTGTATAAATGTGTATATTATTGTATGGTTGCGAAATTTGGGGAATGTGTTCTTCATCTTCCGCATCAATAAGAAATGAACGAGAATTCAAATTAGAAAAGGCATTTAGTAAGCTCGAATGTGACAAATTATGTGTCAAGTTTTACAAATACATATTGGGGGTACATACCAAAAGTATGAATACTGCTGTGATGGGTGAACATCTTTTTATATTGATATTATATGTAGTTTTTTTAAAGTTTGTGAAAAGAATAGCGGAACAGGACGAATCAAGCTTGTTGTACCAATCTCTAACTACAAGTGAAGATTTACATAACAATGGAAAGCAAAGTTTGTTTAGTAGCTTTGACTTTATAATGATCATCAAAAACTTGATTTAGATAAAATAAAGTTAACTCTAATTAAAAGGGCAAAGAAAAAATGGAAAAAAAGATTTAATAGACAACGATGTTGTGAAGAAAGGCAAACTTCGCACATACTTTGACTTTAAGAACGATCTAAAAGCAGAACAATATCTGTTTGACATAAAAGACCAAGAAATTAGAAAATGCCTTACGAGATTTCGCATTAGTGCCCATCAGCTTGAAATCGAAAAGGGGAGATATAAAGGGACAATTGCAGAAAATAGGCTATGTAAACTTTGTAGTAGTAAGGAGGTAGAGGATGAAGTTCACTTTCTCTTAAAATGTAAATTATACGAAACGTAACGAACGACATTTCTTAATAACATATATGGAAAATATACAAATCTGCAACATCTTTCGGATAATAACGTATTTATATGGTTGAAGATATGTGAAGATCCCATTTTAATAAATGATTTGGGAGAATTTTTGTTTAAACGTTTTGAAATACGACAGAAAGTTATACTTAATTCATTCAATATATCTCTGTTTTATTTGTATATTTTATTGATAATAACTTATATATATATAAGTATTTATTTTACGTAGAAAAATAATTTTTATTTATTGTAATAATTGTTGTTCAAATTTACATGTAATGTATATATATATATATATATATATATATATATATATATATATATATATATATATATATATATATATATATATATATATATATATAAAAAATGCTTTTAATGGGCCCAAATTGGATAATAAAGTATTCTATTCTATTCTATTCTATGGAACGTTTGTGCTCATAGTGCATCTGGATCATAAGATTCTTTATAATGGACCCATCGTTATCCTGTGGTTTGAGAAATGAGACCAGATAGCATACTGGTTGTACTACTGTTGATTTGATATTGTATATAACCCGGTCCCATTGATTAGGTTATTTTATATAGTTTATTGTGTTATCCTGAATAAATTGCAGCAGAATGAACCCTAGCGTTATAGTTATATATGCCCAGAAATTAAGACTGATTCAATGACGCCCACATTGGATCAGTGGTTCAGATCGATTTTGACGGATTGATAGCGGTAATACACAATGAACCGATAGATAGATCTATGACACCAGTTTGGAAATGTTATGATGTTACACCTGAGTGATCATCCATTGGACTAATTCTATTGATGTTGCATTATATTATTTATTAGATGTTAATTTCATGTGATTATTAGTTTTGACTGAGGTCAATTTAGAGAAGACTAGCATTATTATTGCATTGATAGAAGCTGATTATTGGAACTTGTAATAATAACTGACATTGAAATTTCAAATTTGATGTTTATTTAATTATTATTAGATTTGTACTTGTACTGATTGAATGAAATAGTGTTGAGTATTTTAGTTACTTGTATAGTGTATAGATCCATTGCTTATGTTTACTGCTTAACTTAAATTTTGAAGTTAATTTTTTTCTAGCTTAAATTATAACTTAAGTTTAAACTTGGTATCGGAGAACTGAACTCGGACGTAAAACTTAACCTAAGTCAATGGAGCGCGATAAGTACGTCAGAGTGACCTAATTTTGGTGGGAGGATGTGTTTCATCCCGATAAGCAACCTCACACCAAGTAATATGATTGTAGGTCCCTTGGTATCGGAGATCTGAACTCGGACGTAAAACGTAACGTAAGTTAATAAAGCATGAAAAGTAGGTCAGAGTGACGAAATTTTGATGGGAGGCTGTGTTACTCCCGAGATGCACCCTGACACCAAGAAATATGATTGTAGGTTGCTTAGTATCAGAGAACTGAACTCAGACGTAAAACTTAACCTAAATAAATGAAGCGGAATAAGTAGGTCAGAGTGACCTAGTTTTGGTGGGAGGCTGTGTTACTTCCCGACATGCACCCTGACCGTGACCACGTAATATGATTGTATGTTCCTTGGTATCGGAGAAGTGAACTCGGACGTAAAACTTAACCTAAGACAATGAAGCATGAAAAATCAGTCAGAGTGACCTATAAATTTGGTGGGAATCTGTGTTACTCCCGAAGATGCAACCTCACACTAAGTAATATGACTGTAGGTTCCTAGGTAATGGAGAACTGAACTCGGACGTAAAACTTAACCGAGGCCAATGAATCGCGATAAGTGGGACAGAGTGACCTAATTCTGGTGGGAAGCTGGGTTACTCCCCATGATACATCCTCACACCAAGTAATGTGACTATAGTCCCTTGGTATCGGAGAACCGAACTCGGACGTAAAACTTAACCTAAGTCAATGGAGCGCGATAAGTACGACAGAGTGACCTATAAGTTTGGTGGGAAGCTGTGTTTTCACCGAGATGCACCCTGAAACTAATAATATGACTGTAGGTCCCTTGGTATCGGAGAACTGAACTCGGAAGTAAAACTTAACCTAAGTCAACGAAACCCAGTAAGTAGGTCAGAGTGAAATAATTTTGGTGGGAGGCTGTGTTACATCCCGAGACGCAATTTCACACCAAGTAATATGATTGTAGGTCCCTTGCTATCGGAGACCTGAACTCGGACGTAAAACTTAACCTAAGTTAATGAAGCACGATAAGTATGTCAGTGACGTAATTTTGGTGGGAGCTGTGTTACTCCCGGAGATGTACCCTCACATCAAGTAATAAGACTGTAGGTTCCTTGGTATCCGAGAACTTAACTCGGATGTAAAACTTAACTTAGTCAATGAAGCGCGATAAATAGGTCAGAGTGTTCTAATTTTGGTGGGAGGCTGTGTTACTCCCTGAGAAGCTCCCTCGCACCAAGTAATGTGATTGTAGGTGCCTTGGTATTGGAGAACTGAACTCGGACATAAAACTTAACATAAGTCAATCAAGCACGATAGGTAGGTCAGAGTAACATAATTTTTGTGGGAGGCTGTGTTACTCCCCGAGATGCATCCTTACACCAAGTATGACTCTAGGTCCCTTGGTATCGGAGAACTGACCTCAGACGTAAAACGTAACCTAAGTCAATGAAGCACGATAAGAAGGCCAGAGTGACCTAATCTTGGTGGGAAACTGTGTTTTCACCGAGATGCACCCTGAAACTAATAATATGACTGTAGGTCCCTTGGTATCGGAGAACTGAACTCGGAAGTAAAACTTAACCTAAGTCAACGAAACCCAGTAAGTAGGTCAGAGTGAAATAATTTTGATGGGAGGCTGTGTTACATCCCGAGACGCAATTTCACACCAAGTAATATGATTGTAGGTCCCTTGCTATCGGAGACCTGAACTCGGACGTAAAACTTAACCTAAGTTAATGAAGCACGATAAGTATGTCAGTGACGTAATTTTGGTGGGAGCTGTGTTACTCCCGGAGATGTACCCTCACATCAAGTAATAAGACTGTAGGTTCCTTGGTATCCGAGAACTTAACTCGGATGTAAAACTTAACTTAGTCAATGAAGCGCGATAAATAGGTCAGAGTGTTCTAATTTTGGTGGGAGGCTGTGTTACTCCCTGAGAAGCTCCCTCGCACCAAGTAATGTGATTGTAGGTGCCTTGGTATTGGAGAACTGAACTCGGACATAAAACTTAACATAAGTCAATCAAGCACGATAGGTAGGTCAGAGTAACATAATTTTTGTGGGAGGCTGTGTTACTCCCCGAGATGCATCCTTACACCAAGTAATATGACTCTAGGTCCCTTGGTATCGGAGAACTGACCTCAGACGTAAAACGTAACCTAAGTCAATGAAGCACGATAAGAAGGCCAGAGTGACCTAATTTTGGTGGGAAGCTGTGTTTTCACCGAGATGCACCCTGAAACTAATAATATGACTGTAGGTCCCTTGGTATCGGAGAACTGAACTCGGAAGTAAAACTTAACCTAAGTCAACGAAACCCAGTAAGTAGGTCAGAGTGAAATAATTTTGGTGGGAGGCTGTGTTACATCCCGAGACGCAATTTCACACCAAGTAATATGATTGTAGGTCCCTTGCTATCGGAGACCTGAACTCGGACGTAAAACTTAACCTAAGTTAATGAAGCACGATAAGTATGTCAGTGACGTAATTTTGGTGGGAGCTGTGTTACTCCCGGAGATGTACCCTCACATCAAGTAATAAGACTGTAGGTTCCTTGGTATCCGAGAACTTAACTCGGATATAAAACTTAACTTAGTCAATGAAGCGCGATAAATAGGTCAGAGTGTTCTAATTTTGGTGGGAGGCTGTGTTACTCCCTGAGAAGCTCCCTCGCACCAAGTAATATGATTGTAGGTGCCTTGGTATTGGAGAACTGAACTCGGACATAAAACTTAACATAAGTCAATCAAGCACGATAGGTAGGTCAGAGTAACATAATTTTTGTGGGAGGCTGTGTTACTCCCCGAGATGCATCCTTACACCAAGTCATATGACTGTAGGTCCCTTGGTATCGGAGAACTGACCTCAGACGTAAAACGTAACCTAAGTCAATGAAGCGCGATAAGAAGGCCAGAGTGACCTAATTTTGGTGGGAGGCTGTGTTACACCCTCACACAAAGTAATTTGATTGAGGTGGATGTTATGGGTACTGCAATAGTCCTCCTCAATAATATAAAATCAAATTTAAATATCAATTTATAGACTGAATCGAAATGACAGGATCTTTTTACTAACTAAGCATCAATACCAGTTCAAACATAAAAATAAAACAGATTCCAGGAAAAGTTGATACCATGCAATCTAACGCCATCCAATCGACAGACCTCTTGGCTCTGACAAAACAAAACAAAAACGAGCACAAAACACAATAGAGTCAGGATAGTCTTACTTTGTACAGACATTCTACATTATATTCATAAACGCTATCAGACCAAAAACCATTGCAATGATAACGTGCAACATAGTGCAACGTTCAGTATAGTAAGACCCCCCCCCCCACTACTTCCAGTTATTTTGTAGTATGAGTGGGCCGCAGTTTGTGTTTTGAAATTGCATGTCTTGAACAGGGTCCGTTTTTGCAAGGACAATCGGCACAAATACACTATTAGTATGGTCAAGTAACTATACCCCCTCCTCCCAGAGTGACTAAAATAAGTATTATGAAACTTGAAAAAATCATGCCTGAGGCAATGAAAGTATAGTTGAAATAACGCTTTCTTTGTTGGATGCAAAAGAAATACAGATAAATCATATTATGTTTATTAATAATGATTTCCACACTCTTTGCAACAGAATCCGTCATCTTGGTATGGCTCACAACAGTTACATGGCCATTCAATCCAACCTTGCTTTACTGGACAGTTGGCAGGACGGTTGCATCCCATTGCTAATAGAATATAACGAAGTTTTTAATACAACAAGCTACTCATCAACTGAGCATGGAAATATTTTTTTAAATTAAGACAATGATTGCCGCCCCCCTCCCGACTATTTCAGAATTATCTAATAATTTAAACATACTTCAATCTTTATTCTATCTGTATCTGTGTCAAGTCAGAACTCAATGTTTTACAGTGTTTACGTCTTGTATGCTTCAAATTATTCTATGGTTTTTTAGATAGTGTGTTTGGAATTCGGGTTGACTAATCCGGATTCATTTTGTGACACAACTGTGTTTCAGTTGACCATTCTTTGACATATGTCGCAAGTAGTGTTTCCACTGGCACGAAAAAGGTTAACCATACCTGTATTTCAGCTACCCTGTTTAATTCCGTTTTTTCAAAATTGCTCACATTTTTAAATAATATTTATTAGCTTTCCCGAGCTTGGTCATGTACCTTTTCCTGGTTAATCCAGAATGTGCATTTCACAGAACAAAATAGTATTTGTTTATTTTTGGAGAGGAATTGTCTGAAAATACGAATTAACGGCGTTCCATAGTCTCGTTAATTTAAAAAAAAAAATCGACTGTACTTCTTTTCGGAAATGATACATACAAGCTGTTACATTAAAATCAGATATGCCAATATTTGATCTGAAACACAAATAATTTTGTGTAATTTTTTTTACTGGTAGGTCTTTGCTGACCTTCCGTGTTATATACATTCAACATATCTTATACATAGTCTTGTATAACAGATGTATGCCTTCAAAAATGAAACTAGACCAAAAATACCATGTATCCATGCAAGTAACTTTGTACTATACTCACGCGGAGGTTTTACTGAAAAGGAAAGTATAAAATTATGGTTAGATAGAGATCTAAAAGCGTTTACTTTGATCAGTATTTCTGATCTGGTTAAGAATAACGATCTTGAAAAGCGATTCAGGTTCAATTCTGCCAATATTTTCTGGATTTTTATTGTAACCTGAACACACCTTCATTGAGACTCAACACAATACCCTTACTAGAATTGTAGAATTGTTGTAAATTTGTGTATTTCTGATTCGGGAATAATACATGTAATATTAATAATGTCAAAAACTGGGATTAACTAAACGATGCTAGTTTACAAATCGATATGTTTAAAGTTTAAGTTTTGCCTTGCTGAAAATTATGGAAAAAGGTTTCTTTCAAACAAATATGAAAAATTGCACAGGTTTTACTTGATTTTTTTCTTTTACAATATATGCAATATGTCAGGTGTTGATAACAGAACAGGAAAAGGTTACATATACATTGATATACTCTTCTGGAGCACCTGACGTGACTTCCGTCTTTTGTAGTTGTATAAGTAGGTTTCTTATCTTTCACGTGTTTTTAAGGTCAAAAGTTTTACATTTATATATAATTTGTACCATTAGCTTTTTGTTTGTTTCTTTGTTCAGTGTTTGTATTTGCATGGCCTACATGGGCGTATAATTTTGCAAATAAAGATATTTTTAAATATTTCTGATGTATTCTGTTCATTGCAGTTTGTTGTATTTGTTTTAAGGTTTAAGTTTTCTTGTTCTTACGTATACTCTTCTGTAGAATTTTGATTTTATAAATTTTTGCGTTTACCATGTTGATGATAAGTAATAATTAATGATAAGTTAATCTTTTAAACCATTGCCGGTTCTTTCATGTTTTTGTTACCTAGCCGTATTATTTTGGCCGATTTGATGAATTTGCAGTATATATACCATGAATAACTCAAGTTTATTTTAAATTACCAAAACTTACATTTCATCACGAATTCCTCTGAAATATTAAATTTATAAAATGCAAACAGAAACATCTACTCAGACATGGAAAAAATAATTAAGCAGAACTTAGCATCTTCACATTATCGTCCAAATCTTACTCTAATTTTATATTGTTCATCAGTGTAATTATTGTACATGACTTTCGAGAAACTTACTGCGTTCTACTAATAGTGAAAATTATGTCCTCGTACAGTTGTATTGGGACTCGATCAGCTGTATAGACCCAAAACGATTAGGACATGCACATGCGCGCTTTATATGAAAATATCCATTTAATAACACTATAGTTTATAAACAAATAATTATCTTAACTGAAACTAGTATTATTGAGGGATCAATGATAAAAAGTACTTAATGTGATATTAAGAAGCATAAAGATTAGATTTTGTATTAAGGATGATCGCTGGTCTAACAGGAAATAAATAGGATTTAAAATAGGTGTTTTAGTTTGAGATAACATATAAATAGTAAACAAATATGCAAGAAAAAAATATAGGTTCATGTGCTCATTTTAGAGCTATAAGGCCTTGAAAATTTGCAGGAAATGGGTTTTCTCTGGATTTTTCATTGTCTTTGCATTGACAACTTCAGTCTCTCCAAAATGTTTGAAAAAATAAAAAGGATTTCATAAAATTTTGTCAAATACCATTTTAAGGTATATATGATTGAATTATAAAAGAAAAAAAAATCATGTTTAAGAAATGGATAAAACCCGAGGATTCTGAAAATCTGACAAAAAGACCAAAACACGACCAGCGAGCATCCGTAACAGTCAAACGTAGTTGCGAAATTACTCATCAATAAAAGGTTAATTATACTTACTGGGAATTCCTTCCACTGGAAATATAAAATATAAAATATCTCAATGCACTGACATACTTTATGTCGAAACTGTATATATTATGAGTTCAGTTTTAGCTAGAGTACATAGTAATGGTGGATGACATATTGTATTGGGTTTAACATGTTTTTAAAGGTTTGCTTATACAATGTACATGTTATGTACAAATGGATATGGGTCATTTTTTGGCCTTGAGCAGAAATACGTTCATAGTTGGTTTTGGTTTAAGGAAAAACATGAATTATAAAATTCTGTTATTATCTATTCCTTAATTCCTATATAGTTGAGACGACAAATAGGTCTCGGTATGTCTCAGAATCAACATGGGTTTTGCATCATAGCATGCTCAGTTTCCGGGGTATAGGAGTCTCTGATTTACTGCCTCTTCCAGGACAAGAGGCGATTTATCACCATAGTCATGGATTCTGAGTCCATGAATCAGAACCTCTGACATGGCTGTAGGATGGCTCTCTATAAATATATTTCTGTTTAAGACCAAACATAAGTTGAACAGTTGCAAAAATATGTTGTGCATATTCATATTTCTATAATTACAGCTCGTCTTGATTTGAGATCCTCTCACATTAATGTCAACCAGAGTATAACAGGTTATCACAAATATTTAATATAATTTACCAAAAAGGTATTTTTCCAGGCTGTAATTAGCCATACCAGTTATGTAAGTTTATATGTAAAGTTTTATGTTGTATCTTGTCAACAGTGAGTAAATAAGATTTGTATATATAAAGTATTTTGGTTGTAAGTGAAATCATTTTTTTGTGTTTCTGGTTTATGCTTTAGGTATGCATAGCAACTTTTCTGTTATTTATTAGTACTATTTCTCGTTCTATCTTGCTAAAAACATTTCTCGTGGCCATTGGTAATAGCAAATGTACCATTCGTTAATGTGAAACCTAGCCCCTAGCCGCCTTGAATTAACCCAATAATATAGACAATTTTTTCTTTAATATCAAAACAGAGGAAATTTATACAATATCAAAGTTTCAACCACTTAAATCGATGATTGATCATTCAATTTTTTTTAACTATTTGCATATTTAAAAAATGTATATTACGTCATTTCTTTGAAATATAGAAATTTACAAATTACAAACATTGTTGGTTTTTTTATACATTTGTTTAGTTAGTATAATGATGAATTATTATCCAACATGAAACATTACTTTGTAACTCTTTTTATATGAAACTGATAAAGTATATATCTTTACTTTTATATCCATACGGTTCAGGCAGGAAGTCTGTGGCTGTGCATACTTCACAAATGGAAGGATTGTGGTTAAATTTTCCTAAAATGAATTTAGATGATATAATATTTTATCACCTTTTTCTATAAAACATCTCAATCTGTGCCCCCAATTTTGTTCGGGACAGACAAACGAACGAATAATACGGAATGCCATATCCTCTCCAACACTGCCATATCCTCTCCAACACTGTATGATACCAAATACATTGTACTAATTTTATTATATTAATCTATTCACATTCAAATACAAGTTTTTTTCGTGCAATACTTTGCGAAGATGGTAATTACTTTCCATGTAGCTGTGAATTAAGCAACATAATGTATAAGGCAGTTGTTCTAAATTACTTGGAACAAGACTTGACAGCAATGGTCCTTAGTAAGTGGACTCTGTAGCGGCATGATTCTACAAATTTAATTTGTCAATATAAGATTGTCTTGTCATTCTTTTATACTTTATACATAATAAATGATTGCCTGTTTTGTATACACGTCTCTGTATAATTGTATGCCATCAATCCCTTGGGGATATAATTGTGCATTTCAATAATAAATATATAATATTATTATCTCTTTCATATGAAAAACTAAGAGAAATGTAAGAGAAATCTGAGTATTTAAATATAGTGCCAAAAAGTACATGCAAAAAGATGTTTAGTTGTAGATGTTTTGGGTAGATTGCCAGGTACCATCGTTTTCATCTCGCTTTTTGGTAATAAGCTTTGGCTTTTTAGAGACATTCCAGTGTGATTTTTATATGAAGAACAGCAATAAAACTATTGTTCGATTACAGTTTGTATTACAATACAATGATATTGGATTAGGTTTTCAGGTAAATGATCCAACATGCATTTTTACCGGCATTATGTAGTGTTATAAAGGATAGACTCTTGAGGACAAAAAATACTGAAGCGACAAAAAGTTGGGAAAAATCCATCAGGCTGGAATCCAAATGCAAGGCAAACTGCTGGGACTGTTACACAACAGACAAATTTATCACACAAGGTCATGAAGGACACATATATAACTAAAATATATCCAAAAAAAACAAAAAAACAAAAACAAAAACAAATAACAAACTAAACAGAAATAGAGCAAGACAACAAGGAAACTAAAGCACTAGCGGTGTGAACCCTCCTCACACAAATAAAAAACTGTGGGTAACTAAAGGGTAAGCATGTCATGCCCTTTTAATGACACACTACCGGTGATTAACTTCAAGTCCATTCAGGTGTCATTTCCAGGAATACATGAAATCTAACTGAATATTTTTAGTCTCATTTGTTCTTACATCGATTCTTAAGCCCTATACTTCATTTGTTGATGTATCTTTTGGGCTTTATTTTTAGTTTGCTGCGTGACTAAAGACTTACGGAAAGGTGTATTGTAGTGGAACATCAAATGGAAATCGTCGTTGACCAAAACTTCTTTGGTACATCTGTACTCATTTCCTTCCCGTCTTAAACAAAATACAAGGTCAAAACGAATTTATACTTGTATTTTGAATAATTTTAGAGATTTAAATAGTAATATAAGTTATAACACACATTAAGCAATGGTTTTAAGCGCAATCGGCTATATCGAGGCGGTCATTTATATTGGTGGAGGAAGTCGGAGTATTCGGCGCAAACCACCAACCTATGGTAGCTAGAAAACTAGCAATTCATAGTTTTAATCAATTATTTTTTAATTAGTACTTGGTCATATTAATCGATGGACAGCATGAACATTTCCATCTCTAAAACATGTTAAAGGACCATAATCTGATAATATAATTGCATCATTTTAAGGAAACATATTGAATGTTCACTTACCGTATAATGTAGAATGGACCTCTTCTTTCGTAACATTCTCTCTTTTGAACTTTGCCATTCGGTAAGAGTGCCATATATATGGATGGGTTTTTGCAGTTACCAAAGTAACTTTCTACTCCCGAGAAACTGGTTAAACCTCTTATTTGGTAGGGACATGGTATATTACACAGGGGCGTTGCTGCAAAATAAATAAATAATAGTAAATAAATAAACACGAATAAAAAAATAATGTTACCCTCTGATTTCAAGGAGTCAGACAATAAATTTTATAAGTGCACATCCGTTTAATTAAAGTGGTCATTGGTATCTTGGTAATTTTTGAATAGGTCGGCCCAAGCTAACAAGATCGCCGCTAAGTCATTTGGAAACAAAATATTGTAATGCTAGTATGTGTGTGTTGCTGAAAATAGAACAAGCTGTTGTAACTTTGCTAGTAATTTATTTGAAGGAAGACGAGCTAGTTGAGGGATGACGGTTCTAGCTTCTTGTTCGTCGATAAATGACGACTTAGTCTGTTCTATTAATTTCTGGGACAAAGCTTTTAGATAGTAGCTGATCTTTTCAAGATTGTCAATTGCAATTTCGGACGGTTTACTTCGCAGCGCCTTTCATTTCAGCGAAAAATTTTATTTCACTTTTGCGAATAAAATTTTTCATTTCCGAAGTCGCTTTAATTGTTATGTTCACCTTTTACCTTTCCAAAACTCTAGACCAATATCGTTTGTCGTTATACCAGAACAATCGGCGGAAATGAAATAACAATAAGATGACTAGAAATCTGGACTGTCGGAATCGACAGTGATCCCCTGTACGTAGTTGGGCCACTTACTTATAGTCAAATATATAATACCTTATTCCCATCCAAAAATAGTATGCAGTCATTCTGTAAAAATATTAAATCAATAAACCTAATGAAAAATGAAAGCTTAAACTGACAATTTTTGAAATTTGACCTGAGTGAGCCCCCGGTTTAAAAATCGATATTCTAAATCCTTATTGTGCTTGCAACTAAATATAATGTACTATATATCAGTAAAACGAATAAATTACAAAATGATAGAGAAGTTAAGGTCAAAAGCTTAAATTAAAATTTTCAAATTTCGACCCCTCTGGACCCAAATTTTAGAAAATTAAAATTCTAAAACCTTATTGCACATCTGCATATGGTGTTTGACAATACTGTATTAAAATAAAATGCATAAGACGAGTTTATTGCACAAGCTTAAATTGCTAATTTTTCAATATTGGACCCCCTGTGGGCCCCTTGTTTAGAAAATCAAAATTTTAAAACCCTAATGCGCATCTGCATATAATGTATGACAATACCATATAGAAATAATATGCATAAATTGTAGAAAAAATGAGTTTAGGTCACAAGCTTAAATTGACAGTTTATCGACATGCGAACCCTGTGGGCCCCAATTTTAGAAAATCAAAATTCTAAAACCTTATTGCGCATCTACAGGGGGTATGTAACCATTCTAAATAGAAATTAAATTCCTAAATCCAAAAGTGAAGGAGGGGTTGATGTCACAAGAAAGTGTGACGGACGGACGGAGACAGTCGCTATATTCCCGAACTCTCTTCGAAAGGGCGGGGATGAAAAGGGCCCTTATAGTTGGATGGTATATTTCCTAGATCATCGATTCCTAGATCATTTAGCTCTAAAGGTGAACAAGTGCAACTGAAAGTTTTACATCCTGGAGATTTGTTATCCCCGCAGAAAGTTCGGGGGTATAGGGATTGTCTCCGTCAGTCCGTACGCCACACTTTCTTGTGACATCAACTCCTCCTCCACTTTTGGGTTTTAGGAATTAAATTTCTATATCAATATAAAATGGTTGCATTCTACATGTACCTGTAGATGCACAATAATGTTTTAGAATTTTGATTTTCAAACAAGTGTCGAATTTTGGAATTCAAGCTTGTGACCAAAATACGTCTTTCATTTTTATATACCCGCATTTGGGGTATATTGTCGTTGTCTCCGTCCGCCCGTCTGCCCGTCTGCCTCTCCGTCCGTCACACTTTCTTGTGACATCAACTCCTCATTCAGTTTTGGTTATAGCATTTTAAATTCTTTCAAAGTAGTGTTGCATATATCCTGTAGATGCGCAATAAGGTTATAAAATTTTTGATTTCGCTCAACGGGTGAAATGTGGGACCAAAAACGAGCGAATTATCATAATATGCTTGTGACATCAACTCCTCGTTCATTATTGATGCAAGGCTTCTAAATTCATTATAGAATGATTGTACATGTGATGTAGATGCGGAATAAGGTTTTAGAATTTTGATTTCTTTCGTGGAGCGAAATTTGGGACCGAAAATGAGCGAATTTTCAAAATATGCTTAAAACATCAATTTTTGAAGCATTTTTTATTCTAGGCTTCTGGTTTCTTTATATGTAAATTGTCCGTGGTGTAGACAGGTTTCCAAATTTTCATTTTCGCTTAATGGACGAAATCAACAAATTGTCAAAATATGAATGTGACATCAACTTCTTATTGATTATTGATGCTAGGCTTCTACTTTGATTATAGAATGATTGTACATATGATGTAGATGCGCAATAAGGTTTTAAAATTTTGATTTCATTCATGGAGCGAATATTGGGACCGAAAATGAGCGATTTTCAAAATATGCTTAAAACATTAATTTCTGGGGCATTTTATATGTTAGGCTTCTGGTTTCTTCATAGGTAGATTGTCAATGATGGACAGATGCAAAAAAAAAAAATGCCCAACACACAATTTTAGACACATGGCATATAGGAAGTATTATAATTATCAAAACATGCTGTTGATTTGTTTCCCATTTAAAGCAAAAATGTAAATAAATTTTCTGACCTCATCAAATCTGTCAGCACCCCACACCCCCTCCCCTCACATTCAAATGGTCATGCCCTTATTAGGTTATGTGGGATGGACTGAAATGGTTTTTGCTAAAAAAAAAATGAAAACAGCGTAATGCAGATGTGGCACTGGGTTCTGTGGAATTCCTTTTGAATTTGTTATTTAAAAAAGTGTTTTAAAACTATTTTATTATTTTAAAAAATTTAAATATTTATACAGACTAGAGGAATTGAACCTCAAATTCGCATAGATTATACGAGTCCACCAGGGTACTGTTTTCTTTTTTTTTTAATTTTGTAAATATTTTTATATATTTGTATATATTTTTATATTTACATATTTTAACAATTTATGTTGATCCTAGCTCTATTGAGACACATGAATCGACACTGTTAGTTCACCTTTTTTTTACTTCAGGCAGTTTATCCCTTTAATTTATAATTAAAGATATTGATCCAAGCTCTAAAGAAACATAGTTAATCACTTTAATTTTCTTAAAAGATGTTGGTCCCAGCACTATTGAGGCATATGAATCCACATCGTTAGTTTATCAGAAAGTCTTTAATTTAAGATGTTGATCAACTAAAGAATGTCGGGGATTAACATATATATCTTTGATCCTAAAATAAACTTTTCAAGGTTTATTTTAACTTGGGGTAAGTTTTGTCCTTAACACTAAATTTGCATCAAAATAATCACTTGGATGATTCAAATGTGGGGGTGCAGGTATAACTGTCGTCTACGACAGTACTCTAGTTCAATTAATGCATTTTATTTCTATACAGTATTGTCAGGCACCATATTCTATATAGAATAGTTGCATACCACATGTAGATGCACAATAAGGTTTTAGAATTTGGATTTTCAAAACAAGGGGCCCACCGGAATTGAACTTCGAAAATTTTGAATTCAAGTTTGTGACCTGAACTCGTCTTTCATTTTATGCGTATTATTTCTATACAGTATTGTCATGCAGACGTGCAATATGGTTTTAGAATTTTGATTTTCTAAAATTGGGGCCAACAGGGGTCGAATTTCGAAAAATTGTCAATTCAAGCTTGTGACCTAAACTCCTCTTTCATTTTTTCAATTTATGCATTTTATTTTCTATACGGTATTGTCATTCACCATATGCAGATGCGCAATAAGGTTTTAGAACTTTGATTTTCTAAGATTGCGGCCCATAGGGGTAGAATTTTGAAAAACTATCAATTTAGCCTTGTGACGTAAACTTGTCTCTTGTTTTTCAATTTATGCATTTATTTCTATCCAGTATCGTGAAACACCATATGTAGATTTGCAAAAATGTTTTAGAATTTTAGTTTTCTAAAATTGGGACCCACAGGGGTCGAAATTTGAAATGTTCAATTTAATTAAGCTTGTGACCTAATCTTCTCTTTCATTTTGTAATTTATGCATTTTGCTTATATATAATATTGTCTTACACTGTAATGTAGTTGCACAATAAGGATTTAGAATATCGGTGTTAAAACTATGTGTCCACTCATCAGGTCAAATTTCAAAAATTAGAATGGGAAATGTGTCAAAGAGACAACAACCCGACAAAAGAGCAGAAAACAGCTTAAGGCTACCAATGGCTCTTCAACGCAGCGGAAAAATCTCGTACCCAGAGGCGGGCCTGAGCTTGCCCCTAAACAATAATGTATACTCTTTCAGCAAAATGGACGCCACACTAAACTCCCAAACATAAAAATGAACCAAAATTTAAAAAAACGCACAAGACTAACAAAGGCTACAGGTTCCTGAATTGGAACAGGCGCAAAAAGGCGGCATGTTTAAACATGTTAAAGTTAGTTGCGCAATAAGGTTTTCGAATTTTGATTTTTTAAAATTGGGGTCCACATGGGTCGATCACCTATAAACTCCTCATACATTTTTCATTGTATGCTTTAATTTCTATACAATATTGTCACATACTGTATGTAGATGTGCAATAAGGTTTTAGAATTTTGATTTACAAAAATTGGGGCCCACAGGGGTCGAATTACGAAAATTGGAAATTTAAGCTTGTGACCTAAAATCCTCATTCATTTTTAACTTCATGTATTTAATTTCTCTACAGTATTGTCACATACTATGTGTAGATGCGCAATAAGGTTTTAGAATTTTGATTTTCAAAACTTGGGGCTCACAGGGGTCGAATTTCGAAAACTTAAAATTTAAACTAAACTCCTTATTCATTTTTCATTTTATGCTTTTAATTTCTATACAATATTGTCACATACTGTATGTAGATGCGCAATAAGGTTTTAGAACTTTGATTTTGACAACCTGAGGCACACAGAAATTGTATTTTGGAAATATCGAATTTAAGCCTGTCCCTTAAACGCCTCTTTCATTTTGATTTAGATTTAGCAAAGGACCAGGGGCGGTTAGGCCCATAAATGGCCCCAAAAATGAAGTTTTTTCAAGATACTTTAATTGAAGTGCATTTGCCCCTAAAATTGATATGAATATTTATCGTATTTCCCCATGCCTATATCGACCTGCTGAGGCCTTCACAATTTCCCGTATTTCGGCACTGTGACGTCGTAAGGAGTTGACCCGACCCTAATATGAGCTGACCCGAATATATCAGCGACGTCATAATGTTTGACCCAACGTTGGCCCGAATATATCAGGAAACATCCAGTTATAGGCAGATGGCCATTGAAAAGTAAGAAATTCCATTAAGATTGCTAGTTAACAATACGACAAATTTATCATCAAGTTTTCTTCAAACAAATATTGTAAAATATAAGCCGCTCGACACAATATGAAGCTTTTTTAGCTCGTTCGCTACGCTCACTCGCCGAAAAAGCTTCGTGTCTCGCGGCTGATACTTTACGATATACGTTTGCAGAAAACCTGATAATATGTACATCTATTTTAAAAATCAAAACTTAAAATCTATTATTTTATTTATGTGACGTCACAAGCAGCACGTGAAAACACCCGGTTTAGAGAAAGTTGTGAAAAAATATGCAGTTTTCCTGTATATATCTTCAAATTAAACATCCTCCACAAGCGAGTACCAACTTTTCCTTAAAAATATAAAACAATAAAGGAAAGATACTACAGATATTGAAATATTTTGTTGGTACTTGCCTGTGGAGGCAGTTTAATTTATATATATATATATATACTCTCTCAAAAAAGAAACGCAACATACAGAAAATAGGAAATTTACTTCATATATTATTTTCATAATTTATGATATAAATAATTTACACAGGAATGCAAAAATTGGCACACTTCTTGTTCATGAGTTCTTTTACCTTGGAATATCACAGTTTGTCACATATTGTCAATAAATCACTCATAAATTGTCAATATCTGGTATGTCCACCATTTGCTTGTAACACAGCCCCGACTCTTCTTGGCATAGATTGAATTAAACGCTGAGTTCGAACACGCGGTATCCTTTGCCACTCAAACTGAAGTGCCTGCTGTAATTGTTGCAGATTTTGCGGTGGTGGTTGTCGTTGGCGCACGCGCCGATCCACTTCATCCCACAAATGTTCAATTGGATTAAGATCGGGTGATCGTGACGGCCAACGGATCACATTGACATTCTGTTGTTCTAAAAAGTCTACTGTTACACGTGCTGTATGTGGTCGGGCATTGTCGTGCTGAAAAATTTCTCTCCGAATGTCAATTACGGGCAATAAATGAGGTCGTAAAATTTCGTCTCTATACCTAACAGCGTTCAGATTGCCTTGGATATGTATCAGCTGTGTGTTTCTGGCATAAGAAATAGCGGCCCACATCATAACACTGCCTCCGCCAAAATTGTCTCTCTCCACAACACAGTTTTGCGCAAAACGTTCGTTTCGGCGCCTTTCGACCATCTCGCTTTTCCAGTTGAAAACGTGACTCATCGCTGAACCATACTCTTCTCCAGTTCTGTAAATTCCATGCACGAACTGTAGTACACCATCTAACCCTCGCTCGGCGGTGTTGGCGTCTCAGTGTTGCTCCAAAGTAAGGTCTTCTTGCCCTCAATCCATGAGAACGTAACCGATTGCGTACTGTCTGTGCTGATATACGGCGCAACCCAGGAACGTTTACAGCTGTTTCTGTTGCAGCAATAGTCCTATTCCGCAGATGGAAAAGTCTGATGTAACGATCTTGCGCCCTGGTTGTAACACGCGGGCGCCCTGAACGTGGCCGATCTGTCGTAGTACCAAGCTGCAGGTAGCGTCCCCAAAGGCGTGAAATTGTGCTACGATGAACATTGTACGTTACAGCAACAGCATTCTGTGATTCTCCGGCCTCTAGTCGTCCGATAGCGATATTCCGGGTAGCAGCGTCTAACCTTGGCATAGCGTCACCTCATCAGAATTTTATTTTACGAATGCATTCATGAAAAGAAATACCGGGTTTTTATACCGACTGACTGAGCTAAAAAATAACCCATGATTTGCAGGTGAAAGTCGACCCAGTTTTTGGCAATGCGTAAATCGTAGGGTGTCCCAGATTGCGACCAAAGTCGTTTACGGGTGGATGAATTTAAATGATTGTACCTGGAAACTTTTTATGAAGGTGTAATTATGATCATGTGTACATATATTTTGATATTTATTGGTTATTTGTCCGGAAAAATAATATTTCAAAAAGATAATCTGATGTTGCGTTTCTTTTTTGAGAGAGTATATATACTGAGACTACTATAATAGTATGTTATAGTAGTCTCAGATATATATGACTACATTTTTAGGAAAATTTTACGTAATCTTATGTTTATAAACGTTCAACACTAGAATTTCACATGTTTTTTCCTGGATATGACTGAACGAAACAATTATTATGAATAAAAAATATTATAAAATCGGAGACAAATGTACGTATTTTTACATGAATTCCTAGCCCAGACGCGATAGCCGCGATCGCTCACTATGGCACGCTGTTGTTATATTTATTCAATTTCGAGATATCTTATTTAGTTAAATAATAATTTTATCTTATTAAAATGTTTATAAAGATATTTTATTAAATATATATGATATCTCTATAAGTTAATAAGATATCTATATTAATTTATAAGATATCTTTTATATAGTTAATAATAGAGATATCTTATTTACTTAATAAGATATCTTATAAACTAATAGAGATATCTTATAAACTTATAGAGATATCTTATTAACTTATAGAGATATCTTATTTAACTGGTTATAAAGATATCATATTAAATATATAAGATATCTCTATAAGTTAATAAGATATCTCTATTAATTTATAAGATATCTCATTAACTATACAAGATATCTTTTATATAGTTAATAATAGAGATATCTTATTTACTTAATAAGATATCTTATTTACTTAATAAGATATCTTATAAAATAATAGAGATATCTTATAAACTTATAGAGATATCTTATAAACTTATAGAGCTATCTTATTATCTTATAGAGATATCTTATTTACTTTCAAATTACATAAGATATCTTATAAAAATTAAAGATATCTTAATACTTAATAAGATATCTTGTTAAATAAATAAGATATCTTGGAATTTGAATAAATATAAAAACAGCGTGCCATAGCTCACGCGTTGCTTTTCAACGTTTTAAGTTTTTGAGAACGGGTTCGAATCTATTAAAATATATTTATTTTTGTTACTATAATTTTCGATTGTTTTCATTTTTTAAAAATGTAATTGTATGTGAATGATAAGAACATAAAAATAAAAAAGTTAATATTAATCTTAGAATTGAAGGTAGCACTTCAAGGATATGTTAAGCACAATAATTTTCTTATAAAAATCCAAAACCAGTAATTCTCCCGGGTTAATTTTAAACCGATAGTTTTCGAATTTGTAATTCGTACCAAATGTATTAGTAATACAAAAGAATTTCTATTTTGGAAAAGAATCGTAAAACGATCACAGACTAGAAACTTTTCCAGAACTGAGCTTTAAATACTCCATTAATAACAAAGTTCACAGGGTAGCCGTGATCCGTTTAAGCGTGGTATGATTACCAGTCAGTAGATGACAGGGTCGATACTGCACATTTATTTTCATTTTTTTAATCTAATTTTCGTTTATTTTTACCAGAAACAGGATAAAAGGGTATATGTTTTACTTTTTAATTTTATAAATAACGAAATAAACTGAACAATTATTATTAAAATTGACCGTATTTGTGATATAATGGGGAAAAAATGATTTCAACACATGTCAATAATTTTCTTTAAAAAATCCATACAAATTAATTCTGTATTATTTTATAATTAAAATTAAAACATAAGAATTTACTTACTGAAGAATTTCTATTTTACGAATGAATGCAGATTACAGATTTTTCGAAGATTTAGCTTTAAATACGCTATGAATTACGTCTGTTTGTGACTTCGATGCGATATCTGTGATCGAATACTCGTGACATAATAGCGTTGAACGGCAGTAGATGATTCTGATCAAAAAATAAAATAGGAGGTGCACAATGACATGAGGTATGGAAGATTCCCTGAAAGTTTCACGGAAATCCATTCATTGCTGTAAGAGCGGTTGCGGATAAATGAAAGTGTGACGACGACGCGGACGACAACGCAAAACGACACATAGTGATCCCTATGTGTCGACCCTGCTACGCAGGCGACACAAGATAGAAAGAATCAATGTAGAAATTCTCTATTCTAATATTCTAAATCCGAAAATGTTAAAACCATGTTTTTAATAATACCAATTCTGTCGCCAAATCTTTTATTGATGGCACCCTTTATTTCTTTCATTATAATTTAAAAAAAAAAAACATAAAACCAACCAAAAATTATATAAACAACATAAACTAGCTGGAGTTCAATTTGTAGGTTCGAACTCATCATCTTCCTATCCCCCTAAAGTTTTGTGTACGCATAATCGATCACGGCTACCGCTTAGACATTGGTTATCGTGAAAAATGGCGTATTAGTGTTAATAGCTACTATTGAAAAACACTTGTGATTTGTTGATACGTTCTGGAAATGAAAATTGGCTTAATAATTAATACCTGAAACTTAAAATAAAAAATATATTAACATACAATTATACAAGTTAATTTGTGAATACACAAATGTTTTGGAAATCTCCAACGTGTGTGTCTTCCTCTATTTAATTTGGCCCTTGTATTGTCCGGCAGTCTATCTATTTCCAGTTTCAATAAAACAAGAGTATTACCTGTAATGTCTCGTTTAGTACCATTAAACATTTCCTCTAAAGTAAAGATGTCACCAATGTCAAAATTTTACTTTTTTGTTACAGCTTGTAATTATTGCCAGTTTATATGTGATTTTAACTTTAACATTTGACATATACCGTCCAAGAGTTATGCCACTTTCTGTTTTAAAATATGTGATTTGGAGGTTTTCTTTTAATATATAAGTGTTTTGTATCCACGTTCGTTCCTACAAACCCCTGACATGACACATTCATATTTTTCTGGTGGAACTTATCGGCGCCTGGTGTGTTACCTAGAAAATTCTACCTACGACGCAAATGGATTCTCTTTTGACGTAGAGAAGTAACCAATGAAAATCGTTCGTTTCGACCTGTAAAATATGAATATGGGATGTCAGGGGTTTGTAGGATGGAACGCGAATACAAAATCCTGACTTGGGATGATATAAAGTGTATTTAATGTTTCATGTTAAATGTCACAACACCAAAGATATCGGGAAATTGCAGATTCGGGACAACGGAAATAGTGTTATTCTATTTCAGCATACATTTACGTATTCTGATTACAAATTATCGATTGATTATTATTTCGGAAGACAAGAGTTTTACTTGTTTTATAAATACATGTATAAATGGGAGAGAAAGTGTTTGGAATGTAGAGTATCATAATTCTGATTTTTATTGAAAGCTGAATGCATTGTTGAGATGTCTAACTTTTAATGTGTAAATAAATTATCAGTTGGATGTTGGTTTGTAGTATATTGTTAATTACATGATTAAATGGACAAGAACAACTGTGTCAGTGTCTGGGTCTGTACAAAAATATTAAAACTGAAATTTTATAAATGTACATTTTGGTTATTATTAAAACTGGCTTACAAAAACACAAGTGACACAAAACTTTGTTAAACATTTACAAAATTCACGTGGAAAAAGCATCCATATCTAATAACCGAAATCGATCTTCTGAATTTATGCAGTTATAAACAAAATAGATATATTACATACATTTAAAAG
Organism: Mytilisepta virgata; assembly: GCA_028015205.1. NCBI lineage: Eukaryota > Metazoa > Mollusca > Bivalvia > Mytilida > Mytilidae > Mytilisepta > Mytilisepta virgata. Next base: position 25,210,384 of record CM051511.1, read on the forward strand.
TACTTTCGCATGTCTTTAATTAATGTTTAATCGAATGCAAAGCCAACACACGTCCGATATTAACGTTTCATAAATGAAACGTTCCAATGACGTCATGTTGCTTTCATGTTTTTTTACACCAAAGCATAGAATGTAGGCGATATTATCAACAAAATGAACACAAAGAGTAAATCTTTTAATTCTGTTTCAATAAAATTGAGATAACTTTATTGTATTTTAAGCTTTGCGGACAAAAAGGTTTCCTGTGGTAGATGTCTGTTTACCTAGCTCCGCTGGGTAACCGCTAGGTAAACTCAATTTGCGACTGTAAAACCTACGATTTACGTCTGCAAAGCTTCAAATACAATATAGCTATCTCCCAATTCGAATTATTAAAAGAATCCCGATATACATATAGGCGTTGATGCATGTGAATTTCTCTTCCAATGAATTTAAATTTTGTACATATAACGTCCAAAAGAATTAGTCAAGAGGTTATATAGATTATATTTGACATTTCCACATCGGAGGCGCCGTGTACAGAAAATATGCATGATATATGCTAATTCTTTATGTCTTTTGAAAGAAGACACCCTAGAAATGTGTTACTGAAAATTTTATGAATATCTGAGATGGGGCCGATTTGGGCCCTTATTGCCCCTGGTCCTTTATTTGTATATAATATTGTTCTTTATTTTCTGTAGATGTGCGAAAAAGTTTTTAATTTTGAAAATCTATTAAGGGTTAAAATTTTTGGACATAACATTGTGAAATGGGTAATTTTGCCTTGTCTCTGGAAATACTCATTTTTTTATTTCAGGGGTCTCATTTGTTTATAATATTGTTCTTCACTATGTGTATTTTAAATTTTGAAATTTGATTCAGGGTTGCGAAATTGCTAATTTTTCATTCCTAATTTTTTCTTGTGCAGTGCTGGGATGGATATCGTTTATGATGGCACCAATTTATAGTTTCTTTTAAAATAAAAATTATTTTAAATCATCAATTTTTTAGTTTTCGAAATTTCTAAATTTCTATCATTTTATTGACATGGTTCTCGGAATGCTCGTTGTTAATTTGAAACTTTAATATAAATATAAAATCATATCGCCTGATAAAATATTTAATCCTAAACGTTATCGGAAAAACATCAATATGACATAGCTCTTAACACCCTGCTGCACTTGATTTTCTTCGGTAAGCTCTACTTATGAAAAGAAAATTACGAAGACAAACCTGTAGACAATATGCAACAAAATAGCAAAAATCCATAGATAAATGTAAAATTCATTCTTCAAGAAACGAAAGAGCACACTTTTGAATAAACTTCTGCAAACCTTCACATATAAAAAGTTCAAATTAATGGTAATCGACAGTCTTCATATATCATTTTGATGTATTGCTTTATTGACTGGTTACCCAATTATCTTGTACTGGCCCCGTTCGATACCTCTGTATTGATTATAGCACGCACCCATCGTCTTCACTTTAAAATACTTTTCATTTGAAATATGTAGTAACATTTCACATGGATTGAAATTGTGAAATTAGTTTATAATATGAAATTCATCACCAATTATACAAACTGGCAAAAGTACATAATAACAAGTAATAAAGGGTTATGGTGCAAGTTTTTTTTCATTTTTAAGCCCCTGATTTGATTTTTATCTGAGTAATTTTAATTACATGTAAAGAAATTTGTTCTCCACAATTAACATATGGTGTGTTTCGGGTAATTATAACTAATTAACAATTTGACATGCATATTGTACCATGACTGTCCGGATGTTTATTGTTCCAACACACAGGTACATTGTATGTATACAGGTAAACCGTTTGCTGACCCAAAACAGCGTGATTTCATATTTAACGCTACATTTTTTTTTTAAAGAGGGGTGTGTATAAGTCTCAGGTATAAGTGGGGGATCACAAATTTCAATGCAGAGATGAAATATAATTTCAAATGTCAGACAAGTAACATTTTAATTTATTTAAAATTAATAATTTATCTTTTTTTGGTATTTATATATTGTAAACATTTGACATATTATATAATTAATTCTATTTACCTGTATGAACGACATTTACTTTCATAATGGCAAGGACGGGGTCCATAGACTTACCCAAAAACACCCAAAAACTACCCAAAAAACACCAAAAAACAATAAAATTATGGAATAAAAATTAAAGATTTATTTTCTATATAAGTTGTATTCTTCTCCAGATATATGTTTTAATATACTAAATCGAGTTGCAAAGTTTGAATTTTATTTAGGGAATTTCTTTATTTGTTGTACAAGTAGACATGGGTATCTGTACATTTAGCATTGAGTCAACGGGGAAATGACGAGAAAAAGTGTGTTTTTTTACAATTCTCTAGGGACGGAATTTAATAAAAAATTAAACAGTTAGGACCAATATTGTTTGATAGAAATATGTTTGAATATCAAGGATTGATCTGCAAAAGTTAGAAAACGGGTCAGGTTAATGAGAAAATTAACTGACTTAATTGAAGCAGCTATGCATTTTATATGGGGCAATATAATACAAAATGGCGGCTAGTATACGTCACAAAAGTCACGTGATGTCTGACTTAGTTGGATATGGGACTTGGTTGCATTGTCTGTTGTTACGTATAATCTGCACATTTGGTTTCTAGTAAAATTAACAGTCATATTTATGCTGTATTGTATTGAACAACTTGAATTATCATAGATCGCTTATGCATATCTTTATACCACGTGGTCCTCTGTACTGTAATTTCATTTTTAAAGAACTGTTCCGACTTAAGCCGAAAAACTAGCTCCGCCCGCGATATCTTCTTACTACAAGCAAAGTACACGTGGTATGCTTCTAGGTATTTGCCACCGAAAGTCTTTTGATGCTTCAATATATTTTTAACAAGGATTTGCTTGCCGTGATAAATATCTGCTCTTATCTAAATCCTTTAAAGGGACTGGAGTCGAAATGTGTTAATTGAGAATCCAATAAATCATTTATATCCCCCATGGCATAACGGTCATGACGGTCTTAAGATAATTTTAAACTAGAAGCGGTGTTAGAGTAATATATAATAAATGAAGATAATCCATTAGAAGTGTCACATGACATGTATGTTTGAGAATTTTTTATTGTTACTCTAAAGATTTTTAAATAACCAATCATTCGAGACATTTTTTAAATAAAATTGCCCTCCAAGACAACGGTACTTCATTCTGCTCATATCTGGCACCGACCCCATATAGGCATGTGGGAAGAACAATTAAAAAAGTTCTTGCAAGGGTATAAGTGTTAAATTTTTTTTAAAAGTAGCGGCACATATCGACATACAAAGTTAGAACTCGATGGAAAATATACAAAACTTCCTATTATTTTTTGAAATCTAAGTTATTCCAAGTTATGATCGTACAACATCGTCACTTGTCAAATTAAAAATGTATTTCACAAGTAATCATAGGATAATTACACATATATTATAGTAAGCATTCAAAAGTCAAGAGTAAAATTGTGGTTTTTATATAAAAAAGGCATTTTTCTAAAATACCACGTTAAAACTAAAACTGTGACAAAACTCACTATTATTGTTTTATTGTTTTCGGAAAATATGCATAAAAATCAATTTTTTGCTGGAGTTTTCCAAAAATTTAAAATGCAGGTTTAGGGCCCTATAATAAAAGTACTCATCCCATGCCTTTTTAGACTTTGGGAAACTGTGTCAACTTTCTGCTTTTTCTTTAATACCAATCGGTACTAATAACAATTTTGTCAGACAGTTTTTGTTTTAAGAAAGTAGTTTGAGCTCACCTGGCCAAAAGCCCATGAGCATTGCCATCATTTGGCATCCGCCGTCGTCTGCAGTCCGTTCGGTCTGATGCCATTGGTATTTGGTTTCTGGCTACAAATGTAGATCAATATAATGTCAAATTATGAGCTATATACAAGTGTGAAAATGTGGATTTTAAAACTTGGTTAAAACAATTTGTCAAAAATCTTCCCTGAAACTACTGGGCATAATTCAATGAAAGTTTGCATGCATGGTAGTTCTTTAGGTATACCTGCATAACAATTTTATTGCCATGAAACATATATAAACAGTTTTTGACAAGGACATGTCAATGATCTGTCGACCTAGGTCAGACCCTGAAATAAATTTTTGACGTTTATCTTCCAGAGCGCAAAATATTCAATAAAGAAAATTAATTTACATATGCATGCAGCTGTTTTCAAGGTTATTGTATTTGTGGTGAGTTTGATGCTCAAGGTGAGTGATTTAGGCTCTTTCATAGCTTCTTGTTGGTTTTTTAGCTCACCTGGCCATGGATCAAGATTTAATGCCATCATAATGCATCCGTCTGCGATCACCCGTCGCAATGTCGTCAGTTAAGTTTTAAAAAAGAAAACAAACCTTCTCTAAAACCACTGAAACTTGTTAGACATTGTCTCTCAATCATGGGATGCTGGCTACATGTAAAATCATAGTAAAAATAGTCAACCTTTTCTGCAAATAATATGAAAACGAAGGCAACTATCAAAGTTTTCACATAGACATTTTTAACTTTATTTTTTGGTTACGTAGATCTGTCATTGTGCAAAACTCCGTTTCAATTGGACATCCAGATTGATTTATTGCCATTGAAATAACAATTTTTGTAAATTTTAATTGCCTTAACCATTTCAATGCAAACAAATGGAGATAAATAATCAATGTAAGGATAAAAGTTGCTCAGCTAAGAAAGGGTCTTTATTGTGCAAACTTTCATTATATTGTACTAGTAGGAGACACGTCTCCTCCCCACTTTTCAATTCTTAACTGTTTATATATGGTACTCTGGGATAAATCGTGGTTCTTGTGCCCTGCCTTTAATTAAAAAACATAGCCTTCGGGTCTCTGTGTCTGTTCGTCCGTCCGTCGGTTCTTCCTTCCCAAGTCCGGTTTACCTACGGGTTTAAGTTTCGTTTCCGCAAAGAAAGTATGTTATCATCAACAAGCTTTATCATACGTGTGCATCAAGATATGAACAAATAAAAATTTTAGGGATGGCAACGTGTACCCGAATACTCGACTATCGCTCGGAAGGTCCGAGTATCGAGTGCCAATTTTAGTACTACGATCTTTCTTTTTTTACGTAACAATAAACAGATCATACTGCCTTTTTATGCGTCTAATTGTCCAGATAATTAACTGTTTTACTGTGTACACATCACAAGTTAAATAAACAAAACTAATCAGTGTGCTGTTTATTCTTTATTTCTTAATTAGCAAACCTAGACCCTTGACATAATTTTGAGCAATATTTAATCAAATGGCCATTAATTTCTTGTGATTCTAATGAGTAATAATTTACATTTTCAACGTTATAGACCACTGATGTTTGGTCACTGTACGTTTTCATAACACATTTGTTCGAAATTAAGGCCGAAAAACAAACACAGATGCAAGTTAATTTTCTGTTGGAAAAGAAAATTCTAAATATCTTTTGAAACGTTGAGAAAATTTAAAAAGGATTTTTTTTATATCAAATTATTAGAGTTTTATGCATTAAAAAATGCTACGGCGTATTTCGTACGCAGACATGGTACGCGGTACGCAACACAAGCAGTATACCGTACGCAGATGCAAATTTTGGAATATTTGCACAGAATAACGGTTTTCAAACTGTAATTTAAAACGTACGCTGGATTCAAGCTGTAAATCTATTGCGTATTCCGGATTCAATGGGGAGGGGTGTTATAGCCCCACACTTCCGGGCTATGTACTAATACTCTATATGCAGTCGGTAAATTCTCCCCAAATCCCTTATTTTTCTATCGTTCTCACCTTTTTTGATATTTCTTCCTCGCTTGCAATTCGTTGATAAATAATCTTAAATGGTCATTTTTAATTCTCTTTTCCGACGATGATGTTCGTTAACATCGACTCACTGTCCGACTGTTGTTCGTTAACATCGACTGTTTTTATATATATAACTAGGTGGCCTTATTTTTTTATATTACAATTGAAGAACAACTGAAGGTTGCACGTTTTTTTATGGAAATAATGTAATTTTTCCGTTGCCGTTTCCGTATTCCGTTTCCGCCTTTTAGTAACACCCCTAAGGACCATTGCTGCAAAGTCTTGTTCCAATTGTCCAAAAGGTTTCACGAAAGATTTTTCAATGCATTTTCGCATATGTTCCTATGCTAAACTAAGTGTGGCTGTGGCGGCAATATCGGTTGATGTCCGGGTCATCGGACATCCTTGTGAAAGATCATCATCAGAGGACCATTGCTGCCAAGTCTTGTCCCAATTGGCTAGGTGGTTTCAGACAAGAATATTTTTAAATGGCTTTTCTCATAGTGTACTATGTTAAACTATGCCAAGTCTTGTCCCAATTGGCTAGGTGGTTTCAGACAAGAATATGTTTAAATGGCTTTTCTCATAGTGTACTATGTTAAACTATGCCAAGTCTTGTCCCAATTGGCTAGGTGGTTTCAGACAAGAATATTTTTTAATGGCTTTTCTCATAGTGCACTACGTTAAACTATGTACGGCTCTCGCAGCAATTTTTGACAGCGGGCAGGGTCATCTACTATAATTCTGAGAGAACTACATAAGGACTATTGCTGTGAAGCTTTGTTCCAATTGGCCCAGCAGTTTCAGAGGAGACCTTTGGTATGGAAAGTTTGCTATGACGATTGACAACGACGGATGACAGGTGAGCTAAAAAGGTCCTTCATGTATAGGTGCCCTTTACACAGAGGTTAATTTTACAAGCAGTGCACAGCCTCGATGGTCTTGTGCTCGCCTTCAGTGTGGAAAGTCGTGGGTTTGATTCCTGGTCGGGTCAAATCATACATTAAAATTGGTATTTGCTGCTTTTCACCAGGCATGCAGCATCTAGTAGTAAGAGCAAAAAACTGGTCAGATTGGAGTCAGTATAATGTGTCCGGGGGAGGTGATATATCTTCCTGCGGACTGTTACCTCATGAACTAGCACGTTAAAAATCCGGCTCAGTATGTCGGTCTAGTACAAAGCAGGGTTCATATTCATATCACATCAATATGTTCTCGTCCTGACATGCATGTAATTATTGCCACTGGACATAAAACTAATTCATCAATCTATCCATACAAGCAGTGCTCATGACAGAGAAATTCTCATAATGCCTTTTATAGATAATGATTTGGGATATAAATGCACCCTTTTGACTTCAAACAAAGCCAAAATAACTGAACAAAACCAAGTTATATTGCCATCCAAAAAATCATGATCAGCTGAGACCAGTTAGATCAGTTTAGCTTTAGGTATATATGTAATGGAAAAAAATAAATTTTTACAAACATGTGTGAAATTCTCTTAATTAACCAGTCTTGATTGAATGCAAGGCAATATATTTTGTCTTGGTTTTAAATATATTCAAAGTTCACAAAAATAAAGGCAAGATTAAACAAGGCAAAATAATTGTTTGAAATCAAATTAAATGGATTATTAGTTGTTTATATTCTTCCTTCCAAAAAAATTGAGCCAGAGTATGTTTAGTGACAATTCACATATATACATTACTGTTCTGGCTGTTCTGTCAACATATTGAAACTTCTACACATTCAGTAATAACAAGAGTGGACACACAAAAATGTCTCGCCTGTCGTGTATTTCTAATGAAAGTAAATGCTATCAGACATATTGCATACAGTATTCGAGAAACAGGCCAAAACACAAAAACTTAACTATAACCACTGAACCATGGAAATGAGGTTAAGGTCAGATGACACCTGCCAGTTGGACATGTACCTTACAATCCTTCCATAGACCAAATATAGTAGACCTATTGCATATAGTATTCGAAAAACAGGCCAAAACACAGAAACTTGACTATAACCACTGAACCATGAAAATGAGGTCAAGGTCAGATGACACCTGCCAGTTGGACATGTACACCTTACAATCCTTCCATACACCAAATATACTAGACCTATTGCTTATAGTATTTTAGATATGGACTTGACCACCAAAACTTAACCTTGTTCACTGATTCTTGAAATGGGGTCGAGGTCAATTGAAAACTGTCTGACGGGGATGAGGACCTTGTAAGGTACGCACATACCAAATACAGTTATCCTATTACTCATAATAAGAGAGAAATTAACATTACAGAAAATCTTAACTTTTTTTTCAAGTAGTCACTCAACCATGAAAATGAAGTCAAGGACAATGTACATATGACAGAAGGAGACTTCGTAACATAAGGTATCTATATACATAGTATAAAGCATCCAGGTCTTCCACCTTCTAAAATATAAAGCTTTTAAGAAGTTAGTTAACGCCGCCACCGCCGCCGCCGCCGTATCACTATCCCTATGTCGAGCTTTCTGTGACTAAAGTCGCAGGCTCGACAAAAATTTAGGTGTACAAACAGTTGTTTTACAGCATTTTGCTTCATTTCTTAACTTTTCTCAGTGACTAAGGTACATGTAGTCAAATATTTACACAGATTCAATGTTAACCAAGAAATGTTTTATTTCCATATTTCCACTAAGGATATTATTAACTGAGGCTCCCACTAGCATGTATCACCTGGACTATGTCAATTTTGACTGGCAGCCTTGAACATTGCTGTCAAGTTCCAACTGGCTCACTGGTTTCAAACAAGAAGATCATTCAGTGAACTTTCCCCATTAGGTCCTATGTTAAACTACATTCTGCTCTGGCAGGCATCTTGGATGTTGGACAGGGTCATTGGATATACTTCTGAAAGAGGACCAACTAAGGACCACTGCTGCCAAGTTTTGTTCCCATTGGCCCTGGGGTTTCAGACAAGAAGATCTTAAGTAAATTTCCCATAGGGAACTAGCCATGAAATTGGTACTCGGAATATATACTATTATGAAATAATGAAATTTTTGAAAAACAAACAAAGTACCCCCCTCATGCATAGTACTGTGCTTAGAGTTATAGAATATGACTATTATTTTCTGTGATTTTGGTATTTGAATCAGATCTCACTGAAATTACTATCGTAGATTGTTTATTTGTTCACACCAACATTATCATTTTTTATCAATATAAACATGTAGATAAATCCAAAGGTCACTTTATGTACATGTATATGCCAGATTCAAAATTTTGTTTTACATGGATTCTTGGAGATAAATAATTCAACTCCAACACTGCATTCTTAAAATTATAAAACCAATACAAATATATGATTTAAAATGAAAATATAAAATGAATTTTCAAAACTTCATTAAAATCTTCACACATTCAAATAAATATACTGTTAAAAAATTCAACATCATCTTGCTTCAAATTGGTCTTCCTTCCCCTAAATATTTACTGAATGTTTTAGATATAATACAACACACGTTCTCATCGGAGTCGATGAAATGTACATCTTTTATGTAATTCTCTTTGCCGTTCATGTGTTTACCATATTCTTCTACTCCTTTGTAGTACTGTATGGCACAGAAAGGTTTGGGGATTCCATAATGTCCTAAAAAATGAATGTTTTAAGGTAAACACCATAAAGATTATTGATACACAGATTTTCTTTTTCTGTTTTAAATCTTATCCACTAAAACAGTTGACTCTAAAAAGTCTAAAATAATCTGACTTATCCATAGTTCCGTAGTTCCATAGTTCCATTAAAAGATTTCAAAGGATGACTAATGGAAAGTGAAGATATCCAAGAGGAAAGTCAGACTTAAACATATGGACTATTCTTGTTGTATACACTCATTACACTGTAAATTGTTTTTATCTGCATCTCTTACATGTATAAATGTTTGCTAGGATACCCCCGCTTTGCCTTGCCCATGGTAAAGTTTCATAAGATATTTGCATCAATTTAAGCATACTCATGGTTGCCTTTACTACTCCAAAACATGATATATCTGTTCATGTTTCGAATGGCTGATGTGGCTTGGGAAGTATAGGTACAGCAAAAATTCTTATTTTTTTTCAAATTGAACCTGAAACATATACCAATACAGATCTAGAATTAAGAATATTAGTTATAAAATAGAAGTCCAATTATCTCCCTTGTGTAATATCGGAAAGCAAAAATTTTCCTTCATGCACATCTTTGGATGATGTACTTCCTTTGTGTAAAGTTTCGTTGAAATCCATTGAGCGGTCTAGGAGGAGTTGCGCTTACAAGGTTCATATATAATGTATAAGCCAAAAAAAAAGAAGTCCAATTATCTCCCTTGTGTGATATCGGAAAGCAAAGATTTTTCTTCATGCACATCTTTGGATGATGTACTTCCTTTGTGTAAAGTTTCGTTGAAATCCATTGAGCGGTCTAGGAGGAGTTGCGCTTACGAGGTTCATATATAATGTATAAGCCAAAAAAAAATAGAAGTCCAATTATCTCCCTTGTGTGATATCGGAAAGCAAAGATTTTTCTTCATGCACATCTTTGGATGATGTACTTCCTTTCTGTAAAGTTTCGTTGAAATCCATTGAGCGGTCTAGGAGGAGTTGCGCTTACAAGATATATGGACAGAAGGACAGACAGACAGACAGACGGACGGACAAGGTGATTCCTATATACCCCCCCAAACTTTAGTTTATAATAACACCTGTTATGAAGCCATGTACCTCAAGGTATACTCGCCTTGTCATAAATATATATGATTTTGCATTGAAATGTTATCTTGGGACTGTAATTCTACTTCAATAAACCAAAATTTCAACATAAAAGTCTAGATTTTGGACTTCTTCAACATTTTAAATCACCTGAAGATGCGAGTAGAGTGATTTATAGAAAATTAGAGTCAACTGTATATATTTGGAGGTGGGCTTCAGCTGTATAGCGATAATATCAGTATGACTTGGAGAATTTTTTGTATTATGAATATTTCAATTTGCTATGCCTTCAGGATTTCAAATAAAAAAACACAAAACAAGAAATCAGAAATTAACTCTGTTAATGTTCTCACCTGTGCCAATAGCTGTGAAAGCCACTGACTTATGGTTGTGTCCATTAGCCTCATGTAAAGCAGAGACAATTGCTGCTTTCAGATCGCCTAGACATTTTTTCTGTTCTGCATTGGCTTGCCACATCGGTCCGAATGTATGTATTATACAATGATATGGCAGATTTCCAGCTTTTGTAGAACAGCACGTGCCTATAATGAGTTCTCCTTTTTTTAGCAGATGTTCTTCAAATTCCTTTTCAATCTGTTCACCAGCTGCCTGCAAAATGTTAAGGGCAATACCTTTGGTATGTTGGAGATTTTTGTTTGCTGGGCTAACCAATGTTTCTACTTTCAAATTTTTAAAATCTGCAGTATAGACCAAAAGATTTATTCCTTCTTTGGAAGTGAATTCATATCCGTTTTTGAGATCTTCTTTCAATTCTGTGGTTTCTTTGGACTGATTTTCTTTTTTCTTCTTATGCTTCTTCAACGGTACTGCCATTCCAATTTTAACTTGTACTGAGTACTTGGCCTCTTGTGCCTTTTTGATGTTGAGTGCTTTAATAATAATTCTTTTCTTACTGAAAGACAGAAAAGCAAATACTCCACCTATACTATTTTCAACTTCTTTTTCAATCTCTTCCAAAAAAATTGTCATCTTTTTCTGCAAGGGGATATCAACTTCAGACATTTTATGAATGTCCTCCATTTTGCTCTTTACACTTTTTAATATAGTTTCAGGATCAGTTCCTTTCTTAAGTGTCAAGACCATTGTTCCTTTTTCATAAAGATTTGAAACAACTTGCTTAAACCATGGATCCTTTTTCCCTATGTGAAGTAGGGTAGCATAATCGTCTTCAGATAAGTTAATGTTCAAAGTGTTGTCAATGAATTCCTCCAATTCCTTTCGGATCTCTTCAGCTTCTTTCGTTGTTCCTTCCAAGATGGCTTTCTTCCCAGGTTCATCAAGACTAATATGGTACCCAACCTTTCGAAGTGAATAAATCTTTCTGCTTACTTTTTTGACTGGAGGTGCTATCTTGAAAATAACTTTTTTTGGTATCTGAAATTATTAAAGATATCTAAAAACAACCATTCTGATAGTATTGCTGAGCAATACAATGTCCCGTACCGACTTGAGCTGTGAGAAAACACACCAAATGCTCCTTGACTAAATGAATGAGATGCACACATATGGACAGATTGATTCCTAAAAATCCTATAACTATGTTTGCAAGTGTTCACAATAATTACCCGATCTACCTGAAACTCAAACTTGATCAGCATCTCATCATCATAAGCTCACATACCAAAATTAAGATCACTTGATAAAAGGGTTTGCATAAAAAGTCTAGACAGGAGTGGACACACTATATGTCTTGCCTGAGTATGCACATGGACACAGAATAATGATTATCCGATAGTCAACATTTTGCAAGTCAAAAGAAAATGCGTTAAACTGAGGTCAAGGTCAAAAGCCATGTGTTATACCGACATGTATCCACTAAGAACTATCTATTAACCAAATATGGTGGGTATAGGTATTAAAGTTGCTGAGAGATGGACCTAATCTCGAAAATGTGACAAAGTCACTCAAGCATGCAACTGAGGTCAAAAGTGATTCCTATTTGCAAGGACAAAAACTCTCACAACTGATCGATCAGTGCGAAACTCAAACTTGATCTGTTACTCATCACTATAAGTTCATATACCAAAAATAAGATCAGTTGGTAAAACAGTTTCTGACAAAAGTCCGGAAAACTGTAGTGTGACTGACTGACTGACGGACGGACAGAGTGCAAATATATAGTCCCCTTTGGTGTTACCAGTAGGGGACTACTAAACAGATACCGTATTAAAAAATTATAATCCAATCTTCAAGCTATCCTTAAGTGTTTTTACTTCCACATCAGAGCTCACCTTCAGCTTACTGAAGTTAAATCAGATTAATTTCACTTACGTTCACTTAATTTCAATAAGTCGCTTTGAGTCTCGGGGTATAACATGGTATAAATGATTTTGGTCATGTTAACTTATTTGTAGATCTTACTTTGTGGAACATTTTTGCTGTTTACAGTTAGTCTTTATCTATAATAATATTCAAGATAATAACCTAAAACTGCAAAATTTCCTTAAAATTAACAATTTAGGGGCAATAACCCTTCAAAGTGTTGACCGATTCGTCTGAAAATTTCATGGCAGGTAGATCTTGACCTGATGAACATTTTTACCCTGTTTATTGCTTTAGTTTTTGAGATACAAGACAAAAGCTGCAGTTTACCCCTATGTTCTATTTTTAGCCATGTCGACCATGTTGGTTGGGAGGTGGGGTCATCGGACAAATTTTTTAAACCAGATACTATAATGATGCCTGTGGCAAAGTTTGGTTCCATTTGGCCCAGTAGTTTCAGAGGAGAAGATTTTTGTAAAAGTTAACGGACGACGACGGATGCCAAGTGATGAGAATAGCTCACTTGACCCTTTGGGTCAGGAGAGCTAAAAAGTTGTACAAAATTCTTGGCAATGGACCCAAAAAGCATCTTTACCTTTACGGTATTTATCATAAAATTTTTGTTTGTTAACATAAAAATGCATGGGATACAATCGTTTATGATAAAAACAAAATTACTAAGTATAACAAAGGAACTGTAGACAAATCCAGGCCTCCAAAAATGGGAAAAAATCAGGTCTGTATTATACAGTGTTTATTCTATACTTCATGCTCATACAACTCTGCACAAAATTTCTTGTCAAAAGATGTTTTAGTAGCCAAAATAAGCTCTCCTGTATTGGCCTTAATACATGTATAATAAATAAAAAAACATACCTCCATATGTGCGATGTCCTTCTTCAATACATCTAATACTGCCTCATTCTGATCCTTCTTGCCAATTGCCTGAATATGATATTTATATACTTGTGGTTTTTTACTATAGATGTGCCAAGATGAAGTTTCTCCTGAAAAGAAATTACAATAATTTATGCCAATATTTTATCGTATTAAATAGTAAAATATAACTAACAAAAATACACAAATGAAATGAAACCTAAAAGTGATAATTTCAAATTGCAATACATCATTGCAGTTACACAAGGCATTTGAATATCAAATCTGATTGGCCAATTTGTTGTTGTTGATATCGTTATTTTGCATTTGGTAAAAATTACTGTATTCAAGGAAATCAAAGTACTTGGTTATATTATTTTCCTTTGCTAATTTTGAATCCTGGATAACAACAAAAATTGATACATAATTTTTTTTTCAGTATTTGAGTTAAATACAATATTTTTAGTCTTTATAAATGAGAATTTCAATTTCTACCGAAGTCCATCTACATTTACATAAAGAAAATTTTCACTTTTTTTAAGGAGAACCAATGGTTTCAGTTCAAATGAGATTCACAATGCACTGTTTATTGATATTAAGGGTTGCATATGCAATACCAATGAATACAGGACCCTCCTGACATACATAAAACTAATCAACACTAGGTCATGGCGAGATTTTAAAATTAACATATAATCTTACTGAAGTTGGGCAATTTTATGGGTGACACATAAATTGTACACAGTACTCTTTGTAAGAGGAATTCTATATGACATATAAAACCTTACCATGTCCACCTTCTATTCCTCCTTTCTTTAGTTTCTTCATCATGTCTTTGAAATCTGTTGTTGAAGCAAACATTCTTACGACCCTGATGTAACTCAATTTGCTGGTGGAATGTGATTTGGTGTTTTCATCATAAATTTTATCTGTGTTCTTTATAATTTTTGTCATCAGCAGATCTATTTGTTTTTGTAAGGACATTCCTGCAAAACAGTCAGACAATTAAGTGCTAGTCTTATCCTAACAGAATTTGATGAACTACGTTATGAAATATTTTGAAACTTTGCAGGATTGATGACATAAATACAAATGATCCATTTTTGTAGAAAAATAACGGAATCTATATACAATTAATGTCACATACAGAGAACAGAAACTTCACTGATTTCTATAATTTGGTCTTGCAAGCAGAGGTTGGTCTGATTACTTTCAATGTAATTGATTAAATTACTATTACTTTGTCATTTGTATGCTTAAATTAAATTAATGATTACTTCATTTCTCAAAGTAATTAATTTAAATTAATGATTACATTCATTGGCAAAGTAATCATGACTACATCTGATTACAATGAATTTCAAAATAACCCATTTGAATGATGTTAATGAATAAATGTTATTACTATAGCACTCTCTGGAAGATAAAATATAGATGAAATAAAGTTACCAGTGAAAAACATATCTAAAATTCTAATACTATTGTTTAAAAAATTCTAAACAAAATTAAAAATCATTGCATTTTACATGTCCTTATATATAACAGATTTGTCACAATTTGTGTTTGTGCTAATTAGATAAATTTTCACATGTCTGATTTATCTTTTATCATATTGCCCTGAGAGACAGCTACCCACTGAAATACTAGAGGCTCTCAAGAGCCTGTGTCGCTCACCTGTATCTAATGTGATTTTGGAAATTATGTAAAATTATATAATGATTGAGACCAAGATTGGTTTAATTTGACACAGTATTTAAAATTAAAAACAGGTCATCTTAGTGTAGTCTTACAATAGCTACTGAAGACATCTTATCATTATTATTTTTGAATATGTGGTCAAGTTGTGACCATTCAGAATTTTTTTTACAATTTTCTGATAGACTTCTAAACATCTTGGATGATGGATCGGCAACAAAGTAACAACACTTGGTCAGCACCTCATAAGGAACATTCATGCTATGTTTTGTTACATTCCATTCAGTGGTTCTCTAAAAGAAGTCATTTGTATGCATTTCCCATAGGGTTAAATGTTAAACTTAGTCCCCTGCTGGCGGCCATCTTGGATGATGGATCGGCTACAAAGTAACAACACTTGGTCAGCACCTCATAAGGAACATTCATGCCAGATTTAGTTTCATTCCATTCAGTGGTTCTCTAAAAGAAGTCATTTGTATGCATTTCCCATAGGGTCCTATGTTAAACTAAGTTCCCCGCTGGCGGCCATCTTGGATGATGGATCAGCTACAAAGTAACAACACTTGGTCAGCACTTCATAAGGAATATTCATGCCATGTTTGGTTTCATTCCATTAAGTGGGTCACTAAAAGAAGTCATTTGTATGCATTTCCCATAGGGTTCTATGTTAAACTAGGTCCCCTGCTGGCAGCCATCTTGGATTATGGATCGGCTACAAAGTAACAACACTTGGTCAGCACCTCATAAGGAACATTCATGCCATGTTTGGTTTCATTCCATTCAACGGTTCTCTAAAAGAAGTCATTTGTATGCATTTCCCATAGGGTCCTATGTTAAACTAAGTCCCCCTCTGGCGGCCATCTTGGATGATGGATCGGCTACAAAGTAACAACACTTGGTCAGCACCTTATAAGGGTTCATTCATGCCAGATTTAGTTTCATTCCATTCAGTGGTTCTCTAAAAGAAGTCATTTGTATGCATTTCCCATAGGGTCCTATGTTAAACTAAGTTCCCGCTGGCGGCCATCTTGGATGATGGATCAGCTACAAAGTAACAACACTTGGTCAGCACTTCATAAGGAATATTCATGCCATGTTTGGTTTCATTCCATTAAGTGGGTCACTAAAAGAAGTCATTTGTATGCATTTCCCATAGGGTTCTATGTTAAACTAAGTCCCCCGCTGGCGGCCATCTTGGATTATGGATCGGCTACAAAGTAACAACACTTGGTCAGCACCTCATAAGGAACATTCATGCCATGTTTGGTTTCATTCCATTCAACGGTTCTCTAAAAGAAGTCATTTGTATGCATTTCCCATAGGGTCCTATGTTAAACTAAGTTCCCCGCTGGCAGCCATCTTGGATGATGGATCAGCTACAAAGTAACAACACTTGGTCAGCACCTCATAAGGAACATTCATGCCAGATTTAGTTTCATTCCATTCAGTGGTTCTCTAAAAGAAGTCATTTGTATGCATTTCCCATAGGGTCCTATGTTAAACTAAGTTCCTCGCTGGCGGCCATCTTGGATGATGGATCGGCTACAAAGTGACAATACTTGGTCAGCACCTCATAAGGAACATTCATGCCAGATTTAGTTTCATTCCATTCAGTGGTTCTCTAAACAAGAAGATTTTTGAAATTTCAGCCAATCAGAACACATTATTGGGCCTGGCAGCCATGTTGAATATTCGATCAGCACCAAAATTACAAATTCTGTAAAGGACCTTCACAGGAACATTGCTGCCAAGTTTGGTTCCATTTGGTTCAGTGGTTTTTTAGAAGAAGATTGAAATGTGAAAAGTTAACGGACGGACGACGGACGACAGACGACAGACGGACGACGGACGACGGACGCAAAGTGATGGCAAAAGCTCACCCTGGCTTTTAGCCAGGTGAGCTAAAAAACAGACCTTAATTGGTCTCCTACCTGTCAATTCAAAGGTGACAATAATCACAATATTAACAAAGGATTATAATTCAGGGTTAAGGAAAAGTATAACTTGAATATAATAGTCATCTTTAAATGGTTTATTCCCACTTGGTCTACTCCCATTTGGTCTATGATTGTACCATTCCCATTTCGTCGATTTGTTTAAATTTAGTGAGTTTAATAGGGAACAAAAGGCATTTCCAACTTCGTCTTCTCAATTAAAATTAGAGTGGAAATGACACCGCAAGATAATTCTATAAACTGAGTGCTCAATAAAACTTAATAAAAATAAAATCTGTCCTTCAATATATATATGAATATCAAATAAAAGAAGAATGTGTCTGAAGACACGAATGCCCCCACTTAAACTGGCTTATAATACTTGAAAATACTGCAATTTTAAAGGGCATAACTCTAGAACGGGAAATGACTCACTACCCAAATTTGAACTCTGTCTGTTTGTTGTGGTTCTTCGCATTGCGTATGAGTTTCATAAAATTTAGATGAGGCAAACTTGTTAGATTGTGGATCGAAAAAAATTTGCTATTTTCCAAGTTTTAAGTCTACACTGGAAAATGACACACTGCCCAAATTTGAAGTCTGCATGTTGTGGTTCTTAGCATTGTGTATGAGTTTCATAAAATTTGGATGAGGCAAAGTAGAGTTACAGTGCAGAAACCAAAAGATGGTAAAAAATAACACTTAATTCCCCCTTTGCCAAGCCGCGGTGGTATAAAAATTAATGTCAGTTCAAACAGAAATAAAAGATCCAAGGGAAAAAAGTAACGACAAATACTCTTCAAACTATAGTACAGTCAAACCTGCCCTAACGGTCACCTCAATTAAGCAGCCACCTGCCTTCAGCGGTCGTCCTGGAGTCCGCCCAAATAGTTTTACGTGTTAATTTAACTCGAATAAGCGGTCACCTGTCTTACGCTGCCAGCGGTCACAACAAATGGTACCCAAGCTTGAAATTTACCTAAATTAAGCGGTCATTTACCTTTCTATAAATGTTAAAATCATCGTTAATTGACTTTCAAATCATCTTTAATTAATGGCATAGCTAAATTATCATTCAAATTATCAATCTCATCGTTCATTTACGGTCGATTGTGGAAAAAAACATCGTTTCATCTCAGTCGAACCGCCATATTTGTATGTTAAACAACGATAATATCTTGATCGTTCTGGACCGGAAAGCAAAATACGGAATTGCCGCTCAGTGTAAAACTTGATTAAACGGTCACCTGTCTTATGCGGCCACTTTACTTTTGTCCCAATTGTGGCCATTAAAAGCAGGTTTGACTGTACTAACAATACTCAAAAATGCTTTAAAGCTTTAGTTAAAGGCATATAAATTTTTTTGTAAAATTCACCTTGTATTTGCTTTGGGCTCTCTTCATGAATCCAAGGCCCAAAGGATGATGGCCGACTCTCTTTTATAATGCCTGTAAAAATTAATAATACACATTATTCTAACCCTTTGCTCTCACTCCTAAATGCCACATGCTTGGCCGAGGAGCAGCAAATACCAATTTTAAAGTCTTTAGTCAGACCTAAACAAGGTCAAACCAGTGAGCTTCTTCAAATGAGCCAAGGACACTACAAAGAGACCAACAATGCATTCATTTTTGCTTTGGATGACTGGACATATTACATCATAAATTGAATCTGGGAAGAATGAAACCAACCTTTTAAAGTTTTTTAAAGTAAGGTTGAGAAAATCTTCTGTCCTTATTACACCAGTGAAAACATCATTATGTGCATGATCATATTAAACTTCAATGGACTTATTCTTCATTTCAGCCTGAACACATCCTTTCTTTTTTGATTAATTCGAAAGTTAACAATCTTTCAGTTTCAAGAAACCAAAGCAGTGTTGAAATATACAATTTCAATTTTTATCAAAAGAGATTAAAATAATAACAGTATCAATATAAGTGAACAATTTGAATGTAAAATTACATGAACTAAAAATTCAAGATTAATGGACTTGCAAACGCCATTCCACAATCATTTATTTATTATGAATGTTTAACAAAACTAAGTATAAACAAAACAAAAGTAGAGTCTCAGAGGGCTGAGCCTGTATCGCTTACCTGGCAGAAACAAGAATTGCCCATGGCGGCCATATTTGTCGCATGATCTGGACAAAATGAGAAAACTTTGTAAAAACCCTCCCACAGATGCTTCTTGTCAATTTTCATTTCATTTGGCCAAGTAGTTTCAGAGAAGATTTCTTTATATCAGCTATCAGAAACAAGAATTGTCCAAGGCAGCCATGCTTGTCATCCAATCATGATAAAAAAAATTAATTTCATAAAAGACTTTCCATAGATCAGGGTTCATACACATTTTTTACCACAAAATTCAAGGACTTTAAAGGACCAATTTCCAAATTTTCAAGGACCAGAATTTACATTTCCCAGGCATGTCATCGTCGTTCTTTCGAACTACTTTCAGTTTCGGTTTGCTCACTGTGACTAAAATTCATCGGCAAAATACATTTAATCAAGTAAATGAAAGATTTTTTATTAGTTAAAGTTAATTTAATTTACCAAAATATCAATCTGGATCATTTAATTACTACAATTTTTACGCAAAGTCAGATTTATTTCTTGACCGCATCACAGAAATTACTACGCACCGGTTTCACAGAAAAGTAGCTATTTTTAGAAAAGGGAAAATACGCGAAACTTTTATAAAGTCTTGACAACAATACCGATAAACGCGAGACCGAGTGATCTAAAAACGAATTAAAAACACTTTTATAACAGAAAATTTAACCAATTTTTTTTATTCTTCAAAAACACAGTTTTTCAAAGAGTTTCAAGGACCTCCTTTGAATTTTAAGTACTTTCAAGGCCTTAATTTCCAATTTTTAATTTCAAGTACTTTCCAGGTTTTCAAGCACCCGTGCAAACCCTGATAGATGCTTCCTGTCAGTTTAGCTGACAGTTTTGGCCAAGTTTCAAACTTTTTTTTAATCAACCAATGAGAAACAAGAACTGCCCATTGCGGCCATATTTGTAGTTCGATCGAAACGGAATGAGGAACTTTATAAATGACCTTACATAGATGCTCCCTGCCAAATTTAATTCCATTTGGCCCAGTGGTTTCAGAGGAGAAGCTTAATATGTGAAAAGTCAAGAGACAGACAGATGCCAAGTGATGACAAAAGCTCACATGGCCTTGGGCCAGGTGAGCTAAAAAAGTACATACCCCTGTTCCATAAAAATTATGGCACAGTCATGTGACAAAGTTAAGATCACATTAACAATTTTCTGCTGTCAGATCTGAGGAATTATTACCTGCTGATTCTTTACTGCTCATAAGGAAAATGTCAATAATATGGAACCTCCTAACCTCCATCATTTGTACCATTTTCTGTAGCACTTCCTCTAAGTCTTTCTCGACCCGGACTGTCTTAATTGTCACTGTATAGCTGCCATTAGCCATATCCCAAACAGGATTCCCTATCTCTGTAAATATAGGGCTGGTGGATCAAAAAGCAAAACCATAAAAAAATTTCTAACAAGCTATTCTAAAACACTTGATGTTAAATACAGTGCTATCAGATTAAGCAGTTTGTCCATAGCAGATATTGATTACCATCATTTGAGCATTAAAATGTGATTTTGAACTGTCAGGGCTTCGGAATTCCCATTTCCCGTTTCCCAGGTAAAGTAAAAACATGAGGTTGCACGTGTTATCGTGCATAGTATACCCCTACTCTTTTTTAATTTGGAAATTGGGAAAACAGACATGTAAATATATGGTATTGTAAAATTTGTTAGTATTGGCAAACAGAAGTGGTTCCTTGACAGACCTGAAAATAGTAGAGACGATACAACTCATGGTCATAAAGCTACACTCCACACAGTGGGGGTATAAACAGTGGGGGTATAATATCGTTGGGAAAGTGAAAACACAAGTACCAGTTTCCCGTAGGGTAATTACATCATCTGTTTATGTTACGTTATCTTGTTTGAAAAAGTGGGAACTAATGTAGAAACTAGTTTCCTGACTGTTAACAGCTCATTTTCCTAGCAGTGAACAGGTATTAATCAGTAACAGCAAATTTAAAGGCGGCATGAGTCTGCATAAATATCCTTTTGTTTCTGACTCAAAGTAACACAAATTGGATGTGAACGGAAACATAAAAACAGATGAAAAGGACATAGGTTGTCCATGCGATAAGTTCCAGGAAAAGTGATTCGATGAATTGGGTAAGTGAATACTGGTGCGGGAAAGTAAAATTTTGAGATAACTTCCCTGTGAGTAAATTTACTTTTAACGAAATTCCAAAGGCCTGAAAGTGTGCCTCACATTAACTTCAACTTGTTTTTTTTGAGAATATATATAAAATTTATCAAAAATATTATTAATTAGTTGAATGTGTAACTGTACCTTTTATTCAAATGTGCGATTCATTGATGTTAGGTCTTCGCAAACATGGGTTGCAAAGTACACACCCACTCTTTTTTAATTTTGAAAATTGGGAAAACAGACTTGAAAAGTTTGACGAAAAATTTCATGTAAACATAAGGTATTGTAAAATTTTTAAGTATCGGCAAACAGGAAGTGGTTCCTTGACAGACCTGAAAATAGGAGAGACAATATGACTCATGGTCATAAAGCTGCAGGCCAAATATCAAAACATTCCGTTTCATAGAAGTCAAGAAAAGTTTGACGAAAAATTTCATGTAAACATAAGGTATTGTAAAATTTGTAAGTATTGGCAAACAGGAAGTGGTTCCTTGACAGACCTGAAAATAGGAGAGACGATACAACTCATGGTCATAAAGCTGCAGGCCAAATATCAAAACATTCCGTTGCACAGGGCCGAGAAAAGTTTGACGAAAAATTTCATGTAAACATAAGGTATTGTAAAATTTGTAAGTATTGGCAAACAGGAAGTGGTTCCTTGACAGACCTGAAAATAGGAGAGACGATACAACTCATGGTCATAAACCTAAAGGCCAATTATCAAGAAATACGATATTTTTCTTTATGAAGAAATCAAACAAAAGAATTAAAATGCCATTAAACGCCATAACAAATAAAAAAGATATTAAATATAAGCTGTCCATTTTTCATAGTCACATTGAATGAATTAAATGAAAATCTACATTTTACACATTAATTAGCCCTAATGTACTTTCAATAATTTCTTACCTGCTTGACTTTCTTTTGTAACAAAAGCAATAGTAACTTTCACCTCTTTGTACTTGATTTCCTTGTAATGGTCACTCATGGCAACCATAAATTGGATACCATGTTTCTTGTGAATACAACTTATATACTTGGGTGGCAAATCTGAATAGCAAAAAACATTTTCTCCATAACTTTATAAAAGTAATTAAGGTGAAATAGAATAGTAAAATGTATTACTATATTAACACTGTGACATTTAAAAAAAAATTAGCTATATTTGTGCCTGAAAATACTAATTGCCCAAATTCTAACTCTGTGTGTTGTGGTTCTTAGCATTGTGTATGAGTTTCATAAAATTTGGATGAGGCAAACTTAAGTCAGAGGGCAGAAACAAATAAATTTGCAATCTTCTAAGCTATACAGGGGCATAACTCTAGAATGGTAAATAACTCCCTACCCAAATTCGATCTCTGTCTGCATGCTGTGGTTCTTAGCATTGTGTATGAGTTTCATAAAATTTGAATGAGGCAATAACAAACTCTCTCTTGCATACAAAAATGTTTTGTTAATTACTCTGAAATTTTTCTTATGACCAATAGCCTTGCTCTAAAAAAGATTGCTGATGTCAAACAGTCCTAGAAAAAAGCCATCTAACAACGGACTACCATTCAAATTTGTTCAAATCCGTGTTAAAGTGAGAAAAAAAAAGTTCTTACGAAGAACTGATAAACAAGACAAAATAACTATTCATCCACCCGTTCTCCATCAGAAAGCATTTTTCTTGAGCTGTGCAATAATAAATTCTATTCTCAATCTCCACTTTTTTAAAGAGCAGGATGAGAATAAAAACTTTTTGTGAATTTTAATTAATGTGATCATTCTGTCATATTCATTAACTAATGAATTTACAGTATCAATTTATCAAAACCTACTGAAAAATCCTTACCGTATTTACATAACTGATCATTTCCACTAACCATCCAGTCTTGTACATTTTTGAAAATCTGAAATTTACAATATTTATTTTCAATACATTGTGACTTTTTTCCTTTCATCATTTGATTCTGTAAGGGGTCATCCATAAATGTCAACATTTTTCACAACTTTACAAAGAGCACTCTTTTTGGAAACCCCCCATCCTCCCTCAAAAAGTGTATATATCAACATTTTTTTAACATTTAACTGTGACCAGGTACCTCTCCTTACGCGGTTAAAAAGATATACAGACATGGTTACTTACCATACCAAATAAAGAGCATTAATCATATGCTGACATGCTTAGGTGACTTCCTGCTGGTCAGCTTTTTGTCACCTTAAATGCTGTTAAGAACTTTGTCAGCATCATAAATTCTATAAATATAATGTTCATTTTTAGGACATACCTAATTGCTATTTGAAATGTTCATAATTGTTATAAAGCCTTGAGTTTTTCATCAAGAAATCAGTTGCCGAAGTATAAGAGAAAACCACAGATAAATCCTATG
This sequence comes from Mytilisepta virgata, assembly GCA_028015205.1. NCBI lineage: Eukaryota > Metazoa > Mollusca > Bivalvia > Mytilida > Mytilidae > Mytilisepta > Mytilisepta virgata. Next base: position 25,234,360 of record CM051511.1, read on the forward strand.
GAAACAGTAGGTAAAAAACCACAAAACAGATTTCCCATAACATTACCTCTATGACCTCTTTTTCAATAGGATTGAGTACAAAATCCACTTGTTTTAAATATTTAGGATTCTCTGTTTCTCTAAACTTCTCAACAGCCTTAAACATAACCTTGGCAACCAAGCAAGGTGGAAATACCAGTAGACTGGAACCCAGTGCAGGAAATGCTATACTGGTATACTGTCCTTTTTCTGCCTCCTTCAGACATCTGGTTACAAACAGCTTTAACATCTAAAAAAAAACAGTCCAAATAATAAAATAATTTTTTTTCTTTTTCGGGTTATGAATGTGTAAAAAATTTCTACAAATGTAAAATTTTTCTACAAGATACAGTCGACTCTCGTTATCTCGAAGTTCTTCGGACCACGAAAAGAATTAGAGATAGTCAAAATTTGACTTAAAGGGAGCTCACAAATTTTCCAAGTTTCAAAGGGGAGGTAATAAATTACTGCTGATATAACTAAAATCTTCGTAGGTGCCGGAGGAAAACGATAGTTTGCACGTACGTGTACTATCGAGACAACACTTTATTCATGTTCAGATACAATGTACATATTTAAATTAATTTGTAACATTTTATATTTATAAAAATAATAAAGAGTTGAAGAAAAGTTTATTACAATAGATCAAAAATACTAATTGTTCCGCAAAGTGATGTTTTGATGAAGATTATTCGAAATGGTTAATAAAATTTTCTTTGTTTTTACAATTTGGGACTCAAAATGTAGTTCAAAATAGAAGACATTTGACTAAAAAGGAGTCAAAATACATATATTTGCATTGTAACACTTTTGGGACCACATAAAAAATTCAACTCAAGCAAGTTTCAGATAACGAGAGTTGACTAGATATTAACATGTTTCATCCTAAAATAATTAAAGACTATAAGAAAATCATTAGCAAAATATTCCATTTAAATCCAGTTTTAATTAATACCATGTTTTATCCATGTTGGCCAGAGGAGCCATATGATGTGCAACCATTAACATTTAACCATCAACCAATCAAATATGCTAAAAGGTGACTGTTTATGTATACTCACATTGACCAATAATATAAGCTGTTTTGTGACTGTTAACATTCTTCAAATAAACTACCCAAGCCTCCACCTAGATTTCAGTCAAAGATGAAGAAAGTAAACAAACAAGCTATCAAAGTTGTGACTATCCTAAGGCCTGATCCAGAAATAAATGTACATCTCTCTGACACATTCCCCGTTTCCATTCTCTATTCTAGATGTATCAGAAGGAATATTTTATTCTACTTCACTGTGAAAATTTTTCTTTATCACCTTTGCAAAAAATAATTTACAAACCATTAAATTTAAGAAGTGTCCCCTTACATATGTGTCAATTAGAATTTAAAATGGAACAACATGAACACTCACAGGCAAAAAATACAAAATAACCGTAAATTCAGCATATTTAAGAAAAACATCATGCACTCAGAAAAATTATAGACACATAGAGGAACATAGACTGAGATACTGCAGATTGCTTTATATTGGTTCTGACCTAAGCAAAATAAGTGTTTGCAGCCTATCATTAAAAATTCATATTTTCATACAATTGATTGTTATTTATTTTCCCAGCTTTAAACCTAACAGTTCAAGTCTTTAATAGACAACTGGCAAAAATATGAATAAAAGTACCCAGAATAAATAAATGATATGTAAATTATTAAATACTTCCAAATTTCTTTATAGGTGAATGTGCCCTTTGTGAATGTACCGTTTGTGCTACCATTCCGCATACACATCTAAATAATTTCATACCCTTTCTGAAAGGTCTCCATTCATTATCCAACCAAACAGACATCCATGAAATATTTTTTGACATTTCAAGTTTCCAGGTTGAGTCACTGCTACATCACACACACCAATACCATTTGGGTAGGCCTGAAGATATTCTGGTACAATTATCTCCCTTCCTGCTTTATGGACAAGTTGACGAGATACCACACCATATTCGAGATCTTTGTGATTGGTTGCATTTACAATGACATCCACCTGTTTATAATTTGATATTCCAAAAAAAAGAAAATAAGTTACTATATTCTGAAAATAACTACGGAGGATGTCAGTAATACACTTTTAAATTAGATCTAACGTAATATTTAAAATAATTCACTTTATGTACGTATGATAGGAATTTTATTTAAATGCCCGTAGATAGTCATTATCAAGTGGAAATTATACATGTACATAGTTTTCGTTGTAATCAATTTTCTGATTGACAGAGTCCCATGACATTATCATAATTAATGGTCTGATTGATTTGTCACATATCTTTTTGTATAATTTAATTTAGACCCACCATTCATGACAACAATGACCTTCCACTACGTTCATTGGTATATTTACGACACCTACCTTATCATCCATGTCGACAATGGAACCTTCCACTATATCCACTGTTATATTTGATGTCTGCTGATCTGAGAAAGGATATATACAAATAAATTTTATACTTTTGGACAATGAGTATGTTTTGTCTGTATCCTGCAATCATAAAATTCCCCCTTTAGATGCGTAAAATGCTTTAAAATTATGTTTGAAGTTGAAATCCAGCTGCCATGAAAACGTAGGAAATGCCACAAAGTAATCTGGTAAATTAACTACGCTCCTCACGCTCTTTATGCAAACAAGTGCCAGTAGACTTTATTAGGTCACTGACTTAAAATGAATATAGTTTATTGGTGTTATTAAGAGTGGAAATGGCTTGATTGCAGGATATTAAGAAATAAAGAGTACTACTTTGAGCAGCAAAAATTAGTTCATACAATATACATCTAGTATTTGAATTCATTTTTTCTATTTTTCTAACTTCAATTGTCCAATTTTTCATTTACCAAATTGATATTTTAAATTAACATCTAACTTTGTATCTGAGTATATGTAAATCAATGAAATGGTTTAAGTGCTCACTTCAATTAATTTCAAAATAAGCTGTATTACATGCATCTATACAATGTAAACTCATTCAACTGAGGTCTTCTGTTTCACATTTTATTTGCAAACACAACATTCCAACTTAGTCTTAAGGCTGCACTAGCAAGAAATTTTTGATGCTGTGTTCAAGATCAGAATGAGCAAAACATTTCACCAATGTAAAAATATATTTTATCAAAATTTTACCTGATTTTGGAAGACTCTTGTCAAAAACAATCCTGGACATGTGACCAAGCATGATAATCTCCGACACCAGGAACTCGTCAAAATCTTCCACTGTACTGAGGGTATCAGCATATCCATATAGATGGACAAAATGCCCAAACTTCTTCCTTAATTTCCAGAAATTGTTCACTAATATACTGGCATACATTTGTGATGGAAAGTCATCAGCAATGTCCAGAGGAATTCCAATTGACCTGTAGCCTGTTTCTGCGACAATGTTAATGATTCTACGGGCACAGTTGTACAACATTGACAAGGTCACATCTAGTTTTCGTGTCCAAGGGGGGATAACTGTCAGGAGCAATATCTGACATTTTAAATTCCCCGTATTTTGGAGGACTATTATTTCCTCGGGTTCAATATCTGCTCCCGTCTCGTCACTGTAAATCAGAAGTTTGGAAATATCATCACTTACAGATTTTCCACCTAAAACAAGATCGAGATAATTTATCTTACATTTTTTAAAGTAGTTAAAATTTTCAAAATTTCTGAATTGACTTTTGTAGTTGTACTATCACTGACATTTTTTAATCTCCATTCATCCATGTCTTAAAATATTATTATGACAAGAGTCTACATTGTATACTGCTGAAATAAAGGAGTTCAGTTTGTTGAGGAAAATGATTGGCTAAAACTTTTAATTTTTTATCCATGTGCTATTTTTTCAACACTACATGTAGGTTTGATATTAAGATATATATATATTTTTTTAATTTTCAACAAGAGTAGGTCTGACCAAATAGAAAACAAACTATATATTTCATAAATATTTAGCTTTTTTTTTTCTTTTCTGCATGATGCATATAAACATTGTACATGTATATATACAAAGTTTTGAGAACAGACCCAAATCAGTTTGCTTGTTTAGTTTGGGTTTTACGCCGTTTTCAGCACATTTGGCTATTTTGCAGCGGCCAGCTTTTACTGGTGGAGGAAGAGAACCACCAACATTTGGTAGGAAACTTGGGAAGCCTTGTTAATTAAGATCAGAGTTGAACATACCCTGCCACAGGTGAGATTTGAACTCACAACCTTAGTGTTGACAGGCTAGTGATCATTAGTAGTCATGACGAACTACCTAGACCACTCAGCCTCTGAGCACCCCCCTACCCCCAAATCTGTAGCTTAACTTAAAAGTATTGATGTCTAAAACTAAAAGGATTATCATGATCAGGAAATCTGATGAGATCAAGCCAACTACATATATAATGAGTCTACAAATCACCTAGATGGGTTACCAAAAACCCTGATACTAAAACTTCAAACTTTTTATGGTTTTCAAAGTCAAGATGTCAACTGTATATTTTTTTTCCTTAACCATTACTGGACATCTTAATTATTACCAATGCGAAATATGTCCTTCACACAACCAAATGCTTGCAGATCAGTGGTAACGGGACATAACAGAACATCACATTCACTGGTTTCAACAGGTCCAATAAAAGAAATGATATGCATCATCGCATCTCGTCCATTTCCAAGCCAACCAGAATGCATACGGGCCTTGTTGTCTACACTAATTAAACAATGCTTTTTCTTTTCCAGTTCAACAATTTTGTCTTCTATTGTTTTGGTCAAGTTAGGTGCATTACCAAGATTATGTTCTAGTGAAATAAAAATTTCTTTTGCCATATTTTCTATTTCAGTGTGTACAATTGTAGGATCTCTTCCATGCAGCTCAATATGGTTTTCATAAATCTTATGGTCGATTTTATACATGTTACACAATGCCTTCAATTTTAAGTCACCAAATCTTTTAAAATATCCTATTTTCCAAGAGGGAAGTTTCACTTTTACAATTTGAACTTCCCCATCATCGTCAGCTGAGACAGGATTTAAAATTCGCTGATACTTGACGAATTCATCATTAGTAATCAATAATAAAGTGTCTCCTTTTTTCTTTCGTGGCACCATCATAACCTTTTTATTACCATCTATGAAATTCTTGATGGCCTCTATTTCTAACTGCTCATTTTCAACCTCTACAGACTGGATACAATTTTTAATGATTTTTGAACCCTCGACAGCCATATCTTGCGAGGTTGAAAAAATAAGCAAATCAAAAACTTTATCATTGACTTCCCATGAACATGGCATTCTTTCCTGTAGCAACATAAAATTGACATACTCAATAACTTCTGGTTTACGCAAAAATCGAGAACGAAAATTACCAATATTGTCAAGTCTAGTTACCACTTCTTTGCATTGTTTGTCAATCTGATACCTTGCTTGGTCTATTATTTGTTGTGTCTTTCCTCGCAAAATTACAAAATCTTCCCTCACATCAATTTCAAGATTGATATCCCGTAATTTGTCAAAGAAGTCAACTTTTTCTAAGACTCGCAATTTATTTTTATTCACTTTCAAGGCCATGTCAAAAACATTTTGATTGATTGGTACAGCCTTATCTTCCTTTTCTTCATCTATATATAGTGAAAGAAAAAAATCAATTGAATCAGTGTATAAAAAAGTCATATAAAACAAACTGACAAAACTGGAAGAAAAAGTTCTACCAAAGTTATAATTACACGAAAGAGAGCAGACACGGAGTAAAATTTTAATTTTCAAACTGATGTCGGACTTTCGGACCGAGAATGTTGAATGGCAAACTTCGTGAAGACTGACCTAACGATACCCAATGTAATTGGTGTTGACATTCAACGTCTGCAGTTCATCTGTGTGCAACTTTGTTACATTTGTCTCAAAAAGAATATGTCCACATTTTACGGGAATAATTCCCCTTTACATGACGTTCAATTTTGGTTTTTCATATATAAGTCAGAAATGAGATATCAAAATGAAACTTTCATAGTTAAAGTCTATGACTCCTACCAGGTAAAATGAGGTCAAGGTCACTTTCTAATTTTTGACCTTTGCTTGTTTAGACACAACAAAAAGACTGTGACTCTACACTGCAAAAACAACTGAAACAACCCTAAAATTTAAAAAAAATTAAAATTCTGAATATAAAACTTAAAAAAATGCACACTTCAAAGTAACAAATTAAGGTCAAATTTACAAACCTTGGTTACTTTTACTGTTGTTAATATCCTTTTTAACTTTCAAGATAGATTTTTTAACATTTCCATTCTGACTCGGTCTACTTCTGTTTGAACTTTCTGATTTCAATGTTTTTGCTGTGGTTTTTGTTAATACTGTGTTGACTGTTGTTTTTGAGACAGCTCTTTGTTGGTTTTTGGCAATGTCAGCCATCTTATATATTAATTATTTTCTACAACATAAAAAAGTTCAATGGCAGAAGAAAGTATAATGTAGATAAATTCCTGGGACAAAATACCTACATAGTTTGTGACAAAAGTAATAATTACCTTTTTAACAAGTAATCAACAAAATTTCTATGAGTACACAGTCCACTATGACTGTATTCACATGAAGCGATTTTAATTTATATGTTATTGTGATTTCAGTACTAGTATTTCTGGACAACTGTGTCTTTAAGGTAACAATAGCACAACATAATAGTAGACTGTATTCAGTAAGAATTTTGTTTGTCACCAGGTACCAATACATGTACTGGAGAGAAACCACTTCTCCCGAAGTACCAATTCTCACAATCCAATTCAAAGTACTTAAATGAATAATAATAAAGACTTCATAATATGATCATACGGTAAAAGAAAGGTTGTGTACAATTGTCCTAAAAAAACTGTTTACAATTTGCTTGCATTGTCTGAAATAATAGATGTAAGAACGAGAATTTGTACTTGGCGAGAACTGCTCCTTTGACAGTATCGTTACGGTTTCCATTTTGATACTATTTTTAAGTCCACTATGACATACAGTAATTAATTGTTTTGTTATTGTGATGTCAGTGTTTCTGGGCATGTACAACCGTGTCTCTAAGGTAACAACAGTAAATTATTCTATTTTCTATAAACCCCATTCAAACGCTCATTAATACAATGTATATCAGGACAAGACAGGTTAATCAGTCTTGCTGCCAATAAAGCTGTGAAGGGTATTGAGTTGTGTCAGGTTTTTTTTTGCTGTTTACTGTTTTTGAAAGAGATAATAATATAACATCCAGACGAAATATCACCCTTTGAGAAAATTTTAACAGTATATATATATAATTTCCATCGGAAAATATTCTAAAGTGAAAATTTTACTGTGGATGTGAAAAAATCATCAAACTCTTTCCAATCTTTGATTTATGACAGCACTGTACTGTACAACAGAGCTAGTGTAGGATTTAATAATGTCCCCCATGAAATAATGTCCGCCGGACATTATTTCATAGTAAATACTGCCCATGGACAATATTTACTTATTTAAATGTGTCCCGGACACTATTTACCTATGAAAAAATGTCCAAGGCCATGAAAAATTGTCCATGCTATCACTGGACACTTTTTACCATTAAATTTGGTCTTTGAACAGTATATGTGATAATTCTGATATTCTTTTGTGCCTGTACCTAATTAAGTAATTTTAAATCTGTTTCATACAAATTAGTGTAGGGGCCTCGGTGGCCGAGTGGTCTAGGTATTTCATCATGACTACTAATGATCACTAGCCTGTCAACACTGAGGTTGTGAGTTCGAATCTCACCTGTGGTGGGTGTGTGTTCGACTCCAATCTTAATTGACAAGGATTGTCAATTTTCCTACTGAAGGTCGGCGGTTCTCTCCGTGTACTCCGGCTTTCTCCACAAATAAAAACTAGCCGCCGTGAAAAACCCAAACTAAACAAACAAACAAATTAGTGTACATTTTGAAGGTGATCTCATTTTATATCAGCAGTTTAGGAAATATTGGTTAAAATAAAATGAAGTGAAACCTGAGAAGCATGGTACAAACATGAATTCATTATTTCCAAATATAAATATATACATGTACTTAACAATTACAATTTTCAATCAAAGAAGAGCAGTATTTGATTGCCTAAAGTACATATCAGAACATTCAATAACCTAATTATAAACATGATTAAATCAATAGAAATATTCATAGATACTGTTAATTATGCCTCCATTTAGTTTTTCATCCTCATTAAACTTTTTTGGGTATTTCTTGGAACTACGTGTAATAGATAATTGTAAATTTGTCGGTATTCACTGCCATCCATTGTTTTTATGTTTTACTTCATCTATTTCACATACACCTTTATTAATTATATAATAAAACATTTTGATAACCTTTGTATTACCTCTCTTGAAGGACAGAATATAATAATCAATCAACTGCTATGAAATATTGTCTGCGGTAGGACACTATTTCATAACTATTGCGGTAAATTCTGTCCACTTAAGGGACAAAATTTCATGGCAATGGACATTTTCTAATATTATAATTCTGTGAAAAACTGTCCAGGCGGACACCATTTCACAGGACACTATTTTGGCTTACACAAATTCAAAATCTCAAAGTAGCCGGTAGATGGCGGAAATCCGCCATTTACGGTGGCTACAAGTGCCGGCTACCTCACTGACAAAAAAATAAATTCAAAAAGAAAAAAAAATCTTTTTAAAATATGTAGACAAGCGTTGAGAGTTGTATTGTCGCGAAGTCGCGATAAACAAGGATGTAAATCCTGTGTTTACCTTTAGCTAAATATAGTTTACGTGAATTCCGGTCACTGATTATTCGTCTATTAAAAGTGTACATTTACGTCATCTCTACTCAGAAAGCATCATATTTTTGCAAGGATAATAAGTGAGAAGTTCCGATGGTCAACAACAATGAAGCGTTCAATAAAATAAAGTTTTTATTTCACAGTGAAAACACAGGTCTTTCAAAACTGAGTCATTGGTAAGTGTATAGGGTCGATGGGGAGATCGCTAGCCAATGGGAATATAATACTAAAAAATTTGTTATATCCGGATCCTTACCAATAATTTGTCTGAGACCTGTGGTGAAAATTTGTCCATATATTTTTTCAATTACTTTTTTCGGATTGTTTTTATATAGAACTGGAAAAAATTTACCGTTAAACTAAATCCATCTCTGTGGACCTGCCGTTAATAACTTGTGGTCAAAGGGGTTCCCACATTTGACCTCAGTTATTGACCCTGACCTTTGATCTAGAGAGTTCCCACATTTGACCTGTTATTGATCATGAACTTTTACTAGAGATTTGCACAATAATCGTGACACCCCTTTTGATAGTGGTGGATAACTATGCCAAGTATCTTCTCTTAACTTCAAACCCTTCTCAAGTTACATGTATAGAACAGACACAAACTTTACCATAGTGGATTGGGTTCTCAACTTTGAACTTTGACCTATGACCTACAGAGTTCAGTTATACAGACATTGTGACACACCCTCTGGTGCTAGTGAATATCCATGCCAAGAAACAACTTTGAAATCATAAAGGTTCTCAAGATATAGTGTGGACACGATTTGTTACGGACAGACAAACTGATCACTATTTAGGGCGACCCCCACCAAGTGGGGGAGCCCTAATAATCATGAAAATTATTAAATTAAACGTTTACCTGATAAAAACGTCAATCTCCGACTCTTTAGTCTACTTCCCATGACAGTGAAGTTAGTTGTGTTGTCTCTACCATACTGTCAGTGTTATTGAGCAGACTGAACGAGAGTTAATAAACTAAATTTAAAAAAAAGTTCTATCAAAATTTCTGTGTCATTATTTCAACCAGGAGGGTTACAAAGCAAAAATGAGTCGTCTATAACTGGCCCATGATTGTTAAGGTAAACTTTCCAATCAGTGAACACACATATTTCAGTTCAGTGATAATGTCTCAAATGAGCCATGTTATGGTTTTAAAAAGGTTGAAGGGAGAGAATTCATTTCGCGCCATTTCGTAGAAGAAACACTTCCGGGGGGCACTTGTACGGTTCCGAATTTAGATTTAGAACTTTGTTGGATTTATCATTTAATTTCATTTATATTATAGCACAGCCCTGAGGCTACACTCGAATATAAAAATAACAAAGTACCAACACACTTCTATTATTTCATTGCTTAGACCATATTTTAATATTTTAAACCAGTTACAGAATGAGATATATAGCTTGCAATTGTATAACCATGTTAAGAGGGGGTGGAAAGGGTATTGGGAGACAGGGAGAAAGGGGGCGGGAGAAAGGAGAGAGGGGGCGGGAGAAAGGAGACGAGGGGCGGGAGAAAGGAGGGAGAACTATCAAAGGGAGACGAACTTTAATGTTGAAAAAAAAATAAAGAGGTAAAAAAACGAAAAAACTGGATCTTAAATGTTCTAATAAATGGACAAATCTTTGAAAAAAGGCAACATTTATATTTCCCAAACCATTTTTGCCATTTCCGATCATTTCTAGAAATCATTCTTTCAAAACGGAATTATCTCTCCGTTATGTTTTCCTTTTTAGCTCACCTGGCCGAAGGCCATGTGAGCTATTGCCATCACTTGGCGTCCGTCGTCGTCGTCCGTCGTCGTCGTTAACAATGTTTCAAAACTCTTCTGCTCTGAAACAACTTGACCAATTGGAACCACACTTGGTATGAACGTTCTTTGGGGTATCCTGCATAGAACTGATGTGGGGATTTTTTATCCGTCGAAAAACATGGCCGCTGTTACTAAAAATAGAACATAGGGGTCAGACAACAGTTTTTCGCAAATATCTCAAAAATCATTAGGTTACGGCAAATTCTGGCAGGTTGAAAGTGTTCAGCATGATGAGAGCTATCTGTTTGCTGATTTTCGTGAAAATCTGTCAACTGATGTTAGAGTTATTGCCCTTTTTTGACATTTTTGGCTTTTTTTTATGATATTATTTCAAAAATCTTTCTTCTCTGAAACTGCTATTCAAAATCAAATGAAACTTGGTAAGGTTGTTCCTTAGGGTATCCTGCAAAAAGTTAATGCTTGGATTTTTGATTGGTCGAAAAACATGTCCGCCCTTACTAAAAATAGAACATAGGGGTCAAAATGCTGTTTTTTTGCTATTTTTTCCTGAATTATAGAAAGAAAATGAAGATGAAAGCTACTTTCAAGGTAAACATGGTATCCCGAGTGGAATGGTGATGATGAAAATTTGTTTCTGACGGTCATTTTTAAAATGGCTGCCATTTTCCCGGCATTTTTATACGACCGCAAAATTTTTGCGGTCGTATATTGGTATGACGTTGTCGTCGTCGTCGTCGTCGTCGTCCGAAGACATTTGGTTTTCGCACTATAACTTTAGTATAAGTTAATAGAAATCTATGAAATTTAAACACAAGGTTTATGACCACAAAAGAAAGGTTGGGATTGGTTTTGGGAGTTTTGGTCCCAACAGTTTAAGAATTAGGGGCCAAAAAAGGGACAATAAGCATTTTTCTTGGTTTTCGCACAATAACTCTAGTATAAGTAAATAGAAATCTATAAAATTACAACACAAGGTTTATGACCACAAAAGGAAGGTTGGGATTGTTTTTGGGAGTTTTGGTCCCAACAGTTTAGGAATTAGGTACTAAAAGAGGGCCCAAATAAGCATTTTTCTTGGTTTTTGCACAATAACTTTAGTATAAGTAAATAGAAATTTATGAAATTTAAACACAAGGTTTATGACCACAAAAGGAAGGTTGGGATTGATTTTGGGAGTTTTGGTCCGAACAGTTTAGGAATTAGGGGCCAAAAGGGTCCAAAATTAAACTTTGTTTGATTTCATCGAAAATTGAACTATTGGGCTTCTTTGATATGCCGAATCTAACCGTGTATTTAGATTCTTAATTTTTTGGTCTCGTTTTCAAATTGGTCTACATTAAGGTCCAAAGGGTCCAAAATTAAACTTCTTTAAAATTTTCCATTTTAAATTGGTTATTTCTGATTTATATATAAAAGCAAATAATACTGATATGGTTTGAATAGGTAAATTAAAAAAATTTAAGTTCTTAGACCACATTAATTCTGTGTCAGAAACCTATGCTGTGTCAAATATTTATTCACAATCCAAATTCAGTGCTGTATCAAGCTTGAATGTTGTGTCCATACTTGCCCCAACTGTTCAGGGTTCGACCTCTGCGGTCGTATCAAGCTGCGCCCAGCGGAGCATTTTATTTACACTTGCTCGGATTTCAACAATATTTGGTTTTTAAAGTAAACATGGTATCCTTAGTGTATGGTGATGATGAGAATGTTGTATAACAATGATTAAACTTCATAATATGTGAGCTTTTAATTGCTATCACTTGGTGTCCGTCATCATTGTTGTAAACAAATTTTCAAACATCTTCTCCTCTGAAACTATTAGGGGGATTTGGATAAAACTCTACAAAATGACAGATGAGTTAAGCATGGTTTATTGGATAAAAACCAACAGCTTAGTCAATATGATCAAAGATCAAGCATAATAGAAAATAAAAAGCCTTAACCCATAATTTTTACATAACTTCTTTCAAACATTTTTAAAAAGAAGACAACATATAGACCAAAAGATTTATACTTTTATTTGAAGATGAATTAAAGCTTGTATTTTGTATTGTGAATCATCAGATTGACCATGACTGTATCTTAATCAAGCGTAGGGAGAACTCATGCCCATTTCTTTCCAGAGGTTCTTGAAAGACTTTAAAAGGTACATGACCTTTAATACTCAGTTTAATTTACAACAAACATTAATATATTAATTTAGTTTATAGTGCATTGTTTGCCAGGTGAGCGATTCAGGCTCTTGAGAGCCTCTTGTTAAAATGACCCCATCATTTCCGGTTTGCCTTCACATGTGGGTATCTGTTTCCTCTAAGTATTTGGCGATCTTCTACAAATTTAAAAAAGAAGGGATGCTGACAATGTCGGAGAGATACACTCCCTCCTCTAAACAATATTACATGTACTTAACGCGTTTTCCAGGTCACCTTAAAATATATACGTTATCCACTTGACCATACAAAGTAAGGTGTTCTCGAGGACAGGGAAAAATAGAGATGACACAATAAACAAGAGGCTCACCAGAGCCTGTATCGCTCACCTGGAGTCTGGTTTTCATTGGACAATTAATCAACTATTTGACCAAGTTTGTTGCAATTGGTTCAATTGTCCAGGGAAAATTTGTTTAAGATTTATTTTTCATAAGGTTTAATGTTAAAATATGTTCCCTGATGGTGGTAGTCCTGGCAGGAAGTTGATAAAATTGACCAGGAATAAGGGTGAACCTTAAATAAATGTAACAGAACCCGACCTCAAATTACACAAACCAATAACTCCTAAATAGAATTTGGGAATCCCTTCAAAATTTCAGGGTATGTAGATCTCAACATGGCAAACATTTTTCAATTTACATTTCACTTCTATCTCAAATAATTTTGGAGATAAATGCAAAAATGTTAAAATTTGGAAAATTTGACAAAAAAAGGACAATAACTCCTAAATGGGTTTTGAGATTTCCTTTAAAATTTCAGGGTATGTAGATCTCAACATGGCAAACATTCAAATTTACATTTCACTTCTATCTCAAATAGTTTTGGAGATAAATGACGAAAAATGTTAAATTTTGAAAATTTGACGAAAAAAGGGCAATAACTCCTAAACGGGTTGTGGAATTTCCTTAAAAAATTCAGGGTAGGTAGATCTCGTCATGCTGAACAATTTTACCCCTGCCAGATTTTCGATATCTGTAACGGTTTTTAAGTAATAAGCCAAAAAACAACACATCCACCCCTATATTCTATTTTTAGCTACGACAGCCATGTTTTACGTCAGATCAAAATAAATTGAGGATCGTTTGTAGAGGACATGTCATAGTTCATTCCTATTAAGTTTCAAACCAATCGGCCCAGCGGTTTCAGAGGAGAAGATTTTTGAATGTTAAAATTTTGAAAATTTGATGAAAAAAGGGCAATAACTCCTAAATGGGTTTTGGAAATTCCTTCAAAATTTCAGGGTAGGTAGATCTCGTCATGCTGATCAATTTTACCCCATGTCAGATTTTCGATATCTGTAACGGTTTTTGAGTTATTAGCAAAAACAGCAATTTACCCCTATGTTCTATTTTTAGCAACAGTGGCCATGTTTTTCATCGGATCAATATAAATTGAGGATCGTTTGTAGAGGACATGTCATAGATCATTCCTATTAAGTTTTAAACCAATCGGCCCAGCGGTTTCAGAGGAGAAGATTTTTGAATGTGAAAATTTTGAAAATTTGACGAAAAAAGGGCAATAACTCCTAAATAGGTTTTGGAATTTCCTTCAAAATTTCAGGGTAGGTAGATCTCGTCATGCTGATCAATTTTACCCCATGTCAGATTTTCGATATCTGTAACGGTTTTTGAGTTATTAGCAAAAAACACCAATTTACCCCTATGTTCTATTTTTAGCAACAGTGGCCATGTTTTTCATCGGATCAATATAAAATGAGGATCGTTTGTGGAGGACATGTCATAGAACATTCCTATTAAGTTTCAAACCAATCGGCCCAGCGGTTTCAGAGGAGAAGATTTTTAAAGAAAAGTTTACGACGGACGGACGGACGGACGGACGGACGGACGACGGACGACGGACGACGGACGAAAAGTGATGGCAAAAGCTCACATGGCCTTTGGCCAGGTGAGCTAAAAACTATGTCTAATTTCATGATCCTCATACATGCAATACATATCAAAAATGAGTTTCTTGACATTGGGGCATGCACAATGCACCATTGACAACATTCCAACATTAATTGTGTATTAATTTGTGTACGAGTCGGAGGCAGGCCTTGTTCGTAAAATCAGTATATGCTTTAATAAAGACCTATGCCACCTATATATGGTCATATATTAATTCAAATTTGTATTAAAATCGATTGATCTGAAAAAGACGGTTGTTAAGGTGGGAGATAGAAGCAGAGGGGCGGGAGAAAGGAGAGAGGGGGCGGGAGAAAGGAGAGAGGGGTCGGGAGAAAGGAGACGAGGGGCGGGAGAAAGGAGAAAGGTACCCCCCTTTCCACCCCCTCTGTTAACGGAGAGGCCTGGATTGTTTCCAGTTGTCTGCCTTGAATCAGAGTTTATTAACTTATTACTTATTATATTAAATTGCTACTAGATTCAATATACTGATTTTGTTTTAAAGAAAATAGCATACGTGTCAGTGATTTTAAAGAAATATTTTTAAACTGAATTATTTATTTGAAAATGTATTATTTTAGAGAACTCTTTTTGGAGATTGGTTTTATCTATATAAAATTTAATGCTTACATTCGAGCATGGTTTTAAACCAGAAAGCCACCGTCTTCTTGTAGACGAAGTTACTTAGTAGCTAATTATCAGAGAGCCACCGTATTTCAGTGGACTAAACGAAATACTAATTAGTCTTCCTAAAGACTCGGTAGACATATTTAACACGGCTTTTTCATAAAGCAATGTCTTCATAGACACATATTTATTTATGGATGCCTAATTTATAAGCATACCATTGTCTGATAAAGATCGAGACATCTTGTTTTAGATTTTAAACCCCTTTCTTTATATTCAGTGATATCTCTACAACCACTTTTAGTATTCAAAGTTTTATACATTTACGCAGCTTGGAACTTATCAGAGTTCTTTTAGAATATAAGTTTTTGAACAATTCCAATTTATTTCATTTCAAACAGATATGTAAAGACGGTTCTGTAGACGCAGGTCTTTGTGTTCGAACTCTATATTTTTGCAGTCGGGGGTACAAATCGGTGTCGAAAAAGATACAATACGACTGATTTAAGCGTGGATGTTTATACAATCCGGAAAGTGTGTCTCAAAGATAGGTCAAGTTCCGTACGCTAGTACATTGTATCAATACGATAGGATGATACGTCACGGCGGCCAGTTGAAATTGTATACAAGTTCATCGGTTCATGGTCAATATTACACGTTTACAAATTCCCACGCACAGATGCTTTCCTTTGTACGCAACATGTAAAAGTTTTATGTTTTTCGATTTTGTATTCTTAACACAGTTCTTCATTACACCTTTTATTTATCGGGCCTTGCAATAAGTTACGACAAAGAAAACTTTTTAGTTTGACCACAAGTATTAAATATTGAAATGTGATGTAATGTACTGCATTGAAATAGTTTTCACGAAGATATCTGGTGAAATATGTTTATTCATTATAATATATATATTTAAAGGCTAAAGTTTGAAGTTTGAGTGAAATGTTGATACTGTAAAATAATTCTTCAATATTAGCTAACAATGATTGTATTTGTGGGCGGGACTTGACCTATATTTGATGCACGCTTTCCGGATTGTATAAACATCGGGAGTCCACGCTTAAATCATGCAGTATAAAACCTCTCTTAGCTGTTACACTTGTACAGTAAAATATATTTTTCTGTACATTGACAAGTGCTGTTTTTTTAGCTCACCTGACCCGAAGGGTCAAGTGAGCTTTTCTCATCACTTGGAGTCCGTCGTCCGTCGTCGTCCGTCGTCCGTTAACTTTTACAAAAATATACTCCTCTGAAACTACTGGGCCAAATTGAACCAAACTTGGCCACAAGCATCATTAGGGTATCTAGTTTAAAAAATGTGTCCGATGACCCCGCCTGCCAACCAACATGGCCGACATGGCTAAAAATAGAACATAGGGGTAAACTGCAGTTTTTGTCTTATATCTCAAAAACTAAAACAATAAGAGCAAAACTGGCGGGGGGTAAAAATGTTGAAAGTGTTCAGCATGATGAGAGCTACCTGTGTGCTGATTTTCGTGAAAATCTGTCAACTGATGTTAGAGTTATTGCCCTTTTTTGACATTTTTGGCTTTTTTTTAATGTTATTATTTCAAAAATCTTCTTCTCTGAAACTACTATTCAAAATCAAATGAAACTTGGTAAGATTGTTCCTTAGGGTATCCTGCACAAAGTTTATGTTTCGATTTTTGATCCGTCGAAAAACATGGCCACTGTTACTAAAAATAGAACATAGGGGGTCAAACAACAGTTTTTCGCAAATATCTCAAAAATCATTAGGTTACGGCAAATTCTGGCAGGTTGAAAGTGTTCAGCATGATGAGAGCTACCTGTGTGCTGATTTTCGTGAAAATCTGTCAACTGATGTTAGAGTTATTGCCCTTTTTGACATTTTGGCTTTTTTTATGTTATTATTTCAAAAATCTTCTTCTCTGAAACTACTATTCAAAATCAAATGAAACTTGGTAAGATTGTTCCTTAGGGTATCCTGCACAAAGTTTATGTTTCGATTTTTGATCCGTCGAAAAACATGGCCACTGTTACTAAAAATAGAACATAGAGGTCAAAATGCTGTTTTTTTGCTATTTGTCCTGAATTATAGAAAGAAAATGAAGATGAAAGCTACTTTCAAGGTAAACATGGTATCCCGAGTTGAATGGTGATGATGAAAGTTTGTTTTGGACGGCCATTTTTAAAATGGCTACCATTTTCCCGCCATTTTTTACACTTGCTCGGATTTCAACAATATTTGGTTTTTAAAGTAAACATGGCATCCTTAGTGAATGGTGATGAGAATGGTAACAATGATTAAACTTCATAATATGTGAGCTTTTAATTGCCATCACTTGGTGTCCGTCACCATCGTTGAAATTTTCAAACAAAGCCTTAACCCACAATTTTTACATAACTTCTTTCAAACATTTTAAAAACGAAGACAACATATAGACCAAAAGATTTATACTTGTATTTGAAGATGAAATAAAGCTTGTATTTTGTATTGTGAATCATCAGATTGACCATGACTGTATCTTAATCAAGCGTTTGGAGAACTCATGCCCATTTCTTTCCAGAGGTTCTTGAAAGGCTTTTAAATGTATTTTCAGCATTTTACATGACCTTTAATACTCAGTTTAATTTACAACAAACATTAATATATTAATATAGTTTATAGTGCATTGTTTGCCAGGTGAGCGATTCAGGCTCTTGAGAGCCTCTTGTTTAATTAGTATTGTGAATCTCTGAGATTTACGGGGTCTCATTGAAAATTAGACGAACTTCATTATACTTTCTAATAGTTACCGGGTATCCTCTTAAATGGGGGTGGCACATAGTTCAGTTTTAGTGCAGCGTTTTCTGCGTTTTTTATTTTTCGTGTCTTTTAGTCTGAATTGTCTGAAATGATGAATTCTAAATAGCAACACCTAACGTGTCTAATATTTCAAGAGGGTCGGATTGCTTTACATTCATTTTTGAAGTACATTAGTGGCAGATGCGTCAAAGTGTCCACTAAATTCAGTTGAAACTATTAAATTGTAATTGCACTTTATTGCTAAACATTTCCTGAAGAAAAAGTAAAGTAATATTCAGAACAATTTATTTGTTGCATCCCAATTTTAGCATGGCCAAAATATTTCGATAGAAAGAAAATATTAAAAAGGTCACCAGAACCTATTAATACGTGTAATATTTTTCAACAATCCAAAGAACTCGATGTCAATTTAATTTGCTCTTTACACTTTTTTTTAGACCTGCGGTTGTTTGGTACAGTAACTATGGAATTGTGGTTTCCATTATTTGTTTTTTTCACTTTATTTGTTCATCAGAAGTGCTAATAATGTTCCCATAGAACACGTTGTCAATCACTTCAAGTTGGATAAGTTGTATAATGTACTTTTACCCAAATTATCTTAGTGATTTAATGATAAACGCCACTAGTAATTTGTTTGATGTATCGATCCTTATTTTTCGTGCATGGTTTTTGGGGTAAATCATGTTTCATTCCCCGTTTTTAAATTCTATTTCACGTTCTCCCGTGCACATATATCCACTGTATTACCCTCTCTTAAATAAAGAGTTTTTTTTTTTTTTATTGTATTGTTATATGAATATCAAATATGGTCATGCACATGGTGAAATAACTGATTGATGAATTGTATAATTTATTATAGGTAAATCGTGATTCCTATTAAGGCGAGTGATGATCTTATACCCCATCAGACACTTACCTGAGGAAAATGTCCATAATACATTTGATACATGCATTTATAACTAAGCTAGTACCAAGTAAAAGCATACTCAAGTCGAGGTACCCAAATAGCCCAGTTCACTGTTTTTCGAGTACATTAAAAAAACTGTAGCAACAAATTTGTTGATGATTATGCGGCATATCAAATAGAAAACTGATGTTTTTTTCAGACAGAACTTTGGAAACTGTAATCTCTCTGATTACATTAAGGTAACCATGGTAACTAACAACCACAAAAACTGAGATGATACCCAAATCGTTAGGTTGAAATACTCAGTCCCATCAACAGTTATTATAGGATTAAATACGATTTTATATGAGTTTATCGATGTGTAAACTCGGCGGACTCACCACAAACTAAATAAAGTCCGAAGGACTTAATGTTGAGTTTGTGAGTGTAAACTCGGCCGACTCACTCACAAACTAAATAAAGTCCGAAGGACTTTATGTTGAATTTGTGAGTGAAAAGGCCGAGTTTACACATCGATAAACTCATACAAAATCGTATTTAATCCTTATCATTCCATTTCAAACATCGATAAGTTGTTCCTAACCGAATTAAAAAAAAACTTTGCCCTTTTCAGGCGACATTCATCTTGAATCTGGTACTATTTTTCGCAGCTGAGCAATTGAATAAAAAAATCAACAAAGTCATTTACAAATCGAAAAAACAAGGAAACTTACATTTTGATAGATTTTAATATAATCTGAAGCGTACAGAATCAACGCAATGTCCGATTTTTTCCGTTTGAAGAATCCAACTTGCTTTGTTTACAAATATGACTTGCAATCCTGACTCTGACGTCCGTGCAACAAATTTTCGTGGAATTTTTGAAAACGCAATTTTCATCAATTTTTAAACCATTTCTCATTAAATTTTAACTATTAATGTCAGTATCATCCTTCAAATTTATTCTTTTACAGCATTCTTCACATTTAATGTCTCATTTGAAACTTTAAATAATCAAGAAAGCGCATGAATATACTTGCCAAATACGGCTTTATCGATGTATAAACTTTTATGATTTTGCCCTTCCGACCAATGAAATTCTTGTATTATACATATGCAAATTAAAATGGAATTATATACATTAAAATGGTATATTTACATATTAAAGTCCAGCAAACTTATTCAAATGTTTCCTATGAAGTTAAAAATTAGCGTAGATATGATGTATGTGTAATCTGGGTTTCCGACGTTAGGAAGGTTTGATGGCCTTTACAATGGTCAATGTATGAACGAACATTTTACAGTCTGTCAATTAATTTTATTTTATAACTTCTTAATACCCTCAACACATATATATGTACAAAACACTAAAAGCATAATGTCGACCCCCGTTGCCAAATAACCTAACTTACAGTACATGAGAACAGTGGGTGTGAGCTCGTCTCTTTGGCTATGGGTTTTCATATATAAAGTTACAGTTAAATCCATTCATTTCTTTTTTGTATATTCGATCGAACTGCTCATTTTGTGAAACAGTAAACCAGTTTTTCCAATCTCCAATTATTCCTGAAAATATATATTATATATATATAATTAGCAAATTCGTAATTGTTTTAATATATTATTTCCTTTTTACAGAATTATTTATTTTGTCTACCAGCATTTGAAATAATTTTTAGAGGCTTGCTCGCATAACAAATCCCTTTTGGTTCATTGTTTACATAGGGAGACTTGTAAGATGATAAACAGCAATAAAAGCGCTGTTCATTCTTTGTATATGTATCAACATTACATAGTAACGTACTTTTATCTTAAAAATCCATTCTGGTCTTGTTTAGTTTCAATCTGTTTTGATTTTTTGTCTCTCCATATTTTCAAACAAAATCAAGATATTTTGTCTTGCAGGTAATAAAGATCGGTGAAGACAAGTTTAGAATAGTTGAACACGTACATGTAACTTTTACAATGTGTAACAGGAATTGATCGTAACCCGTCTCAAGTTGGTTGACTGGAAAGCATTTAATCATGTTTTGGTCTGATCTTTCGGAAATTGTAAAAGTCAAGACAATCATGCAAGTTAAAGCAGGACAGAAACAACCATTTAATATCAAAATGCATGTTATTAGTGCACAAGGTTTCCCCAAACGCGTTTTCCATGTCTTATCTAGTATAGAATTTAAGGATATTTAAATTTTAAAGGTAAGCGCCAATTTTTGTCAATATCTATCATATTGCAGGCAAACTTAATTTTATTTGAACAAAACGTCATTCTAACAAATTGTTTTCTGCACGGAAGCACCACTGTAACGCTGTGCGCATCTTGTCGACGAAAATGTAGGTGGTGACGTCACGACCTACAAACACTATCCTAAAACTAAAGAGAATTTTTCGAATGTATGCTGTCATGTCCATTATAGGCCTAAATCGTAAACTGGTAGATTTGTATGACTAGGCGACTACCAATAATACCAAACTATCCTTAGTGAGGAGGTCAAGCTATTGTTTCCTTATGAGGGGGTGGAAAAGGGGGTACCTTTCTCCTTTCTCCCGCCCCTCGTCTCCTTTCTCCCGACCCCTCTCTCCTTTCTCCCGCCCCCTCTCTCCTTTCTCCCGCCCCCTCTGCTTCTATCTCCCACCTTAACAACCGTCTTTTTCAGATCAATCGATTTTAATACAAATTTGAATTAATATATGACCATATATAGGTGGCATAGGTCTTTATTAAAGCATATACTGATTTTACGAACAAGGCCTGCCTCCGACTCGTACACAAATTAATACACAATTAATGTTGGAATGTTGTCAATGGTGCATTGTGCATGCCCCAATGTCAAGAAACTCATTTTTGATATGTATTGCATGTATGAGGATCATGAAATTAGACATAGTTTTTTATTGTGTCATCTCTATTTTTCCCTGTCCGCGAGAACACCTTACTTTGTATGGTCAAGTGGATAACGTATATATTTTAAGGTGACCTGGAAAACGCGTTAAGTACATGTAATATTGTTTAGAGGAGGGAGTGTATCTCTCCGACATTGTCAGCATCCCTTCTTTTTTAAATTTGTAGAAGATCGCCAAATACTTAGAGGAAACAGATACCCACATGTGAAGGCAAACCGGAAATGATGGAGTCATTTTAACAAGAGGCTCTCAAGAGCCTGAATCGCTCACCTGGCAAACAATGCACTATAAACTAAATTAATATATTAATGTTTGTTGTAAATTAAACTGAGTATTAAAGGTCATGTACCTTTTAAAGTCTTTCAAGAACCTCTGGAAAGAAATGGGCATGAGTTCTCCCTACGCTTGATTAAGATACAGTCATGGTCAATCTGATGATTCACAATACAAAATACAAGCTTTAATTCATCTTCAAATAAAAGTATAAATCTTTTGGTCTATATGTTGTCTTCTTTTTAAAAATGTTTGAAAGAAGTTATGTAAAAATTATGGGTTAAGGCTTTTTATTTTCTATTATGCTTGATCTTTGATCATATTGACTAAGCTGTTGGTTTTTATCCAATAAACCATGCTTAACTCATCTGTCATTTTGTAGAGTTTTATCCAAATCCCCCTAATAGTTTCAGAGGAGAAGATGTTTGAAAATTTGTTTACAACAATGATGACGGACACCAAGTGATAGCAATTAAAAGCTCACATATTATGAAGTTTAATCATTGTTATACAACATTCTCATCATCACCATACACTAAGGATACCATGTTTACTTTAAAAACCAAATATTGTTGAAATCCGAGCAAGTGTAAATAAAATGCTCCGCTGGGCGCAGCTTGATACGACCGCAGAGGTCGAACCCTGAACAGTTGGGGCAAGTATGGACACAACATTCAAGCTTGATACAGCACTGAATTTGGATTGTGAATAAATATTTGACACAGCATAGGTTTCTGACACAGAATTAATGTGGTCTAAGAACTTAAATTTTTTTAATTTACCTATTCAAACCATATCAGTATTATTTGCTTTTATATATAAATCAGAAATAACCAATTTAAAATGGAAAATTTTAAAGAAGTTTAATTTTGGACCCTTTGGACCTTAATGTAGACCAATTTGAAAACGAGACCAAAAATTAAGAATCTAAATACACGGTTAGATTCGGCATATCAAAGAAGCCCAATAGTTCAATTTTCGATGAAATCAAACAAAGTTTAATTTTGGACCCTTTTGGCCCCTAATTCCTAAACTGTTCGGACCAAAACTCCCAAAATCAATCCCAACCTTCCTTTTGTGGTCATAAACCTTGTGTTTAAATTTCATAAATTTCTATTTACTTATACTAAAGTTATTGTGCAAAAACCAAGAAAAATGCTTATTTGGGCCCTCTTTTAGTACCTAATTCCTAAACTGTTGGGACCAAAACTCCCAAAAACAATCCCAACCTTCCTTTTGTGGTCATAAACCTTGTGTTGTAATTTTATAGATTTCTATTTACTTATACTAGAGTTATTGTGCGAAAACCAAGCAAAATGCTTATTGTCCCTTTTTTGGCCCCTAATTCTTAAACTGTTGGGACCAAAACTCCCAAAATCAATCCCAACCTTTCTTTTGTGGTCATAAACCTTGTGTTTAAATTTCATAGATTTCTATTAACTTATACTAAAGTTATAGTGCGAAAACCAAATGTCTTCGGACGACGACGACGACGACGACGACGACGACGACGACGACAACGTCATACCAATATACGACCGCAAAAATTTTGCGGTCGTATAAAAATGCCGGGAAAATGGCAGCCATTTTAAAAATGACCGTCAGAAACAAACTTTCATCATCACCATTCCACTCGGGATACCATGTTTACCTTGAAAGTAGCTTTCATCTTCATTTTCTTTCTATAATTCAGGAAAAAATAGCAAAAAAAACAGCATTTTGACCCCTATGTTCTATTTTTAGTAAGGGCGGACATGTTTTTCGACCAATCAAAAATCCAAGCATTAAATTTTTGCAGGATACCCTAAGGAACAACCTTACCAAGTTTCATTTGATTTTGAATAGCAGTTTCAGAGAAGAAGATTTTTGAAATAATATCATAAAAAAAAGCCAAAAATGTCAAAAAAGGGCAATAACTCTAACATCAGTTGACAGATTTTCACGAAAATCAGCAAACAGATAGCTCTCATCATGCTGAACACTTTCAACCTGCCAGAATTTGCCGTAACCTAATGATTTTTGAGATATTTGCGAAAAACTGTTGTCTGACCCCTATGTTCTATTTTTAGTAACAGCGGCCATGTTTTTCGACGGATAAAAAATCCCCACATCAGTTCTATGCAGGATACCCCAAAGAACGTTCATACTAAGTGTGGTTCCAATTGGTCAAGTTGTTTCAGAGCAGAAGAGTTTTGAAACATTGTTAACGACGACGACGGACGACGACGACGGACGCCAAGTGATGGCAATAGCTCACATGGCCTTCGGCCAGGTGAGCTAAAAAGGAAAACATAACGGAGAGATAATTCCGTTTTGAAAGAATGATTTCTAGAAATGATCGGAAATGGCAAAAATGGTTTGGGAAATATAAATGTTGCCTTTTTTCAAAGATTTGTCCATTTATTAGAACATTTAATATCCAGTTTTTTCGTTTTTTTACCTCTTTATTTTTTTTTCAACATTAAAGTTCGTCTCCCTTTGATAGTTCTCCCTCCTTTCTCCCGCCCCTCGTCTCCTTTCTCCCGCCCCCTCTCTCCTTTCTCCCGCCCCCTTTCTCCCTATCTCCCAATACCCTTTCCACCCCCTCCCTTATACATATAATATTTGTATTTTATCTTGAGACAGTGTTGACAGAACGTTCACTCCTCTGAAGCTTAAGTAAAGTCAAGAAATACCAGAGGGATATTCGAACGAGGGAAAAATGGAAACAACTGACAAACTCCGGAGAACAACGAAGACAAAACCAAAACAATACATGCATTACAATTAAAAACTAAAAACATATGAACAACATGGACCCGACCAAAAAACTGGGGGTAGACCCAGGTGATCAGGAAGAGTAAGTAGTCTCTGCTTCCTGCAGGACACCCACCATGCTACCCATGTCAAATTACCATGTCGAGGTAAGAAATTCAGAACTGCAAAGGCCAATTGAGTTACAACATACATTGTGCGTTTGTTAAGGGTTATAGGGCGAAAGTGACAAGTACGTCTTTTGAAAAGGTTGTTAAAGGTAATTTAATGCAATTTAATGAAATTCGTGTAGCAGACTTCTAGAGCAAATTCCTTTGTTTTGTACAGTTGTTCTTTTCTGTAATAAGTATTGACCCTCAAAATATTTATTCTTTATTTTGTTTCTTTGCTTGTTTGTTTAGTTGGGGTTTTGTCCCGTTTTCAGCACATTTGGCTATTTTGCGGCGGCCAGTTATTGGTGGAGGAAGCCGGAATAACCAGAGAGAAACTCACCCCGCGCCACTGGTGAGATTCGAACTCACAACCTCAGTGATGACAGGCTAGTGATCATTAGTGTCATGACGAACTACCTAGACCACTAGGCCCTTCTTTATTTCCTAGAATATCGTTATTCTCTATTGATTTCATTATTCGCTATTCATTAAGTTTTAATTTAAGCTTTTATTCTGTATTGTATAAACCACCATACTACCAATCTAGAGATAGTGAGTTATAATCAAACCTGTAACGATGAGTTTTGGCACCACGAGATCTTCAGTGAGTGGCTAACTGCGAGTTACCTTTACGAAAAAGTGTTGATTTGAATTCCGGGTGAATAACTACGCTTCCATCCATTTTTATATGTCGTAATTTATCAAAACAACACTTGTCAGCTACCTCTCTAATAAAATTCTCATGGGAAGGCACACCAAGAAAACTTGCCATCTTTGTGATAGTTCCAATACTATCCTAGAAAAATAAGTTTAACTGCAGTCACAAAAAAGCAATATTTAATTGTTCATCGGTAATTTGTGCTTTGATCTCAACAGTCTGGTAACCCTGAGTATAAAATCATTGGGTCAGTGTCAAGGCTATGCACCGATGTCGTTTTTCTGTGTTCATCCGCGTCAGTTTCATGAAAGAAAAGATCATAACGTTATTCATGAAAATGCACAACTACGACGTTACGTCCGCTAAAAAGGTTATTATTTATAAATCTTAAAGTTCCGAAACATTTGTTGAATATTACCAATTTTTAGGTATCATAGGAGTATCCCGTGTATATGTATAGCTCTGTTCTTAGATATACGAGACCATTCATATCCAGCTATTTCGGTCATCATGTGACTTCTGGTAGTGCATAGGTGTCAAATAATGGCTGTCGATTTATCAATAGAAATCAACGGGACTTGTTAATTAAATGCCCATAACTTATTTGTTATCGTGTGTTTGACACCATCCAACCCACCATTGTATAGCTTATCACTTGGTCTTTTGAACTGAGTTTTACTGTGTGTATCGGTGTGTGTTAGGGGTATAGAGGTATAGGGGAGGGTTGAGATCTCACAAAACATTTTTAACCCTGCCGCATTTTTGCGCCAGTTCCAAGTCAACCTCTAGCCTTTGTTAGTCTTGTGTGTGTTTTTGGATTTTGGTTCATTTTCATGTTTCGGAGTTTAGTGTGCCGTCCATTTTTCTGAACTAGTATACATTATTGTTCAGGGGGCCAGCTGAAACCCGCCACCGGGTGTGGGATTTTCTCGCTGCGTTGAAAACCCCTTGGTAGCCTTCAGCTGTTTTCTGCTCTTTGATCGGGTTGTTGTCTTTTTGACACATTCCCCGTTTCCATTCTCTATTCTACTTCTACTATCCATACTTACTTTATATAAAAAAAGTATACAATGTAATGATAGTAAATAAGTATGGATAGAGAAGTGTTTTAATTTCATAGAAAAAAATGTAAATTAAAAATTACATAAGGACTTGTAGCAAGTCTACCATTTGCTATAGAATAGTTTGGATTAACTTTATCTTTTTCGCTTTTAGCACTTACGGCCACATTTTACAGAAAAAAAAATAATAATAAAATTTTCTAAAAGTGAAATATATATGCACACCTTTGCATTAAGGTTAATGCACAGACAATGTTTCATCAAATTCCTTTAAGCGGTTTACGAGTAGTTGAGGATAGAAAAAAAAGTGTGACGACGCAAGACGACGCAAGACGACAGATAGTGTTCTCTATGTGTCGACCATGCGTTCCGCAGGCGATACAATAATGTAATTACTAGTTTTAGTTCTTCAAATGTAACAGGAAGGATATCAGCTGTTTTGTCACGTGTCGCTCTTTCATAGTCTTTTATATACTGGAACCATCCATCATATAGGTCATCTGAAAAAATAAATATATGAATTATAATGCATAAAAGAAGGGCCTCAGTGGCCCAGTGGTCTAGGTAGTTCGTCATGACTACTAATGATCACTAGCCTGTCGACACTGGGGTTGCGAGTTCGAATCTCACCTGTGGCGGGGTGTGTTCGACTCCGATCTAAATTGACAAGGATTGCCAATTTTCCTACCGAAGGTCGGTGGTTCTCTCCGGGTACTCCGGCTTCCTCCACCTATAAAACTGGCTGCCTCGAAATAGCCAAATGTGCTGAAAACGGCGTAAAACCCCAACTAAACAAACAAACAAACAAACATTGGAACCTCGCTGTCTAGATAAGTCCCTTCACCATTATGTCCTGTATTAGTATGCATGTATTTAGCATGTTAAATGTAATTTTATATTATTGGTTTTTTTCTCGAATTCTTTGATCAATGTAACCCTTTCCGAACCCGTTGTTTATCCAAATTTAACCAATGCGTGGTCCCCGATGATCTCACTGAGTTAATGATTGGTTATGAGAAATGGTCATACATGTAACTTGTCGGAACGACATTTACCGTTTCTTGGAATCCATTAATAACACCATAGCAACATATAAACGTGTTGTGCAAGTGTGTAACGTAAAAATATAGAATGCGGAGGCACTCCAAGCGGATTTTGGGTTATAAAACATGAAAGTTTATTTTATAATCATTACAGAAACAGCTTCTTACATCGTTACCATGGTTACTAAAAGTACAGTTTTTAAAAATCATATATTTAACTTTCACGATTAGATATTAAATTCGATCCACTGGTAACGATTTAGGATTCTATATTTATCAACAGTCACCTGGGGAATAGATCAAATTAGTGCGCTACACGTCCTTTTTTTCCTCTGCCTCTCCCATTGTCCTCGGTTCTCTATTATGGCATAAATTAAATGTCTGGGGGCTTATATTCCGTAAATTGGGATAATTTGACTGTGGTTACATTTTGGTTTATTTGGCACATGTTATATATGTTATAAGTGTGCCAAAATGAAACACACTAATAAAAACAAACAAAGTTTCGAAATAATTTTAAGTGGCTTTAATATGGAAATTTTTTTATTTGAATTTTGTGACAGCTAAACTACTGCAATTATATCTGTCTATTCAAAATCATTAAGATTTTTAAAATAAAAAATCACCACCTTGTAGTGACAACATTATAACCTTTACACAAAGCACTGCCAACCAATCAGATTAATAAAATCAGCGATTTTTTTTTAATGATTTATATCTATAATTTTTTCTTTTGCTTTTTTGTAAGTGCGAAATTAATCGCTGGCCTTGTACAATTAAATTTCAACACTCCTGTTTTTAGCAAAAAAACCAACAAATTATCCCTACACCAAAAAATCATCATTTACGGTATACTGAATTACATTGAAAGGTTAGGATACATACTAGGGCGGGTTAGCTACCAATAAAACAGTTTAACCCCATTATATATACTGTCAAATGTATTTGTTGCTATGTGTAGTTATTGCTATGATTGGGATATATGGTACTTCCAATTGATAAATGTATGATACTAGTAGTATATATGCTATTCCAAAGTAGGAGGTGGAGCCGGAAGTGACGTCACCGGAACAGGAGTCACGTGACCGGAACCTGGGTACCCGGAAGTGGTTTGCGCGCATGTGCAACTGGAAGTGATGTGTTCGCGCCATTTTCCCATTATTTGTTTACGGAAGTGACGTCAGTCACGTGCTAGGACTGGGACTTGTCGTCTGCGGATCCGGAACTACTCTCAAGCGGTTTGCCCGCATTCGCAACCGTAAGTAGTGGATTTTACCGCCATTTTTCGTTATTTGTTTACGGAAGTGACGTAAGTCACATACCGGGACCCAGATGTGCGGACTGCGCATATGTGACCGGAACCGGAAGTGATTTGCGCGTATGCATAACCAGAAGTAGTGAAATTCCCCGTCATTTTCCAATTATTTGTTGACGTAAGTCACTATCTGGGACCCGGAAGCGCAATTCTTGACCAGAATTCTGAGCACCTGAGTTTACCCCCCGGTTTTTTGGTTGGGTCCATGTTGTTCATATGTTTTTAGTTTTTAAGTGTAGTGTTTGTATTTTTTTGGTCTTGTCTTCGTTGTTCTCCGGAGTTTGTCAGTTGTTTTCGATTTTCCCCTCCTTCGAATATCCCTTTGGTATATCTTGACTTTACTTATCCTTGTATTATGTCGATTTCTACTTAGTACGAAAATGACAAGCGTGCAATTTAGCTTCATATTAAGTTTTCAAATTCTCTATTTTTCCAGGGACTTCTAAATAAATTTACCATTTAGTACAATATTTTCAAAGAACTGATCCCACGTCCATTCTGGAAAACCAATTTTTCCGGATAAAAATATATACAGTGAGACCCAGCGATCTTTAGGATTTCTGTTGACATATATTATCTTGTAACCATTCTCAACATGTTTTCTTGGTAAAGATCGAAATGGTAAGTGAGTGTGGAAAATCCTTGGATCTTTTAATCTTTCCAATTCATCAAAATCAAATACACAGCTTAAATTGTCTTCTTGAAGATACCCTCTCTGATTGTACTCAGTTGATTGACTCATAAGCATTCCAAGAATTTCATGAATCCAATGTGAGCATAAAAAAATAAATCCATACCGTTATTACATTTTGTACATACTCAGATGACCTAAATACCATAATGAAATATAATCATCAATTATCTCCCCAACTAAGGTGGAGGTACTGGAAAATTGTTTCCCTTTGTTCTTCGGGGCAAAAGTCAGGTTATTTCATTATCCCCCCTGCATAACTTGGTTAGGGCAGATGTATACATGACTGATGCTTCTCATTACAATTTTTTTTTATATATCGTATATTACATGTATTATGATGTGTACGAAAAGTTCTAAGAAAAAAATTAATAAGACATTTGTTTTAACGAACAAGATTCCATTAATATATTTGATTAGGTTTCATTTTTGGTGGACTCTAGAAGCATGCATATATCATATCTATCCAAGTGAACTTGATATTAAAGAGATCACAGGCACATCCACATTTGCATAATGCACAGACTTCCACATAGACGATAAAAGGCAACTGAAATAAATTCTGTATGAAAAAGTAATATGATCTGAACTTTCCAATTTCATGAATTTTGAACCTTCCCTTTCTTAGCACTAATATATTGCAGTCTCCAGCCAATGATGTGTACAGTTCACCGTTGATTCGTTACTGTCATTTGGATGACTTTGTTTGTAGAGCATTGTTACTGTCAAAACTATTTTCATTGTTTTATCACTTAGATAATTTTTACCGGTATTTGAATTATGGCATTTCTCGCAACGCTACACAGAATGCTCCTTTAATATTTCAAGAAATAATAAATTGGCCCTTATCATATTATAATAATTATGTGTATAAAGAACCTAACCCAGTCAAGCAGAGACTGCTATTCTGAATCTCCGGTTTCTGTAGGTTATAAAATTACGGTTTAATATTTTTGAAACCAAGTGTTATAGCTGCAGTGTAATAAACGAAACCATTACTCCCGGAAAAGAAAATGAAAAACAATGGGGACATTGGTAAGATAAGAGATAATTGTAACCAAATAAAAACATGTTATGTAACAGGATCAGACATTTTAAAGACTTGTTTAAAAAAAAACAGTTTCGAGTTTATATTGGGCACACGGTAGCAAAATGAGATATAATTTATTTCTGTTAAATTTTGTTAAATGTATAGTTTGTCTTTTTTAAATAAACGGAATACTACGGAAATAAGGCGTTTGTACGGCTGTGACTTATTATACCTATCGGAAAATTCGATAGGAAACTGAATTATTTATTTTTTTTTTTTAGCTCACCTGTCCTAAAATGACATGTGAGATTTTGCTATCACTTGAGGTCGTCGTCGTCGTCCGTCCGTCGTAAAATTTTTTAAAGATCTCCTCTGAAACTACTGAACCATTTTCAGGCATACTTGTGGAATGATCCTTAGGGTATCTAGTATGAAGTTTCTGTTTTATTTTCTTAACCGTCGAGAAAGATGGCTGCCATGGCTGAAAATAGAACATAGGGAGTAACTGCAGTTGTTGGCCATATCTCAAGAACTAAAGCATTTAGAGCAAAACTAACTAGGATAAAAATGTTCATCATTTCAAGATCTACATGGCATGAAATTTTCAGACGAATCAATCAACCCTTTGTTGGGTTATTGCCCCTGAATTGTTAAATGTTACGCGATTTTGCAATTTTAGGTTTTTCTTGAATATTATTATAGATAAAGACAAACTGTAAACAGGAAAAATGTTCAACAAAGTAAGATCTACAAACATGTCAACATGATCAAAATCGTTAATTGACCCCTTATAGGAGTTTTTGCCCTTCAAATATATTTTTTCACATTTTTTTCGTCATCTTTGTAAACTTTCAAAAATCTTCTTCTCTGAAACTACAGAATCACTTTCAGCCAAACTTAGGCTTAAATATCCTTAGGGTATCTAGTATAAAATATGTGTTTTATTTTCTTGTCCGTCGAGAATCATGGCTGCCATGGCTAAACATAGAACATTTTCGGGTTATTGCCCCTAAATTGTTAATTTTGAGGACATTTTGCAGTTTTGGGTTATTGACTTGAATATCATTATAAATAAAGACAAACTGTAAACAGCAAATATGTTCATCAAAGTAAGATCTACAAATAAGTCAACATGACCAAAATCGTCAATTGACCTCGTATAGGAGTTAAAAGATTATTTACATTTAAACAGTAATTATCAGTAAAGATAATGTTCTGACATATTGTCACAGATGTTTAGAGCATAAGGACCCTATAATTTACCTGTACAAGTAAAAAAGAAAGGTGAAGAGTAAAGATCATTTAAAAAAGTCCATAGCAACCAATGAAAATTTCCTTCGCAACCAGATATATTTAGGACCCTACAATATAGAAGCTGAAGGGTCAAGGTCATTGGAAAAATCCATAGCAACTGATAGAAAAGTCCCTGGCAACCAGATATATTTGAAATCAGGACCCTAAAATTTACCTGTTCAAGTCGAAATGGAAGGTCAAGAGTCAAGATCATTGAAAGTCCATTGCAACCGATTAAAAAGTCCCTAGCAACCATATACATTGGGTTCATGATTCTATATTTCAGCTGTACAAGTCAATATTAAGGCGAAAAATGCGACGGTATACATTAAGTAGCGAACGTTGTCATTGATGCAGATCTACACCAAAAAAAAATAACAAGTGAGTGATTCAGGCTCTTGTCTTTTATCAATTTGAAATTAGAAATAGTTAGATACATGTATAAATGTATAATGAATTACTCGCTTACCAGATTTCATTGTTGTACACATCAGGACATCCGTCTCTCTAGAATTCAATTCTTTAATAGATCTCAGATGTTTCTCAGGGTTTCTCACAAGTGGAATGCAAGGTAAAAATGAGGACCCTTCATATTTTAAAAACGGGTAGATATATGAAGCAACGTTTCTGTAACAAATATATCATACAGTTGTGTGTGTGTGTGTTTTGTTTCTTGTTTCTTTATGTTAAAATGTTGCGAATTCTATACCAAATTAATTTCATCATTTCCACTAAGAAGAGAAAAATGAAATCTGGCTTTAACATATATAACCAGTTTTCTCACAGTAATAAAAAGTATTCAGAAGACTACACTTTGAAGAATAATAACTAGTTTTCTTACAAGCTGCAATTCTTTTTTTCATACATTGATTATGATAGAAATAATAACGAATTGTCTCTATGTAATGATACTACTAATCAGAACATTTCATGTAAAATTTCAGTTAACAAAGCATATTACAAAAGGGAGCTTGACAATCAATATAATAAAGAAATATGAAGAAAAAATCCAAAATTGGGATAAAATTAGTAAAATTATTTTATTTAAATCTATCCAATCGAATCACACATATAATTTACGATATTACTTGCGTAATTTTAATTTTGAGTATAGAAAATTGATCTGTAAATTTAGAATATTCATTAGAAATTGAACAGGGAATATACAAAAAAAAAAAAAAAAAAAAAAAAAAAAAAAATCCAAGAAACGAGAGATTGTGTAAAATTTCTAATACTGTTGATAAAGAAGCTCATTTCTTTTTCGGTTCTTCTATTAATGATTCTGTTCGAAATAGATATTTGCAACCTTTTAATTTTGAGCGCGAGAGACAAAGTAATTTCAATATGTATCATGTATACCTATACTCAGCTACTTCGGACAGTTCTACGACTAGGGTTTTTTACGTAGCGGTATCTCAGACAGGTATCGTACAACAAAGGGGAAACATTGTTGTTTATTTATTTCTTTGTTTGTTTAGTCGGGGTTTTACGCCGTTTTCAGCACATTTGGATATTCGCAGCGGCCAGTTTTTATTGGTGGAGGAACCAGGATTACCCGGAGAGAACCAAATACCTTCGGTAAGATCGGAGTCGAACACACACCGCCACGGTGAGATTTTGTGTTGACAGGCTATTGATCATTGATACTGTTGTAATTAATGTGGTACACATTCTATTATACAGACATTAGAATTGATAGGCAGACATCCGATTCAATGGAAATGGTCCTTGAACATTGGTCTGGATAATTCAGGAACCGATCGACCCAAGATACTCAGATCATATGTCTGTTTTAATGACATTCTGTGTATATTGATAAAATTTGGGTAATATTTCGGTAAAAATCATATCAATCTATTCATAAGTTGGAATAATAAACTTCCTGTTCTGAACAAGCTTTTGTGTCTGTTATCACTTTGGACAGGTCATGTAATTCAGGAAGTGCAGGCAGCCAAGCTATTTTTGTACGTTATACGGAACGACATTAGTTTCTAGTTTCTGGACAAAGCCACTAGTTGCAATATAAAGGCGTGTGGCAGAACAATAAATGACAGCTCAAATCACAAGGCTGATGGAAATAACAAGCTATGATTGCAAGCTGGAATCATTAGGTATCGATCAAGTTATGAAAAACAAATATGTATACATATACGTATTAAAATTCTTTGATACAAATTTTGTTGCACAAGGCCTAAAGTGTTGAAAACCACAACAACAGTCCAAAAGTTTGAAGAGCAAATTCAAAAATGCCAAAATGACAATGTATAGATGTAGATATTTGGTATCAAGAGTTAATCCAGAACATATTTTTTTCGTCCATATTAACGATGTATCATTTACAAAAATGTCTATATTTACCTCCACTGCTCTTCACTATTATTTGATTTATCGTCTTTGGTCGTCATTTTCTATACACTAATATCCGGGGTTAAACTTAAATAGTTCTATTTACATAACTTTGTAAATGGGTTTAGGTACGGTAGGTTACATGTGACATACATCAGGTAAAAATTGATAAGGTATATATTTGTAAATGTTGATATTATACATGTTTTACTAAACAATGTGGTTTTTGTTATATCTTTCACTATATTTCCCATAAAATATATTAAACATAAAATCGAACATTTTATCAAGTTTGTTATATGGGCTAAAATATTCGCTCAATTCGTGACAAATCTATTGGAAATAAAACCCACATTTTATCCATATATTTGAAAGCGCTAAAATAATCTCAAATTTGGGTGTCCTGCAGGAAGCAGAAATTGCTTACTCTTCCGGAGCACCTGAGTTTACCCCCGGTTTTTTGGTTGGGTCCATGTTGTTCATATGTTTTTAGTTTTTAAGTGTAGTGTTTTGGTCTTTCGTTGTTCTCCGGAGTTTGTGAGTTGTTTTCGATTTTCCCTTCCTTCGAATATCCCTTTGGTATTTCTTGACTTTATTTTTGTGAACGACTGACTGTCAACAGTTGTTGACCGGTTATCCTGTTTTCGTTATGGAAGTAATGTTATTCTAGTCTTATACAATATCAGCCTTTTGCTAAGTGGTAAAATTGTTTAATTCCTCCTCTCTAACTTGGTTTTCGTTTTTCAGGTTTTAGCAATGCCCAACGTAAAGAAAAACTTTGGAGCCTAATTCTACAAAAAGGTTGTTTTACTTGCAAGGTGTGTGCCACTTTCTAAACACGTCGCCCATTATGATACGTGGCCAGGCTTTCCGTTTTATGACCTGACAGCCCCAAGGACGATAGCCTCCACTATTCGCCACCTGACGACGCACTGGGTACCTATGTAGGCTGAGCTTTTGTACCGTCACTTAGACACCCAATAAAATTTACTCACCATCTTCATTACTGCCATTGTTGTACAACGAATACAGCACATTCGATTCGTCATCAGCTTTGCCTTTATTCTCAAAAGTTAAAATTTTTTTTTCTGGTTTTTATAGGAGCTCGTGTTGTTCATTGTTTTTTAGTTTTCAGTGTTTATTTGTTGTGCTTGTGGTTGTTCATTTGTCTTCCCGGATTTTGTCTGTCTAATGGATTACGGTTTTTGGATTGCTCCTTAGGTATGTTTGTCCTCTTCTTTAACCGAAACGTCAATGAGACTTCGGGGAATAAACCCGCAGTCCAACCACTTTGGTTTGGAAAATAACAAAATGACACCCGTGGTTGTTGGCAGGATGAGGACATCCTGGTTTGGCAATTTGCGATCTCGTCCAGATGTAATCCTAATAATTACCTCTCCTGCATGATGTGCTGTGCAAAGCATTTTGTACGAAATAAGACGCTGATCAATAGTTCTGGTTGAATCAAACCTTTGCCCCGGTGTTGAACAACATCCCCCCTAATAACTATGTTATACTGCATATCATTCACCCTTGAAAGTGTTTGTGTAAGCCATAATTCTTTCCGGGTAAAATTTTTTCCGGAGGAAATAGTTTCCATGGGATATGATTTTACTATTAAATCCATTCCCCCTTTATGAAATTATTTCCTCCTTTCAACAATGATTTTATATCGGCCCAAACAACTTTCAGGGTGATTAATTTATTGTCTTACTATATGAAATAGTTTCTTGAAGGAATGTCAGTATTTTTCAGTATTAAATTTTCATTAAAAGTTGGTTCGGATAAAATCTTACAGTAACCTATTATTTAATAGATTCCTCCTCAATACAAATAAGTTGTTTTTAATGTTGTAATAAAAACTAAATAACAACTTGTTCTTTAGCAATCTGTCAAAATGGAAGAGGATGAATACGACAGTATTGTTGCATAAATTATACTTTAAATAACAGAAATATTATGAATAATTTTAAATTCATGTCAATTACATTTGTATTTGTTTAAAACAGTCATAAATTCTGTCAGAATTATATTTTTATTCATATGCTAGTGTATAATACAGAATATGAATGACCACCAAAGTTTAACTCTTTTCAGACACTTTTGTAACCAAATTTACATAGTGGAAAGAAATACGTGGCTACAGAAAGGATTTTACTATTAAAGTCTTTCCTTGGAATAAAATTAATAGCAAATATTTTCCCGAGGAAACAATTTGACAGCGGAAAGTATTTAATGTTATATTTGCCACCATACATTAAACAAGTGAAGGCTTCAAGTTAATTGTTAAAAAGATCTTCTGGAATTTCCCATGCATCACCTAATGCAGACAAAACATTCCGAAATCGGGTTTTTCAGGAGGACATTAATAAGTTTAACCTTAACAATACCCTTAAAATCACTTGTACTATCACAGCGGGTGATAGCGTGAAGACCAAACAGAACCAAAGGCAGTATTTGTTGTCCATATTCCTCGGCAATAAACAACAAAATGGATATTAGGATGGTCAACAATGACACATCAATCAATCAAAACAACCCAGCTGACAGAACTGCGGACAAAAAGTAACATGAAAGAGTACAAAACACAAACACGAACAAAACAGAGTCGAGATAGTCTGACTTTGTACAAACACTAAACAGTGGTGGGGTTAAACCAGTTTTATGGGTACCCAAACCTCCCCCTTATCTATTACCTTAACTGTAAAACTAGCTAATGCTCTCATAGCTGCATGGCGAATATTGTCACTGTACTAAACGAAAGAGTCTGAAATAACACTCCCATAAAGGGTTTGGTGCTATATCGTCATAGACTTCAATAGAAGTTGGAAGTATTCGAATGAACTTAAATTCTTCAGGTCATTGGGAGAAAGCAATTTTTACAGAATTGCACATGATATCATATTTTTAGCCCTTGCTGTGAAAAGATCTTTAGTAACTACCAAGTTTGTGTGGGTTACTAGCGAGACGTGGACGGGAAAAGCCGTTCAGTCTGATTATATTGATCAATCTGTTGTTGGTACCTACTCCAGTATCAAATAAAACTGTGACATCTTTCAAAGATAAAGCATAATGGAGAAAAATGAAGAAGATATCGTGTTTGGACGTTTGATCCTGAGATAACAATAGCCTTGCTGCTTATTGTATAAACAGTAAAGAATCTCCCTGGTGTCAGCTTCTTCTCCTGACTGATAATATTTTCACTGTCTTCACTTGTCAACAGATATGCATGAAACTGCAATAAATATTTTCCCTTGAAGTCTTTCACTAAAACGGTCACTTTCCCATACCCGACGTAACATTTGTATAAATTGTTTCTTGTTCTTATCATTGCTGAAGATTCTCTCCTCTAAACATAAGTCTTCCTTCCCATTGATTTAACTGAATTTTCAATAAACATATCTGTGTTGAATACAACATCTGATTTTCTGACAACATTTGATAAATTCTACAGCAGATATCCACAAAGGTGGGAGACAATTCCTTCAAATAATAAAAGACGACATTTCTATCCTCAATGGCGAGGGTTTTATCATCAGGAGAGGGAAGATTTTGTACATTTTGGACAAAATGGTGGAATCCTTAGATTTATCAGTTTTGTTTGCTAAAACCGTCGGATTTAGCAGTGCTGTACGACACTGGGGTCAAATTGATAAGATCTGTTTTAGGTCTTCACACTAAGATCTAATCAACAATTGGAAAGCACTACTTACCGGCCTGTACTCTAAAACTTTATTCTTTGGAGACTTAACATATGTTATTTTGGTCATTTCGGATAGGGTTTTCAAATTGAGACGTTTGATCGGGTCGAAAAACTTTATGTTTGTCCCAAGTCTGTCTTTAATAAATTAGAACGTTATAAAGTTTTTACAGTGTTACCTTTTTTCTCTGCATTGAGCACATCATTTTCAACATTCACATCTGCAAAGCTCTAGACTACAAACACGTAGATATTATCTGTATTTTGATAGCTAGATATCGTAAAATATCATCCCGTGAGCCAGAATATGAAGCTTGGGACGAGTGAGCGTAGCGAACGAGTCCCAAATCTTCATATTCTGTTGAGCGGCGTGATATTTTACTATATCTAGCTGTCAAAATGCAGATAATATCTACGTGTTTGTAGTCTAGAGCTTTGCAGATGTGAATGTTGAAAATGATGTGCTCAATGCAGAGAAAAAAGGTAACACTGTAAAAACTTTATAACGTTCTTAAAAAAACTGTAAAAACTTTATAACGTTTCTTTAAAAAACAAAATCAGTCTGGAAATCTTTGTTCATAATTTTCCGGGAAACTAAAGCACCCGCTTTCAAACTTGCAACCTCGTTGACGTCATAGTCCGTCTCCATTCGCGAAGCAACTTCTGACTGAAATATGCGCAACGTAAAGTAATCACTCAAATTTAACCAAGGAGACGACATATTTAAACATTTAGTCGTTTTTGTACTAATTCAGGCGAAAATATGCACATATAAAAATAAAGCGTACGTTTAAAAATTTGATTTTATCGTAAATTATGAAATGCAATGGAAAGAGCGGAATGAAGTCCCAGCAGACATTATCAGTATCGAGGAAAGACACATTTTGTTGACGTCACTTTTAGAAATTTATTCATCATTCATTTAAATAAAACGACATAATAAAAAAGGAACACCAAATCTTGATATATTTATTAATATTTTGGAATTTTGAAAGCTGTTTAATAAGTTCTAAGCTGCCAAACGTTGGGAGAATTTGTTGATAACTCCTGATAAGTGCACGCGCTTCTTGATACCAATTTTTCGGAGCTGCTCAACAACCTCATAGAATCCCAGGGAAGGATGATTAAAAAGCTTATCTTTCTCGTCCATATCAAAAGGGTTGATGATGCCCTTGGCAGTTTCCTCTAATATCAGCAACACTTCCTCATCACGTTTTATTTCTGACGGTCGAAGATCCCGATGAGTATCTCAGAGTGGAAAGTACAAAGTTTCCGTAATGTCAGATCAAATTCATGAAAAAATTAGAATTCCGCCACATGTCAATTTCTCCTCTCGCCACCGGATTATGTCATGAGATGGGGAGATGTTTTATATTTTATCAACCTTAATGAATAATTTTTTTAGATCTGTAATTTGTCAGACGATTTTTTGATGTATGCAGTCAAAAATTTAATGTTATAAATGGAAAAGTTACGTATTTTCACCATGTTTTTGTTGGATAATGGGACATTTTTGCCCTTTTATACTGAAAATTC
Organism: Mytilisepta virgata; assembly: GCA_028015205.1. NCBI lineage: Eukaryota > Metazoa > Mollusca > Bivalvia > Mytilida > Mytilidae > Mytilisepta > Mytilisepta virgata. Next base: position 25,274,121 of record CM051511.1, read on the forward strand.
CAGGGATACCATATATTTATTTTAAAGATGTAACATTTAGCCTTCTAATCGTACCTACTTAAAACTAAATCACGCCATCAAAGAAAAAATTGCCCCGAAAAGTCCATGTCACTACCATGACTATAGAAATTACCCCCAAATCTTATAATTTGTAATGTTAACATGTTTTTGCTCTTAAAACGTGTATTAGACGACAACAAAATGTTAGTCTCATAGACGTGTGTGTGTGTGGGAGGGGGGGGGGGGGCGTAGGAGGCGGGCGTTGGGCTATTCCAGCCTGGCCATGGTCTACTATTAACGTTGAGAAAACGTGCTATCGTTCCCGGTTAAAAATCTCTTAAACCAAATCGGTTGAAAATAAAATTCCAAAACAAACCTGGTGTTTAAAGAAAATAAAATTCGCCTTAAGTTGAAGTCCGAAAACTACAAATATTCACAAAATGTATACTGTTGTGTATGATGTTTATAGACATTATGTAAAAGTGTCAAAAGATTCGCCCGATGAAAATTCAGTTTGAGTATGGAAACGGAAAAAAAATCACAATTTTCCCGTTTATAAAATGACTTAACTCTGGATGTAAATCAAAGAAATATTCCATAAGATCATCACATAATAAATTTTGTGGGACTTCTACAGTTGACCCCAAGATAGTTACGCCGTCCGAGGGTTTTTTCGATTTTGACTGTTATAGATGCCTCATCATAAGAAGGCTTAAATAATACCAAATAACCATCTATAATTACTAGTATTTGAACTTTTCCAAAATCTGAAAATCTGTCTCATGTGCAAAGTATACTAACTTCCTGTCTTGCGCATCAAAATTCGTATAAAAAATTGTATCCTATTACCTTGTCAAAATGTTAAAAAAAATCGTCAGTGCCAACTAAAAATGTTGGCAAAAATACGGGTAGCAGATTTGTTGTAGGCAGCAGACGAAAACCTACACATTGGCACTTTTCCATCTGACCAAATCACCACTTTCACTCATTCAAACTTTTTTTAAACATCAGCTTTGCATTCTACTGTATATTTAGAACAAAAACCATTTAAAATGCTTTTATAAAGGGCAAAAAATAAATATGTAAGAAATACAGTACATTTATAGATTATATGCACAACAAAATTTAGGAGGAAGCAGAGTCATAAATCTGAATCTTGTAACGGAAAAGACATTCCATTTGTAAATTAATTTCTTTTTCAAACTATTCCCCACAGTAACCTACCTAAATAAAGAAAAATTCAGCATAACAAACTACACCGTATAAGCTACCTTAGAACATATTTCTAGAGTCATACCGATTGATTTTATCTTGATTTAATCTAAACGTTGGAGAATCGGCTCACAACACACAACTATCCTAGTTTAGTATCACAGAAAACATGCGTCAATATTGTATATATTGTAATTCATTTGTCACATTTTAATGCGAATAATGAATACAAGCTCGTTTATATTGGTTATCAGTTGTCATATAAAATTACAGTTCACTCCATTCATTTTGGTTTTGTATATTTTGTCAAATTGCTCATTTTGTGAAACAGTGAACCAGTTTTTCCAGTCTCCAATAATTCCTGAAAATATATGAAATTACCAACAGTCATCATTTTACTATACCTTAATTCACTTTTCAAAGTCATATGGAATCTACAAGACCATCTAAAATAATTTTAAAATCTTGTCTTCTCTATGCATATTCAAAAAATCTTTGGATCAATTTTTAAGACAGCAATAAAACAGCTCTCGTTGTAAGTTAATCAAACACCCACCATTTTGTCTTCTTAAGGAAATTGGAAGTTAATATACAATCGCAACACATCAACGTCAACTAAAACAACATAATGGTTCTCTCAGTTACAGTAAATATATTTATAATAACCTACACTATGTAAAATGTTAATATAAAATTTGACACACATTTCTTTATGGATGCCTAATTTATAAGCATACCCTTGTCTGATAAAGATCGAGACATCTTGTTTTAGATTTTAAACCCCTTTCCTTATATTCAGTGATATCTCTACAACCACTTTTAGTATTCAAAGTTTTATACATTTACGCAGCTTGGAACTTATCAGAGTTCTTTTAGAATAAAAGTTTTTGAACAATTCCAATTTATTTCATTTCAAACAGATATGTAAAGACGGTTCTGTAGACGCAGGTCCCTGTGTTCGAACTCTATATTTTTGCAGTCGGGGGTACAAATCGGTGTCGAAAAAGATACAATACGACTGATTTAAGCGTGGATGTTTATACAATCCGGAAAGTGTGTCTCAAAGATAGGTCAAGTTCCGTACGCTAGTACATTGTATCAAGACGATTGGATGATACGTCACGGCGGCCAGTTGAAATTGTATACAAGTTCATCGGTTCATGGTCAATATTACACGTTTACAAATTCCCACGCACAGGTGCTCTCCTTTGTACACAACATGTAAAAGATTTTATATTCTTAACACAGTTCTTCATTACACATTTTATTTATCGGGCCTTGCAATAAGTTACGACAAAGAAAACTTTTTAGTTTGACCACAAGTATTAAATATTGAAATGTGATGTAATGTACTGCATTGAAAGAGTTTTCACAAAGATATCTGGTGAAATATGTTTATTCATTATAATATATTTAAAGGCTAAAGTTTGAAGTTTTACAGTGCTTGAGTGAAATGTTTATACTGTAAAATAATTCCTCAATATTAGCTAGCAATGATTGTATTTGTGGGCGGGACTTGACCTATCTTTGATGCACGCTTTCCGGATTGTATAAACATCGGGAGTCCAAGCTTAAATCATGCAGTATAAAACCTCTCTTAGCTGTTACAGTTGTACAGTATAATATATTTTTCTGTTCATTGACAAATGCTGTTTTTTAGCTCACCTGGCCAAAGGCCGTGTGAGCTATTGCCATCACTTGGCGTCCGTGTTCGTCGTCGTCCGTCGTCGTCCGTCGTTAACAATGATACAAAACTCTTCTCCTCTGAAACTACTTCACTAATTAAAACCAAACTTGGTATGAATGTTCCTTGGGGTACCCTGCATAGAACTGATGTGGGGATTTTTGATTCGTCGAAAAACATGGCCGCTGTTACTAAAAATAGAACATAGGAGTCAAACAACAGTTTTTCGAAAATATCTCAAAAATCATAAGGTTACAGCAAATTCTGGCACGTTGAAAGTGTTCAGCATGATGAGAGCTACCTGTGTGCTGATTTTCGTGAAAATCTGTCAACTGATGTTAGAGTTATTGCCCTTTTTTGACATTTTTGGCTTTTTTTATGTTATTATTTCAAAAATCTTCTTCACTGAAACTACTATTCAAAATCAAATGAAACTTGGTAAGATTGTTCCTTGGGGTATCCTGCATAGAAGCGATGTGGGGATTTTTGATTCGTCGAAAAACATGGCCGCTGGAACATAGGGGTCAAACAACAGTTTTTCGCAAATATATATCTAAAAAATCATTAGGTTACGGCAAATTCTGGCAGGTTGAAAGTGTTCAGCATGATGAGAGCTACCTGTGTGCTGATTTTCGTGAAAATCTGTCAACTTATGTTAGAGTTATTGCCTTTTTTTGACATTTTTGGCTTTTTTTATGTTATTATTTCAAAAATCTTCTTCTCTGAAACTACTATTCAAAATCAAATGAAACTTGGTAAGATTGTTCCTTAGGGTATCCTGCAAAAATTTAAAGCTTGGATTTTTGATTGGTCGAAAAACATGTCCGCCCTTACAAAAAATAGAACATAGGGGTCAAAATGCTGTTTTTTGCTATTTTTTCCTGAATTATATAAAGAAAATGAAGATGAAAACCACTTTCAAGGTAAACATGGTATCCCGAGTTGAATGGTGATGATGAAAGTTTGTTTTGGACGGCCATTTTTAAAATGGCTGCCATTTTCCCGCCATTTTTTACACTTGCTCAGATTTCAACAATGTTTGGTTTTTTTAAAGTAAACATGGTGTCCTTAGTGAATGGTGATGATGAGATTTTTTGTATGGAGCATCTATGGAAGGTCCTTTAGGAAATTTGCATAAATTTTCCCGGTCCGTGAAACAAAATGGCCGTCATAAGCATTTACATGTTCTGATTGGTCGAAATTTAAAAGTTCTCCTCTGAAACCGTAAAGCCAAATGAACTGATTTTTGGTATGGATGATCTATGGAAGGTCCTTTACAAAGTTTGCATAACTCATCATGCTCCGTGAAACAAAATGGCCGCCATGAGCATTTACATGTTCTGACTGGTTGAAATGTAAAACTTCTCCTTACAAACCGTTAAGCCAAATGAACTGATTTTTGATATAGAACATCTATGGAAGGTCCTTTACAAAATTTTCATAAATCAGCCTGGTCCGTGAAACAAAATGGCTGCCATGAGCATTTACATGTTCTGATTGGTCAAAATTTTAAACTTCTCCTCTGAAACCTTAAAGCCAAATGAACTGATTTTTGGTAAGGAGCATCTATGGAAGGTCCTTTAGGAAATTTGTATAAATCTTCCTGGTCCTTGAAACAAAATGGCCGTCATGAGCATTTACATGTTCTGATTGGTCGAAAATTAAAAGTTCTTCTCCTTTGAAACCGTAAAGCCAAATGAACTGATTTTTGGTATGGAGCATCTATGGAAGGTCCTTTACAAACTTTGCATAAATCTTTCTAGTCCGTGAAACAAAATTGCCGCCAGAAATCTTTATATGTTCCGATCGGTCAAAATTTAAAACTTCTCTTCTGAAACCGTTTGGCCAATGAACTTATACTTGGTATGAAACATTTATAGAAGATCATTTACAAAGTTTCCAGAAATCAATCTAGTTTGTCAAATCAAAAGTTTGTTACTGCCAGGTGAGCGATACAGGCTCAGCCCACTGAGCCTCTTGTTTTCTATCCTGACAAGTTGAGAGAGAGAGAGAGAGAGAGAGAGAGAGAGAGAGAGAGGTCAATTTTGATATATTTTTTAATTAGTATTGTGAATGTCTGAGATTTACGGGGTCTCATTGAAAATAAGACGAACTTCATTATACTTTCTAATAGTTATCGGGTATCCTCTTAAATGGGGGTGGCACATAGTTCAGTTTTCGTGCATCGTTTTCTGTGTTTTTTATTTTTCGTGCCACGTTTTTGCGTTTTTCATTTCACGTTCTCTCGTGTTTGAGTGCAGCGTGTTTGGCGGTTTTTATTATTCGATCTCCATATTTGAACACCTTTATTTCTCGTGCTGTTGGTATGTTCTTGAAACAAAAATCAATAAATATCTTCTGAATTGTCTGAAATGATGAATTCTAAATAGCAACACCTAACGTGTCTAATATTTCAAGAGGGCCGGATTGCTTTACATTCAGTTTTGAAGTACATTAGTGGCAGATGCGTCAAAGTGTCCACTAAATTCAGTTGAAACTTAAATTGTAATTGCACTTTATTGCTAAACATTTCCTTAAGAAAAAGTAAAGTAATATTCAGAACAATTTATTTGTTGCATCCCAATTTTAGCAAGGCAAAATATTTCGATACAAAAACTATGTGAATTAAGTTTTTTATCCTACATTGAACTTTTGATCTCGTCCCTAAAAAGGTCACTAGAACCTATTAATGCATGTAATATTTTTTTTAAAACAATCCAAAGAACTCGATGTCAATTTAATTTGCTCTTTACACTTTTTTAGACCTGCGGTTGTTTGGTACAGTAACTATTGAATTGTGGTTTCCCTTATTTATTTTTTCACTTTATTTGTTCATCTGAAGTGCTAATAATGTTCCTATAGAACATGATTACAATCACTACAAGTTGGATAAGTTGTATAATGTACTTTTACCCAAATTATCTTAGTGATTTAGTGATAAACGCCACTAGTAATTTGTTTGATGCATCGATCCTTATTTTTCGTGCATGGTTTTTGGGGTAAATCATGTTTCATTCATGTTTTTAAATTCTATTTCACGTTCTCCCGTGCCCATACACCCACTGTACCACCCTATCTTAAATAAAGAGTTTTTTTTATTGTATTGTTATATGAATATCAAATATGGTCGTGCACATGGTGAAATAACTGATTGATGAATTGTATAATTTATTATAGGTAGATCGTGATTCCTATTAAGGCGAGGGATGATCTATACCCCATCAGACACTTACCTGAGAGAAAGGTCCATAATAAATTTGATACATGCATTTATAACTAAGCCAGTACCAAGTAAAAGCATACTAAAGTCGAGGTACCCAAATTGCCTAGTTCGCTGTTTTTCGAGTACAGTAGAAGAAAAAACTGTAGCAACAAATTTGTAGATGATTATGCGGCATATCAAATAGAAAACTGATGTTTTTTCAGACAGAACTTTGGAAACTGTAATCTCTCTGATTACATTAAGGTAACAATGGTAACTAACAACCACAAAAACTGAGATGATACCCAAATCGTTAGGTTGAAATACTCAGTCCCATCAACAGTTATTATAGGATTAAATACGATTTTATATGAGTTTATCGATGTGTAAACTCGGTCGACTCACCCACAAACTAAATAAAGTCCGAAGGACTTATGTTGAGTTTGTGAGTGTAAACTCGGCCGACTCACTCACAAACTAAATTAAGTCCGAAGGACTTTATGTTGAATTTGTGAGTGAAAAGGCCGAGTTTACACATCGATAAACTCATACAAAATCGTATTTAATCCTTATCATTCCATTTCAAACATCGATAAGTTGTTCCTAACCGAATTAAAAAAAAACTTTGCCCTTTTCAGGCGACATTCATCTTGAATCTGGTACTATTTTTGGCAGCTGAGCAATTGAATAAAAAAATCAACAAAGTAATTTACAAATCGAAAAAACAAGGAAACTTACATTTTGATAGATTTTAATATAATCTGAAGCGTACAGAATCCACGCAATGTCCGATTTTTTCCGTTTGAAGAATCCAACTTGCTTTGTTTACAAATATGACTTGCAATCCTGACTCTGACGTCCGTGCAGCAAATTTTCGTGGAATTTTTGAAAACGCAATTTTCATCAATTTTTAAACCATTTCTCATTAAATTTTAACTATTAATGTCAGTATCATCCTTCAAATCTATTCTTTTACAGCATTCTTCACATTTAATGTCTCATTTGAAACTTTAAATAATCAAGAAAGCGCATGAATATACTTGCCAAATACGGCTTTATCGATGTATGAACTTTTATGATTTTGCCCTTCCGACCAATGAAATTTTTGTATTATATCATATGCAAATTAAAATGGAATTATATACATTAAAATGGTATATTTACATACTTAAGTCAAGCAAACTTATTCATTACAAATGTTTCCTATGTCCTTAAATAAATAGCGTAGATATGATGTGTGGATAATCTGGGTTTCCGACGTTAGGAAGGTTTGATGGCCTTTACAATGATCAATATATGAACGAAAATTTTACAGTCTGTCAATTAATTTTATTTTATAACTTCTTAATACCCTCAACACATATATATGTACAAAGCATTAAAAAGCATAATGTCGACTCCTGTTGCCGAATAACCTAACAGTGCATGCGAACAGTGGGTATGAGCTCGTCTCTTTGGCTATGGGTTTTCATATATAAAGTTACAGTTAAATCCATTCATTTCTTTTTTGTATATTCGATCGAACTGCTCATTTTGTGAAACAGTAAACCAGTTTTTCCAATCTCCAATTATTCCTGAAAATATATATTACAGTGGACCCTCTTTACAACGACCATGTTTGTCCCCTGACAGTCTTGACGTTAAACTGGATTTGCTGTTATACAGAATCCATACTTCAAGAAAAATGCAAATTTGTTTAAAAGCTTTGCTGTTATAAAGAGGGATTCTGTTGTAAAGAATGTCGTTATAAAGAGGGTTGACTGATAGAAATTCATTCTGGTCTTGTTTAGTTTCAATCTGTTTTGATTTTTTGCCTCTTCATATTTTCAAACAAAATCAAGATATTTTGCCTTGCAGGTAATAAAGATCGGTGAAGACAAGTTTAGAATAGTTGAACACGTACATGTAACTTTTACAATGTGTAACAGGAATTGATCGTAACCTGTCAAATGTATGCTATCATTTGCTTATGTCCATTATAGGCCTAAATCGTAAACTGGTGGGTTTGTGTGACTACGCGACTACCAATAATACCAAACTATCCTTGGTGAGGAGTTCAAACTATTGTTTCTTTATACATGTAATATTTGTATTTTATCTTGAGACAGTCATGACAGTGCTACAGAACCTTCTCGGTATTTCCGTGATATCAGTCTCTTGTCACCCCTCTGAAGCTTAAGTAAAGTCAAGAAATACCAGAGGGATATTCGAAGGAGGGCAAAATCGAAACAACTGACAAACTCCGGAGAACAACGAATATAAGACCAAAACAATACATGCCCAGAGAGAAACACACCCCGCGCCACAGGTGAGATTCGAACTCACAACCTCAGTGATGACAGGCTAGTGAGCATTACTAGTCATGACGAACTACCTAGACCACTCGGCCACCGAGGCCCTTCTTTATTTTCTAGAACATTGTTATTCTCTATTGATTTCATTATTCTCTATTCATTAAGTTTTAATTTAAGGCCTTAATTCTGTATTTATTGTATAAACCACCATACAATAAATTTAGAGATTGTGAGTTATAATCAAACCTGTAAGGATGAGTTTTGTCACAACAAAATCTTCAATGAGTGGCTAACTGCGAGTTACCTTTACGGAAAACTGTTGATTTGAATTCCGGGTGAATAACTACGCTTCCATCCATTTTTATAAGTCGTAATTTATCAAAACAACACTTGTCAGCTACCTCTCTAATAAAATTCTCATGGGAAGGCACACCAAGAAAACTTGCCATCTTTGTGATAGTTCCAATACTATCCTAGAAAAAATAAGTTTAGCTGCAGTCACAAAAAAATCAATATTTAATTGTTCATCGGTAATTTGTGCTTTGATCTCAACATTCTTGTAACACTGAGAATAAAATCATGGGGTCAGTGTCAAGGCTATGCATCGATGTCGTTTTTCTGTATTCATCCGCGTCAATTTCATGAAAGAAACGATCATAACGTTATTTATTGAAATGCACAACTACGACGTTACGTCCGCTAAAAAGGTTACTACTTATAAATCTTAAAATTTCAGTTCCGAAACATTTTGTTGAATATTACCAATTTTTATGTATCATAGGAGTATCCCGTGTATATATATAGCTCTGTTCTTAGATATACGAGACCATGCATATCCAACTATTTCGGTCATCACGTGACTTCTGGTAGTATGTAGGTGTCAAATAATGGCTGTCGATTTATCAATAGGAATCAATGGGACTTGTTAATTAAATGCCCATAACTTATTTGTTATCGTGTGTTTGACACCATCTAACCCCTTATTGTATAGCTTATCACTTGGTCGTTTTTATGGCAAGAGTTGTACAATTTATTCTAACTTCAAGATATCTCATAAGATCTTAAAATTCATTCGAGTTAACCAATGAAAATTGGTATTGTTAAAATTACAAAGGCACTGCAAAATAATGTAATTACTAGTTTAAGTTCTTCAAATGTAACAGGAAGGATATCAGCTGTTTTGTCACGTGTCGCTCTTTCATAGTCCTTTGTATACTGGAACCATCCATCATAAAGGTCATCTGGAAAAAAATATATATATATACAATGTATAAGAATTATAATGCATAAAATTTTACCCTTAAACTCCATGCTTTTGACATTTAATCAAAGTTTTTTTATATTCATTTGTCTTTCAATTTTGCCCTTTTCTAAGATTGGTTACAGGGATGTATACATAACTAGTAATAAAAACATGCACATTGGAACCTTGGAGGGGGGAGGGGCCTCGGTGGCCGAGTGGTCTAGGTAGTTCGTCATGACTACTAATGATCACTAGCCTGTCAACACTGGGGTTGTGAGTTCGAATCTCACCTGTGGCGGGGTGTGTTCGACTCCGATCTAAATTGACAAGGATTGCCCATTTTTCTACCGAAAGTCGGTGGTTCTCTCCGGTTACCCCGGCTTCCTCCACCAATTAAACTGGCCGCCGCGAAATAGCCAAATGTGCTGAAAACGGCGTAAAACCCCAACTAAACAAACAAACAAACAAACATTGGAACCTCGCTGTCTAGATAAGTTCCTTCACCATTATGTCCTGTATTAGTATGCATGTATTTAACATGTTTAATGTACATGTAATCATATATTATTGGTTTTTTGCTCGAATTCTTTGATCAATGTAACCCTTTGCGAACCCGTTGTTTATCCAAATTTAGCTAAACTACTGCAATTATATATGTCTATTCAAAATCATTAAGATTTAAAAAAAAATCAACACCTTGTAGTGACAACATTATTATCTTTACACAAAGCACTGCCAACCAATCAGATTAATAAAATCAGCGATTTTTTTTAATGATTTATATCTCTAATTTTTGCCTTGAATTTTTTGTAAGTGCGAAATTAATCGCTGGCCTGGTACAATTAAATTTCAACACTCCTGTTTTTAGCAAAAAACCACCAAATTATCCCTACACCAAAATATCACGATTTACGGTATACTCAATTACATTTAAAGGTTAGGATATATACGAGGGCGGGTTAGCTACCACTAAAAACAGTTTAAGCCTATTATATATACTGTCAGATGTATTTGTTGCTGTGTGTAGTTATTGCTATGATTGGGATATGGTACTTTCAATTGATACATGCATGATGCTAGTAGTATAAAATATGCGGTTTTAAAGTCGGATTTGAGGAGGTGGAGCCGGAAGTGACGTCACCGGAACCGCAGTCACGTGACCGGAACAGGAAGTACCCGGAAGTAATTTAAGCGTATGCGCAACCGAAAGTGATGTGTTCGCGCCATTTTCCCATTATTTGTTTACGGAAATGACGTCAGTCACGTGCTAGGACCCGGATGTGTAGTCTGCGCAATGGTAGGCGGAACCGGAAGTACCCGCAAGTGGTTTGCACGCATTCGCAACCGGAAGTAGTGGGTTTAACCGCCATTTTTCGTTATTTGTTTACGGAAGTGACGCAAGTCACATACCGGGACCCAGATGTGCCGACTGCGCATATGTGACCGGAACCGGTCTTTGCTTCAAATCGCAACTCATGACTATACCCGCGTGCTCATTTCGGTTTGTTGTTGCTACTTGTCGCTTTTTTCGCTGCTGCTGCTTCTGCTGCTTGTTGCTGTTCGGCATCGCTGCTCTTCTCTTGCTCATCGCTGTTTTTCTCTTGCTCTTTGCTACACTTCGCTACTCATGACTATACTCGCGTGCTCATTTCAGTTTTTGCTGCTGCTGCTAGTGGTGGTCGTTAGTCAAAGATTGGATCTGTACGAGAGCATCCTTAGACCCTGGTCAATTGAAAGCCCACTCTTCATTTATCAAGGCTTGTGACTGGCTATCATAAGATAGGCATTAGCCCTCCCCTATTTTTTAAAGCCACTCTGCATTTTTCCAGGCTTGTGACTGACTATATATATATATAAACATATATAGGCTGCATTACCCTCCTTTTTTTGTTATATGTTTGTCTGTTTTGTAATATGTTAATGTTAGTTCCAATTCCTCCGTCACATAGAGCAATTGCTGTCTTCAGCTGGTGGTGGGTCGTAGTCGTTCAATACACGGTTAAGCAGATATTTTCGTTTTTCTACGGCATATTTCTATGATTCTTATGAATCGTAGTCTGACCCTTCTCTGGCACGTTTAGCCGTTTTCTTGATCTTTCTATGTACGGGATCTATATTCATGATTTGATGCCATGACATCAGTCCGAGGTAATGCTTTCGTATTTCGTCTCTGTATGAGTTACACATGTCTCTATATGCCGCCGAGCGTGCCTTGTCTTCTTCTATTCCGGCTTCGACTAGTTAGTTTACTGTCTGTGAGAATGATGTACTTGAAATGTTCTATTCAAAATGACATCCCATGGAGATTTTCCGCATTGCTCTTCGGAGTCTTCGATGGATCCATGGTCACTGCTTTGTTCCGATTCCTCGTTATCGGCTTCTGTGATTGTGTCTGAGACTGAATCACTATAGGTTACACTCCACTAATTATCTTAGTTTCAGAGAAATGCACCCCCAGAATTTTATTAATTATTAGAGTTGGTAAAGTTTGACTACATGATAGATAAATAATAAATGTCTTAACCTCAAAATTGTAATATTGACTGAAAGAGGATAGATTTTAGTTTAAAAAAATACGAAAACATTAACTGATTTTGCTTCTGAAAAGTAATGGTAGGTCATAAAATGGGACTTGTGAATTGACATGTGGTGTGTAAAACTTTGACAGTGATAATCGGCACCCGCACTGGTAAGTTAAATTGCGAAAAAAAGAGCCGGAAAAGTAAACCTTTTTTTTCCCACATATGTAATGGAATTTTATGCGAAATCTGAAAAATTAAGTCTCAATTGGATTGAAACGCTGCATCAGACCTCAATTTTAAGCCGAAGTGGAGTGAAATTTAACATTTTTAAAGCTTTTTTTATGAAAATTTTTGAAATGTTGCTATGCCAACTAGGTTTCCATGGATATTTTTTATTTATTTTATCATGATTGAAACAATGCTAACATAATGGCCTTTCAGAATATATATATATGTATATGGGTATTATTTACTCTGAAGATGGCACAAGACCATGACATTTGTTATCTCACTTCACATAGAAAATGGTACTATTAATTTGTGGAGTGCAACCATAGTCTGTTGAATTCTCTTCCATACCGTGTGCATTCTTTTTGTGTAGCTCTAGGTAGAAGTTTCGCTTGGATTGGTATCCACACATATCACAGGTATACATTAAAGACTTCATTCTTTCCTGGGATTCGATAGTCGAATGAGTTCCGGTCGTCCTGCAAGTGTTTATATTAGCTTCAGGATCCTCAACGGCTTGTTGATTCATACACAAACGTTTGGCAAAGTATTCGTTTCGAGATTGTTGCAGTTCAGATTTCACTTTTCTGATGAGGTCTCTATTAAGTCTTTTCCACTCGTTGTCAATCCTGATACATCCCTTGCAGATATTCTTGTTTTTGTAGAATTCAGCAAAGCTCTTGTTCATTTAACACTTTGTACATTTCTTGTTTGGATCCACTTTGCTGGGTCCCCCACTTGTGTTTTCCAGCCATTTGGTTCTCTTCACTTTGGTTGGAGGCATTTTCCTTTTCCTTTCTTGTTTTGCTTTGGCGTTAGAAAGATCATCAGGTATTAAATATCTAGCCGGAACCAATAAATCAACGAGAGGCGTTTTCGATTCCATTGATACGTATGTGTTGTTTGACGGTCTTCAAACAACAGACGAAATTAAACAAAACCTGTTATATTTTCGTCGAAAGCTTTCCATTGGCGTCATAGTGACTAGTAGTGGTCTCGTTGATGTTACACCAAAGATGGCTACGTCCATGTAACGCGGACCTGAAAGAGAGCCCCATTATGAAGTTTTAGAGTTCATCCGGACGGGAACGAATGTTTTCGGTCTCGTTTATGTTACGATGGACATCAAAGATTGCTGCTTCCATGTAAAGCGGACATGAAAGAGAGCACTCTTATGAAACGGAAATTTAAGAGTGCTTCCGGACGGGCATTAACGTACTAACCATAACCCTAACTCGAGTCCTAACCCGATGAACAGCATGGAGCAGCGAAGAGAAAAGAGAAACGAAATGTATGGAACGCCATGACTGCCTTATGTTAATAATCAGCATTATATGCAGTGGTCACAACATTATATGCAGTGCTCACAACATTATATGCAGTGCTCACAGCATTATACGCAGTGCTCCCAACATTATATGCAGTGCTCACAGCATTATATGCAGTGTTCACAACATTATATGCAGTGTTCACAACATTATATGCAGCGGTCACAACTTTATATGCAGTGTTCAAAACATTATATGCAGTGTTCACAACATTATATGAAGTGTTCACAACATTATATGCAGTGCTCACAACATTATATGCAGTGCTCACAACATTATACGTTTTTTGTCGATGAAGGTGATGATCAGTGATGGTGATGATGATGATTGATGTTAGTGATGGTGGTGGTTCCGATTCGGTAAACATCGGATATTTTATCGGACATTGCCGAATCCGGTCAAAATTATAAGACAAAAATTGATAAAGCACCACCAAAATTTCAAATGGAACAGTTACTGAAGTCCTGTAATTTAGGCAATTTATCCGAAACGTTTATAAGAGAAACAATTACACCGGATATTATCTGCAAATTGGACAGACATGATTTTTATAATTTAGGGGTAGTTCATTCAGATGAAACGATGAAACTAAGAATTGCGTGCATTAGTTATGGTACTGTTCGTCCAGAAAAATACACAAGGAATAAAGTGAGTAAAAAAAAAACAAACAATCAATAATAATGATATATGTAATCATAGATTACATCAAACATCAAATATCAGGAGAATTTTAAAAATGAACAATTTTACCACAGTACAATAGCGGTAAAACATAAATTAATAAGCATGTGTAGCAGCAGAGGAAAATAAACAATCAATCCGAAAACAAACCCCTTAGAATATCACAGACATCAAATAGACTAGTCGTCCCCTTTAATTATCATCTCTTCGTCAATCGGAGTTTTGAAATGAATGTAGCATTTCCTCCGTCCGTTCGTTCATCCGTCCATCCGTCCCGGTCAAGTTTTGCGTCAAGGTCTATATATATATAAATTAACTGCGAATTGAATTAAAGATGAAAGATGTTCTGTTACTGTTTATGTGCACATCTTGGGTAGTAACAATGTTCCAATAAAATTGGGTCATCTCGACCTACATTTTATGCAGAATTACCTCAGTCCGTTAAGCTTTGCATAAGATACGGAAGTCATGGGTTCGAACCCTGCTGGGTCAAACTGAAGACCTAAAAAATTGTATTGCTTGCTTCTCCCCTAAGCATGCACACGGCATTAAGACTGAATGTCCGCTCAGAGTCAGTTTAATGTGTCTGGGTAAGGTGACATATCTGACTGCGGTCTAGTACAAAACAGGGTTAATATTCATTTAACATTAAGGGCATACGATACAGTTTTGATCCCATATTGAAAATTTGCTCACAATTTGCATATACGATATTTTTTGCCTGATTAAATCAAATATGTAATAAAAAATATACCTTCATGTGCTACTTTTTTTAGTAAAATAAGGTCCAAATTTTATATATTTACTCATAATTTGGATTTGTGGACGTATTTTTCTTTTCGACAGAAATACATAACTTTTTTGTTTTAAAAGATAAACACAAGCTGTTTGTTGTTAAATTATTTGTAAATTCTGTTTTATATAAATGTCATTTAATTGTGTGCAATTTCTTTTCAAATAACTAATATTTATCAAATGTTCACGAAAGTAGTAAAAAAAAAAAACGTCATTTTTTGCTGCATATTTATCAAATTTAAAAAAAATGCACTATTTACGTTTTTCTGAAAATTGGCACACATAATCTTCTTCCGTAATCAAACCAAATGGCCTTAAAACAGAGGGGTCAATGAACTCGTTTTGAAGTTTGATAAGTTTGAATGATAAAAATCAGTGGAAAACTGAATCTTTTCCCGATAAGTCATAGTTTGACGTCGCGAAAATAACAATTTACGTTAGCAACGTAATTATCTCCCTTGTAACTGTATCGTATGCCCTAAAGCTGATAAGTTCTTGTCCTCAATATGCATATTAATTTGCCGCTGGACATTAGGCCTCCATTAATTATCATCGGCTTCCGAAATTATCAGTCTGAAAAGTCTATGGAATTGAATGAATTTTAAGATGAAAAATGGTCTTGTGCAACTCATATTTTAATAAATTCTGATTGAGGAGGGGGGGGGGGGGGGTGTTTAACCCTGTGAGTCACAGGCTTGGATCCAAGCTATATTTTGTCGGTGTGTTTATTTTTTTTTATGAAATTGCTGCAAGCAATTCTTAGTTTCATCATTTCATCTGAATGAACTACCCCTACATTATAAAAATGTGTGAGTCTTCCAAGGAATACATGTGTCGCATGCGGACGTCAATTTTTATAAAAGATATTAAAATGTTCTAAAAATGAAAGATATATGCACACCTTTGCATTAAGGTTAATGCACAGAGAAAGTTTCATCAAATTGCTTTGAGTGGTTATGGAGTAGTTGAGGATAGAAGTTTTGAACCCCCCTTTTTTATCAAAGATGTCAATTTTTACCAATAAAAAAAAATAAAATTTTCTAAAAATGAAATATATATGCACATCTGTGCATTAAGGTTAATGCACAGAGAAAGTTTCATCAAAATCCTTTGAGCGGTTTACGAGTAGTTGAGGATAGAAGAAAAGTGTGACGACGAAAGACGCAAGACGACGCAAAACGCAGGACGACGCAAGACGCAAGACGACGCAAGACGACGCAAGACGCAAGACGACAGATTGTGATCCCTATGTGTCGACCATGCGTTCCGCAGGCGACCCAAAAATCATGTCTGTCCAATTTGCAGATAATATCCGGTGTAATTTATTCTCTTATAAACGGTTCGGATAAATTGCCTAAATTACAGGACTTCAGTAACTGTTCCATTTGAAATTTTGGTGGTGCATTATCAATTTTTTTATTATATTTTTGACAGGTTTCGGTAATGTCCGATAAAATTTCTGATGTTTACCGAATCTGAACCACCACCATCACTAACATCAATCATCATCATCACCATCACTGATCATCACCTTCATCGACAAAAAACATATAATGTTGTGAGCACTGCATATAATGTTGTGAACACTTCATATAATGTTGTGAACACTGCATATAATGTTGTGAACACTGCATATAATGCTGTGAGCACTGCATATAATGTTGTGAGCACTGCATATAATGCTGTGAGCACTGCATATAATGCTGTGAGCACTGCATATAATGACGGTTTTTTTTAATACTTTCGTGAACATTTGATAAATATGAGTTATTTGAAAAAAAAATTGTACACATTTAAATGACATTTATATAAAACAGAATTTACAAATAATTTAACAACAAACAGCTTGTGTTTATCTTTTAAAACAAAAAAATTATGTATTTCTGTCGAAAAGAAAAATACGTCCACAAATCCAAATTATGAGTAAATATATAAAATTTGGACCTCATTTTACTAAAAAAAGTAGCACATGAAGGTATATTTTTATTACATATTTGATTTAATCAGGCAAAAAATATCGTATATGCAAATTGTGAGCAAATTTTCAATATGGGATCAAAACTGTATCGTATGCCCTTAATGTTAAATGAATATTAACCCTGTTTTGTACTAGACCGCAGTCAGATATGTCACCTTACCCAGACACATTAAACTGACTCTGAGCGGACATTCAGTCTTAATGCCGTGTGCATGCTTAGGGGAGAAGCAAGCAATACAATTTTTTAGGTCTTCAGTTTGACCCAGCAGGGTTCGAACCCATGACTTCCGTATCTTATGCAAAGCTTAACGGACTGAGGTAATTCTGCATAAAATGTAGGTCGAGATGACCCAATTTTATTGGAACATTGTTACTACCCAAGATGTGCACATAAACAGTAACAGAACATCTTTCTTCTTTAATTCAATTCGCAGTTAATTTATATATATATAGACCTTGACGCAAAACTTGACCGGGACGGATGGACGGATGAACGAACTGACGGAGGAAATGCTACATTCATTTCAAAACTCCGATTGACGAAGAGATGATAATTAAAGGGGACGACTAGTCTATATGATGTCTGTGATATTCTAAGGGGTTTGTTTTCGGATTGGTTGTTTAGTTTACTCTGCTGCTACACATGCTTATTAATTTATGTTTTACCGCTATTGTACTGTGGTAAAATTGTTCATTTTTAAAATTCTCCTGATATTTGATGTTTGATGTAATCTATGATTACATATATCATTATTATTGATTGTTTGTTTTTTTTTACTCACTTTATTCCTTGTGTATTTTTCTGGACGAACAGTACCATAACTAATGAACGCAATTCTTAGTTTCATCGTTTCATCTGAATGAACTACCCCTAAATTATAAAAATCATGTCTGTCCAATTTGCAGATAATATCCGGTGTAATTTTTTCTCTTATAAACGTTTCGGATAAATTGCCTAAATTACAGGACTTCAGTAACTGTTCCATTTGAAATTTTGGTGGTGCTTTATCAATTTTTGTCTTATAATTTTGACCGGATTCGGCAATGTCCGATAAAATTTCCGATGTTTACCGAATCTGAACCACCACCATCACTAACATCAATCATCATCATCACCATCACTGATCATCACCTTCATCGACAAAAAACGTATAATGTTGTGAGCACTGCATATAATGTTGTGAACACTTCATATAATGTTGTGAACACTGCATATAATGTTTTGAACACTGCATATAAAGTTGTGACCGCTGCATATAATGTTTTGAACACTGCATATAATGTTGTGAACACTGTATATAATGCTGTGAGCACTGCATATAATGTTGTGAGCACTGCATATAATGCTGTGAGCACTGCATATAATGTTGTGAGCACTGCATATAATGCTGTGACCACTGCATATAATGCTGATTATTAACATAAGGCAGTCATGGCGTTCCATACTAAATGGTGACAGCATCAGCTGGAGGTAAGTTGACATAATCCGATCCTACCTTTGGTCCTCCATTGAACTTCTGGTTCCGCCTACACATGCGCAGACGACACATCCAGGTCACAGCTAGTGACTGACTTCACTTCCGTAAAAATGACGGGGAAACCACTTCCGGGTGCTTCTGGTTCCGGTCACACACGCGCAATCTTCCTATGACGTCAATTTCGCCTCCGTTGACGTCACTGTCGGCTCCACCTTAACCACACCACCACTACAAATCCGACTTGGAAAACCGCATATATACTACTGTCATTTTCTGTTTATCTCTTTCAAAACAGCTAAATATATGAGACAAAAATCTTTCTAACTCTATTGAAAAATAACGCTCCTCAAAAGAACTGTATACTAGAATATCTCTGTCACAGTATGTGAATAGAATTAGTAAGCAGGACATGCTTACCCTTCCGGAGAACCTGATGTCACTGGGAATTCCCATTGCTAGTGCTTTAGTTTCTGGTTGTCTTGTTCTAGTTTTGGTTGATTTATAATACGTTTTTTTAAATTCTTTTAGTTAATATATATCTATCCTTGTGTCGTTTGTTTGTTGTTTCATTCTCCTGACTTTATATTTTCCTTGGACGGCATGGCGGATGTCTTACAGGAAGCAGAGACCGCTTACTCTTTCGGAGCACCCTAGTCTACCACGGTTTTTTTATGGAGTCCATGTTTTATCCATATCTTTGAAAGCGCTAAAATAATCTCAACTTTGGGTGTCCTGCAGGAAGCAGAGACTGCTTACTCTTCCGGAGCACCTGAGTTTACCCCCTGTTTTTTGGTCTATGTTGCTCATATGTTTTTAGTTTTTAAGTGTAGTGTTTGTATTTTTTTAGTCTGGTCTTCGTTGTTCTCCGGACAGTTGTCAGTTGTTTTCGATTTTCCCCTCCTTCGAATATCTTTTTAGTATTTCTTGACTTTACTTATCCTTGTATTATGTCGATTTCTACTTAGTATGAAAATGACAAGCGTGCAATTTAGCTTCATATTAAGTTTTCAAATTCTCTATTTTCCCAGGGACTTCTAAATAAATTTACCATTTAGTATAATATTTTCAAAGAACTGATCCCACGTCCATTCTGGAAAACCAATCTTTCCGGATAAAAATGTATACTGTGAGACCCAGCGATCTTTAGGATTTCTGTTGACATATATTATCTTGTAACCATTCTCAACATGTTTTCTTGGTAAAGATCGAAATGGTAAGTGACTGTGGAAAATCCTTGGATCTTTTAATCTTTCCAATTCATCAAAATCAAATACACAGCTTAAATTGTCTTCTTGAAGATATCCTCTCTGATTGTACTCAGTTGATTGACTCATAAGCATTCCAAGAATTTCATGAATCCAATGTGAGCATAAAAAATAAATCCATACCGTTAGTACATTTTGTACATACTCAGATGACCTAAATACCATAATGAAATATGATCATCAATTATCTCCCCAACTAAGGTGGAGGTAACTGGAAAATTTTTTCCCTTTGTTCTTCGGGGCAAAAGTCAGGTTATTTCATTATCCCCCCTGCATAACATGGTTAGGGCAGATGTATACATGACTGATGCTTCTCATTACAATTTTTTTTATTTATCGTATATTACATGTAGCCTTTCTACTTAAAGAAATGAAACTTTATTAATAAGTACATGAACACATTTTTCTTATTGTTTCCAGGGTAAATATTCATAATTATTCTAAAAAACTTAAATCATCCTTACTAAAATGGTGAAAAATGGTTACAAAATATTGCCAAGTTCTTTGTATCTGTGATCAAAGTTTGAAGTTCCTAAAAAGACTCACTAGACTGAAATTTCCTTAGGCTCCTCTATCATGTCTATACTGTTACCGTATTAAAGTCAGATATTGTTCTGGAGTTATGTCGCCTTGTCCGTAAAAAAATCAAATGCGCACGAAAAATCACAAAATTAACAATTTTTGGGTAAATTAAAAATCGTGTAGACTTCGATGTGCTCAATATATCTTGTTAAAATTTGAAACAGACTTTGTTAAGATAAGTATCTTTTAATGGTCAACTGCTAATCAATGCTAAACATATAGCTTCAACTCCTATTTTGTGTTTTAATTTAATGAAGTTTACCCTTCACTAAATGACAAACGTCAAGTAAAAAGCCTATTACATGTTTTATGATGTGTACGAAAAATTCTAAAAAAAAAATTAATAAGACATTTGTTTTAACGAACAAGAGTCCATTAATATATTTGATTAAGTTTCATTTTTGGTGGACTCTAGAAGCATGCATATATCATATCTATCCAAGTGAACTTGATATTAAAGAGATCACAGGCACATCCACATTTGCATAATGCACAGACTTCCACATAGACGATAAAAGGCAACTGAAATCAATTCTGTATGAAAAAGTAATATGATCTGAACTTTCCAATTTCATGAATTTTGAACCTTCCCTTTCTTAGCACTAATATATTGCAGTCTCCAGCCAATGATGTGTACAGTTCACCGTTGATTCGTTACTATCATTTGGATGACTTTGTTTGTAGAGCATTGTTACTGTCAAAACTATTTTCATTGTTTTATCACTTAGATATTTTTTACCGGTATTTGAATTATGACATTTCTCGCAACGCTACACAGAATGCTCCTTTAATATTTCAAGAAATAATAAATTGGCCCTTATCATATTATAATAATTATGTGTATAAAGAACCTAACCCAGTCAAGCAGAGACTGCTATTCTGAATCTCCGGTTTCTGTAGGTTATAAAATTACGGTTTAATATTTTTGAAACCAAGTGTTATAGCTGCAGTGTAATAAACGAAACCATTACTCCCGGAAAAGAAAATGAAAAACAATGTGGACATTGGTAAGATAAGAGATAATTGTAACCAAAGAAAAACATGTTATGTAACAGGATCAGACATTTTAAAAACTTGTTTAAAAAAAACAGTTTCTAGTTTATATTGGGCACACGGTAGCAAAATGAGATATAATTTATTTCTGTTAAATTTGGTTAAATGTATAGTTTGTCTTTTTTAAATAAGCGGAATACTACGGAAATAAGGCGTTTGTACGGCTGTGACTTATTATACCTATCGGAAAATTCGATAGGAAACTGAATTATTTATTTATTTATTTTTAGCTCACCTGTCCTGGAATGACATGTGAGATTTTGCTGTCACTTGAGGTCGTCGTCGTCGTCCGTCCGTCGTAAAATTTTTCAAAGATCTCCTCTGAAACTACTGAACCATTTTCAGGCATACTTGTGGAATGATCCTTAGGGTATCTAGTATGAAGTTTCTGTTTTATTTTCTTGACCGTCGAGAAAGATGGCTGCCATGGCTGAAAATAGAACATAGGGGGTAACTGCAGTTGTTGGCCATATCTAAAGAACTAAAGCATTTAGAGCAAAACTAACTAGAATAAAAATGTTCATCATTTCAAGATCTACATGGCATGAAATTTTCAGACGAATCAATCAACCCTTTGTTGGGTTATTGCCCCTGAATTGTTAAATGTTACGCGATTTTGCAATTTTAGGTTTTTCTTGAATATTATTATAGATAAAGACAAACTGTAAACAGGAAAAATGTTCAACAAAGTAAGATCTACAAACATGTCAGCATGATCAAAATCGTTAATTGACCTCTTATAGGAGTTTTTGCCCTTCAAATATATTTTTTCACATTTTTTTCGTCATCTTTGTAAACTTTCAAAAATCTTCTCCTCTGAAACTACAGAATCACTTTCAGCCAAGCTTAGGCTGAAATATCCTTAGGGTATCTAGTATAAAATATGTGTTTTATTTTCTTGTCCGTCGAGAATCATGGCTGCCATGGCTAAACATAGAACATTTTCGGGTTATTGCCCCTAAATTGTTAATTTTGAGGACATTTTGCAGTTTTGGGTTATTGACTTGAATATTATTATAAATAAAGCCAAATTGTAAACAGCAAATATGTTCATCAAAGTAAGATCTACAAATAAGTCAACATGACCAAAATCGTCAATTGACCTCGTATAGGAGTTAAAATATTATTTACATTTAAACAGTAATTATCAGTAAAGATAATGTTCTGACATATTGTCACAGATGTTTAGAGCATAAGGACCCTATAATTTACCTGTACAAGTAAAAAAGAAAGGTGAAGAGTAAAGATCATTTAAAAAAGTCCATAGCAACCAATGAAAATTTCCTTCGCAACCAGATATATTTAGGACCCTACAATATAGAAGCTGAAGGGTCAAGGTCATTGGAAAAATCCATAGCAACTGATCGAAAAGTCCCTGGCAACCAGATATATTTGAAATCAGGACCCTAAAATTTACCTGTTCAAGTCGAAATGGAAGGTCAAGAGTCAATGCCACTGAAAAAGTCCCTAGCAACCATATACATTGGGTTTATGATTCTATATTTCAGCTGTACAAGACAATATTAAGGCGAAAAATGCGACGGTATACATTAAATAGCAAAAATTGTCATTGATACAGGTCTACACCAAAGTAATAACAGGTGAGCGATTCAGGCTGTTGTTTTTTTTATCAATTTGAAATCAGAAATAGATAGATACATGTATTACTGTATAATGAATTACTCGCTTACCAGATTTCATTGTTGTACACAGCAGGACATCCGTCTCCCTAGAATTCAATTCTTTAATAGATCTCAGATGTTTCTCAGGGTTTCTCACAAGTGGAATGCAAGGTAAAAATGAGGACCCTTCATATTTTAAAAACGGGTAGATATATGAAGCAACGTTTCTGAAACAAATATATCATACAGTTGAGTGTATGTGTGTGTGATTTTGTTTCTTGTTTCTTTATGTTAAAATGTTGCGAATTCTATACCAAATTAATTTCATCATTTCCACTTAGAAGAGAAAAATGAAATCTGGCTTTAACTTATATTACCAGTTTTCTCACAATAATAAAATTATTCAGAGGACTACACTTTGAAGAATAATAACTAGTTTTCTTACAAGCTGCAATTCTTTTTTTCATACATTGATTATGATAGAAATAATAACGAATTGTCTGTATGTAATGATACTACTAATCAGAATATTAACCGTTCATGTAAAATTTCAGTTAATAAAGTATATTACAAAAGGGAGCTTGATAATCAATATAATAAAGAAATATGAAGAAAAAATGCAAAATTGGGATAAAATTAGTAAAATTATTTTATTTAAATCTATCCAATCGAATCACACATATAATTTACGATATTACTTGCGTAATTTTAATTTTGAGTATAGAAAATTGATCTGTAAATTTAGAATATTCATTAGAAATTGAACAGGGAATATACAAAAAAAAAAAAAAAAATCCAAGAAACGAGAGATTGTGTAAAATTTCTAATACTGTTGATAAAGAAGCTCATTTCTTTTTCGATTCTTCTATTAATGATTCTGTTCGAAATAGATATTTGCAACCTTTTAATTTTGAGCGTGAAACTAATCCAGAGGAAAAGCTGAAACAAATTTTGAACTCTGAAACAAATGAGATTGCTGGGCTCCTTGTTGAAACAGTCACTTTTACTGAGGACAGGAGACAGCTAGATTCTTTTGATTCACATGTACTGTTTACGTTGTTTGTTATATTGATGAATGTATATACATGTACATGTAGTCTTTAGTCTTTAATTGGCGTAACAGTTGCTCAATAAATATGTATGATATTTTTAAAAATAAAACTGAATCAAAACGATCAAAACTTTTTCATGACATATCCTCTGCGGTTTAACAATATCACAAGGCACTTAAAAGTTCTGATTTAGACACTAGCACAGACAGACGGAGAGACAAAGTAATTTCAATATATACCAGGTATACCTATACCCAGCGACTTCGGACAGTTCTACGACTAGTGTTTTTGACGTAGCGGTATCTCAGACAGGTATCGTACTACAGGGGGAAACATTGTTGTTTGTTTGTTTGTTTGTTTAGTTGGGGTTTTATGCCGTTTTCAGCACATTTGGATATTTCGCAGCGGCCAGATTTTATTGGTGGAGGAAGCCGGATTACCCGGAGAGAACCACCTTGCCACAGGTGAGATTTAGTGTTGACAGGCTAGTGATCATTAGTAGTCATGGCTAACTACCTAGACCATTGGGCCACCGTGTCTCCGAAACACTGTTGTAATTAATGTGGTACACATTCTATTATACAGACATTAGAATTGATAGGCAGACATCCAATTCAATGGAAATGGTCCTTGAACACTGGTCTGGATAATTCAGGAAAGGATCGACCCAAGATACTCAGATTATCATTTTGTCAGTTTTAATTTAATGACATTCTGTGTATATTGATAGAATTTGGGTAATATTTCGGTACAAATCGTATCAATCTATTCATAAGTTGGAATATTAAACTTCCAGTTCTGAACAAGCTTTTGTGTCTGTTATCACTTTGGACAGGTCATGTAATTCAGGAAGTGCAGGCAGCCAAGTTATTTTTGTACGTTATACGGGACGACATTAGTTTCTGGACAAAGCCACTAGTTGCAATATAAAGGCGTGTGGCAGAACAATAAATGACAGCTCAAATCACAAGACTGATGGAAATAACAAGCTATGATTGCAAGCTGGAATCATTAGGTATCGATCAAGTTATGAAAAACAAATATGTATACATATACGTATTAAAATTCTTTGATACAAATTTTGATGCACAAGGCCTAAAGTGTTGAAAACCAAAACAACAGTCCAAAAGGTTGAAGAGCAAATTCAAAAATGTTAAAATGACAATGTATAGATGTAGATATTTGGTATCAAGAGTTAATCCAGAACATATTTTTTTCGTCCATATTAACGATGTTTCATTTACAAAAATGTGTATATTTACCTCCATTGCTCTTCACTATTACTTGATTTATCATCTTTGGTCGTCATTTTCTATACACTCATATCCGGGGTTAACCTTAAATAGTTCTATTTACATAACTTTGTAAATGGGCTTACGTACAGTAGGTACATGTGACACACATCAGGTAAAAATAGATAAGGTATATATTTGTAAATGTTGATATTATACATGTTTTACTAAACAATGTGGTTTTTGTTATATCTTTCACTATATTTCCCATAAAAATATATTAAACATAAAATCGAACATTTTTTCAGGTTTGTTACATGGGCTAAAATATTCGCTCAATTCGTGACAAATCTATTCGAAATAAAACTTACATTTTATCCATATATTTGAAAGCGCTAAAATAATCTCAAATTTTGGTGTCCTGCAGGAAGCAGAGACTGCTTACTCTTCTGCAGAACCCGAGTTTACCCCCGGTTTTTGGTTGGGTCCATGTTTTCATATGTTTTTAGTTTTTAAGTGTAGTGTTTGTATTGTTTTGGTCTGGTCTTTGTTGTTCTCCGGAGTTTGTCAGTTTTTTTAGATTTCCCCCTCCTTCGAATATCCTTTGCTATTTCTTGACTTTATTTTTGTGAACGTCTGACTGTCAACAGTTGACCGGTTATCCTGTTTTCGTTATGGAAGTAATGTTATTCTAGTCCTATACAATATCAGCTTTTTGCTAAGTGGTAAAATTGTTTAATTCCTCCTCTCTAACTTGATTTTCATTTTTCAGGCTTTAGCAATGCCCAACGTAAAGAAAAACTTTGGAGCCTAATTGTACAAAAAGGTTGTTTTACTTGCAAGGTGTGTGCAACTTTCTAAACACGTCGCCCATTATGATACGTGGCCAGGCTTTCCGTTTTATGACCTGACAACTCCAAGGACGATAGCCTCCACTATTCGCCTGACGACGCACTTTGTACCTATGTAGGCTGAGCTTTTGTACCGTCACTGACACCCAATAAAATTTACTCACCATCTTCATTACAGCACATTCGATTCCTCATCAGCTTTGCCTTTATTCTCAAAAGTTAAAATGTTTTTTTTTCTGGATTTTAAAGGAGCTCGTGTTGTTCATTGTTTTTTAGTTTTCAGTGTTTATTTGTTGTGCTTGTGGTTGTTCATTTATCTTCCCGGATTTTGTCTGTCTAATGGATTACGTTTTTTGGATTGCTCCTTAGGTATATTTGTCCTCTTCTTTAACCGAAACGTCAATGAGACTTCGGGGAATAAACCCGCAGTTCAACCACTTTGGTTTTGAAAATAACAAAGTGACACCCGTGGTTGTCGGCAGGATCAGGACATCCTGGTTTGGCAATTTGCGATCTCGTCCAGCTGTAATCCTAATAATTACCTCTCCTGCATGATGTGCTGTGCAAGGCATTTTGTACGAAATAAGACGCTGATATCAATAGTTCTGGTGGAATCAAACCTTTGCCCCGGTGTTGAACAACATCCCCCCTAATAATTATGCTATACTGCATATCATTCACCCTTGAAAGTGTTTGTGTAAGCCATAATTCTTTCCGGGTAAAATTTTTTTCCGGAGGAAATAGTTTTCATGGGATATGATTTTACTATTAATTTTACTATTAAATCCATTCCCTTCTTTCAAAAATGATCTTATATCGACCCAAACAACTTTCAGGATGATTAATTTATTGTCTTACTATATGAAATAGTTTCTTGAAGGAATGCCAGTATTTTTCAGTATTAAATTTTCATTAAAAGTTGGTTCGGTGTAAGCCAGGATAAAATCTTACAGTAACCTATTATTTAATAGATTCCTCCTCAATACAAATAAGTTGTTTTTAATGTTGTTATAAAAACTGAATAACAACTTGTTCTTTATCAATCTATTAAAATGGAAGAGGATGAATTCGACAGTATTGTTGCATAAATTATACTTTAAATAACAGAAATATTATGAATAATTATAAATTCATGTCAATTACATTTATATTTGTTTAAAACAGACATAAATTTTGTGAGAATTATATTTTTATTCACATGCTAATGTATAATACAGAATATGAATGACACTCTTCTCTTTCTTAATTTTTCAACGTAAATTTTCTGTACTTAGAAAATATTTTATGATGAAATATTATCCAGGATGGATTATTACTACGAGGAAAACATTTTTTTTTAATAAAATGTTTTCCATGTAAAGAAAATTTAATACTTTTCACTTTTGTAAGCAAATTTACATAGTGGAAAGAAATACGTGGCTATGGAAATGATTTTACTATTGAAGTCTTTCCTTGGAAAAAAATTAATAGCAAATATTTTCCCGAGGAAAGAATTTGACAGTGGAAAGTATTTAATGTTACATTTGACACCATACATTAAACAAGTGAAGGCTTCAAGTTAATTGTAAAACGATCTTCTGGAATATCCCATACATCACCTAATGTAGACAAAGCATTCCGAAATCGGGAGTTTTTCAGCAGGACATTGATAAGTTTAACCTTACCAATATCCTTAAAAGCACTTGTACTATCACAGCGGGTGATAGCGTGAAGACCAAACAGAACCAGTGGCAGTATTTGTTGTCCATAATCCTCGGCAATAAACAACAAAATGGGTATCAGGAATTGTCAACAATGACACATCAATCAATCAAAGCAACCCAACTGACAGAACTCCGGACAAAAAGTAACAAAAACTAAACAGTGGTGGGGTTAAAGCAGTTTGATGGGTACCCAAACCTCCCCCTTACCTATTCGGACACTCTTGTGTATAATGCACACTATAAAAATCGATACAGTATCATTACGAACAAGGTGACCACTTGCTAGAACTGTAAAATTAGAGTGGATTGTACATAATTTTACCCCTATTGGTCATTTTGGTATTTTTGAATTTGCTCTTCAACCTTTTGGATAACTGTTTTGGTTTTCAATATTTTAGGCCTTGAGCACACTTGATGAGTCGTAAATCGACGAAATGTGCAAATCTTGTTCATCAAAATTGGTATCAAAGAATTATATTAGATACCAGGGTCAGTATGTGCTCGTTTTAACTGTAAAACTAGCTAATGCTCTGAGCATGCGTACGGAAAACTGGTTGTGTAAGTGAGCTCCCCAACAAATAATATAGATATAGATATAGATTTTAATAAAAGGGATGACCAGATGATTTGCCAAGTACCCTGAAACAGACTACTAGACAAATAAGACGAAGAAACTCTGTTGGTGACCTACGACTAAGAGATCTCACCTCTTCGACACCGCCTGTATCAAACACTAAAAAGAGTCAAGGGGGTAAAAATAAGACCATCAGTGAGAAGGTTGTAGATGCGCTCACAAGCCCAGAAGTTCTTTCTCAGATTGTGCCCATCATATCTGAAAAAATCGCAGATACAATCGCCGAGTCCATTACTAAGGCCATCGATGCAAAGATTAAGATCAGTATAGATGAGCACATAAGCCCACTGCTCCAGCAAATCGATGAAAAACAGAAAATAATTGATGAACTTAAAGATAAAAATTCGAAACAAATTAACAGTTATATACACTTATGTAAGTCTACAAGCGACAACAGAATGGCTCTTAAAGAAAGAACATAATCAAGAACTAGATGATCTGTACAAAAAATAGCTACACTAGAAACTAGAATAGAAAACCAAGAACAGTATTCTAGGAGGACAAGTCTGAGATTCCACAACATCAAGGTACCAGTAAATGCTTATGGAAACATTATACATCCAGTAAACACAGATAAGCTAATCATTAAGTTGTGCAAAGACAAACTCAAAATAGAATTAAGTGAGGCTGACATAGGTAGACCACATGTTATAGGAAAAGCTAATGAAGGCAAGGCACAAGTCATTGTTCGATTCTTGTCGTATCGGGTGAGAGAAATGGTGTGTATGGCTAAAAGACTCCTAAAGGGTGACGATGAAAAAACTTTCATTACTGAAAATCTGACAAAATACAGGGCTGACTTGGTTAAAGCGTGCCTGGAAGTTAAACATGCTAAAAGAATTCATACGTTTTGGACGACCGATGGACGTATATATGTGAAACAGTACGAAAACAGCCCAAAAGAACTTATTACTCATCATGATAATATCATAGAAATAGCCCATAGATCGATTCGAGAGTCAAACAAAAGCTTTGAATCTGGAGGATCCGTAGATTTGGAAGATGACGAGGACAAGTAGATGGTGTGCGAAACTATTTTGTCAACATTGATCTACTTAGATTTAATTTATATTTGTATATATACATGTAGGCCGAAACTGTTTCCCTTCAATGTATATATACATGAGCTATGTTAGTTTCAGATGTTATCTCCCTAAAAGTTCATGTGTATATAATCATTCGTATATTAACTCGCTTTCCTCTCTGTTGTATTATTATCATGTTAATCATTTGGGGTGTACTCGAATATACTCACTATCTTTTTTCCATAAAATTTTACCAAAAATATTATCCAAAGTTAGTTACAAAACAATTGCTAGTGCATACAACCATTTATTTTCTTCTGAAACTTCAGTGATTTAAGTCTCAGCTCATTTGGGAGGGGTATATGTTTTTGTTTGTTTGTTTGCTTGGTATTTTTTTTAAGTAACAGTTGTGATGAAAATTTAACACTGTTAGCTGTTTCGTATTTTGGGACTTTTCAAAAGCTTTTGATAGAGTTTGGCACAGGGGGTTAATTCATAAGCTAAAAGCATATGGAATTAGGGGGAATCTGTTAAGTTGGTTTGATAATTATTTAGAGGGCAGAAAACAAAGAGTTGTGAATCGAGATTTTGAAACTTCATTAGATAATGTAATGGCTGGGGTACCACAAGGTTCAGTGCTTGGTCCTCTTTTTATTCCTAATTTATATAAATGACATTGGGGAAAATCTGCTATCATTAGCTAGATTATTTGCTGTTGACACATCCCTTGGACTCTCAAGTGAAGATTTATCTGTAGTAAAAAGAACTATTACTCATGATTTGCGTGAACTTGATAGACGGTCATCATGTTGGTTGATGTCATTTAATCCTGACAAAACCGAGATCATGATCATCTCAAGTTCAGGTATTCCTAAAAATATAGATTTTTTATTTAAAGGGAAACGTATTCCAATTTCCCGTAGTCACAAACATTTGGGCGTTACCTTAAGTTGCGATGGAAAATGGAATGAACATATTGAAAACTTATTTAAAAGTGTATCGAAGCATCTATCAATTTTACGCAAATTAAAGTACAGGCTAAATCGTCAAAATTTAGAAAAAATATATCTGGCTTATATTTGCCCGATATTAGAATATGCATGTGAAGTTTGGGATAATTGCGATGTTAATAATATAAACAAAATCGAAAAATTACAATTGGAAGCTGCAAGAATTGTCACAGGACTACCATCCTTTTGTAAATCTGAACTTCTGTACTATGAAACGAGTTGGGAAACACTTTATG
The DNA here is from genome assembly GCA_028015205.1 of Mytilisepta virgata. NCBI lineage: Eukaryota > Metazoa > Mollusca > Bivalvia > Mytilida > Mytilidae > Mytilisepta > Mytilisepta virgata. The sequence goes on from CM051511.1 coordinate 25,305,031, forward strand.
ACAGAAAAAAGGAGAAAATTACAACTGTTTTATAATATAAAAAATGATAATGCTCCGGAATATTTAACAAGTTTAATTCCTCCAACTATCCAAAGTACAACGCACTATCCATTACGGAATAGAGATGACCTTATTGTCCCCTTTTGCAGACTATCTATTACAACCAATTCTTTTTTTTTACCATCAACAATAAGAGACTGGAATAATTCGAAGAATTCTATTCGTGAAGTCAACACGTTGTCTAAATTTAAAAGTGTCATTCGTAGAGAATCTCAGAAACCAGCGATACCAAAATATTATTTATATGGGCCAAGAAAGCTGAATATTATTCTTACACAAATTCGATGTTCTGCTTCTTTTCTGAACAATGATTTGTTCTGTGTTAATATAATAACCGATCCTGCCTGTAATTGTGGAGCATCTATTGAGAATGCAAATTACTATTTTCTTATTTGCCCAAAGTACAGTGAAATCAGACATGAGCTTTTAGAAAGTCTGAACTGGTTACCAAATCATATTAATATTGACACGCATTTGCTTTGTTAGGGGAGTTCAACGTTAACTTATGATGAAAATATCGTTATATTTAGTGTTTAGGTATATAGGATTGTCAAAGCGATTTCTTCTGACTTGATTTAATTCGATGATTACCAAATGATTGCCACACAATTCACACACACACACACACAAATTCAATTTAAATATGTTTTTTTCTATTGTAAATATAATCCAATTACATGTTTTGGTTCTGTAACGCATGCTCAACGTAAATTCAAATTTATTAATGTACTGTATATTGGGAAAAGACTTCATAAGTTGGAATAACTTGTGTCTAATCCCTTTTGCTTTGCAAATAAAATATGTTTACACTAAACTAGCTAATGCTCTCATAGCTGCATGACGGATACTGTCACTGTACAAAACGAAAGAGCCCGAAATAACACTCCCATAAAGGGTTTGATGCTATATCGTCATAGACTTTAATAGAAATTGGAAGTATTCGGATGAACTTAAATTCTTCAAGTCTTTAGTAGAAAGCAATTTTTACAGAATTGCACATGATATTATATTTTTAGCCCTTGCTGTGAAAAGATCTTTAGTAACTACCAAGTTTGTGTGGGTTACTAGCGAGACGTGGATGGGAAAACCCGTTCAAGCTGATTATATGGACCAATCTGTTGTTTTTCTACTCCAGTATCAAATAAAACTGTGACATCTTTCAAAGATAAAGCATAATGAAGAAGATATCAGTGTCTGGACGTTTGACCCTGTGATAACAATAGCCTTGCTGCTTACCATATAAACAGTAAAGAACCTCCCTGATGTCACCTTCTTCTCCTGACTGATAATATTTTCACTGTCTTCACTTGTCAACAGATATGCATGAAACTGCAATTAATAGACTTCCTCTCCATTGACTTAACTAAATTTTCAATAATTTAAAATCATATCTGATTTTCTGACAACATTTGAAAAATTCTACAGCAGAAAATCCACAAAGATAGAGACAATTCCTTCAAGTAATAAAAGACGGCATTACCATCCTCAATAGCGAGGGTTTTATCATCAGGGGGAGAGGGAAGATTTTGGACAAGATGGTGGAATCCCTTAGATTTATCAGTTTTGTTTACTAGAAAACCGTCGGATTTAGCAGTGCTGTACGGCACTGGGGTCAAATGGATAAGACATAGCTCTTTGATATCTATTTTTATGTCTTAACACTAAGATCTAATCAACAATTGTAAAGCAATATTACTTACCTATCTGTACTCTAAAGAATTATTCTTTGAAGACTTAACATATGTTATTTTGGTCAGTTCGGATAGGGTTTTCAAATTAAGACGTTTGATCTGGTCGAAAACTTTGTGTTTGTCCTAAGTCTGTCTTTAATAAATTAGAACGTTATAAAGTTTTTGCAATGTTACCTTTTTTCTCTGCATTAAGCAAATCATTTCCAACATTCACATCTGCAAAAGCTCTAGATGACAAACACAACAGCTTATCTTTCTCTTTCATATCAAAAGGGTTGATGATGCCATTGACAGTTTCCCTAACACCAGCAACAATTCCTCATCACGTTTTATTTCTGACGGACGAAGATCCCGATGAGTGCCTCACTTGTTTTATCTGTAAGCATATCAGCGATTCCTAATGAACCTTTAACAAATTGTGCACATTCGTGAGCAGGCCAGACCTATCGATCTTGGATAGGAATCGTAGTTGCTGAGTTGACCTGTTAGGGTTGCACTGCTGCCACCTGTACCTCCATGTGATTTTGAATATTTCATGTCTCTTCTATTGTTTTAACAACTGGACAGTGGTTGCCAGGGATATTTTCACCATATTTTTGTTGGATAAGGGGACATTTTTGCCCTTTTAGGGACTATATACTTAAAATTCCAGGGATATCATATATTTATTTTAAAGATGTAACATTGGTGTACGTTGGGCTATTCCAGCAATACTAACGTTGTTAAAACGTGGTATCGTTCCCGGTTAAAAATCTCTTAAACCAATAATCAATCGATTGAAAATAAAATTCCAAAACACTAAAACAACAAATCGTGTTAGAGTCCGAAGAAAATAAAATTCGCCTTAAATTGAAGTCCGAAAACTACAAATATTCACAAAATGTATACTGTTGTGTATGATGTTAATAGGCATTATGTAAAAGTGTCATAAGATTCGCCCGATGAAAATTCAGCTTGAGTATGGAAACGGAAAAAAATCACAATTTTTCCGTTTATAAAATGACTTAACTCTGGATGTAAATCAAGGAAATATTCCATAAGATCATCACATAATAAACTTTGTGGGACATTTGACCCCAAGATAGTTACGCCGTCCGAGGGTTTTTTCGATTTTGACTGTTATAGATCCCTCATCATAAGAAGGCTTAAATAATACCAAATAACCATCTATAATTACTAGTATTTGAACTTTTGCAAAATCTGAAAATCTGTCTCATGTGCAAAGTATACTAACTTCCTGTCTTGTGCATCAAAATTCGTATCAAAAAATTGTATCCTATTACCCTGTCAAAATTTTAAAAAATCGTCAGTGCCAACTCAAAATGTTGGCAACAATACGGGTTGCAGATTTGTTGTAGGCAGCAGACGAAAACCTACACATTGGCACTTTTCCATCTGACCAAATCACCACTTTCACTTATTTAAACTTTTTTTAAACATCGGCTTGGCATTCTACTATATATTTAGAACAAAAACCATTTAAAATGCTTTTATAAAGGGCAAAAAATTAAAATGTAAGAAATACAGTACATTTATAGATTATATGCACAACAAAATCTAAGAGGAAGCAGTCATAAATCTGAATCTTGTAACGGAAAATACATTCCATTTGTAAATTAATTTCTTTTTTTTAAACTATTCCCCCCATTAACCTACCTAAATAAAGAAAATTCAGCATAACAAACTACACCGTATAAGCTACCTTAGAACATATTTCTAGAGTCATACCGATTGATTTTATCTTGATTTAATCTCAACGTTGGAGAATCGGCTCACAACACACAACTATCCTAGTTTAGTATCACCAAAACATGCGTCAATATTGTATATATTGTAATTCATTTGTCACATTTTAATGCGAACAATGAACACAAGCTCGTTTATATTGGTTATCAGTTGTCATATATAAAAAATTACAGTACACTCCATTCATTTCGGTTTTGTATATTTTGTCAAATTGCTCATTTTGTGAAACAGTGAACCAGTTTTTCCAGTCTCCGATAATTCCTGAAAATATATGAAATTACCAACAGTCATCATTTTACTATACCTTAATTCACTTTTCAAAGTTATATGGAATCTACAAGACCATCTAAAATAATTTTAAAATCTTGTCTTCTCTATGCATATTTAAAAAATCTTTGGATCAATTCTGAAGACAGACAGCAATAAAACCGCTCTCCTTGTAAAGGATATTGGAAGTTAATATACAATCGCAACACATCAACGTCATCTAAAACAACCTAATGGTTCGTTCAAAGTTGCGGTAATGCCAGATCAAAGTCATGAAAAAACTAGAATTCCGCCACATGTTAATTTTTCCTCTCTATACCGGATTATGTCATGAACTGTGGAGATGTTTTATATTTTATCAAACCTAATGAATAATTTTTTTTAGATCTGTAATTTGTCAGACAATTTTTTGCTGTATGCAGTGGAAAATTTAATGTTATAAATGGAAAAGTTACGTATTTTCACCATATTTTTGTTGGATAAGGGAACATTTTTGCCCTTTTAGGGACTATATACTGAAAATTCCAGGGATACCATATATTTATTTTAAAGATGTAACATTTAGCTTTCTAATCGTACCTACTTAAAACTAAATCACGCCATCAAAGAAAAAATTGCCCCGAAAAGTCCATTTGACTATCATGACTATAGAAATTACCCACAAATCTTAAAATTTGTAATGTTAACATGTTTTTGCTCTTAAAACATGTATTAGACGACAAAAAGTGTTAGTCTCATAGACGTGTGTGTGTGTGTGGGGGGGGGGGGGGGTAGGGAAAAATGCCACGCATGATTCTCATACAAAAATCGCATGATTCTCATGCGATTTTTTCGCATGATATTGGAACAAAAAGGAAACGCATGATTATCATATGATTTTGAAGACATGATTTTCATATGAAAATCGCATGATTTACATGCGATTTGGAAAACGTATGATTCTCATGCGATTATCATATGAATATTCGCTAAATAGGGGGATGGTTTGGAATATTTTAAAACCAATTCAAACCTGAAATATCAATTTATGTGCTAGTTCCAAGTAATATTTGCTTTTTTTAGGTGATATTTTGTTCATGTGATGTTTTTATTCATAATTTATCTTGGCTCTTATTATATGTTTTTGTGTTCCTTTTAAAATAATTGTGCTCACAAACTTGTTGCTGATTTATATACAGTGAAACCTATTTTGAGAGACCATGACACCCCCTCTGCCAACATAAAATGGTCTTTGAAAAAAGGTATATTTAATATGTATAATGAATATCAAAGACATGTTTATGTGAGGTGGTCTTTCATAGCACATGTCTCTCAAGACAGGTTTCACTGTAAAAACTTTGCTTCTTCATAATAAATGTTATGCAGTCATAAGAAAAAATAAATAAAAATAAAAAACAATCAGATTCAATTTATGTTCTTTTATTTTTACTCTCTTCAATTTTGGTTTCTTGTTTTTTTTTAATGCGTCCCATTTGGCATTGTTTTGTAGATTCATGGCATCAATGTTTCTCCTAAACACACGCCAAAAATCAATTGCAACACTCCCCTTGTTTTTCCATAGCTTATGGCTATCACAGAATGTTCTCTGAAAATTAAAGACATAAAATTAAATATTATATATGTAGATATATTAATACGTCCTATAAACTGTATATATGGTTTGAAAATAGTGTTAATAACTTATTTTTGAAAAAAAATGGAAAGGGCTTGCTTTTCTTAAAGTGTTTAACAAATTATATTTAGAAGATAACTGTATTGTATTTCAACATTTGCAGGCATCAATCGTTGATTTGATGGTCGCAAATTGAGTTTACTGGCGACGTGTAAGCAGAGACAGTAAATGGATATTTGTGACCATCAAATCACAGATTGATGTCAGCAATTCTTAAAATACAATAACTGTTATCTCTATTCTAATGCAACTGACAAATATGTTTGTAAAACTATGCGGTTGCGTTATTGTCCTGTACCATCAATTGTGGATTTGATGACTTCAAATTTTCAACGTCGTCCAATCAGAATCGTTGTTATAAACAATGTGGCATTAGAATTTAAATTCGCAAATTTTACAACCTGGAGTTAAAATTTACAAATACAATTAAATATAGAATAACGGCACTTCTGGAGGTCGAAACAGAAATTTTCACGAGTATAACCCTGCAAGTCTAACAGGAAAACTGTCATACTGGTGATAATTTCTGTTCAGACCTTCAAAACTGCTGTTATTTTTTTTTTTATCAGGAATGTCTCAATAAATTTGACATCGCGTGTCCCTTAACAATGTTGTACATTTTTTCGTATCACAGCAGTATGGAGATATTGGTAATATCCATTCGTAAGATCATATATATTGCAAATAAAAAAAACTTCTTAATTGATATCCGATATATAGAATAACGGCAGTTTTGAAGGTCGAGACAGAAATTAGTAGTTAATTTAATTTAGTAGTGATTTGTTGTTGTTTTTGTCACAATTAAGCTGAGAGGTTTACTCTTCCAGTCACATTTTACACAGCTGCAGTAAGCTGGGTATGTGATATGTCATGCTTGAAATACTCTTATCTACTGTCATGGCAGGTTTCATGCAAGACGTGCAGATGATATTTTAAAAAACCCTTAAATTTTGCTTTTAAAATAGTTTCAAAAGCAATCTCCAGTGAACAGTTTACAGAAACTTTTCAAATGCAATACAGTTATTTCTTAAAGATATTTCATTCATTTTTTCAGACACTGACATTAATTTTACTTATTTGCAATATTTTATTTTGATTACAAAATAATTCAGTTTTTATAAGTCAACAAATATAAATTAAGAGATAACTGTACTGTAATTCAATATTTTCTGATGTCAATCTGTGATTTGATGGTCTAAAACTGAGTAAATACTGGTGACATGTCAATGTAGTCCAGAGGTCCCCAGCTACCCATGACAGTTTTTAATTAAGTCCAAATTTGGATTCGTGCAGAGTTTTTTTCTTACACGCACATTATCTTTAAGTGTATAAATATGAATATTAGTTTATGACTTACTAATGCAAGAGTAAGCCTTGTGTTGGCTTTCTTCTCAGCTTCACTAATGACCCCTAGAGAGAAGGAGTGGAACAGGTACCTCTCCAACTCAACTAGGGACATTTCTTGTACATCTTTTTCCTCCGTGACCAACTGTAAAAAAATGTAATACTTTAGTAAAAATCAGAACGTATATAAAATAAGTCTTTCGATATTTGTATAGGCTAAGAAACAGCTAAATATAAATTGATATTTTTTCAATCTGGAAATCAACAAAAAGCATAAATTTTCTGAGAAAAACCTGTATTGTATGACTAAAACTTTTTATTCCTGTTAGGCTGTACCAACTAAATTTGATCACATTTTGCTGAAAAATTTAGCAATTTTGTCCTTGTAAATTTTTATTTAATTTTAGCAACGGTGGCCATCTTATGTGAAGTGTGGGCTGTCACATACATTTTTAAAAGGTTACCACCCTAGAACCATACGTGCCAAGTTTGGTTCATATTTGCCTGTTGTTTTCATAGAGAAGATTAAAATGAATCAGTTGAACATGCGTTCAATGTCCCCTGCCAGGAAACTTTGGTATAAACAAACTAAAGTTAATGCCCCAGTAATTGAGTGCCTTGACCTTTGCCCTACATATTTAGGTGGAATAGAAATCTCCTTTTGATCCCTTAAGTAGGACATGATCACCTTTTTAACCTTTATTTACGTTATTTTAATGTGTATAATTTTCATTATCAGTAATATGATATATTACAACACTACCTCACCCTAAAGTTTAAATCTGCCCCTTACTTGACCCCTAAAGTAGTTCACGGTGGCATTTTTTTATCTGCATTTAACATTTTCCTAATGCACTTTTCATAATGAGTAATTTAATATAGCACAACCCTACCTTACCCTTAAATTTTAAATCTACCCCTTTTTTATCCCTGAACTAGGTCACAATATTTTTTTTTACCTAAATCTGAAATTTTCTTAATATACTTTTCATAAGGCATTTTATCATCTTCCCTATGCCAATACCAGCTTACTCCTCTCTCAAGTATTTGCCATACAGGCATTGTGACGCTCGTTCGCTTTGCTCACTCTCCAAAAAACTTCATATTGCGGCTTATGGCTGATATTTGACAATATAAAAAAAACTCTAACTTACCCTACAATTTAACATTGACCCCTTAAGTAGGTAACTGTGGTATTTTTGACCTACAATTAACATTTTCTTAATGTACTATTCATTACAAGTAATTTGACATGTTAGAACCCTACCTTACCCTTAAATTTAAAATCAAACCCTTTTTGACCCCTTAAGTAGATTATGGTAATATAATTTTTGTCGAATATTTACCAAAATCAATAGTGTTTGTAACTATCATAAAGAAACATTGTGTACAAATTTGGTGGACATCTATTGAATAGAACAGAAGTTGATGTCTGGAAACCCTACAATTACCAAAATCACTGACTTTTGTATAAAAAAAAGTTTTTCACCCATAATTCTTGTTGAATATATACCAAAACCAATAGATGTCTGTATCTGCCATTAAGAAATATTGTGTTAAAATTTGGTTGACATTTTAATAGTAGAACAAAAGTTAATTTCTGGAAACCATACAATTCTCAAAATCCCTGAGTTTAAAAAAACAACTTTTACCAAAAATTCTTCTCGGATACTACCGGTAACCAAAATCAATATCCCATAAAGACATATTGTGTTAAAATTTGGTCAACATCTATTGAGTTTATGGACAGATGATGGACACAAAGTGATAGCAAAAGCTCACCCTAACTGTCAGTGATTTCTACATAAAAACATAATAGCGTTTTAGTAAATGTATACTTTTTGCCGTACTTGATTTCTCCAATTGGTGAAGCTGGTGGACCCAAATGTGAAACATTCCACCACCTTGCTGCCTTCTACAGCCCAACCACAATTTTTCAAGATCTGTGTAATTTGTGTCTAAAAGAAAAACAGAAAAGGACATCTTAATTATTGATAGTGTATTCAAATGTGAACTGGATACTTGGTGCTGAAAGTGGGCATAAACAAAATAAAAAGGAGAAGTAAAGAAAGGAATTCTTATGCAGTTGTATCTGATTGACCATCAGGTTGCTTAAAATCCACAATCTTAATTTATAACTGTCTGAACGATATGACAGCAGCATGCATGACATTTCCTGCTTTAAAAATATGATTTTAGGCTTTTAAAATTGTTACATTAAAATGGAAATAAGGGTATTTTATTTGAAAGATTTGCAGACGTCAATGTGAGAATTTACTCTCAAATAATGGCTATAACATGTCACCCGAGTAAAACTCAATTTTCTGCAATTGACATCCAAAACAGTTCAAATATAATACAGTTATCTCCTAAATGTCTGAAATCTTATTAAAAAAAAAAACAAATGAGAAAATTGACAAATAAGCCAGCTGCCAGGGAAATAACTCCTACATAAGGGAAGTAACACATGTAAACTGAAGAGGGAAAACATTTTACCAGTATTACATATGCATGCTTATAACATGTAAATCACTAATTAAATACAGTAAGGATACCAACATTCCAAAATTAATTGACTGGGCATCAAATGATTATTCATCATTTAAAAAAAAAACAACTTGAAATTCCAAACAACTTAATAAGGGAGATAACCATTACCTTGATTTATTTTCAAAGGAAGTTACATTGGGACATTGGGGCATGGAGTATGAAAAACTTATCACTTAGGTTAACATGACATTACATATTTTAAATAATTTCCTTTGCACTTAATTATCACATTTATTTGCACCCTGCCATCTACTTTTAAAAAGTTTCATATTAACATAGGGCTGTTCCATTAAAGCATCATACATTGCACCCAGGAAAGGCACTTTGAAATCACTTCCAAGGTTGGGTGTCTAAACCATCTTTACCGAATGAAAATATAGCAGAAAAAAGTAAAATTGCTACTATTGGTGGTTACCCTATTATCAAAGTGCCTTCCCTGTGTACCATGTATGTTTAAATGGAACAGCCCATAGATTGTTTTGCTCATAAATACCTTCAATTCTTCACCCTCATGTGAAATCCATGGGTACTTGAAAAAATTTGATTTTAGAAGTGCAGTCAGAGGTTTCTACAAACATAGAACTTTATTTATAAAAAAGTGAATAAAATACACCTACAAAATATCAAACTATTGTTAACTTAAGTACATTTAATTTTTTTTTAAGAAAAAACAATAGTTTAATGATGTATATAATAATTTTAATTTTATCACATAGAGTTATCCCCCTTCTATAGCTAATTAAGTGTGTCGAGAAAAATCAACAATTTAACTCAAAGTCTAAATATATTGCATGGAGAAAGTAAATGAACACACTAAAGCTTTATTATAGAAAGAGTGTGACTGTCTGATCAATTATTCAAAAACTTAATCCAAAATTAAAATCTGTGACAATTAAAACAGCTGTCAATCTTGCATTTAAATGCATATATATTTCTGTTAACAATTCGTTACGTATTAGTAACGTCGATATCTATTTGTGTATGATCATTTGTAAGTATATGGCCACTGATGAAGTTGGATTAAACGAAACGTACGGCATAACCGTGTTTTTATGTAATTGGAACATTTTGTGCTGTTAACAATTAATATTATTTGTTTACATACCTTCACATTGGTAGATGCCACTTGGAATAAAGCTTTTTTTCATTCTTCCTCAACTCTGACAGGACTTCTTCTTTAAACTGGGCCAGCTCCCTCCTCATCTCCTCCCACATTTCTCTCATTTCTTGGACTGAAATTAATATAAAATAAATTATTTTACATTCTAAATTCTAAAATTTGGGAGTGCATATATATTTATACATGTATCAAATTTTATATCACACACAGTGAAATCATATGTTTCCTAACTTGCAATTTACTTAAATGCCTCTTGAATACATGAGGAATACTGTGCCATTGCCATATTTGGTATAATACTTGCTGTTACTGTTAGTAATCATTTGTACATATGACTCCACCAAAGTTTAATACAATTTGTTGGCCCAGTCCAATACGGCTTCTAGATGGACTTTATATGGGGCAAATATGGATTGACTGGAAAATCTCTAAATTAATCATATCGCATAATGTAAATGTCATCTCAGCAAAAACTATTTATTATTGATTGAATTGATGAAAATTGTTTATTTTTTTTATATGGCATATAAATAACATTTCAAGCTTCCATTTACATTGGTCTGCTGGTTTTGACTCTGACATTGGATTATTTAATATAAATGTCATTAACTGCATGGTTGGTTCCATATTAACAGGCCCTGATGTATATTTGTGGTCAGCTGTATTGGCCCTCTGGGCCATACAGCTAACCTTGAATCTATACCAGGGCCAATACAGAAAAGACCAGTTGATATAATTATAAGTTGTCTCTAAAAACATATCTGTGTTTATATGCATAGATATTTGTGATTTACTTTTGGTATGTGAAAATTATAAAAATGTTAAGCAAAGTAAGTGCAAAAGTTATTTGCCCATGTTTTTTTCAGTTAGTCTTAAGTTAATTGTTGTGAATAAAGTGTATGAGCAACCTTCTGGGATTTTGTTTGGTTCCAGTATTTTAGTTTGACAACATAAACCCTTATTTCATTAGATGTCATACCAATAGTCTGACGTAAATTGTTGGGCCTTTCCAACACTATGCCCTCGACTGCATTGTCAGATTGGCCCTCACTCTGCTGGCTTTCTCCAAAAAGGTCTTGAGACATCATGTTCAAGCTAAAAGAAAAAAATTGTTCAAATAACTTATAAAATTGAAATATAAATGTAAGCGTACTTTTATTCCGGCGTGTAGATTTTCCGATGAATAATTTTACACTAGTGTTTTCTTTCCGTAAATAGTGCGAAACAGAACAAACAGACAGTCAAGTTTTGTTTATTTTGATTATCACAGGTATTTATAAACACGATTATGGGTTTCTTATTGTTGTCACCCGTGCGTTTTATTTCTAGGTAGGGTTATCGTTCTTGAATTAAAATAAAATTTAATTCTTTATTTCAAAGTTTATTTATTTACTTTTTGCTCAAATTTAATTCAAGTTTTAAAAATGTATTCATTGTTTAAAGTTTTAAATTAGCTTATGCTAATTTGGCATAATACTTGTATTTTCATAAATTGAATGTAACTTTTTTTATATCATAAAGAGTATTTTTGTATAAACATTTGGCTTGTCAAGATTTCTTTACCTCCTGCAAAGTTAACCCAGTCCTTTAATATAGTATGGTTATTGTTAATAAGATTGTCCCATATAGGATTATGCATGGATAAATGATCATTTAAAATTATGTTTATACAACTGTTGATGATTTGATGGATTTGTAGAAATTGCCTTTATAAATTATATTCGTTTAATAAAGTTTTCTTTTCTTTTAGAAGCCTGATTAGTTAGCTATATATATATATAAGGTTTAAATGGTCGAACTTTAAAATATCTTCACATTAGTAAATCCCGAACTTCCGATTACATATTAAATGACAATTTGTCAATTTATGCTAATATTATAATGATAATGATAAAGATTATACATGTATTATATATACGGAGCAGAGGAATATCAGGCGATTTTGAATTACCTGAACGACAAATAGTACAACCAAACATTTCAATGAAGAATAATTGCACTAGGTAATTTTTTCCAGGAAAAATTACACTAGTATATAATTTCCACATGACAATGTATTTCTAAATGTTGGCTTTGATAATTTTACCCCCCCCCACCCCCCAGAAAAAAAAAAGAAAAAAACATGCCCTATTTTATTAAATAGTCCCCCTAAAAAATCCTTTTTCAGAGTGTTTTGGATACACAACTAAACAAAGGACAATTTACACTAAGCATGGAAAAAGTAAACTAGTGCATTGATTCCTCTGGAAATTATACACTAGTGTAACTTGTCCTCTGGAAAAAATACACTGGTGGAACGAATACACTGTTACATAAATACATGTTTTACAGGGATTTATGACATTACATATTTTTTAACTACAGTGGCCTTAAAGAAAGTTATATTATGTGGAGCACTCCATATATTATGTGAAGTGCTCTTCATAAATTATATGGAACACTCTAAAAAAAATTATATTGACCGCTTTACAGTTGATATTGTCTCCCCTTTTATTGACTGCAAAGTTTTTCTTACCTTTTTTTATACCTTAATAAGGTCTTGATCCTGCTTTTGCATTTTATCTTTTAAATGTTATTCTATGTTCAATCATTGGTGCTGTTGCTGTACATTTTTGTGTTTGCATAAAAATTACTGGGCTTGTGATACAAGATTATTGCACAAATTGGAAGGGTGCTTTTATGGTCTATGCATCACTTCTTCTTTATTCATAGAAAGCATAGTCAAAATTAATACTTTCTACATATGTGGTAAAAACAAAATTTAAATTCTTCAATTACTTTCATAACCAAAGACTTTCTTCCGGTGTATTCAATGATTTCCTAACAACAGTTATAAGTAATACTTATTATTATTTTATTCTAATAAAAACTTAGTAAATTAAAATAAAGACATCACTTTTCTATAAACAAATATAAAAACAAGGGAGCTAATTAACATGAATCCAGAGTTAATTAATTTGGATCTACATCTACAAATATTCTGTTTCACCCAAATAAAGGGAGGCAGTTAAAAAAAAGAGATAATATTATATTTTTAAACTATTTTGGCAATTTTTAGAGACCGGTAAATCCGTCAGTTAAATAAGTTAGCTGTAGTGTATGGCAGAGACTGTGCAGTGTATCCCTGACGCAGTGTCGGCATTTGCATAAAACTGCAAACGAACAGACACAAATATTATATTCTGATATTTTTTTCCAATTTTGTATTCACTTACAATAGCACCGTAAAATATATCTGTCTTTCTCAGTCTTTGATGTCCACAATCTTCAAAGGTAATCTTCAAAGAACAGACGATTTTGACGTTTCCGGGTAAACAAAGAGAACCGTAAGGAAAATGAGAAATGAAATGCGTATTTTTTATTGATTATAAGTGTTTTAAAGTTACATACTTGATGAAAATAGTTTTTAATATGTAAAATTAACAACACGAATTACGAGTTATGTATTAAAAACCAAATAATTAAATAATTTTAAACCAATTCGAGAAATCGAACATATATCGGACGGTTCTCTTATGCACGATTATTTCCGCGGTGTTTTTGATAGTTTGACAGATGAAAGAAGACGTTCAACAAGCAACATGAAAAGAAGACACCATTCTAACGACCAGTTTGTTTCGTTTAAATGTGATATTTGCAATTATACCTCCAATAATCAAAGTCATTATCAGAGACATATTGTAACTGAAAAACACATTAGAAATGAGCAACTCTCTGGAAACCTTGTGATGGATGACATCAGTACTGATGAAACATTTAAAGGAAATGTGTTTGTAAGTGATGCTGGAAATACACTACCATTCCCCCTGTAAAATATCTCCCCTGGTACAGGCCTGTCAAGTTTTGATAATCTAGATGCGTGAGATTTCATAAAATTTATGAAGATCAAAGGAAAAATATAAAACATCAAAGTAAACAACTGTTTTCACTATTTTACCTGGTTACAGTTCATATCATATTAAGGGGTGCAGGTCGTTTCGTAACTGACCTTTCATACCCGTTGTTATTATATATGAACTGTATGTTCTTGATAAATTGGAGGAAAGGATAAATATTTTGAATTTGAAATAATAAAACAATTAATACTCCTAATCTTACATGAAAAAAAAAATATATTAAAGCTATTACAGTAAATAACTTTTTCACGAACTATAGTGAAAACAGAACTACACAGGACATCTTAGTGTCATAAACAACAAACATATTACAAAACTCACAAATTATATATATCAGTCCTCTATTGCAATAAAATAGAGAGACAAAAATTAAACCAATAAAAACAGAACACCAGGCAAAATTTTCAATCTTGGAAAGTCGCTGTCAAAATCAAATCTTTTTAAAAAGAATGTATTGTAAATATAAGATATTTCTGTTAGTAGAATAATTTTAACACTCCGAGAGATATCCATACTCTCGACTGTTATATCAAGCATGCAGAACTTTAAAAAATAAATATATTTTTTAAATCTATCCCTGTATTGTATAAAGAAAACTCACAAAGTTTATTTTGTCTTCAATATATATACATTTATTGTCATATAACTGTTTTATTACTTCAAAATCGAAATATTTATACTTTCTAATATTTTTCAAGAACATACAGTTCATATAAACATATATAATAACAATGGGTACGAAATGACCTAGGTACGAATCGACCAGGTTACGAAACAACTAGCATTCCCTAATATACACCTTAACATGAAACATGCAAGATTGGATGAATCCTGTACAGGCGAAGTGAAATTATGTCACTGTGACCTATATTTCATGTTTCACCTGACGGGGCTTAAATTTAAATATGTATTCTAAAGGGGGCCGGGGGGGGGGGGGGGGGGGATTAAAAATCAAAGATTGACTTTTTTAAACAGGTTTGTTCTACATTTATTTTAGAAAGTGGGGACGTTTTGATGTGGGAATATTTAAATGGGGTGTTTTTGACGTATTGTTGAAATGAATGCATTTTAAGTTGAATGTTTTTATTTTACATGAAATATGTACTCGAGTGATAAAATTTGAAATGCCAAAATTTTCATTGTGTATTTGGTGCTAATTCTTTTTATTTAAAATTGATGTATGTTACATGCTCACACAAGAACCCATGACCGGATTTAATATAAGTACTTGTATTCATATTCATACATGTACTGTCTAGAATATAAAAGAATGAACATAATTATTTAACTGTTATACATGTATTACACACACATTTAAGGAAATTTATATTCCAGTGGATTTTACCTTTTGTGTTTCTTCACTGATACACAATCTTATAATCTCAGTTGTTAAAATTTTCTTGAGATATAATTCAAACTTATTATTGCGGCTTGTATAGGAATTTCAAAGGATAAGGGGCCTACTTTAACATTTTTTTGTATCAGAAAGGGGGTGCTCCTTATTTCTGATAGAAGGAGTCATGAAAATCTTATTTTTTACTAATCTGTTTTCTTGTATTTTTGTTGAAAGGACTGTGAAGTAACTGGTCAAAATGATGAATTTACTACTACTCCTCATAGAAGTAAAATCGATGAAGGTTACTCATATATTGATGAATATGGATTAAGTGATGAAGAAAATGAAAATGAAGGCAGCAACACAGATTTTACCACCCAAACAGATTCTCCAAGCTGGTTTCCGTTTCAGTCTAAGCTGCAGATGTATTTATACATATTGATTCATTCAAAAACACACATCATTGTAAGTTAATGGAAAATTGCAAGAGAAATGAATTAAACAATTGATGTAAAGAAAAACTCAGAAACAAATTTAAAAAAATGCAAAATACAATATACCTTTCAGTGTTTTCCCCAGAAATTTTCTGAAGGAATGGTGGGTGCCAGTTTGATGCATGGAAGTAAAATAATTTTAACAAAGAATCTGAAAGAAAATTGACTTTCAATGCATGGAGGTTGAAATTCATGCATGGGGGCACTACCATGCTTCAACCCCTTGGGGAAAACACTGCCTTTATATATTACTTAATTTGGCAATTCCATGCATTTGAATGTGTTGAAATCCAATATTGTAGACATGGTAATATTTTACATATAATTATGTTTATCTAAATGAAGTTGAACTATCTAAGGATACATAATTTTCAGCTCATTTGACCAATTATTTGTTATCTGACTTAATTTATAATTATACTGCAATCGGAGTATTTACTGTCTATATAAAGGTGTATGATAAACTTTAGATTCATACATCTAGTAGACATATATAGTCTCCTGGTACCTTGATTCTATGAAGAGCGAAGGATAATATACATCTTACTGGTTTTCTTGTATATCTCTGATGTAAATCAATTTAATAAACAGAATAACTACTTATGGAATCCGAATACCGACAATATACAACTCGTGACCGAACAACATTTATAATTCACTCATGCTACGCGCATTCATGAATTATTGTGTTGTTCTGTCACTCGTTGTATATTGTTGGTATTCGAATTCCAAGAGTAGTTATTCTTTATTTATTTGAAATAGTAAATTTTATGTTAGTGATAAATAAAAATGATAATGAACAAATTAAATATTATTATTTTGTAAAATACTAGTATAGTGAGTAAGTCAGTGTTTGTTTCTTCAAAAAGTTGGCATGGAGACAAAATTTTCACATTATTGGTTTTTGATATAATTATACATATTAAAAACGATTAATAAATTATTTTTTATTTCAGTTGCAAATTGCTCCATTTCATTTTGCCATGACTGGTCTACCTCAGTGCAAAGTCAGACTGTTGTGTAAACTTGCAAAGGTAATAGAAGATTAATTATTTTAATATTATACAATGAAACATGTATAAACCGAACCCTGAGTAAACCAGAAATCTGCCTAAAACCAATATCTTTTAATATTTCACAACAATGTTAATTTTCTTTGTTTATTTAAACTGTATAAACCAAAATCTCAATATACCCTTTTTTGAGCTTCCTGATATGAAGTTCAAAAGTGCATTTGATAAAGGCTATATGTATAATTTATGGTTACGAAGCTGGTAATTATTTGACGTAGGCATTGTAATCTTCTCCCCAGAAACCACTGGGCCAATTGAAACCAAACTTGACTTTGGTTATATTCCAATTTGAGCAAGAAAACATATCATAAATGGCATCTGTATTGCTGATTTGCTCATGCTACATCATATCTAGCTGTGCAAGGAAAACATTGCATAAAATATCTTATTGTTAGCTCCTAAAAGCAATATGAGTGACAAAATAAGGTGCGGATCATTCAAATTGAACTTCTTGTTTGATTGTATATGATTGTATTTCAGCTAAACAGACTACTTTGCCAAGAAAAAGAATTTTCAGAAGTCTGCATCAGTACACTTGAAGAAGGAATAAATGATTACATAGCATCACTGGTCGAAATCTACCCACAAATGGCACAGAAAGTTAAAACACATTTATCAGTTCACATTGTATGTATAAAACTAACTGTATTTTTAAACATTTGTTGGAAGAATGGAAGGAGGTTTAACACCCGTTTCTGCAATTTTTCAGCCATATTGTAGCAACCAGTTTTATATTAATAAAAACTTGATTCGTTTCACATTTAGTTATAAAATCTTTTCAATGTGTGTGATCATTTAAAAACAATGAAGAATAATTAAATTGATTTCATTATATAAAACAAAATTAGGACAGAAGTAACAGTTGTTTCTTATATCTACTAACCCTTTCCATTTCCAAAAAAAGATCACTTAATCTCATTTTGCATAAAACTTTTATCTTTTTATCCTTTATTTGTATTATGGTTCTAGGACCCATTCTTTTTTAACTTTTTGGTTAAATTTTAGTGGTAAAAACTATCTTTTTGCACGAAGAGGTATATTACTGTGTTGATGTCAATATTTCAAAATTATATGCAAAACTAAATTCAGAGCTCCTTTAAAAGGAGTGTGACTTTCTTCACATGCAAATATCACTGACTGCGTGATCCTTTAGTATGTTGAACTGTACTTAAATACTTTTGCTTGATATAAAGTAGTTTTAGTTTTAAAATGGTATTGCAGTATTAATTACTAGTCTACATAAGAATCAGGAAGTGCTAATGATAACAGCAACATGTACATGGTCAGAAAAATTCCTCCAAACTAAGAATGTTATTTTGTTTCTTCACCCCTATTAAATTATGGCAAGACCAATATCTTATGTGAATCTTCCACGTATTTTTTACCAAAAATACAATTAATTCTTAAAGATTTCAACCAATTTTTGCAGAAAGTCTAGAGTAAACTTCTTTTCTATATTTGTAACCCAAAATGAAATATATGGTTCTCAACTAATTTAGATTTCATTCATGAACATCAGTAAATTTTGGATTTTTTGGCAGGTTGACGATATACAGAATCACGGACCGGTTGCAGGGTACAAAGAGGATGGCTTTGAGAAGATGCATGGGCGTATAAGAGATCAGCTGTTTGTTCAAAATCAGCATGCACGCAGTCGGGACACTGCCTACAGTTTTGCAGAAATTGAAATACTCCAGCATGTATTGACTGGGGGGTATTTTCAGGACAATCGTATATGGTAAGTTTCAATTTAATTTCCGTTTTTATAGGGAAATAGTCATCGAAGGAACATGTTAGGAAAATAGCGTTTTCATAGGAGTAATTGTATATAGAAGAAATATATTATAGGTATAATCAATTCATATATTTAGCTTAGGTTAAAATTTTAAAATATTATGCCTAACACATGTTAAAATAACATTTCTCTAATTCTTTTGCAATTTTCACATCTCTCACTCAGGGCCAGTGTTAGAAAAATATTTCTCCCCACATGATTTTGTTGTTCTCAAATGATGATTGGTTTAGCAAAAGGTCATGCACCACTTGCCAGAAAATACTGATGTATGAGAATTTAAAATTTAAACTATCTCTACTGTAGAAATATGAATTCACTACTAATAATGAAAAATTATATATTTATTTTTATTCCAATACAACAAAAACAACAACTCTGTGGATTGAAACAAATGCATGAACTTTTTTCTGAAGTATTTTTTTTTAAATTGGTACAGAAACGAAAATGTTTTGGTTATCAATAGGTGTTTTGAGAGGTAAATATCTACTCAGACAAGTTATTAGCCATTTACTAGATAAAACTCACCTTTGAAGTGCAAAATCAACCCATAGAAGTGATCTATATCTGCACTAGATATATTGGATTTTTTTTTATCATAGTGTAATCTGTATTACAAATTCAGGACGTTGTATTAGAATATACTAGAATTTATAATTATGTATTTTATTTCAATTTAAAATCCAATTAAATTCCCAAATGCTGTCATAGTTATCTGTGACCTTGTTACTACACTTAATCAATGATTGAAATCAATTGTTTTGAGGTATTTAAATATATTATTACATGCATTAACATAGTTGCATATATTATATTGTTAGTTGTTTATTTTATGTTTTTTCAGGGTTCAAGCATCTGAAAATGTACAACAGTCAGGAAAGGAAAGGCATGTCCAGGCATTTTTAGGATTTAAGGTACCTCCTTCATCAAGCAATATTTTGAAAATAGCAGAGAGGAACAGCTCATATAAGCCAGTCATCACAAACATCAGACAACAAGATCTAAATGATTTACAATTACAACATATATGTCAACTTAACCAGATCAACCCTACCACAGCAAAAACAGTGTACTACAAATCTATCAGTACACAATCTGGAGAAATTGTCAATGCCAATGCTGCAGTTTTTTACAGAGACTCTGACAATGAGGTAAATCTGGAAAATCCAATACAACTTGATGATTTCATATTTTTTTCAGTCTCTTCCTTATTCTGTTCCATTTTTTAGTAACACTCTTGGACTCCTATGTGAGTCTTAGAATTTAATGTGAAGTAGCATTAACACTGTTTTAGGATTAAAAACTATGTCTTTTATTTACAATGTTCTTTACAACTGTATACATAACAGTTTGGATTGAATACTAAGTTATGTTTAAAATTATATTCTTATTCAATTTTTCTGTAACATGGCATTTGATTGGCTAGTGTCTTAGGTAAAACTCACAGTTTGCATGTCGTATATAACCTAGGAGTGTACCTTGAAGAAGTCGCCATCTTGAATTCTTGAAATCAAACATGTTGATAAATGCAATATAATAGAATACAAGGACATCGCTTACCTCAAAAACTACTTTAAATGAGATTTTGTTATCACTTTCCGTCCGTCGTCTGTCCGTTAATTTTTCACATTTCAATCTTCTTCTTAAAAAACCACTGATCCAAATGGAGCAAACTTGGCAGCAATGTTCCTAGGAAGGTCTTTTACAGAATTTATAATTTTAGTTCCCATCGAATATTCAACATGGCTGCCAGGCCCAATAATGCGTTCTGATTGGCTAAAATTTCAAAAATCTTCTTGTCATAAACCACAAGACCAAATGAACTTCTACTTTGCAGGAATGTTCCTTAGATGGTCCTCTACCCAATTTATAATTTTGGTGCCGATTGGAAATCCAAGATATTACGCCTGAATGATCAGATCATGGTCCTTAACGAAATTTTTGTTTTTGGTGCTGGTAAAAAATTCAAGATGGCTGTGACTACGTTACATAGTTTAACAAAGGACCCTTATGGGAATACATATCAAACTGCATCATTCTGGTCAATTCAGGGGAGCTATTACAGGCTCCTGGGGGCCTCTGGTTTGTCTTTGTCATTTTTTAAAATTTTTGCCTTGATATTGTCTCCCCATTTTTTTTACTTGTAGAGTTTTTGACAGTGCCCTTGATATCTTCTTATCTATCTTGACAACATGAACTGACTTAATATTACCATTGACTGAATGGCTGTGTTATAATCAAATGATTTGCCATTACTTTTAATAAACAAAGATTAACATGTTTGTCATTAACAGGAACATATTGGATTGTTCAAAGAAGCAGCGAACATCAAAGGAGAGAAAAAGTCCCTTCAAGTTGCGAAAGTGCAAGTGATGCAACCATTGGTGTCAACAAATACACTTGGATTTATATGTGAGCGTGTGGTTTTGAGTGAGAGGTTCGATTATATTAAAGCCTCGGATGTTTTACAAGTCATATGTCTGGTGCATGCATGTGAGAGTGAACACTGTAGAATGAGAGATGGTGTAAGAACTGTACAGATTGAGCAAGAAAGTAGAGATGTGAGAAAAAAGGCATGGATCCACAATAACACACAGAACATGTACTATATTAATCAATTTAGACTGTCACATAAAAAAAGAAAATACAATTTATAAGAATTTAATGAGTGCAAACATATATACTGAACCTTCATGAAGAATGCACTATAAAAAATCTTGTTTTAAAAATTGATAATTGGACAAGCTTGTATGATTTTAGGCATTGTATCGTTAGAATAAATTTATGACGTCACTAATGGTATTTCAAGGATTTTGAGCAATGGTATTTGTTATCTGTTATGACCAACTTAATAAGGCTTTAGGTTTTGTTAATAACCAAAATATTTAGATGGTGCATTTTTATGGTGTCCAGTATAATTCCATTGCTCATATGTGTATCTGTTTTATTTGTCACATGATGCTGTGTCATATGTTTATTGTTTATTTGTCACATGATGATGTAGTGGTATGAAGTCCCTGTGTCATATGTTTATTGTTTATTTGTCGTATGATGCTGTAGTGGTTTAAAGTCCCTGGGTCAAATGTTATCTTTATTTTTTAACTGTCACATGATGCTGTAGTGGTATGAAGTCCCTGTGTCATATGTTTATTGTTTATTTGTCACATGATGCTGTGTCATATGTTTATTGTTTATTTGTCACACGATGATGTAGTGGTATGACGTTTTTGTGCACTAATTACATTATGACGTCAATTAATTACTCGTAATGCATGGGGTTTTTACCATAGATAATATGACCAATGAAGCAGCCCATATTAGAATGTTGAATTTTACCATGGGTAAATCCTGTTGACGTAATATGCACCCCATATTAGAATGCAATACAATGTATTTTTATAGCTGTATTTATAAAATCAATGTGCTTAAGATTGTTAGTTGTTATTGTTTTTCATACTATGGATATTTATTCCATCAAAAACAATACTGAGAATATTTTTGTTTAATGAAGAGATTTACTCCTACTGGTATTTAATAAAAAAGCGGAATAACTTGATGCTTGAGTCTCTGTTTATCCTAAATATTTTTATCAATGGTGGGGTAAATAATGTTGAATTAGAAATGTTTGTGTAGTTTCTATTTCATGTTTGACACCCATTAAAGGTTTTCACGTAGTATGAATTGTATTGCTTTGTAAAGAAATCTGTTATGCTTCTATTAGAGAACCTTGTGTGTCACTGCCTTAAATTTATGGATGATTTATATACCATGAAAATGGTGAATATTAAAACCAACATGAATATGTTTTATTGAATATAAATCTGTATGGCGTTTTAGGCTTTAATTAAAATAACATATAACATAAAAGGTAAAATTTGAACATGTACTTAAGTGAGGTCTTATAATTTAATTTTATGCCTTAAGTTGTGCATGTATCTGTCAATTATTTTGCATTTGTAAATTTGCACAAGAAATGTTTGTCAAAATGGGTTGTTCTTAAATGATGTACCATAAAAATTATGGCAATAAGCTTTATAGGTAAAGTACATATAATGTAGAAAAAAAATAATGGTATTTGTTTTTATTAATAAAATTTTGTTGCAAAATAAATTCATTATTGCATCTATTGCTTATTGTTTTTTTATCCTACACAATATTTAACGATGAGATGAACAAAATTTATCCAGCATTTTTTAATGAAAAGTGCCTGATATATAATAATCATTACCTACCAGTATACTGAATCATCAAGTTAAAAATAATTTAAATTTATACCATCTTATTGACTGGGTTCATTGGAGCAATACAAAAGATTCATATTGAAATACATAATTCACATGATTTTCATGTGAAAAATAATTTCATGATTTTTGCATGAAAATCGCATGAAAATCATATGATTCACATATGAATCACATATAAATTCCAAAACGCATGATTATCATGCGTTTTTTTTAACGTATGATAATCGCATGATTTTCATATGATAATCATATGCAATAAAATGTATGATAATCGCATGATAAAAATATGCATGAAAATCGCATGAGAATTGTATGATTTTCATATGTTTGGTAAATCGCATGAGAATCATGCGAGGCATTTTTCCCTGTGTAAGATTCGCCCGATGAAAATTCAGATTGAGTATGGAAACTGAACAAAAATCACAATTTTCCCGTTTATAAAATGACTTAACTCTGGATGTAAATCAAGGAAATATTCCATAAGATCATCACATAATAAATTTTGTGGGACTTCTACAGTTGACCCCAAGATAGTTACGCCGTCCGAGGGTTTTTTCGATTTTGACTGTTATAGATGCATCATCATAAGAAGGCTTAAATAATACCAAATAACCATCTACAATTACTAGTATCTGAACTTTTGCAAAATCTGAAAATCTGTCTCATGTGCAAAGTATACTAACTTCCTGTCTTGCGCATCAAAATTCGTATAAAAAATTGTATCCTATTACCTTGTCAAAATTTTAAAAAAAATCGTCAGTGCCAACTAAAAATGTTGGCAAAAATACGGGTAGCAGATTTGTTGTAGGCAGCAGAGGAAAACCTACACATTGGCACTTTTCCATCTGACCAAATCACCACTTTCACTCATTCAAACTTTTTTTTAAACACCAGCTTTGCATTCTACTATATATTTAGAACAAAACCATTTAAAATGCTTTTATAAAGGACAAAAAATAAATATGTAAGAAATACAGTACATTTATAGATTATATGCACAACAAAATTTAAGAGGAAACAGAGTCATAAATCTGAATCTTGTAACGGAAAAGACATTCCATTTGTAAATTAATTTCTTTTTCAAACTATTCCCCACAGTAACCTACCTAAATAAAGAAAAATTCAGCACAACAAACTACACCGTATAAGCTACCTTAGAACATATTTCTAGAGTCATACCGATTGATTTTATCTTGATTTAATCTTAAAGTTGGAGAATCGGCTCACAACACACAACTATCCTAGTTTAATATCACAGAAAACATGCGTCAATATTGTATATATTGTAATTCATTTGTCACATTTTAATGCGAATAATGAATACAACCTCGTTTATATTGGTTATCAGTTGTCATATATAAAATTACAGTTCACTCCATTCATTTTGGTTTTGTATATTTTGTCAAATTGCTCATTTTGTGAAACAGTGAACCAGTTTTTCCAGTCTCCAATAATTCCTGAAAATATATGAAATTACCAACAGTCATCATTTTACTATACCTTAATTCACTTTTCAAAGTCATATGGAATCTACAAGACCATCTAAAATAATTTTAAAATCTTGTCTTCTCTATGCATATTCAAAAAATCTTTGGATCAATTTTTAAGACAGCAATAAAACAGCTCTCCTTGTAAGTTAACCAAACACCCGCCATTTTGTCTTCTTAAGGATATTGGAAGTTAATATACAATCGCAACACATCAACGTCAACTAAAACAACATAATGGTTCGCTCAGTTACAGTAAATATATTTATAATAACCTACACTATGTAAAATGTTAATATAAAATTTGACACACATTTCTTTATGGATGCCTAATTTATAAGCATACCCTTGTCTGATAAAGATCGAGACATCTTGTTTTAGATTTTAAACCCCTTTCCTTATATTCAGTGATATCTCTACAGACACTTTTAGTATTCAAAGTTTTATACATTTACGCAGCTTGGAACTTATCAGAGTTCTTTTAGAATAAAAGTTTTTGAACAATTCCAATTTATTTCATTTCAAACAGATATGTAAAGACGGTTCTGTAGACGCAGGTCCCTGTGTTCGAACTCTATATTTTTGCAGTCGGGGGTACAAATCGGTGTCGAAAAAGATACAATACGACTGATTTAATCCGGAAAGTGTCTCAAAGATAGGTCAAGTTCCGTACGCTAGTACATTGTATCAATACGATTGGATGATACGTCACGGCGGCCAGTTGAAATTGTATACAAGTTCATCGGTTCATGGTCAATATTACACGTTTACAAATTCCCACGCACAGGTGCTCTCCTTTGTACACAACATGTAAAAGATTTTATATTCTTAACACAGTTCTTCATTACACATTTTATTTATCGGGCCTTGCAATAAGTTACGACAAAGAAAACTTTTTAGTTTGACCACAAGTATTAAATATTGAAATGTGATGTCATGGATGTAATGTACTGCATTGAAATGGTTTTCACGAAGATATCTGGTGAAATATGTTTATTCATTATAATATATTTAAAGGCTAAAGTTTGAAGTTTGACAGTGCTTGAGTGAAATGTTTATACTGTAAAATAATTCCTCAGTATAAGCTAGCAATGATTGTATTTGTGGGCGGGACTTGACCTATCTTTGATTCGCGCTTTCCGGATTGTATAAACATCGGGAATCCACGCTTAAATCATGCAGTATAAAACCTCTCTTAGCTGTTACAGTTGTACAGTATAATATATTTTTCTGTTCATTGACAAATGCTGTTTTTTAGCTCACCTGGCCAAAGGCCGTGTGAGCTATTGCCATCACTTGGCGTCCGTGTTCGTCGTCGTCCGTCGTCGTCCGTCGTTAACAATTATACAAAACTCTTCTCCTCTGAAACTACTTTACTAATTAGAACCAAACTTGGTATGAATGTTCCTTGGGGGTTCCCTGCATAGAACTGATGTGGGGATTTTTGATTCGTCGAAAAACATGGCCGCTGTTACTAAAATAGAACATAGGGGTCAAACAACGGTTTTTCGCAAATATCTCAAAAATCATAAGATTACAGCAAATTCTGGCACGTTGAAAGTGTTCAGCATGATGAGAGCTACCTGTGTGCTGATTTTCGTGAAAATCTGTCAACTGATGTTAGAGTTATTGCCCTTTTTTGACATTTTTGGCTTTTTTTATGTTATTATTTCAAAAATCTTCTTCTCTGAAACTACTATTCAAAATCAAATGAAACTTGGTCAGGTTGTTCCTTTGGGTACCCTGCATAGAAGCGATGTGGGGATTTTTGATTCGTCGAAAAACATGGCCGCTGTTACTAAAAATAGAACATAGGGGTCAGACAACAGTTTTTCGCAAATATCTCAAAAATCATTAGGTTACGGCAAATTCTGACAGGTTGAAAGTGTTCAGCATGATGAGAGCTACCTGTGTGCTGATATTCGTGAAAATCTGTCAACTTATGTTAGAGTTATTGCCTTTTTTTGACATTTTTGGCTTTTTTTATGTTATTATTTCAAAAATCTTCTTCTCTGAAACTACTATTCAAAATCAAATGAAACTTGGTCAGATTGTTCCTTTGGGTATCTTGCAAAAATTTAAAGCTTAGATTTTTGATTGGTCGAAAAACATGTCCGCCCTTACAAAAAATAGAACATAGGGGTCAAAATGCTGTTTTTTGCTATTTTTTCCTGAATTATAGAAAGAAAATGAAGATGAAAACCACTTTCAAGGTACACATTGTATCCCGAGTTGAATGGTGATGATGAAAGTTTGTTTTGGACGGCCATTTTTAAAATGGCTGCCATTTTCCCGCCATTTTTTACACTTGCTCAGATTTCAACAATATTTGGTTTTTAAAGTAAACATGGTATCCTTAGTGAATGGTGATGATGAGATTTTTTGTATGGAGCATCTATGGAAGGTCCTTTAGGAAATTTGCATAATTCTTCCCGGTCCGTGAAACAAAATGGCCGTCATAAGCATTTACATGTTCTGATTGGTCGAAATTTAAAAGTTCTCCTCTGAAACCGTAAAGCCAAATGAACTGATTTTTGGTATGGATGATCTATGGAAGATCCTTTACAAAGTTTGCATAACCCATCATGGTTCGTGAAACAAAATGGCCGCCATGAGCATTTACATGTTCTGACTGGTTGAAATGTAAAACTTCTTACAAACCGTTAAGCCAAATGAACTGATTTTTGATATAGAACATCTATGGAAGGTCCTTTACAAAATTTTCATAAATCAGCCTGGTCCGTGAAACAAAATGGCAGCCATGAGCATTTACATGTTCTGATTGGTCAAAATTTTAAACTTCTTCTCCTCTGAAACCTTAAAGCCAAATGAACTGATTTTTGGTATGAGCATCTATGGAAGGTCCTTTAGGAAATTTGTATAAATCTTCCCGGTCCTTGAAACAAAATGGCCGTCATGAGCATTTACATGTTCTGATTGATCGAAATTTAAAAGTTATTCTCCTTTGAAACCGTAAAGCCAAATGAACTGATTTTTTTGGTATGGAGCATCTATGGAAGGTCCTTTACAAACTTTGCATAAATCTTTCTAGTCCGTGAAACAAAATGGCCGCCAGAAATCTTTATATGTTCCGATCGGTCAAAATTTAAAACTTCTCTTCTGAAACCGTTTGGCCAATGAACTTATACTTGGTATGAAGCATTTATAGAAGATCATTTACAAAGTTTCCAGAAATCAATCTAGTCTGTCAAATCAAAAGTTTGTTACTGCCAGGTGAGCGATACAGGCTCAGCCCACTGAGCCTCTTGTTTTCTATCCTGACAAGTTAAGAGAGAGAGAGAGAGAGAGAGAGAGAGAGAGATTCTAAGAAAGAGGTCAATTTTGATATATTTTTTAATTAGTATTGTGAATGTCTGAGATTTACGGGGTCTCATTGAAAATAAGACGAACTTCATTATACTTTCTAATAGTTATCGGGTATCCTCTTAAATGGGGGTGGCACATAGTTCAGTTTTCGTGCATCGTTTTCTGGGTTTTTTATTTTTCGTGCCACGTTTTTTCGTTTTTTATTTCACGTTCTCTCGTGTTTGAGTGTAGCGTGTTTGGCGGTTTTTATTATTCGATCTTCATGTTTGAACACCTTTATTTCTCGTGCTGTTGGTATGTTCTTGAAACAAAAATCAATAAATATCTTCTGAATTGTCTGAAATGATGAATTCTAAATAGCAACACCTAACGTGTCTAATATTTCAAGAGGGCCGGATTGCTTTACATTCAGTTTTGAAGTACATTAGTGGCAGATGCGTCAAAGTGTCCACTAAATTCAGTTGAAACTTAAATTGTAATTGCACTTTATTGCTAAACATTTCCTTAAGAAAAAGTAAAGTAATATTCAGAACAATTTATTTGTTGCATCCCAATTTTAGCAAGGCAAAATATTTCGATACAAAAACTATGTGAATTAAGTTTTTTATCCTACATTGAACTTTTGATCTCGTCCCTAAAAAGGTCACTAGAACCTATTAATGCATGTAATATTTTTTTTAAAAACAATCCAAAGAACTCGATGTCAATTTAATTTGCTCTTTACTACACTTTTTTAGACCTGCGGTTGATTGGTACAGTAACTATGGAATTGTGGTTTCCATTATTTATTTTTTTCACTTTATTTGTTCATCAGAAGTGCTAATAATGTTCCTATAGAACACGATGTCAATCACTACAAGTTGGATAAGTTGTATAATGTACTTTTACCCAAATAATTTTAGTGATAAACGCCACTAGTAATTTGTTTGATGCATCGATCCTTATTTTTCGTGCATGGTTTTTGGGGTAAATTATGTTTCGTTTCCCGTGTTTTTAAATTCTATTTCACGTTCTCCGTGCCCACACACCCCCTTAAATAAAGAGGTTTTTTTAATTGTATTGTTATATTAATATCAAATATGGTCGTGCACATGGTGAAATAACTGATTGATGAATTGTATAATTTATTATAGGTAGATCCTGATTCCTATTAAGGCGAGGGATGATCTATACCCCATCAGACACTTACCTGAGGGAAAAGTCCATAATACATTTAATACATGCATTTATAACTAAGCTAGTACCAAGTAAAAGCATACTAAAGTCGAGATACCCAAATTGCCTAGTTCGCGGTTTTTCGAGTACAGTAGAAAAAAAAAC
Source organism: Mytilisepta virgata (assembly GCA_028015205.1). NCBI lineage: Eukaryota > Metazoa > Mollusca > Bivalvia > Mytilida > Mytilidae > Mytilisepta > Mytilisepta virgata. Next base: position 25,334,450 of record CM051511.1, read on the forward strand.
AGTAGAAACAAATTTATTGATGATTATGCGACATATCAAGTAGAAAACTGATGTGTTTTTCATACATACCTTTGGAAACTGTAATCTCTCTGATTACATTAAGGTAACCGTGGTAACTAACAACCACAAAAACTGAGATGATACCCAAATCGTTAGGTTGAGATACTCAGTCCCATCAACAGTTATTATACGATTAAATACGATTTTATATGAGTTTATCGATGTGTAAACTCGGCCGACTCACCCACAAACTAAATAAAGTCCGAAAGACTTTATGTTGAGTTTGTGAGCGTAAACTCATACAAAATCGTATTTAATCCTTATAATTCCATTTCAAACATCGATAAGTTGTTCCTAACCGAATTAAAAAAAAACTTTGCCCTTTTCAGGTGACATTCATCTTGAATCTGGTACTATTTTTAGCAGCTGAGCAATTGAATAAAAAAGTCAACAAAGTCATTTACAAATCGAAAAAACAAGGAAACTTACATTTTGATAGATTTTAATATAATCTGAAGCGTACAGAATCCACGTAATATCCGATTTTTTCCGTTTGAAAAATCCAACTTGCGTTGTTTACAAATATGACTTGCAATCTTGACTGTTACGTCCGGGCAGCAAATTTTCGCGGAATTTTTGAAAACGCAATTTCAATTAATTTTTAATCAATTTGTCATTAAATTTTAACTATTATTGTCAGTATCATCCTTAAAATTTATTCTTTTACAACATTCTTCACATTTAATGTCTCATTTAAAAAAAGAAAGCGCATGAATATACTTGCCAAATACGGGTTTATCGATGTATAAACTTTTATGATTTTGCCCTTCCGACCAATGAAATTCTTGTATTTTATCATATGCAAATTAAAATGGAATTATATACATTAAAATGGTATATTTACATATTATAGTCCAGCAAACGTATTCAAATGTTTCCTATAAAGTTAAAAATTAGCGTAGATATGATGTATGTGGAATCTGGGTTTCCGACGTTAGGAAGGTTTGATGGCCTTTACAATGGTCAATGTATGAGCGAAAATATTACAGTCTGTCAATTAATTTTATTTTATAACTTCTAAATACCCTCAACACATATATATGTACAAAACACTAAAAGCATAATGTCGACCCCCGTTGCCAAATAACCTAACAGTGGGTATGAGCTCGTCTCTTTGGCTATGGGTTTTCATATATAAAGTTACAATTAAATCCATTCATTTCTTTTTTGTATATTCGATCGAACTGCTCATTTTGTGAAACAGTAAACCAGTTTTTCCAATCTCCAATTATTCCTGAAAATATATATTATATATATAAAATTAACAAATTGCTTTAATATATTATTTCCTTTTTATAGAATTATTTAATTTGTCTACCAATATTTGAAATAATTTTTAGAGGCTTGCTCTCATAACAAATCCCTTTTGGTTCATTGTTTACATAAGGAGACTTGTAAGATGATAAACAGCAATAAAAGCGCTGTTCATTCTTTGTATATATATCAACATTACATAGTAACGTACTTTTATCTTAAAAATCCATTCTGGTCTTGTTTAGTTTCAATCTGTTTTGATTGTTTGCCTCTCCATATTTTTAAACAAAATCAAGATATTTTGTCTTGCAGGTAATAAAGGTCGGTTTAGAATAGTTAAACACGTACATGTAACTTTTACAATGTGTAACAGGAATTGATCGTAACCCGTCGCAAGTTGATTGACTGGAATGCATTTAATCATGTTTTGATCTGATCTTTCGGAAATTGTAAAAGTCAAGACAATCATGCAAGTTAAAGCAGGACAGAAACAACCATTTAATATCAAAATGCATGTTATTTGTGCACAAGGTTTCCCCAAACGCGTTTTTCATGTCTTATCTTGTATAGAATTTAATGATATTTAAATTTTAAAGTAAGCGCCAATTTTGGTCAATATTGATCATATATCTATTGCAGGCAAACTTCATATTATTTGAACAAAATGTCAGCCCGATATCTACAGTAATAACTGTTTATTCTAACAAATTGTTTTCTGCACCGAAGCACCTCTGTAACGCTGTGCGCATCTTGTCGACGAAAATGTAGGTGGTGACGTCACGACCTGCAAACACTATCCTAAAACTAAAGAGAATTTTTCAAATGTATGCTTATCATGTACTTATGTCCATTATAGGCCTAAATCGTAAACTGGTGGATTTTTGTGACTAGGCGACTACCAATAATACCAAACTATCCTTGGTGAGGAGTTCAAACTATTGTTTCCTGATACATGTAATATTTGTGTTTTATCTTGAGACAGTGTTGACAGAACGTTCTCGGTATTTCCGTGATATCACTCTCTTGTCACCCCTCTGAAGCTTAAGTAAAGTCAAGAAATACCAGAGGTATATTCGAAGGAGGGAAAAATCGAAACATGTACAACTGACAAACTCCGGAGGACAACGAAGACAAGACCAAAACAATTCATGCATTACAATTAAAAACTAAAAACATATGAGCAACATGGACCCGACCAAAAAAACCGGGGGTAGACTCAGGTGCTCAGTAAGAGTAAGCAGTCTCTGCTTCCTGCAGGACACCCACCATGCTACCCATGTCGAGGTAAGAAATTCAGAACTGCAAAGGCCAATTGTGTTACAACATACATTGTGCGTTTGTTAAGGGTTATAGGGCGAAAGTGACAAGTACGTCTTTTGAAAAGGTTGTTAAAGGTAATTTAATGCAATTTAATGAAATACATGTAGCAGACTTCTAGAGCAAATTCCTTTGTTTTGTACAGTTGTTCTTTTCTGTAATAAGTATTGACCCTCAATATCTTTATCCATTGTTGAATTATTCTTTATTTTGTTTGTTGGTTTGTTTAGTTGGGGTTTTGCCCCGTTTTCAGCTATTTCGCGGAGGCCAGTTTTTATTGGTGGAGGAAGCCGGAATACACAGAGATAAACACACCCCAGACCACAGGCGAGATTCGAACTCGCAACCTCAGTGATGACAGGCTAGTGATCATTAGTAGTCATGACGAACTACCTAGACCACTCGGCCAGCGAGGCCCTTCTTTATTTTCTAGAACATCTTTATTCTCTATTGATTTCATTATTCGTCATTCATTAAGTTTTAATTTAAGGCCTTGATTCTGTATTGTATAAACTACCATACCACCAATCTAGAGATTGTGAGTTATAATCAAACCTGTAATGATGAGTTTTGTCACAACAAAATCTTCAATGAGTGGCTAACTGCGAGTTACCTTTACGGAAAAGTGTTGATTTGAATTCCGGGTGAATAACTACGCTTCCATCCATTTTTATATGACGTAATTTATCAAAACAACACTTGTCAGCTACCTCTCTAATAAAATTCTCATGGGAAGGCACACCAAGAAAACTTGCCATCTTTGTGATAGTTCCAATACTATCCTAGAAAAAATAAGTTTAACTGCAGTCACAAAAAAGCAATATTTAATTCTTCATCGGTAATTTGTGCTTTGATCTCAACAGTCTGGTAACACTGAGAATAAAATCATGGGGCCAGTGTCAAGGCTATGCATCGATGTCGTTTTTCTGTGTTCATCCGCGTTAACTTCATGAAAAAAAGATCATAACGTTATTTATTAAAAGAAATGAATGGGTTATTTATGAAAATGTACAACTACGACGTTACGTCCGCTGAAAAGGTTACTTTTTATAAATCTTAAAGTTCCGAAACATTTTGTTGAATATTACCAATTTTTAGGTATCATAGGAGTATCACGTGTATATATATATAGCTCTGTTCTTAGATATACGAAACCATTCATATCCAGTTATTTCGGTCATCACGTGACTTCTGGTAGTACGTAGGTGTCAAATAATTTATCAATAGAAATCAATGGGACTTGTTAATTAAATGCCCATGACTTATATGTTATCGTGTGTTTGACACCATCTAACCCCTTATTGTATAGCTTATTACTTGGTCGTTTTTATGGCAAGAGTTTTACTATTTATTCTAACTTCAAGATATATCATATAATATATAAGATATCTTATATAAGATATCTTATATAATCTAGTTTTTATAAGATATAACTTTATAAGAAATCTTATAAACATATCTTATATACTTTATAAGATATCTCATATGATATATAAGATATAGTTTTCTTTATAAGATATCTTATAAACTTTATAAGATCTTAAAATTAATCTGAAGGTTGTTATTGAAGTTAATATTGTTAACCAATGAAATTTAGTGTTTGTAACATCATTCGAGTTAACCAATGAAAATTGGTATTTGTTAAAATTACAAAGGCACTGTTAAATAATATAATTACTAGTTTAAGTTCTTCAAATGTAACAGGAAGGATATCAGCTGTTTTGTCACGTGTCGCTCTTTCATAGTCCTTTGTATACTGGAACCATCCATCATATAGGTCATCTGGAAAAAAAATTATATACAATGTATATGAATTATAATGCATAAAATTTTACGCTTAAACTCCATACTTTTGACGTTTAATCAAGGTTCTTTTATACTGTCTTTTCAATTTTGCCCTTTTCTAAGATTGGTTACAGGGATATATATATAACTAGTAGTGGCCGAATGGTCTAGGTAGTTCGTCATGATTACCAATGATCACTAGCCTGTAAACACAGGGGTTGTGAGTTCGAATCTCACCTGTGGCGGGGTGTGTTCGACTCCGATCTAAATTGACAAGGATTGCCCATTTTCCTAAGGTAGGTCAGTGGTTCTCTCCGGGTGCTCCGGCTTCCTCCACCAATAAAACTGGCCGCCGCGAAATAGCCAAATATGCTGAAAAAGGCGTAAAACCCCAACTAAACAAAGAAACAAACATTGGAACCTCGCTGTCTAGATAAGTTCTTTTACCATTATGTCCTGTATTAGTATGCATGTATTTAACATGGTTAATGTAATCATATATTATTGGTTTTTTTCTACGAATTCTTTGATCAATGTAACCCTTTGCGAACCCGTTGTGTATCCAAATTTAGCTAAACTACTGCAATTATATATGTCTATTCAAAATCATTAAGATTTTTAAAATAAAAAATCAACACCTTGTAGTGACAACATTATTACCTTTACACAAAGCACTGCCAACCAATCAGATTAATAAAATCAGCGATTTTTTTTAATGATTTATATCTATAATTTTTTCCTTGACTTTTTTTTAAGTGCGAAATTAATCGCTGGCCTGGTAAATTAAATTTGAACACTCCGGTTTTTAGCAAAATACCACCAAATTATCCCTACACCAAAATATTACTATTTCCGGTATACTGAAATACATTGAAAGGTTAGGATACATACTATGGCGGGTTAGCTACCAATAAAAACAGTTTAACCCCATTATATATACTGTCAAACGTATTTGTTGCTATACTGAACCGCAAAAGAAACGTCGCTTTTTCAAAATGTTAGCAAAATTCAAAATAAATATTAATTAATGATTTTTATATAATCAGTATTACGATTACATCACCAGGTAAGATTAAATTACCTGTGAATTAAATTTTCGGTTGAATAATTTTCAGTTGATATCGTAGAGCGACCGTACCTAAAACCGCTCGTGGGACACACTTGGCAGTAATTTTTCTTAAATCTTAAATGTTCGTGAAATTCATGCTCCTTTATGGGTATAAAAGGCCGGAGAAAATTAAAGAGTGTTAGTATCAGTGTTGACACAGAAGCTATGCCACGTCTGATTCCACAACAGAGAGAACAGGCCATTGGTCGATTGGATGCTGGGCAATCTGCCAGAGTTATTGCCAACGAGTTCAGCTGTGCTGTTCGAACAATTGAACGTCTACGGACATGGTACAATGCAACAAACAGCACAAATGACCGTCCACGGAGTGGTAGACCCCAAGTCACTACCCCTAGACAGAATAGAGGCATTGTTCGTCACCATTTGATGAATCGGTTCACCCCAGCTGCCGAAACTGCCAGAAACACTGTTGGAACACATGGACGACCCATAAGTGATGATACGGTTCGTCGGCGATTAGCTGATAGAAACATGAGATGTCGCCGTCCAGCAAGAGGACCTATTCTTACTCCTCGACACCGTCAAGCTCGTCTTCAGTGGGCCACTGAGCGACAGAATTGGCGAAATCGACAATGGCGTAACATCATCGTCTCTGACGAAAGCCGTTACTGCATTTCAACAGCCGATGGCAGAACCAGAGTGTAGAGAAGACGCGGGAAACGTTACGAAGACAGCTGCATTCTGGAAACAGACGCGTGGGGAGGACCTAGCATCATGGTATGGGGTGGAATCGGCCTTAACGTTAAACTTGGTCCAGTCATCTTTCAGAACCTTGGCCCAGGCAGAGGAAATGGCGTAACAGCTGCCCGTTACATCGATCAAGTCTTGACACCCCATGTTCAGCCCCATTTCGCACGTCATCAAAACAAGACTTTCCAACAGGACAATGCATGTGCGCATACCGCAAGAGCCACAAGAGACTTCCTACAGCAGAATAACATTAATGTTATGGATTTGCCGGTTTGAGTCCAGATTTAAACCCTATGAATAATGAGCAGCCAAGTCCGACAACTGCAGCTGAACTTTCACAAGCGTTTCAGAGAGTATGGGCACGTATTCCGATGGCGTTTATTAATCGGCTCATCAACTCCATGTACCGAAGATGTGCCGCAGTAATTGGTGCCGGTGGAGGACATACACGTTATTAACGGACGTGGGAGCACAGCATTGAAAACATGTGACGTTGCGACAATTGTGACGTTTTTGTGAACATTGTAACCAAAAGACTGTAAATCATTCATTAAATTTTGTAAAAATTAATTTAAAATATATAAATGTCACTTTGAAATAAATGTATGTGAACATGTCATTTTGTGCGACGTTTCTTTTGCGGTTCAGTATATGTGTAGTTATTGCTGTGGTTGGGATATGGTACTTTCAATTAATACATGCATGATACTAGTAGTATATATGCGGTTTTATTGTCAGATTTGAGGAAGTGGAGCCGGAAGTGACGTCATCGAAACCGGAGTTAAGTGACCGGAACCGGAAGTACCCGGAAGAGGTTTACGAGTATGCGCAACCGGAAGTGATGTGTTCGTGTCATTTTCCCTTTATTTGTTTACGGAAGTGACGTCAGTCACGTGCTAGCACCCGGATGTGTAGTCTGCGCAAGTGTAGGCGGACCCGGAAGTACCCGCAAGTGGTTTGCGCGCATTCGTAACCGGAAGTAGTGGGTTTTACCCCCATTTTTCGTTATTTGTTTACGGAAATGAAGTCACATACCGGGACCCAGATGTGCCGACTGCGCATATGTGACTGGAACCGGTCTTTGCTTCACATCGCTACTCATGACTATACTCGCGTGCTCATTTCGGTTTGTTGTTGCTACTTGTCGATGTTTTCGCTGCTGCTGCTTCTGCTGCTTGTTGCTGTTCGTCATCGCTGTTTTTCTCTTGCTCTTTGCTACACATCGCTACTCATGACTATACTCGCGTGCTCATTTCGGTTTTTGCTGCTGCTGCTAGTGATGGTCGACTGTCGTTAGTCAAAGAGAGCATCCTTAGATCCGGGTCAATTGAAAGTCCACTCTTCATTTATCAAGGCTTGTGACTGGCTATCATAAGATAGGCATTAGCCCTCCCCTATTTTTTTAAAGCCACACTGCATTTGTCCAGGCTTGTGACTGGCTATATATATGTATAAACATATATAGGCTGCATTACCCCCCTTCCCTTTTTTGTTATATTTTTGTCTGTTTTTCTTTGTAATATGTTAATGTTAGTTCCAATTCCTCCGTCACATAGTCATTGCTGTCTTTAGCCGGTGGTGGGTCGTAGTCGTTCAATACACGGCATATTCCTATGATTCTTATGATTCGTAGTCTTCCCCTTCTCTGAAACGTTTAGCCGTTTTCTTGATATTTCTATGTACGGGGTCTATATTCATGTCTTGATTCCATGACATCAGTCTGAGGTAATGCTATCGTATTTCGTCTCTGTATGAGTCAAACATGTCTCTATATGCCGCCGACCGTGCCAGGTCTTCTTCTATTCCGGCTTCGAATAGTTCGTTTACTGTCTGTGAGTATTGCGATTGATGTACTTGAAATGTTTTATTCAAAATGACATCCCATGGAGATTGTCAGCATTGCTCTTTGGAGTCTTCGTCGGATCCATGGTCACTGCTTTGTTCCAATTCCTCGTTATCGGCTTTTGTGATTGTTTCTGAGACTGAATCACTATAGTATGTTGAATAAAGTGTGCATTCTTTTTGTGTAGCTCTAGGTTGAAGTTTCTCTTGGACTGGTATCCACACATTTCACAGGTATACATTAAAGACTTCATTCTTTCCTGGGATTCGATAGTCAAATGAGTTCCGGTCGTCCTGCAAGTGTTTATATTAGCTTCAGGATCCTCAACGGTTTGTTGATTCATACACAAATGTTTTGCAAAGTATTCGTTTCGAGATTGTTGCAGTTCAGATTTCAATTTTCTGATGAGGTCTCTATTAAGTCTTTTCCACTCGTTGTCAATCCTTATACATCCATTGCAGATATTCTTGTTTTTGTAGAATTCAGCAAAGCTCTTGTTCATTTAAAGCTTTGTACATTTCTTGTTTGGATCCACTTTGCTGGGCCCCCACTTGTATTTTTCAGCCATTTGGTTCTCTTCACTTTGGTTGGAGGTATTTTCCTTTTCCTTTCTGGTTTTGCTTTGGTGTTAGAAACATCCACAGGTATCAAATATCTAGCAGGAACAAATAAATCAACGAGAGGCGTTTTCGATTCCATTGATACGTATGTGTTGTTTGACGGTCTTCAAACAACAGACGAAATTAAACAAAACTTCTGTTATATTTTCGTTGAAAGCTTTCCATTGGCGTCATAGTGACTAGTAGTGGTCTCGTTGATGTTACGATGAACACCAAAGATGGCTGCGTCCATATAACGCGGACCTGAAAGAGAGCCCATTATGAAACAGGAGTTTTAGAGTCTTTCCGGACAGGAACGAATGTTGTCGGTCTCTTATGTTCGATGGACATCAAAGATTGCTGCGCCCATGTAAAGCGAACATGAAAGAGAGCACTCTTATGAAACGGAAATTTAAGAGTACTTCCGGACGGGTATGAACGTTCTAACCATAACCCTAACTCGAGTCATAACCCTTACCATAACTCCAACCCTAACCCTAGTCCTAACCATAATCCTAAGTCTAACCCTAACCCTAGTCCTGACTCTAACACATATCGTAGGTCTGTCTCGTACTCGTACTCTTACTCTAACCGATCATAATCCCATCGTCGGTGGTTCGCCTAAGCAAGCGTGAGTGTTTGCCTCATGTTTGTCACGCTTGCATCAGTGAACCAATGACGTGGGGTAATGACCGATTGGAGTAAGATTACTAGACAAACATAGGATAAGGGTTAGAGTCAGGACTAGGGTAAGGGTTAGAGTTAGAGTTAGGGTTAGGACTAGGAGCTCATTCGACTATCGAATCCCAGGAAAGAAAGACGTCTTTAATGTATACCTATGACATATGTGGATACCAGTTCAAGCGAAACTTCAACCTAGTGGGTCACAAAACTCATACACACGGTATAAAAGAGGATTCAACAGACTATAGTGATTCAGTCTCAGACACCACCACAGAAGCCAATAACGAGGAATCGGAACAAAGCAGTGACCATGAATCCAACGAAGACTCCGGTGAGGAAGGCGAACAGTCTCATGTAATTTCATTTTGAATAGAACATTTCAAGTACATCAACCGGAATACTCACAGAGGAAGACTACGAATCAAAAGGAGCATGTGAGTATAGTCATGATTAACGATGAACAGCATGGAGCAGCGAAGAGAAAAGAGAAACGAAATGCATCATACAGCAATGAAATGGACGACCTAATGGTGACAGCATCAGCTGGAGGTAAATCCAATCCTACCTTTGGTCCTCCTTTGAACTTCCAGTTCCGCCTACACATTCGCAGACGACACATCATGGTCACAGCTAGTGACTGACGTCACTTCCGTAAACAAATAACTTAAAAATGGCGGGGAAACCACTTCCGGTCTTCTGGTTCCGGTCACATATTCGCATACTTCTTCTGACGTCATTTTCGCCTCTGTTGACGTCACTTCCGGCTGCACCTTAACCACACCACCACTACAAATCCGACTTGAAAACCGCATACTAGTATATACTACTGTCAGTTTCTGTTTATCTCTTTCAAAACAGCTAAATGTATGAGACACACACCTTTCTAACTCTATTGAAAAATAACGCTTCTCAAAAGAACTGTATACTAGAATATCTCTGTCACAGTATGTGAATAGAATTAGTAAGCAGGACATGCTTACCCTTTCGGAGAACCTGATGTCACTCACGGTTTTTAATGGGAATTCACATTGCTAGTGCTTTAGTTTCTGTGCTGTCTTGTTCTAGTTTTGGTTGAGTTATAATACGTTTTTTTTTATTCTTTTAGTTAATATATATCTATCCTGGTGTCGTTTGTTTGTTGTGTTTCATTCTCCTGACTTTATATTTTCTTTGGACTTCGAATTCGTGGACCTTTCCAACTGTTTTGTCGCTTCGGTATTAATTTTCCGCTAATTAACTGTAACTTACTATTTTTAGAGGTATCATCCTCACAATAGCCGTTTTTATTTAAAAATACATGGGTCTTGAATCATACAATTTTTAGATTTCAACGTTAGGTTTCGACTTCCTCATAAGTTGTTTTGTCAAATTATCTAGATTTTTATGGGCAGCATTGCAGATATCCTACAGGAGGCAGAGACTGCTTACTTTTCCGGAGCACCCTAGTCTACCACGGTTTTTTTATGGAGTCCATGTTTTATCCATATATTTAAGTGTATTGTTTGTATTTTTTTGGTCTTGTCTTCGTTGTTCTCGGAGTTTGTCTGTTGTTTTCGATTTTCCCCTCCTTTGAATATCCCTTTAGTATTTCTTGACTTTACTTATCCTTGTATTATGTCGATTTCTACTTAGTATGAAAAAGATAAGCGTGCAATTAAGCTTCATATTAAGTTTTCATATTCTCTATTTTTCCAGGGACTTCTAAATAAATTTACCATTTAGTACAATTTTTTCAAAGAACTGATCCCACGTCCATTCTGGAAACCCAATTTTTCCGGATAAAAATATATACTGTGAGACCCAGCGATCTTTAGGATTTCTGTTGACATATATTATCTTGTAACCATTCTCAACATGTTTTCTTGGTAAACATCGAAATGGTAAGTGAGTGTGGAAAATCCTTGGATCTTTTAATCTTTCCAATTCATCAAAATCAAATACACAGCCTAAATTGTCTTCTTGAAGATATCCTCTCTGATTGTACTCAGTTGATTGACTCATAAGCATTCCAATGATTTCATGACACCAATGTGAGCATAAAAAAAATAAATCCATACCGTTAGTACATTTTGTTCATACTCAGATGACCTAAATACCATAATGAAATATAATCATCAATTATCTCCCCAAATAAGGGGGAGGTAACTGAAAAATTGTTTCCCTTTGGTTTACGGGGCAAAAGTCAGGCTATTTCATTATCTTCCCTGCATGACTTGGTTAGGGCAGATGTATACATGACTGATGTTTCTTATTACAATTTTTTTTATTTATCGTATATTACATGTATTATGATGTGTATGAAAAGTTCTAAGAAAAAATCTAATAATACATTTGTTTTAACGAACAAGATTGCATTAATATATTTGATTAATTTTCATTTTTTGGTGGACTCTAGAAGCATTCATATATCATATCTATCCCAGTGAACTTAAATTAAAGAGATCACAAGCACATCCACATTTGCATAATGTACAGACTTCCACATAGACGATAAAGGGCAACTGAAATCAAGTCTGTATGAAAAAGTATTATGATCTGAACTTTCCAATTTTGAACCTTCCCATTCTTAGCACTAATATATTGTCTGTAGAGCATTGTTTCTGTCAAAACTTTTTTCATTGTTTTATCACTTAGGTATTTTTTACCGATATTTGAATTAAGGCATTTCTCGCAACGCTACACAGAATGCTCCTTTAATATTTCAAGAAATAATGAATTGGCCCTTATCATATTATAATAATTATGTGTAAAGAACATAACGCAGTCAAGCAGAGACTGCTATTCAGAACCTCCGGTTTCTGTAGGTTATATAATTACGGTTTAATATTTTTGAAACCAAACATGCATTAATTATGATATAGCTACAATGTAATAAACGAAACCATCACTCTCGGAAAAGAAAATGAAAAAAACAATGTGGACATTGGTAAGATAAGGGATAATTGTAACCAAAGAAAAACATGTTATGTAACAGGATCAGACATTTTTAAGACTAGTTTAAAAAAAAACAGTTTCTAGTTTATGTTGTGCACACGATAGCAAAATGAGATATCATTTTTTTTCTGTCAAATTTGGTTAAATGTATAGTTTGTCTTTTTGAAATGTTCAGCAAAGTAAGATCTACAAATAAGTCAACATGACCAAAATCGTCAATTGACCTCATATAGGAGTTGCCCTTAAAAGATTATTTACATTTAAACAGTAATTATCAGTGAAGATAATGTTCTGACATATTGTCACAGATGCTTAGAGCATAAGGACCATATAATTTACCTGTACAAGTAAAAAAGAAAGGTCAAAAGTAAAGATCATTTAAAAAAGTCCATAGCAACCAATGAAAATTTCCTTCGCAACCAGATATATTTAGGACCCTACAATATGGAAGCTGAATGGTCAAGGTCATTGGAAAAATCCATAGCAACTGATCGAAAAGTCCCTGGCAACCAGATATATTTGAAATCAGGACCCTACAATTTACCTGTTCAAGTCGAAATGGAAGGTCAAGAGTCAAGGCCATTGAAAAAGTCCATTGCAACCGATTAAAAAGTCTCTAGCAACCATATACATTGAGTTCATAATTCTATATTTCAGCTGTACAAGTCAATATTATGGCGAAAAATGCGACGGTATACATTAAGTAGTAAACATTATCATTGATGCAAGATCTACACACACACAAAAAAAAATAACAGGTAAGCGGTTCAGGCTCTTGTTTTTTATCAATTTGAAATCCGAAATAGTTAGATACATGTATTGCTGCATAATGAATTACTCGCTTACCAGATTTCATTGCTGTACACAGCAGGACATCCGTCTCTCTAGAATTCAATTCTTTAATAGATCTCAGCTGTTTCTCAGGGTTTCTCACAAGTGGAGTGAAAGGTAAAAATGAGGACCCTTCATATTTTAAAAACGGGTAGATATATGAAGCAACGTTTCTGCAACAAATATATCATACAGTTGTGTGTGTGTGTGAATTTGTTTCTTGTTTCTTTATGTTAAAATGTTACAAATTCTATACCAAATTAATTTCATCATCTCCACTAAGAAGAGAAAAATGAAATATGGCTTTAACTTATATAACCAGTTTTCTCACAATAATAAAAAGTATTCAGAGGACTACACTTTGAAGAATAATAACTAGTTTTCTTATAAGCTGCACTTCTTTTTTTCATACATTGATTATGATAGAAATAATAACGAATTGTGTGTATGTAATGATACTACTAATCAGAACATTAACCGTTCATGTAAAATTTCAGTTAACAAAGCATATTACAAAAGGGAGCTTGACAATCAATTTAATAAAGAAATATGAAGAAAAAATCCAAAATTGGGATAAAATTAGTAAAATTATTTTATTTAAATCTATCCAATCGAATCACACATATAATTTACGATTATCATATTACTTGCATAATTTTAAATTTGAGTATAGAAAATTGATCTGTAAATTTAGAATATTCATTAGAAATTGAACAGGGAATATACAAAAAAAAAAAAAAAAAAAAAAATCCAAGAAACGAGAGATTGTGTAAAATTTCTAATACTGTTTATAAAGAAGCTCATTTCTTTTTAATTCTTCTATTAATGATTCTGTTCGAAATAGATATTTGCAACCTTTTAATTTTGAGCTCGAAACTAATTCAGAGGATAAGCTGAAACAAATTTTGAACTCTGAAACAAATAAACAAGTGAGATTGCTGGGCTCCTTGTTGAAACAGTCACTTTTACTGAGGACAAGAGACAGCTAGTTTCGTTTGATTCACATGTAATGTATACATTGTTTGTTATATTGATGAATGTATATACATGTACATGTAGTCTTTAGTCCTTAATTGGACATAACAGTTGCTCAATAAATACATGATATTTTTAAAAATAAACCTGAATCAAAACGATCCAAACTTTTTCATGACATATCCACTTTGGTTAACAATATCACAAGGCACTTAAAAGTTCTGATTTAGACACTAGCACAGACAGACGGAGAGACAAAGTAATTTCAATTATACCATGTATACCTTTACCGAACTTTGTTTTATACCCAGCGACTTCGAGCAGTTCTACGACTAGGGTTTTTGACGTATCGGTATCTCAGACAGGTATCGTACAACAAGGGGGAAACATTGTTGTTTGTTTATTTGTTTGTGCTAGTTGAGGTTTTACGCCGTTTTCAGCATATTTGGATATTTCGCAGCGGCCAGTTTTTATTGGTGGAGGAAGCAGGATTACCCGGAGAGAACCAAATACCTTCGGTAGATAGATATTGACAATCATTGTCAATTAAAATCGGAGTCGAACACACACCGCCACAGGTGACAGGCTAGTGATCATTAGTAGTCATGACTAACTACCTAGACCATTGGGACACCGTGTTTCCGAAACACTGTTGTAATTTGATACTGTTGTAATTAATGTGGTACACATTCTATTATACAGACATTAGAATTGATAGGCAGACATCCGATTCAATGGAAATGGTCCTTGAACACTGGTCTGGATAATTCAGGAACCGATCGACCCAAGATACTCAGATCATATGTCAGTTTTAATGACATTCTATGTACTAATTATATTGATAAAATTTGGGTAATATTTCAGTAAAAATCATATCAATCTATTCATAAGTTGGAATGATAAACGTCCAGTTCTGAACAAGCTTTTGTGTCTGTTATCACTTTGGACAGGTCATGTAATTCAGGAAGTGCAGGCAGCCAAGTTATTTTTGTAAGTTATACGGGACGACATTAGTTTCTGGACAAAGCCACTAGTTGCAATATAAAGGAGTGGCAGAACAATAAATGACAGCTCAAATCACAAGACTGACGGAAATAACAAGCTATGATTGCAAGCTGGAATCGTTAGGTATTGATCAAGTTATGAAAAACAAATATGTATACATATACGTATTAAAATTCTTTGATACAAATTTTGATGCACAAGGCCTAAAGTGTTGAAAACCAAAAAAAACAGTCCAAAAGGTTGAAGAGCAAATTCAAAAATGCCAAAATGACAATGTATAGATGTAGATATTTGGTATCAAGAGTTAATCCAGAACATATTTTTTTTCGTCCATATTAACGATGTGTCATTTAAAAAAAAGGTGTATATTTACCTCCATTGCTCTTCACTATTACTTGATTTATCATCTTTGGTCGTCATTTTCTATACACTCATATCCGGGGTTAACCTTAAATAGTTCTAGTTACGTTACTTTGTAAATGAGTTTACGTACAGTAGGTTACATGTGACATACATCAGGTAAAAATTGATAAGGTATATATTTGTAAATGTTGATATTATACATGTTTTACTAAACAATGTGGTTTTTGTTATATCTTTCACTATATTTCCCATAAAAATATATTAAACATAAAATCGAACATTTTATCAAGTTTGTTACATGGGCTAAAATATTCGCTCAATTCGTGACAAATCTATTGCGAATAAAACACACATTTTATCCATATATTTGAAATTGCTAAAATAATCTCAAATTTGGGTTTCCTGCAGGAAGCAGAGACTGCTTACTCTTCCGGAGCACCTGAGTTTACCCCAGATTTTTTGGTTGGGTCCATGTTGTTCATATGTTTTTAGTTTTTAAGTGTAGTGTTTGTATTGTTTCCGGAGTTTGTCAGTTGTTTTCGATTTTCCCCTCCTTCGAATATCTCTTTGCTATTTCTCGACTATTTTTGTGAACGACTGACTGTCAACAGTTGTTGACCGTTATCTTGTAATGGTATTCTAGTCTTATACAATATCAGCCTTTTGCTAAGTGGTAAAATTGTTTACTTCCTCCTCTCTAACTTGGTTTTCATTTTTCAGGTTTCGGTAATGCCCAACGTAGAGAAAAACGTTGATCAGAAAGCAAGAATTGCAGAAAAAAGTAATCTAGTTATAAAATAGACAGCTTTGAAGTAAACAGAGTGTGCTCAAATCAATTTGATCATAAATCTACGTGTGAATAATACTTATATTCGAAACTATATACTAAAAACGTTATAGTCTCCATGACTACATACTAAGTACCATAAAAACCTTTTTATCCGTGTGTTATTTCAAACTATTTCATTCAATATAGCAAAAGAAGCGGACCAGCAACTATGAAAGCTATCTATAGGTCTACAGTTTCAACGAGTAAATTTTGTTTGTTTGTTTGTGTTAGTTCGGGTTTAACTTCGTATTCATCACATTTGGCTATTTTGTGGTGGCAGGTTTTTATTGGCGGAGGAAGCTGGGGTATACGGGGAGAACCATCGACCTTCGGTAGGAAAATTGGCAATCTCTGTCAATTAAGATCGGAGTCGAACACACCCCGCCACAGGTGAGATTCGAACTCACAACCTCAGTGTTCACAGGCTAGTGATCATTAGTAGTCATGTCGAACTACCTAGACCACTCCGGCCACCGAGGCCCCCTTAGTAAATTTTGATCAGACTTTCTAATTATGTACCGTACAACCAATTTGAACAGTTCCAACCAATGGTCAAGTTCTTGGTAATGTTTATAGAGTGTTTATACACCAGAGGGTCAGGATAGATAAGGAGGAGGTTTAGGTGTCCATAACTAAAGGCTCAAGTTAACTTGAATCGGTCACCTGATAATGAGGCAGATAACATACTGCATATTTAGTTTTGTTGTATATTAAGGCTAAGCCAATCAAAACGAAATGAGTATTTTTATAAATTACCTTCCATACACTATTCCTGGCAATTCTGGTTAATGTCGGCGTGGTACTTTCAGAGATAGTCTGATTTTCCTAAAGCTTCACTGTAGACTTATGCGTCACGGTAGTCACCATTTATGCCCTAAACACCAAATGATAAACGTTTGTATACACTCTCTCAAACATCATTCCTATTAAGTTTGAAAAGATTTGGCAATGTAGTTTTAGAGGAGAAAACATTGACAATCTGAACAACCATAATCATAAATTACATGTGGCGTCCATGTTTTTCATTTCATCTAAATGAAATGAGGAATTTTTTTTTATAAAGAAATGTCTATATATTATTCCTGCCAAGTTTTGTAATTACTAGCCTTACATTTTCAGGGGAGATACCTTTTGTGTATATTTTTCATATGTCTGTATATGTACATCCTATGTGCGCAAAGATTGTTGTATGGTGAAATTGTGATTTCCCATAGGCTTCAATGCAAACTTATGTGCCACAATACTTGATACAAAAACCCTACTTACAAGTGGCAAATGTTCAAACAAAGGAACTATTTGTATACTCATCGAAATTGCGATTGCTGTTTGGAAAGCGATTTCAACAATTATATTGCACATTGTAGTACTAGCTTTATTAAAGATAGTGACAATTTATCATCCCACTAACACCATGAACACAGGCAAGAAAAAAAACATGTTAACATTAAAAATTTCGAAACCCTTCTGATATTTGGGGTCATTTCTATAGTCTCATAGACCTTTTTGGGCATTTGTTTTCTTTGATGGCGTGATTTTCTTTTGCTCCTATCAGAAATTTTCTACTTTAATACAGACTTCAAGTAGGTATGATAGGAAGAAAATATATACATGTACAACAATATGTCAAAATTACACAGAACTTAGAGTCGGAGGGAATAACGAGGGCAAAGACTTTTGACTGCCACTAGAAAAGTTTTAAGAATTGAGAAGGAGCCTAAATCTATAAAAAGGTTGTTTTACTTGCAAGGTGTGTGCCACTTTCTAAACACGTCGCCCATTACGATACGTGGCCAGGCTTTCCGTTTAATGACCTGACAACCCCAACGACGATGGCCTCCCCAATGCGCCACCTGACGACACGCTGGGTACCTATGTAGGCTGAGCTTTTGTACCGTCACTGACACCCAGTCTAATTTACTCACCATCTTCATTACTGCCATTGTCGTACAACGAATACAGCACATCCGATTCCTCATCACTTTTGCCTTTATTCTCATAAGTTAAAATGTTTTTTTTATGGTTTTTATAGGAGCTCGTGTTGTTCATTGTTTTTTAGCTTTCAGTGTTTATTTGTTGTGCTTGTGGTTGTTCATTTGTCTTCCCGGATTTTGTCTGTCTAATGGATTACGTTTTTTGGATTGCTCCTTAGGTATGTTTGTCCTCTTCTTGAACCGAAACGTCAATGAGACTTCGGGGAATAAACCCTCAGTCCAACCACTTTGGTTTTGAAAATAATAAAATGACACCCGTGGTTGTCGGCAGGATCAGGACATCCTGGTTTGGCAATTTGCGATCTCGTCCAGATGTAATCCTAATAATTACCTCTCCTGCATGATGTTCTGTGCAAAGCATTTTGTACGAAATAAGACGCTGATATTAATAGCTCTGGTGGAATCAAGCCTTTGCCCCGGTGTTGAACAACATCCCCCTCCCCCCTAATAATTATGCTATACTGCATATCATTCACTCTTGAAAGTGTTTGTGTAAGCCAAAATTCATTCCGGGTAAAAATTTTTCCGGAGGAAATGGTTTTCATGGAATATGATTTTACTATTAAACCCATTCCTCCTTTATGAAATTATTTCCTTCTTTCAACAATGATTTTATATCGACCCAAACAACTTTCATGATGATTAATTTATTGTCTTACTATATGAAATAGTTTCTTGAAAGAATGTTAGTGTTTTTCAGTATTAAATTTTCATTAAAAGTTGGTTCGGTGTAAGCCAGGATAAAATCGTACAGTATCTAATTATTGAATAGATTCCTCCTCAATACAAGTGAATTGTTTTTACTGTTGTAATAAAAACTGAATAATAAATTTTTCTTTATCAATCTGTCAAAATGGAAGAGGATAAATACGACAATATTGTTGCATAAATTATACTTTAAATAACAGAAATATTATGAATAATTTTAAATTCATGTCAATTACATTTGTATTTGTTTAAAACAGTCATAAATTTTGTCAGAATTATATTTTATAATGTATAATACCAAATATGAATGACACTCTTCTCTTTCTTAATTTTTCAATGTAAATTTTCTGTACTTTGAAAATATTTCATGACGAAATATTATCCAGGATGGATTATTACTAGGAGAAAAAATAATTATACTGGATGACATTTTTTAATAAAATGTTTTCCAGGTAAAGAAAATATTATAATTTTTCATGTAATAATTTATCATAGATAATATTTCAAAATGAAATAATTTCCTCTGCTACTTTCTTTTACACCATCAAAAAAGTATCACCAAAGTTTAACTCTTTTCAGACACTTTTGTAACCAAATTTACATAGTGGAAAGAAATACGTGGCTACGGAAAGGATTTTTCTATTAAAGTCTTTCCTTGGAATAACATTAATAGCAAATATTTTCCCGAGGAAACAATTTGACAGCGGAAAGTATTTAATGTTACATTTGCCACCATACATTAAACAAGTGAAGGCTTCAAGTTAATTGTAAAAAAGATCTTCTGGAATTTCCCATGCATCACCTTATGTAGACAAAGCATTCCGAAATCGGGGGTTTTTCAGCAGGACATTGATAAGTTTAACCTTACCAATATCCTTAAAAGCACTTGTACTATCACAGCGGGTGATAGCGTGAAGACCAAACAGAACCAGGGGCAGTATTTGTTGTCCATATTCCTCGGCAATAAACAACAAAATGTATATCAGGATGGTCAACAATGACACATCAATCAATCAAAACAACCCAACTGACAGAACTGCGGACAAAAAGTAACATGAAAGAGTACAAAACACAAACACAAACTAAACAGAGGGTCGAGATAGTCTGACTTGGTACAAACACTAAACAGTGGTGGGGTTAAACCAGTTTTATGGGTACCTAAACCTCCCCTTTATCTATTCGGAATCTCTGGTGTATAATGCACACTATAAATACCGATACAGTATCATTACCAGGGTGACCACTTGCTAGAACTGTAAAATTAGAGTGGATTGTACACAATTTTACCCCTTTCGGTCATTTTGGTATTTTTGAATTTGCTCTTCAACCTTTTGGATAACTATTTTGGTTTTCAATATTTTAGGCCTTGAGCACAATTGATGAGGAGAAATGTGCACATCTTGTGCATCAAAATTGGTATCAAAGAATTATGTTAGATACCAGGGTCAGAATGTGCTCATTTTAACTGTAAAACTAGCTAATGCTCTCATAGCTGCATGACGGATACTGTCACTGTACTAAACGAAAGAGTCTCAAATAACACTCCCATAAAGGATTTGATGCTATATCGTCATAGATTTTAATAGAAATTGGAAGTATTCGGATGAACTTAAATTCTTCAAGTCATTGGGGGAAAGCAATTTTTACAGAATTGCACATGATATCATATTTTTAGCCCTTGCTGTGAAAAGATCTTTAGTAACTACCAAGTTTGTGTGGGTTACTAGCGAGACGTGGATGGGAAAACCCGTTCAATCTGATGATATTGATTATCTGTTGTTTTTCTACTCCAGTATCAAATAAAACCGTGACATCTTTCAAAGATAAAGCATAATGGAGAA
Source organism: Mytilisepta virgata (assembly GCA_028015205.1). NCBI lineage: Eukaryota > Metazoa > Mollusca > Bivalvia > Mytilida > Mytilidae > Mytilisepta > Mytilisepta virgata. Next base: position 25,355,288 of record CM051511.1, read on the forward strand.
AAATGAAGAAGATATCAGTGTCTTGACGTTTGACCCTGTGATAACAATAGCCTTGCTGCTTACCATATAAACAGTAAAGAACTTCCCTGGTGTCACCTTCTTCTCCTGACTGATAATATTTTCACTGTCTTCACTTGTCAACAGATATGCAGGAAACTGCAATTAATAGACTTCCTCTCCATTGATTTAACTGAATTCAATAATTTAAAACATATCTGTATTGAATACAACATCTGATTTTCTGACAACATTTGAAAAATTCTACAGCAGAAAATCCACAAAGATGGAGACAATTCCTTTAAGTAAAGACGGCATTTCCATCCTCAATAGCGAGGGTTTTATCATCAGGGGGAGAGGGAAGAGTTTGAACAAGATGGTGGAATCCCTTAGATTTATCAGTTTTGTTTACTAGAAAACCGTCGGATTTAGCAGTGCTGTACGGCACTGGGGTCAAATGGATAAGACATAGCTCTTTGAGGTCTATTTTTATGTCTTCACACTAAGATCTAATCAACAATTATAAAGCAGTATTACTTACCTATCTTTACTCTAAAACATTATTCTTTGAAGACTTAACATATGTTATTTTGGTCAGTTCGGATAGGGTTTTCAAATTAAGACGTTTGATCTGGTCGAAAACTTTATGTTTGTCCTAAGTCTGTCTTTAATAAATTAGAACGGTATAAAGTTTATGCAGTGTTACCTTTTTTCTCTGCATTAAGCAAATCATTTTCAACATTCACATCTGCAAAAGCTCTAGATGACAAACACAACAGCTTATCTTTCTCTTTCATATCAAAAGGGTTGATGATGCCATTGACAGTTTCCCTAACACCAGCAACAATTCCTCATCACGTTTTATTTCTGACGGTCGAAGATCCCGATGAGTGTCTCACTTGTTTTATCTGTAAGCATATCAGCGATTGCTAATGCACCTTTAACAAATTGTGCAGACCTATCGATCTTGGATAGGAATCGTAGTTGCTGAGTTGACCTGTTAGGGTTGCACTGCTGCCACCTGTACCTCCATGGGATTTTGAATGTTTCATAAATGTCTCTTCTATTGTTTTAACAACTGGACAGCGGTTGCCAGGGACAAAGAATCTGGCAACACTGATGGCGCCTCATGATAACAGATCTGAGCTTAATCACCTCATAGGGCCTCCAATTCCGCCTGGTTGAGGAGTTATTGGGGTAGGAGGGGAATTTTTTTTTATCTATTTAAGGCCACAGCACAAAGCAAAAGTATCTCAGATTGGAAAGTTCAAATTTGCCGTAATGTCAGATCAAAGTCATGAAAAAACTAGAATTCCGCCACATGTTAATTTCTCCTCTCTATACCGGATTATCTCATGAAATGTGGAGATGTTTTATATATTATCAACCTTAATGAATAATTGTTTTTTAGACCTGTAATTTGTCAGAGAATTTTTTGCTGTATGCAGTGAAAAATTGAATATTATAAATGGAAAAGTTACGCATATTTTTGTTGGATAAGGGGACATTTTTGCCCTTTTAGGGACTATATACCGAAAGTTCCAGGGATACCCTATATTTATTTTAAACATGTAACCTTTAGGCTTCTAATCGTACCTACTTAAAACTAAATCACGCCATCAAAGAAAAAAGTGCCCCGAAAAGTCCATGTGACTATCATGACTATAGAAATGACCTACAAATCTCAAATTTTTAATGTTTTTGCTCTTAAAACATGTATTAGACGACAAAAAAATGTTAGTCTCATAGACATGTGTGTGGGGGGGGAGGGTAGGGACGTTGAGCTACTCCAGCCTGGCCATGGTCTAATATTAACGTTGCTAAAACGTTCTATCGTTCCCGGTTAAAAATCTCTTAAACCAAATAACCAATCGGTTGAAAATAAAATTCCAAAACACTAAAACAACAAACCGGGTTAAAGTTTGAAGAAAATAAAAATCGCCTTAAATTGAAGTCCGAAAACTACAAATATTCACAAAATGTATACTGTTGTGTTTATAGGCATTATGTAAAAGTGTCAAAAGATTCGCCCGATGAAAATTCAGTTTGAGTATGGAAACGGAAAAAAAATCACAATTTTTGGCAACAGTTCGAACTCAAAATGTTGGCAAATATACGGGTAGCAGATTGTTTGTAGGCAGCAGACGTAAACCTACACATTGGCACTTTTCCATCTGACCAAATCACCACTTTCACTCATTCAAACTTTTTTTAAACATCAGCTTTGCATTTTACTATATATTCAGAACAAAAACCATTTAAAATGCTTTTATAAAGGGCAAAAAATTAATATGTAAGAAATACAGTACATTTATAGATTATATGCACAACAAAATTTAAGAGGAAGCAGAGTCATAAATCTGAATCTTGTAACGGAAAATACATTCCATTTGTAAATTAATTTCTTTTTCAAACTATATTCCCCCCACTAACCTACCTAAATAAAGAAAATTCAGCATAACAAACTACACCGTATAAGCTACCTTAGAACATATTTCTAGAGTCATACCGATTGATTTTATCTTGATTTAATCTAAACGTTGGAGAACCGGCCCACAACACACAACTATCCTAGTTTTCTATCACAGAAAACATGCGTCAATATTGTATATATTGTAATTCATTTGTCACATTTTAATGCGAACAATGAATATAAGCTCGTTTATATTGGTTATCAGTTGTCATATACAAAATTACAGTTCACTCCGTTCATTTCGGTTTTGTATATTTTGTCAAATTGCTCATTTTGTGAAACAGTGAACCAGTTTTTCCAGTCTCCAATAATTCCTGAAAATATATGAAATTACCAACAGTCATCATTCTACTATACCTTAATTCACTTTTCAAAGTCATATGGAATCTTCAAGACCATCTAAAATAATTTTAAAATCTTGTCTTCTCTATGCATATTTAAAAAATCTTTGGATCAATTTTGAAGACAGCAATAAAACCGCTCTCCTTGTAAAGGATATTGGAAGTTAATATACAATCTCAACACATCAACGTCAACTAAAACAACATAATGGTTCGTTCAGTTACAGTAAATATATTTATAATTACCTACACTATGTAAAATGTTAATATAAAATTTGATTCAATCACATCATTGTAACAGCATATATTGTAATTGTTTGTCATTGTTGCAAGACGCTATAAAACTCAATATCATGGATTGGGCAAAATATTAATAGTGAATGTGTTTGACTCCGATCTCCATTGACAAGGATTGTCAGTTTAATTGTCGAACTCGATTTCTCTCTGGTTTTGCTTTACAGCTTTTGGTAATGTTGGCATTTTTGAATTGGTTCTCCAATTTTTTAATTGCTGTTTTGGTTTTCAACATTTTAGGCCTTGAGCACAACTGATGAGTCGTAAATCGACGCAATGCACATCTTATGCATCAAAATTGGTATCAAAGAATTGTATCCTATTACCCTGGCCTGCTTAACAAGTAAGATGGAAGTCACTATATAACCAACTGCGCTGAAAGTAAAACCTCATTTAAAAATATCAAATTTAATTTTAAATTTTTAATATCTCTACTTTTCTGATTTGGCCTTTGTTTTCCTATTGTGTATATCTTTACGTTAAATATTTTAACATCATATGTTTTCTGACGTTCTACTTTCTCCTAACCCAAAAGGACTGTAAATGGTTTTACTATAAAGAATTTTGTGTAAAATATGCAACTAAATAACTATGCAAGATAAGATTATCAAAGGATTAATCTGAAATAAACAAGTACAAAATACAATACGAAATTCACAAAACTACATCATGTAAAAACTGTGGATCAGACAAATCACTAGATAAATAAACATTAGTAATGCCCGTTGATCTTGTTGCTGCAATTGATAAGTATTTGGTTCTTTTTTTTCGTAGAGTTATGAATGTTAGGACGAAAACGTATGGTTTAATTTAAGCACAGATTAAAGAAATAATCACTGAGTATACGCTTACTGACTGAGATTAACTGGCCGTTTCCAAAAGGGTTGAACCGCCTCGGTGGTCTCGTGGTAGCGTGCTCGACCAGAGTGCGGAAGGTCGCGGGTTCGATCCAAACCGGGTGTAACCAAAGACATTAAAATTGGTATTTGCTGCTTCTCCATCAAGCACGCGGCATCTAGGAGTAAGAGCAAAGACTGGTCGGCTCGGAGTCAGTATAATGTGTCCGAGTGAGGTGATATGTCTTCCTGCGTACAGTTACCTCGTGAGCTAGCAATTAAAAATCCGTGTCGGTCTAGTACAAAGCAGGGATCATATTCATTATCAACATGTTCTCGTCCTGATATGCACCTGGTTGCCACTGGACGTTAAACAATAATTCATCATCCATCCAAAAGGGTTGCATGTGTTTTGGACAATGAATGATGGCAAAAAGATTTTAGATCAATCGAAAGCAACAACATTATTAAAGACACGATTAACGTTGTCTGGTAGTTCAACTTATTTAACCGAGGGTTAAATTTAACCACAGGTTAAACGTAGTGATTTTTGTTATGATTTAACCCTCAGTTAAATTTAACCTTGGGTTAAATAAGTTGAACAACTGGGCCTAATAATGTATTACCTTTACGGAAGAGTGTCGATTTATCTTCTGGGTGAATTGTTGTTGATGCATCCATTTTTATATTTCTTAGTTTATCAAAACCACACTTGTCAGCTACCTCTCTAATAAATTTCTCGTGACAATGCACGCCAAGAAAGTTTGCCATTTTAGTTATGATTCCAATACTATCCTTGAAAAAGATAACATGGTTCATATATAACGAATAAAAGTATTAATGCAATATCAAAAGTATGAAAGGATGATTGCTGGTCTAATAGAAAATAAACAGGATTTGAAATAGGTGTTTTAGTTTGAGAGAACATATGAATAGTAAACAAATAAGCAAGAAAAAAATATAGGTTCATGTGCTCATTTTAGAGCTATAAGGCCTTGCAAAAGTGCAGGAAATGGGTTTTCTCTGGATTTTTCCTTGTCTTTGCATTGGTAACTTCAGTCTCTCAAAAATGTGTAGGGGTTCATGGGGAAAAAAATTCATGTTTAAGAAATGAATAAAACCCGAGGATTTCGAAAATCTGACAAAAAGACCAACACATGACCAGCGAGCATCCTTGCAATATCAAAAATATGAAAGTATCATTTAAATGTAACTGTTCATTAAACGACCATCAGTCGTAAAACTGAAAAAAGGAAGAGGAATATTAGAAGGTGGCGCTTTAGCTTTATATGATTGTTTTCGGTACCAATGGAGAAACGTTGTTCGTTAATGATTTTTGTCAGTTTGACAATTTTTGGTTTTATCTTTTGGTACTTGTTTGCTGGGTTACGGTTTTTACTATAACGTCTTTTGTCTTGTCGACTTTCCCCACTGCAGTTAATATCACGTTGGTATTATCTGCCCGGTTTACAGAAATTAACAAAACATTTGTCTATAAGTAGTTTCTTCCTCGTCCATACATGTAGCTCTATCCTTAGATGGTTTATATTTTGCCCTTTTTTCAACAGGTTGACATCTTGTGCATTAAAATTGGTATCAAAGACAAAGAATTCATTGGCATTGAATAATTTTACTTTTTTACTTTATCCTTTATAATTTATGCTGATTTGTTCCCTCTGCATAACACAATGTAACATTATTGTTGATGAAATTTATTGATGGAGTTGAAAAATCAAAGGACGAAGTATTGAAATGGACTGATTAATCTAAAGGTTATTATTTGACTACAATTTCGTCCAACAGCGAAAGAATAAAGAATAAATTAGGTCTCTCTATGATCAAAAGACGAAGACATTTTCGAAATGTAATACTACTGATCAATGAAATTAGACGATGAAGTTTCTTTTTTAATTCTTAATTTTACTAACTAGTTTAAGTTCTTCGAATTTAACAGGAAGAATATTTGCTGTTTTATCGTGTACTGCTCCTTCAAATTCCTTTGTATACTGGAACCATCCATCATATAGGTCATCTGTCCAGGTAAAAGATCAATGCGTGATGCTGTTAGGTGATCGTACAAAATTTTGAAGGTTATATGGTATACGATTTTCTATAATTTGTGTTTATAAAGTACTAGCTTTAAAACGCCAAACGAACTAGCAATATTGAGAATATTTATGAAATTAGCACTATTGAAAATATTAATGAAATTATTTGATTACAACACAATTAATGTTCAATACATGTAACTGTATGTTTATTGAAGTTTATTTTACCAGGCTGGTTGCAGTGGTTTTTTTTAAGTAGTGAAAACTTTCACCCGCTGTCTAGATAAGTTTCGCCGGCATCTCTCTAAAGCCCAATTTCTTTATTACCAATGGTTTTGCTTGGACCATATCCAATTTTTACTTTCAAATCGACTCCGAATGATTGCCAATTTTCCTACCGAAGGTCAATGGTTCTCTCCGGGTACTCCGGCTTGCTCCACCAATAAGAACTGGCCGCCGCGAAATAAGCCAAATGTACTGAAAACGGCGTAAAACTCAACTAAACAAACAAACAATTAATTCGTATTATACTTTTCTAATGATATTTTTGTATATACCTTTTAGTATAATATTTTCAAAGAACTGATCCCACGTCCATTCTGGAAAGCCAATTTTTCCAGATAAAAATGTATATTGTGAGACCCAGCGATCTTTAGGATTTCTGTTGACATATATTATCTTGTAACCATTCTCAACATGTTTTCGTGGTAAACATCGAAGTGGTAAGTGAGTGTGGAAAACCCTTGGATCTTTTATTTTTTCCAATTCATCAAAATCGAATACGCAGCTTAAGTTATCCTGGTGGAGACACCCTCTCTGATTGTACTCAGTTGATTGAGTCAAAAGCATCGAGATAATTTCATGACACCAATGAGTGCATAAAAAAGAAATGAATATCATTAGTGCATATAGTTGATATTTTTGAAGATTATTTGATAGAAATGAAGACGTAATGGTAGAATTGTAACTATAATAAATACGTCCAGTTTAAGTTGACCCATGGACTAAGAGTAGAGACTTCTTATACCACCTAATATGATGGTCTGGAAAGGGACTACCTCGGCAAAGCTGATTTTACTTACTCTTTTGCTATTATGTCTAACCCCTTTGAAATATTGTTTTGTCTAAAATGTGTTCGAAAATGTAACTGGAGGGTTGGGTGTCCATGCGATATCATCCCCTTGGATCGTACTATAGTGTCCTGATATATTGGAATAATGACTGAATAGCCAAGTCACGGTATCAAGACATAGGTTTGATTCACTGGGATCGGAGTTATGACAGGAAATAATTGTTTATTGCTGTTTTTTTTTAATACGCGGCTTTCAAAAATTTAGTTAAAAAATTGATAAATTCTTTGATACATGTACCAAGTTTAATACAAAAGATGTTCACACTTCGCCGATTTATGAGTCATCAGTTGTGCTCAAGATATAAAATGTTGAAAACCAAAATAATGATGAAAAAAGTCGAAAAAACTGATGGAGTACTTTCTTTTCAAAGTTATTATACTAGGTGTCTGTGTTCATATAAATAGCTTAAGGTGTATTTTAAAATTCTAATCTTTACAAAAACAAAAAAACAAAGTTAAATTTTGTGAAAACTAAGGAACATCTACCGCATTCATAGCTATGGCCTTAGATAGTTTAATCTTTAAATTGTTTTAGTTATTTTGGCGTTCGAATTTAACGTTTCCGGTTATATTTTTTGGCATTTTACTTTTTTACTTTGAGCACAACTGATGACAAAATTGTGCATCAAAATAGTATCATGGACTTAAGGAAAAAACACGTCTAGCTAAGCTATTTTTAACTTTGTATGTGCAAAATTAAATATGGAATAAACTTTGTTCGGAAGCTGATCTTGATGGAAAAAATAAAACATTACTGAAAGTCGCACACAACTCAAGTCGTCTAAAACGTTGATATGGTTAAACATTTTGAAAACACACTTTACACTATTGAAAGAAGTACATGGATTTCACATAGACCACAAATAATATATGAAGACAGAAACGTCAATCTTGAAAAAAGCATCAGGGCGCTTTTAGACAATTACTTTTCCTGTTAACATTGGATACTCAATTAGGGACGAGATCAATAGTTTAATGTAGGGTAAAAAACTTAATTCACATAGTTTTTTCACTGACCCCCCCCCCCCCTCTTAACTTAATTTGGGAAAAATTTATTGACCAATATTGGCATATCCGAAAATCGATGTCGGATGACAAATCTTGCAGCGATTTTTACTCCCCCCCCCAAACTATTTGAATTAAGTTTTTCATCCTACATTGAACTTTTGATCTCGTCCCTTAGGGAAATAATGTATTTTTTACTTTGTACGTCAATCAATCTAGATCACATAATTTGTTTTCTATGAAATAGTGGTTGAAACTTACCACAGATATTTCATGTAGTTTAAAATATGAAACATTTTCGACGGTTTTAAATTCATTTCCTTATGATGACTTACAACATGATGAAACAGATTAAAATAATTATTACTTATGTCTACTTTGAATAAATGAAATATATAAAATCATTAAATCCTCCTTTACCAGATTTCATTGTTGTACACAGCAATACATCCGTTTCTCTTGAATTCAATTCTTTAATAGATCTCAGATGTTTCTCGGGATCCCTCTTAAGCGGAATGCACGGTAAATATGAAGACTTGCCATATTTCAAAAACGGGTATATGGCAACTCGTCTGAAAGAAAAGTATATTAAAATTATGTTTGATTACTTTAAAATGTATTTTAGTTAGCTATACCACTTGCCACCCGGGGTGGGATAGAGTTTTTGTTTATAGGACCACACTTTTTTGGGGTCGTATTATTGAATGAGCCTGTTGTCGCCGTCGGCAACCATACAATCGCGGGTTTTTTGTGGGGTTAGTGAAGGTGTTTAAAAATTTTCGTACAACTTTTTAATTTTTTATCCGATTCTGATGATATTCATTGCTGATAATGCAACGGATCCGTTTTTCACTATCTTTTACTCTCTTACTGAAAGATATTTTATTTGTCATGAGAAAAGTTAGATATAATGGGTCAAAGAGGATCAAAATTTTATCGTTAAAGAGGGCAAAATTAGCAATTTTGCAGGACACCTAAATTTTTTACTTTTCATCCGCTTTCAACATTTAGTTTATCTTGATTAGTGATTTTATTCTAATGCCAACAGATTATTTCTTCCTTTTACAGTTTTACAGTTTTCTATATATATAAAGGGTGTAAGGGGCCAAACTTTAGTGGAATGGTTCTTTAGTGTCCCCTTCTAAAAGTATGTTCCGCATCCCGGACTTGCTAAAACTAGAAAAAGGAGGGATGGCTATTAAGAATATATTTCTTTGAAACTACATAACCAGATGGAACCAAGCATGGCAACAATAGGTGGTCCTCTTTCAGAATTGTGTCCGATGACCTCAACCGTCAACCAAGCTGGCTGTCATAGCAGAATATACTTCAACATAGGACGCGATGGGAAAATTCATTTAAAAAATCTTCTTGTCTGAAACCACTTGGCCAATTAGAGCCAGACTTGCTACCATTGTTTCTAAGATGGTTCTCTATCAGAATTGTGTCTGATGACCTGCATGGATGTCAACCAAGATTGCCACCAATGCCTAACATAGGACTGGGTGGTTATAACTTTTATGCATGGTCGTTGATTGGAAAATAGAATCCAGGTGAGAGACAAAAGCTTCTAGGAGACTCTTATTTACGTTCTATGTTAATTAATTCATTTATACTCATTTATATATAAAGGATTTCGAAACAAGTTATACCAACTTATACTAATCCCTCTCCACTTGGCCGGAGCGAGAGCGGCCCCTTTAGCAGCACAAGTTCCATGTTAAAAGATTAAGTTCCAGGTAAATGTTAAAAGACCCCCCCCCCCAAAAAAAAAATAAAATAAAATAATAAATATATATATATATATATATATATATATATATTTGCATGGAAAGTACATATAAATTGCAGTCGCGGATCCAGGATATTTGAAAGAGGAGGGGGGCGTAAACTTTAGAATTAAAAAATGTAACGCTGAGCGGAGCGAGTCGAATTATTTTTTGACGATTTTATGCAAAAGAATCATATACGATAAAAATAATTTTGGCGATCAAAAGGGGGGGAATACGCCCTCTACGACCCTCCTTTGTTTGGCAAAAATAAAAATGGATGGTACAAGATTCAAGTCAAAATATGCCGAAACAATGCTCCACACATCTAATATTTATATTAAGTATAAATGTAAAAATAAACAACAAAATAGAAAGGTCAATAATGACATACCAATCAATCAACGTCACCAAACAAATTCACACATCATATAAGACAGGCAATACAAGCCCCTGTAATAATAATCTTAAGAATGCAAGCCACATTTTATATTTCTTATAGACAAACAACATTTTTTTTAAATTTAAAATTTATATTTACCTGAATATTTTCTCACTGTTATGTTTGTTACTTGATGTGTCATCTTTTGTCGTCATTTTCATATGTATATACACTGAAAAACCGGTTTACCGGAACATACTACCATTGACAGCATTGACCTGGGTTTATACAAATTTGGTCGCGGTATGTTACAAATCAATGATAAAGAAACGAGACTTGCATATATATCATGTATATATTATGCGCCCATTTATAAACACTCAAGATGCATATCTCGAATTTTGAGCACAATCATTCCTAAGGTATGCTGAACTGAAAATGTATTCGATATGCTCAGAAGGCAAATTATTTTTGCTACCTCAAAAACAAGAACATTGGGATCATTCTAGGTTTCTGCTTTAACCTCACAAATTATAATAGTTAAGGAAAAACCCTATTATTAAACTATTGTGAGGTCAGCTCTTAAAACTTCTAATGGGCGAATTAGAAAACTCCTTGTTGAAGTTATTGACTTTGATGATCGACTTTTCACTAAACTCAACTAAACCTTCCAACTTTGTCTCATGATTTTTTTAAAAACGAAATCAGCTATTAAGAAATATCCATCAGCAGGACAAAATCTACTAATTGTCATATCGCTACTGACAACTTCTTAAAGACTGATCGAGGGTTTAATGATATTTGACTGATCTTTTTTCCGATAATTATACTGAGATGATTCGAGGAATGAATATGGGTAAACTTCTTGTAGGTTTTTATGTAGCCCCTAAAACCATCTTTTATTCTTGTGTTTGGTGTTTATTCCATTTATTATTTTTCAAGGGGGGGGGGGGGGGGGTGGTCAGGAGTTTTTTTTTATAGAGATGAGTGTTTACAAGGGATTATAATAATCAGATAATAATCAGTCATGGTCTAAGATGTGAGATGGGACAATTGAAAGATCGTATGCGTTTTGGTTTTGTACCAAAGGTACAAAACTATAAAAAGATATCTTTTAGGTTGCACTTCAGGGGTTTTCAAATTGAAGCGATGTTAATTTCGACGTTGTCGTACCATTTGTGCGAAGATTTGTCTTTTCTGACGTTCTAGCATTGTGTCGTGACGTTTTTTTTTGCATTGTTACGTCAGTCTAGGTCATGTGATGTGAGATGCATGAATCTCACACTGGTGTCTCACACGGAATATAACTGTCCCAAACACATAGAAATGTGAGAATATAATAATCAGTCATGATCTAAGGTGTGAGATGGGACAATTCCACCCGAGGGTTCACATTTTCCAGTCAGAAACGAGGCTTGCCGAGTTTCTGATGATAGAAAATGTGAACCCGAGGGTGGAATTGTCCAGTCTCACATTTTTTACCATGACTGATTATTATAATCCCCCGAATATTTAAAGAAATAAACATGGCCGCCATGACACGAAAATACGCTCTATTAAACTAGACAACTTAGTGTAAAATAAATTACATATTTGAAAAGATCGTATGCGTTTTGGTTTTGTACAAACCAAAGGTACAAAAGTATAAAAAGATATCTTTTAGGTTGCGCTTCAGGGGTTTTCAAATTGAAACGATGTTAATTTCGACGGATATAACTAAAAGTACATATAAACAGGTCACGGGTCACCTCTACCCGGATACATCATTTTAAATATCTCGCCCACAGGCAACTACATGATCACAATACCAGTAAACCTATATATGACATGTGAATCGACAAACTAAAGAAATGAACAAATCCCAATTATTGCTGTCATCAGTCAAATTCTTTGAAACATACATCGCTTATACAAAGAAATAGAAACAGGGACAGAAATTATTACTGGATACATTAAAGACATATAGTTACAGGACAATCTTCTGTTGTCTACTTATTCCCGAACATGGACACGTACTTACAACTTGCTTTTCTGGTGGGCCGAACCTAACTTCTATACAACTTTATTGTCAGCCAGTCATTATAGTATTCTCTCAATTGCCAAAAAAAATTCTGATGTCTTGCTTATAAAAGGGGAGTACGTGTCTTTGTTCTTCAGACCCAGCACAGTGATCCCGAATTGGGTAGGGAATTATGCATGCACCCTAACTACTATATTTTATATTTCAATAAATCGGTGTTGTATCCATCCCTATACCACATGTATTTTAATGCCGTCTGGCAGTGTGAGGGCGAGGGAGATAACTCCCTCGCCCTCCCAATACACAGAAACTATTGTAGCATTTCTTGAACTTAAACAGATATAACACTGCCAAAAATGGGCTACGAAGGGATCCTGTGCGGAGAACTGTATCGAAAAGGGGACCAGATTATACAATCCACTGTAACTGTTATTCTAACATAACAGAACACACAGCAACCTAAGTAGTGCATATATGTACAAAAAATAAATTTACAACACATTTCAAATATATTTGCAACAAATCACAGATTGAAGCATATTCAACATTATGTTAAACCCATTCACAAACAACTATTTTGCTCTATCATTTTTCGTCTATACTTGAATTTCACAAAGTTTTGTATACTAAACTCGCCAAATAATCAGAATATTTCCTTAAAAACATTTTTATTTTTCTACAATGGTGAATTTAATTGCCGACATTATGTATAAGGGCGCAATTACTTTATTGTAAGTCGCCTCTCAAATCAATTGAAGAAGAAGAAGAAGAATTTCGACGTTGTCGTACCATTTGTGCGAATATGTGTGTTTTATTCTGACGTTCTAGCATTGTGACGTGACGTTTTTTGCATTGTTACGTCAGTCTAGGTCATGTGATGTGAGATGCATGAATCCCACACGGAATATAACTGTCCCAAACACATAGAAATGTGAGAAATTCATAGTACATATGGAATTTTGGTATCTAACTATATTTATTAATTTATTTTTATGTATAATCTCAACCGAACGAAACTTTACGACTTTTTATATTATACACATAAATAACGCACATATCTAAACAACCTATCAAAAAAGGATTGATTGATTGATTGGAATACATGAAAATTGACAAAGACGAAAAGAAAATAATAATAACAAACGTGGTACATATGTACGTTGTTATTATTATTTTCTTTTCGTCTTTGTCAATTTTCATGTATTCTAATCAATCAATCAATTCTAATCAAATGTATAAATGTGATTTAATATTTAATTGTACATCTCAATATTGGGCGTCGTAATTGACAATAAAGTATTTGTTTGTTTGTTTATTACTCCCTCCAGTAATATTGACAGTTGAACTGACAATGGAGTTATATGACAACAACATGAACAATTAGATAATTGATTAAATTTTCCTTTTCTCTATGGCTAATTATACCACTAGAAAACGAAGTTTTGGGGAGTATATAGGTTTCAGTCTGTCTGTCTGTCCGTCCGTCTGTCCGTCTGTCCGAACCTCGTGTACATGCTTTGTGTTATCAATTCCCGTTACAGCTTATTCGGACCTGTTTACCGCTACGATTTTAGCGTTATCACTACGATTTTCAGACCCCCAAATTACTCCTTCTTCCCTCTTAAACGTTTTTATACGTCAACTAAGTAAAACGGTGAAAAAAGAAAAACGCAAAATTCGCTCGGAACCTTTCGCGACATGTCGATATGCCAAGGCATAAAGTTAAAGGACGCTCGAATGAACGTTGACTTATCCTCACGGCGCTTTGGCTGGTGGTAGAACTTTCGTCTTTGCAAACGCCCGTAAGATTTTGACTCGGCATCATTTAATGGCGGCATGATGAAGCCAATAAAAAACATGCCAGCCAAACGTGAATACACTGACCTTTGGAAATTCCTTCAATCTTCATCAAAAGGCGAAACCTTTATATTATGTACTACTCATATTTGTCAGTCGGTGAAGTCTCACAAATATTTCCATGTGCTCACGGAGGTAAATTTTACTGGTGAAGTCTCACAAGTATTTGGAAATGTGCCGAAAATCGGAAGAGGAAAAAACGAGGGCGGCTGATGATGTGCACAATCATAGTTAAAAATAAATTCCCATTTAGTACAGCTCCGCTCTTTACAATTTGCATTAAGGAAATGTTTCCAGATTAATGACTTGCTGCAGGTATGTAGATCATTTTATCAACTATCAACATAAAAACACTTTCTCACAAAGACAAGTAAGATTTCATTAGGATAAATGAAATTTGTCCCAGCTTGTCTTTCACTCTCTCTCTTAATTCCTCTATTATGGTCTGGGTGATGGGAAGGGGGGGGGGGGGGTAAAAAAGCGTATTTTCTAAGGGCCACTATGCTCAAATTTTTTTCAAGTTTGGACTTAGTTTTTTTCCAGCAAATGTCTCCCCCCCCCTTCTTTAAGAACTTTGACTTATCCTCACGGCACTTCGACTGATGGTAGAACTTTCGACTTTGTAAACGCCCATAGATTTTGACTCGGCATGTTTTACTGGTGATCTACATACCTGCAGCAAGTCATTAAGATTTTCTATCACCATTTTTGCATTTTGATCTTGCTCATTTTCCAACAATATTCTATATGAAGAGTACCCATTTTGTGTAATCAACTCCTCTTACAGCTTTAAATCAATGGTCTGAAACTTTGCAGGGTGTTTCATCTACTCCTCTTACAGCTTTTACTTTCTAAAGTGCAGAGGGCTCAACAGATGCATGATCGGGGGGTATCAATAGTCCGTTAAGGACAGATTATGTGGACAGGTTTACAAAGCAGTTGGCGCGGGGGGTATTTATGGCCCACTAGACCACAGTAACTCTAGTTTTCTTTGGTTCCTTTCTTTGGGGTTTATTTTCCACAACTTGTCCTTTTCAAACGAGTATGCACTGAAATTTCTGGTTTCAATGAACGAAATTCCAATCTGACTTATGCATAAAAAATATATTCTAACAATCTTAACAGATGTAAGAATTATTTTGGGGAAAAATATTTAGCTGTAAAACTTGCTAAGGCTTTCATAGCTGCAGTTCGAATACGTTCGCTGTACTAAAAGAAAAATTCTGAAATAACGCTCCCATAAAGGATTTAATACCATCTCGTCTTAGAGTGCAGTAGAAATCGGCAGTATTCGTGAGAGACCAGTATGAATTTAAAATCTGCAAGTCATTGGGAGAAAGAGCGATTTTTACAGAATTGCACACAATTTCATCTTTGTAGCCCTCACTTTGATAAGATCTTAAGTAACTACGAAGTTTATGTGGGTTTTAGCGAGACTTTTGCATTTATTCACGATATTACAAACTAGGACATGATAAGTGTTTTTCTGGAAGCCAGGTAGTTAGCCAAAAGATGTTGATATCTATTATAAAACTTTTTAAAAGCATTAAGCAGCGTGGGAAGTTTTTTTAGTAATGGTATAGTTTCGCAAAATCTTCAAACCTCCGTCAAGAAGGGAGAAATTAGAATTGGCAACATTTGGTTTCAGCTGGCCATGTGTCGTGTGTTCAGTGAATATCTCTGGAATTGACGAATTGAATCAAAGAAAATAAAATGTCGAGCGAAGCGAGACGAAACAAATTTAGAAGAATACGCCCCAATCTTCTGATTTGATATAACAAAATTAATTCTGCTCGTTCGAATGTTTATGTGTATGTGTGTGGGGGGGGATAGGGGTGGGGGGGGGGGGGTATATTTGACTACACTGTTTGACAGAAAAAAAAACCTCGTAAATTTACAATCTACCTTGTGTTTTGATGTTAATGTTATTCACGTAACATTAACCGCCCTTTTCATCTTCCCATGATCACCTTTTTAAATATCTATGAACAAATATACTGGATCTAAAACACAATATTATATACTGAACCGCAAAAGAAACGTCGCTTTTTCAAAATGTTAGCAAAATTCAAAATAAATATTAATTAATGATTTTTATATAATCAGTATTACGATTACATCACCAGGTAAGATTAAATTACCTGTAAATTAAATTTTCGGTTGAATAATTTTCAGTTGATATCGTAGAGCGACCGTACCTAAAACCGCTCGTGGGACACACTTGGCGGTAATTTTTCTTAAATCTTAAATGTTCGTGAAATTCATGCTCCTTTATGGGTATAAAAGGCCGGAGAAAATTAAAGAGTGTTAGTATCAGTGTTGACACAGAAGCTATGCCACGTCTGACTCCACAACAGAGAGAACAGGCCATTGGTCGATTGGATGCTGGGCAATCTGCCAGAGTTATTGCCAACGACTTCAACTGTGCTGTTCGAACAATTGAACGTCTACGGACACGGTACAATGCAACAAACAGCACAAATGACCGTCCACGGAGTGGTAGACCCCAAGTCACTACCCCTAGACAGAATAGAGGCATTGTTCGTCACCATTTGATGAATTGGTTCACCCCAGCTGCCGAAACTGCCAGAAACACTGTTGGAACACATGGACGACCCATAAGTGATGATACGGTTCGTCGGCGATTAGCTGCTAGAAACATGAGATGTCGCCGTCCAGCAAGAGGACCTATTCTTACTCCTCGACACCGTCAAGCTCGTCTTCAGTGGGCCACTCAGCGACAGAATTGGCGAAATCGACAATGGCGTAACATCATCTTCTCTGACGAAAGCCGTTACTGCATTTCAACAGCCGATGGCAGAACCAGAGTATGGAGAAGACGCGGGGAACGTTACGAAGACAGCTGCATTCTGGAAACAGACGCGTGGGGAGGACCTAGCATCATGGTATGGGGTGGAATCGGCCTTAACGTTAAACTTGGTCCAGTCATCTTTCAGAACCTTGGCCCAGGCAGAGGAAATGGCGTAACAGCTGCCCGTTACATCGACCAAGTCTTGACACCCCATGTTCAGCCCCATTTCGCACGTCATCAAAACAAGACTTTCCAACAGGACAATGCACGTGCGCATACCGCAAGAGCCACAAGAGACTTCCTACAGCAGAATAACATTAATGTTATGGATTGGCCGGCTTTGAGTCCAGATTTAAACCCTATTGAACATTTATGGGACGAAGTTCAAATACGGTTGAATAATGAGCAGCCAAGTCCGACAACTGCAGCTGAACTTTCACAAGCGTTTCAGAGAGTATGGGCACGTATTCCGATGGCGTTTATTAATCGGCTCATCAACTCCATGTACCGAAGATGTGCCGCAGTAATTGGTGCCGGTGGAGGACATACACGTTGTTAACGGACGTGGGAGCACAGCATTGAAAACATGTGACGTTGCGACAATTGTGACGTTTTTGTGAACATTGTAACCAAAAGACTGTAAATCATTCATTAAATTTTGTAAAAATTAATTTAAAATATATAAATGTCACTTTGAAATAAATGTATGTGAACATGTCATTTTGTGCGACGTTTCTTTTGCGGTTCAGTGTATATGTATGTACAAAACAAAACCTTGTCATACTTCAAAAGGATATCAGTAATAACAATTACATTCCCGTTACTAATTATTCTGGAGAACAGGTTTACAAGTCATCAATCTTCAAAAAGGAACATCAATTATGACAATTAAATATTTGAATATTACAATTTCAAATTATAAAAAAAATTCGTTTGATGGAGTTGTTGATTTGCAACAATCCTATAGTGAATGTCAAACTGGGTCACCATCGAGGCCTTCAAAAGGGACATTAACAATCACAACCAAATATTTTAATATTTCTTGTTCTTCAAATTACATTTCCATTGCTAAGCATTATCGGGTACCGTTTTGCAAGTTACAACCAGTCAAAACAACATCGCCGGAAGTAAATATTTGAGTATTCCTTTATACATTGCCATTCCATTGTCGTATATATAAACATTCAAACCTTTTACATGTTATGTACAGATTTGGTCTGTCTAAAGAATATGTTGTTCAATATTTTTGCAATAGTTTGTTTCCTTAGTAATGGTTTAGGAACATTTTATCAAAAACATTGCATCATGATTATTTGAGGCAGATATTTAAATGATTTTATAACAAAGGAAATAACGAACAGCTCTTACGCTCACTGTAGTACATTCTGTTTGGACAAAGTACATTTGTCGTTGGGTGCATCTCTGGTAGATGACAAATGGTACTGTCATGATCGTCATTTCCATAGCACTAGTCAATCCAAATGCAACATATTTTCAATACAGATTAGATTATTTTTCAGACTGTTATGAAATATTACAATTTTTTTCTACCAAAGACGATGTTTACAAAATTGTAGTTGACGGACATGAATTGGATGTGTACTGTGACATGACATTAGGAGGTTGGTTCTGCAGTGTCGTTTTGATAGAGTTGTGGATTTCCAACAATCCTATAATCAGTATCAAACTGGGTTTGGGGTTGCCTATGGTGAATACTGGATGGGACTTAATAAGATACACAGAATGGTCAGCACGAAAAATTATAAGGTTCGTTTTGATTTACAGGACTTCGAAGGTGCACGGTGTTATGACGAATTTTATGTAGGCGACCAATATACTTCGTACATGCTTAATATATCTGGTTTCCATGGAGACGCAGGTGATAGTATGGCATACCATGACGGAATGATGTTTTCTGCATTTGATCAAGATAATGATAAATCCGTTGTTAACTGTTCACTTCAATATGGTTATGGTGGTTTCCGGTACAATAGCTGTCACAATGCAAATTTAAATGGCATATACAACGACACGAACAATGGTGGTATTGTGTGGCATACCTGGCGCCAATACCCATATTCCCTTAAATCTGTCATCATTAAAATCAAACCTAAAGAATAAAAAACAGCTAAGACTATATCATGTATATAACAGTCAAATATGTTTATAAATTACAAGACATACATGTTACGGAACTCTATAGGAACAGGTACACAAAGTAAGACAGTGAGGTACCATAAAAAGCCGGTTTGACTGTATGAGGATTGCAGATGTTTGTTTTGCTTAAGTTATCCAAATCATAATCGGTCATTATTCAAAATTTCACGATGTTCCGTGCAAAGTAACAGCAATGATTTCAATAATTGTCGGCAAACTTCGGAAACCTAAATCCGTGAAAGTAAATGTAACATATTTCATAAACTGCGCAGACAAACTGTATAAGTGTATTTTGATTTTAGGAAGACATTTCAAAAAGTTTTTGCTTAGATTTTTATAATAATTTATTTTCCATAAAAAATAAATACAATTTTCAGCCATTATTTGTGATAATTCGGATGTCGTAATTAGATGCACAGGTCAGTTGTTGTCTCCATTAAGCAACTTATCTACATGATCTAAGGGAGATCATTCTAATTTTCAGTCCTAAGATCCAATTTACTACATTTGTACACCTTTTATAACTATTACTTGATAATGGGACGATAACTCGCTAATGCCAGATATGTTTGTACATCAGTTACCAGTTTAGTTGATACTTTAAGTGTACTTTTGCAAAAATGTTAAATTTTGTGAAAAATAATGCATGACTATCTCCCCTGTCATTTTTGATCATTTTGGTATTTTGGAGCTTTTTGGATTAATGTTTTGGTTTCCACCATTTTAGATTACGAGTACAACGTATGAGTCGTGAATCGACGTAATGTGCACACCTTGTGCATCAAAATTTATTAAAATAATTCTGTAGAAGAGATTGTTATTATTGAATTTTAAACAATAAAAATCTCACTCATTAAATAAACAAATTTTATTTCTAAAACTGTTCTTTTTCTCACAATACAATAATTATCTATGCATCTACTAGATAGACCCATGTCAAATCGGCTTTACAAAAAAAGCAAGGACATCTGATCATATGTTTATCTTGAGATGTATCATAAACAAGTATTGTCATAACAAAGGTGGGAGGGTGTTTGCCTGCTTTGTTGATTTTCAAAAAGCGTTTGATACCGTTGTACATACAGGAATCAAGCTTAAACTCCTTGACATAGGAGTTGGATCGTTATTTTACAAAATCATAAAGGCCATTTATTCGAACAGCAAATCTTGTATAAGAATATGTCAAAAAAGAACATCATGGTTTGATAACAAAGTAGGAGTTAGACAGGGTGACAATTTAAGCCCCAACCTATTCAAAATTTTTATTAATGATCTCCCTAGATACTTTGACGGTCTTTCAGATTACATTGAACTAAACGATCGTGCTGTCAACTGTCTAATGTATGCAGATGATGTTATTATCCTATCATATTCCGCTACTGGTCTACAAAAAAGACTGGACAAATTAACTAATTATTGTAAGGACTGGTGTTTAAATGTAAATACTAAAAAAACTAAAGTTTTGGTTTTCAACAAAGCAGGCCGACATCTCTCTCAAAATTTTACTTTATGTGATGGCAATATTGAATGTGTTAACAGATACAAATATCTAGGGCTTTACTTTAGTGCATCTGGCTCATTTTCATTTGCTCAAGACGAATTGTATAAAAAAGCACTTAAGGGATACTTCAAATTAAGCAAGGATTTTTTATCCCATAATCCTAGTGTCAAAACTTCTTTACATGTTTTTGATCACACAATAAAACCAATTCTTTTATATGGATGTGAAATCTGGGGTACATTCAATGCAACAACAGCTCGTTTTAGAAATGGTATCATACCATTCGACAGAATATATTCTAATACGCAATGTGAGAAATTACATATAAGATTTTGCAAATATATTCTTGGAACACACAAAAAAACTAGCAATTTAGCAGTATTATCTGAACTTGGTAGATTTCCTTTACATTTTGATATTATCAAAAGTATGTTAAAATACTGGCATAGACCTGAGAATCTTGGTACCTCTTTTCCTTTACTAAATGATGCATATTTATCTTCTAAACAATTATTTCAAAACAAGCTACCATCCTGGTATGGAGCTATCAATCAAATTCTTACAACCCTTGATTTGAATAATGTTAATCCTTCAACTCTTAGCGAATATAGCTTTAGAAAGCAACTCAATAAAATTGTCCTTTCTTACTATGTGGATCAATGGCATAAAGATCTAAAAAATAGTTCGGATGGTAAATTAAGAACTTATACTTTATTTAAAACCAATTTTGGGTTTGAAAAATACCTTCTACTTCTTAATAAAATTACAGACAGGAAAAAAATTACACAATTTAGGGTGTCATCACATAAACTTATGATAGAACAAGGTAGATATACAGGTGTGGCAAGTAGTGAAAGGTTTTGTTTAAAGTGTTCGTCGGGCGAGGTGGGGAACGAAGTTCACTTTCTCTTCACATGTCCATCTCACCTTGAAGACAGAAAACGTCTTCTTGAATTAATCTCAGATTCTTGTGATAAATTTGATGATCTTTGTAATATAGATAAACTTAAATGGCTGATGTGCTGTGAAAATGTGCAAATCTTATTAAACCTCTCACAATATATAGCCAGAAATGAAACCAAAAATGTTTCAAACGATACATGTGACTGAATCATTGTGACGTCCTTTACCAACGATTCATATACCTCACACATATTTATCATTATGCATAATTGGACCTTTTTGTATCTACCCTTGGTACCTTCTGCATTATGGCAATAAAATTTTGCTATAATGCACCAGGTACGAGGAGGTCCATTATCTTATTCATATGATTCTTCTTTGTGTATATTTGGTGCACTTCATCTATAAATTGACCAAATTGACCTTTTAGTATCTACCCTTGGTACCTTTTGCATTATAGCAACAATTTTTGCTATGATGCATCAGGTACGAGGAGGTCTTATATTATTGTTGGCCCGTTTATGCTAGCTAAGATTATGCAAATGTGCACTCAATGAGAATAAGAGTTCCCTAATTTCTGGTATATGTTTTAAAATCCTTCATCCTTCGTTCTCTGCTTCCTGGACGATACACATTACTATTATACTAGTATATTTTTTGTATTTGAACTTGATATAATTATGCGGTTTTATGTATCACTGGTGAAACATGCCATTATAATGTATAGAACTAATGTAGTTCAAGTTCCATGTTTAAATGCTGTTTTGTAATTGTTATGTTACGTATTTTATTTTATATGTCAAATTATAATTGTATTGCCATTTGCCCCTCGAGGGCCCTGATTTGGTCAATAAAAATATTCTATTCTATTCTATTCTATTCTATTGTAACCCCGAGAAAACATTGTCAACCAAGGCGAAGCCGAAGTTGACAATGTTTTCAGAGGGGTTACAATAAACTCCGTCACCCTTTTGAAATTTGTTATTTATTCTATTATACTAATGTCTTCCATTTTAGGAGAGCGTGACAGTGTAAAATACCACCCGCTGTTTCTTTCAATCGTGTGATCGAGTAAAATACCACTTCTTGTAAACCAATGAAAATGCATTAAAAGTAGAGAAATTTACATAAAGTATAATAAATCAAAATATGTAATTTAGTAAAGTTCTCATTTGTCCAAGAGTAACGTCGTATAAAATCAGTACGAAATATTAAGCTTAGACTTTCGCAATGAGGGGGTTATAAAACGTCAAGCGAAATATTCTGAACTGCCATTTGTGTTCTTTCCAACAAGGATTCAACAAAGTAGTCGTATAATCGATTTCAATATAAAATATGTATTTGTTATTAATAAGTTGTTTAAGCAAACTAACTTTCAAAAAGGAATATCGAAAGAGTTGTCACAACTTTTATTTGAAATATTGATTGAAGCAGAAGTTGAAAATTGATTTTAAAAACAATTTCAATACATTTAATAACTTTACATTCAGTTTAAATAGTATATTTAAATTATCAATAAAATGTAACTGAGTAAAATTATTGATAATTAAATTTCAAAAGCTAGTAAATAGACCAAAGATGAAAAAAAAATTCCTTAGAACTACATTTGTAAGTCATTTTTGTTTTTCAACATTTCAAAGGCAAAAAGAGTCAGACGATATTGTATGTGCAATTTTAGAACAGCCAAATTAGTCGTTATGAAGAAACTGGATTTGAATTCACTGAATTAGTCAAAAATATGGAATTAAGTCGTATATTTGAAGCAATTTCGCAGAAAAACGATGAAACCCCATCGAAAACATTAAAAGCGATTCAAAACGGAGAAGAGGTCAATGTGACAAGTGAAAAGGGAGATACCCTTCTGCATATTATAGCGGAGGCATATTCAGGAGACACTGATGCCCCTTTTTTATTACCAGTAATTTTTCAAGTAGCAAATGCTGGCATCGGGAGAAATGTTAAAAATCACAATGGCCAAACCGCACTTCACATCGCCGTAAGGAAATACGGAGTTCAAAAATTAGTTCAAGCGCTTGTTATGATTGGGGTTGACCCTAGATTGAAAGACAGCAACGGCGATGATGTCAAGGCGATTGCTGTTGAAGAGGATGCGGCAACACACACCTGTCTCCAGCTTATGTATCCTGGTTTATGGCACGCTGTAGAGAGTGGACAAGACGATTTAGTTATAAGGTTAACAAATTCGTGGTGTGATCTCGACGAAACTAGGGATGGGAAACCAATTTTGAATTTAGTTCACTTGCACCTAAGCGAGAGGACAGCTAATATTATAGAACAATCAGTATCTACAAAAACTTTAGTATATGCAGCTTTGGCAAGAGATAAAAAGTCACTGAAGAAAGCTTTAAAGGATACAAATGCTGATGTGAACACGAAAAACGCGAGTTTTATTGGGTATGATAATTCAGTATTTTTCATGCCTTTGGTAGGAGAGGTAGCATTGTTACACCTGACGAATTCTCTGGAAAAACTCCTTCAATCTGGTGCCGATATTAATATCATAGTGGATGAAACTGGAAATGCAGAGCCACTATTTCTGTACCTCTTGAGAGCTCTACCACCAACAGAAGATGGATTTGACGTTTTAGAAATATTGCTGCCCTTTGCCGACTTTTCCTTAATTGAAAGTAAAACACCTTTAGTAAGCCAGATTGCTTTTGAGAAGCACTTACCTTTTTCTCTCGTAAAAACTATGATTTCAAAAGGCCTAAACTTGTTTGAACGCGATGATGATGGTTATACGTTACGGGATAAAATTTATTTAAGAAATTATCACGAAGGGAAAGAGAGATTAAAATATTGCTTAGGGTTTGTTGATCAAATTTTAGTAGATATTGCTTTGGAGGGAGATGTCCAGTTCTTAGAAAGGCTCTGTCTTAACAGCTATGATTATGATCAAATCCAAAGTAAAAAGGGTGTTCCGATAACTGAAGTTGTTGCTGAAAAGGGAAAGGATAAAGCCAGGAAGTTCCTTGAGCGACTTCCAGAGCTGCAGGTAATATTTTTTGGAACTTAACGCTGACAATTACTGTAAATATGGAAATCATTGCGATGTTTTTAATATTGTGAAAATTGCGATCGGTTTAGCATCGCAATATTATAAACTCGCATTATTAATGCATATTTTCATGTCCGATTTATTCTAGATTTGTCCCCCTTTGTTTTCATTTACTGGGGTAAGTGTCTGGTCATTGATTTCCGACATCAGGAGACAGGTTAATTGGTAGACACTTTGTTTTATAGGTATTGTTTTCACAGCTATTATATATATAAAAAATTTTTGAATTCTAATATTTTTAACCCCATTAATTAAAACGATTACTTTATATAAAACTTCCATTTTCAATTTTTACTCGATCTCCGATCGCAATAATAAAACTTTCTTTTCACACGGGCGGCGATCGCAATAATTTAACTTCGCAATTTTGCGTTGGGTAGAGGAATCGCAATAATAAGTGCACGGGAAAATTTCCGAATTTACAGTATAAAAAATTGACCATTGATAGAAATGTATACTTAGTCTAATTCTTTAAAATTTCTGTTGCTCTTGCGTAAAATTTTAGAGTTATTATTATATTTTTGGGTAGGTTGTACATTTTTGCACGGAAAGTGAACAGCTGAAGAAATTTGAGGAAGTTTTTGTTTCATTTTTAAATCTGCGAATTCCATAGTACGTGACGTTCTAACCCACAGCTATATTGAACTTGACGAGATAGCATTGAACCATTTTGAAGCGATAGTTCTGACTTTCTTGTAAATAGATTGACACTATCGTCGACCTGCAGCTACGAGAGTCTTAGCTAGTTTTACAGTCAAAACGAGCCGATTCTGAGTGTCAGGATAGATAAGGGGCAGGCTTGGGTACCAGTGAAACGTCAATAGAAGGAAAAAAACATTTTCTATTGTTCAGTTCATTGACGTTGAGTATATGTATGAAACAAACAAAAAAAATACATGTAATTCTTGCGGAGATGTATTGATTTATCACATAAAATTGTAAAAAACAAAGAAATACATTTATTTCCCCAGTATAAATCTTTTGTTCTTTTTCCAAATGGTCGTTTTGCCATTTGAATCTGTTCATCAATATTTTGGGTTAAATTTTCGGCTTTCAATGTTTCGGCACCACCGGTGAGTCGTTAATCGACAAAATACGTACATCTGAAAAATGGAATAAGAATATTTACCGTCATTATGTTTTATCTGTACATGTAGCTCTTTGGAATTTATCGGTACCATTAAGACGATCTCTATCCTCAAAACAGGTGTGGATTTATTGAATACCATCACCAGTAACATTATTTTTTTTTTATCTTAAAGACTATTCTGGTCTTATTAAGTCTTATTTGTCTTGATTTTCAAATAAAATCAGGATACCAAGACCAAATCAAGACATGTTTGAAGTCGATCAGGATCGGTCAAAACAAGTTTAGATCAGTTCCGCAACGCGTATTTTTTTTATGAATGGTATTAATCAGTCTTGCTTTAATTCAAGGGAACATTATTTGTCTTGATATTGTTACCTTAATTTTGCCCGAATTTTCACGAATTTAAAAATTCAAGACAGACAAGATAAAACAAGACAGTTATAAAGAACCGTTTAAGATCAAATGTGCGTAACTAGTGCATTATATTTTGTACAGAGAACAATACGAAGAATCTATATAGCCATAGAAAATGGTAATCTCCACGAAATAAAGCAACACATGATCAAAAGATTGGCTACGGCACGGGACAAAGGAGGAAGAGGATTACTACACAAAGCAGTATTGTTTGAAAGAAGATTTATTATCAAGTATTTTGTGAAAGAATTTCCAGAAACGGTACATGTAAGAGATATTGTAAGTAATTACGTTAATTTTTGGATAGATTAAAAAAAAAAAAAAAAAAACAAACAGCATTATCAACAAAAACTGCATTGCTCAACCCCAAGACAAATGATATTAAGGTTACACTATCAAATGGTTTATATTTTTATCTGTACAACCAACAAGCTGTTATTGTTATTAAAATGTAAATCTTTTTATTGTCATGTAAACTATAAGAACAAGTTTGTTACAAATAAACAAAACGAAAATTTAACAATTTACAGGTCAGTATTAAAAATCTAGTCCCCTGTCCTCAGTTCTAATGACTGTTTTATAAAGGAAATAGTTGTTTTAACAAGACCATCAGAAGTAGAATTTAGTATTTGTTTATATATAATTTGTTTATATCATCCAGACCGAGGTATATATGTTGCGGAACATCTCATACTACAATAAAGTTCAAGGAATATAAATGGAAATGGTGAGCCCTTAAAAGGGCACAATATAACTAAAATGTATAAAAGACAAACGCATTTGAATTTGTTCGGCTTTGGTCTTTTAATATGTTTTAGTTATTTTTTGCCCTTTTAACGCCTCAACATTTCCATTTATATTCCTTGTATGTTATCGTTTTGACTGGTTCCGAAACCAATTATCGAATATTGATAACAATTATTAGATTAGTAATAATACAATAAAACGATAATGATTATTATTATTATTAATAATAGCAGATTTATACATATTTGTGGAATAATAATAATAAAAACTGTATCATATACCACTTGTATTATGGAATATGTATAACAATAATATTATCGATTATGGAAATTTCTACTCTTTCCTTGAGGGGCCTCGGTGGCCGAGTGGACAGTCTAGGTAGTTCGTCATGACTACTAATGATCACTAGCTTGTCAACACTGGGGTTGTGAGTTCGAGTCTCACCTGTGGCGGGGTGTGTTCGACTCCGATCTAAATTGACAAGGATTGCCAATTTTCCTGCCGAAGGTCGATGGTTCTCTCCGGGTAATCCGGCTTCCTCCACCAATAAAAACTGGCCGCCGCGAAATAGCCAAATGTGCTGAAAACGGCATAAAACCCCAACTAAAACAAACAAGAACAAACTCTTTCCTTGAGTATTTTAGTAAATTTTCTGTTTTTATATATAACGGCAGGCTGGACGAACACCTTTGCACTGGGCTGTGTGCTTGAAAGAAGGAAAAGACATTGAAGACTGTCTTGTAAACGCAGGGGCTGACAGACTTGCTCTTGACAAGGTGAGTTTGATTGTTTGTTTATTGTTAACGTCCAATGGCAATTATTACAAGCATATAAGGTCGTGAACATGTTGGTGTAAAACGAATATGAAACCAGCTTTGTACTAGATCAACATGCAAAGCCGGACTTGTTACGTGTTACCTCGCGATGTAACAGTCAGAATAGTAGATAAAGCAACCAAACCGGGCAGAATATTCTGACTCCAAGTCGGCTAGTCATTCCTCTTACTCCTAAATGCCGGGGTTTAGAAGGGAAGCAGCAAATACGAATTTTAAAGTCTTTGGTTTGACCCGACCGGAGATCGAGCTTTCGACCTAATTAAATGTGATGACGCTAGGTATTTTCATACAGTACGGAATTTGGAATGGGGTTGTGGTAATTGAATAAATACATTTCTTTGAGATGCCTATTTTTTTTCGTCGAAATTTTGGTCCTGGCCTAAATTTAAACCAAAAATGTCCTGATTGATACAGGTCCTGCATTTTTTTCACACCTAAAGTGATCCTTTTTTTTATTTTGCCAAATTCCTGGTCCTGGATTTTTTTCAAATTTTTTATCCTAGCGCCCCCCCCCCCCCCGCCCCCTCCCAAAAAAAAATCAAATGGTTGCTCCCTAAATTAAAAGTTTTTTTTTGGAGTCAACATACTTTAATCATAATCACCACATCTACTTTACTCATTATCCGTCCTTTGGTGGACAATCAAACTTTGGGGCATTGTTTTTGCTTTCCAGCTTGCTTTTCATAACACTGGTAAATATTAATAGGGGATTAATAAAGGAACTTAAAGAGCGGAAAAAAAAACTATAGGTCCGTGTGCTTGTTTTCGAGAATATAAGCCATTGAAAATGTTGCACGAAAAATATGGTCTCTTGATTTTACATAGCTTTATCATTGACAAGTTTTATTTCTCAAAAACCATTATATAATAACAAGGATTTTATAAGATTTTTACAAAATGCTTATGCAAAACATTTATGAAAAGAAAAATGGGTGGTAGCAGGAAAAATAATTTATGGCATTCAAATGGATAAACCAGATGATTCTGAACATCTGACAAAAATTCAAAAACGTGACAAGCGAACATCCTTAATATGGATATCAGAAAACATTCCAGAATTTACGTTATGTCATTACCTGCTGTTATTCATAACTATGTTTTGGGGTATTATAGAAAGGAAAGACACCTGAAGATTATAAAACCAGTGCTAACGAAATGCAAGAGATGATTTATAAGGAAAGGACAAAAGATTACGGAATTGAGGTGTACCTTCTACAGAGGTATATGGAATTCAAATTCGCCATAGAGTCTGGCGATTTGGCGAAAGTGGAGGATATAAGAAACGGAATCTACAAAGATGTTAGTTTAAATGATATCCATGTAAAAATGTATCCTACGACATCCACTCCAAGGGATCTTATTTCGCTTTGTTTAGACCACCAGCAGGACAAGATAGGAAAGTACTTACTAAGCCAAGGAATCAACTGGGATATAAAGGTACAAAAGCATCAAGTTGATATGACCATAAAGATTAGGACAAAAATAATTTCATTAATTAAGGACAGACTTATGACTTAGTTATTCCTCATTTTCCACTGGGTCTATGTTACTGCTGGTGTACTGTAAGTCTCCGTGGACATTATCAGCCCATTGAATTTTTGTTCTGGCATGATTCATTACTCAAATGTCTCAAAATTTTTCGTTCAAAATTTGACAAAATTATTATAAATTCCTAAGTCTCTTCCTGTTGAAGCAGAGGTAACCCTTAGCTGAGGTTGGACTCCTGTTTGTTTTAATTGTTTTGGATTTCGATTGTTTATTAATTCATCATTATATCATTAACTGGTTTTCCAACACTTTGATCTCCAGCACTGCTGATGAGTTGTCAGTCAACGAAGTGGCCATACAGTGCATCAAATTTATTTCGGTATTTTGTGATACGTTTTATTTCCAAAACAATTCTAATTTAAAACTAGAGGTAGGGGTTGTCGGAACGACTGCTATACCCGCACCCCAAATCTATTTGTAAACAAACATTGTAATCCAATTTTTTGGCCTCTTTTCCCTTTTTGGCCCTTTAAATCCTCAAAATGCAAAATAAAAATATGCTTAGCATTACAAGTTGCATCTGTAACAAATAACCTTTTCACAAATATATCACAACCCACATTTACTATAATTTAACTATTTGGACCCTTTTAGGGACATATTGTAGCCCCTTAAACTGAAATTCACAAATTTCCTCAATTTGTTTTTCTTTAGATAAAATTTTAGTAATTATGGTCTTTTTCTATTTTGGCCCTTTTTGGTCCCTTCCACCTCCTTTAAAAAAAATTGGAATTCTAAAACCTTATTGCGCATCTACAGTTGGTAAGCAACAATATGGCAACAATAAAAATGGTTTGAATTCAAAAATGAAAGAGAAGTTCGCGTCACAATGCTCTTTGTATAATTTGCCCTTTTTGGTCCCTCCCAGGCCCTCTTTTAAAAATTTGGAATCCCAAAACCTATTGCGCTTCCACAGTTAGTAAGCAACAATATGGCACAAAAAAATGGTAAAAATTCAAAAGTGAAGGAGAAGTTTTCGTCACAAGTGTGACGAACGGATGGACAGACGGACAATCGGACGGACGGACGACCGCAACGACATTTGAAAGTGCGGGTATAACAATTCTAATTTGATAATGATAAAACCAAACTCTATTAATAAAATGCTTCAACTGAGGTGTAGATACATGATGTTTTTGTGTTACGTATAAATTTTTTTTGCACATTCCCTGTTCTTGTTGTTCATCTTAATTCAATGAATGTACTTCAGATCTGCGAACAAAATACACGCAAACACACACACACACACACAGCACCACTGAAAGATAAAGCGACTACTTTTCTGATTTTAATCATTTCAACATTTCGCGTATCACTTTCTATCTTTTTATATATATTTAAATTTGGTTGAATGGGAATAGCCATTGGCTGATCCTTTCCTATTATACAATTAACATACAACAATAAGGCAACGACAGATATATAAGTTAGTGTACATCGAGAAAATAACCATACTTATATTAGTTACAAGTGAGCAACAGTTAAAATTGCCATTCTTCATCTTTAAGATCTCTGTTATAACGATGAGTCAAAGTCCACCCCATATTACGGCCATTAACATGCGAACGCAAACCATACAATAAAAAACAAAATTGCGAAATTGAAATGGACTATCTGCCCATTAACGGATCGGGATAATATGTTTATCATTCTGGAGCGCCTTATATCACTCGTATTTCATTTTTAGGCATATTATAAGGTTGTCCTTTGTATTACTGTTCTAACAAAATTTTCTCAATATGGTCTGATGAACTTCCAAATCTTTTTTCATGGATTAAATAATCTTTTCTCGTTATCTTATTTTATTTCAGTACACAGATGGAAATTATGAAATTACCATTGAAGAAGCAGCTAAGCAGAAGGGCATGACAAACACTATTGAAGCGATTCAGTATCAGGTAGGAATAGTGTATATTACATGTATAAGTTGTAGTGTTGATCTAGATAAAATGTGTACGTATTGGGTCTTTTCGTATACTGTTTGTTTCAAGAACGAAATGTCTCACACATTAATTATAAAAAATGAATCACTTTGTGTAATTGTGATGTATATGACGTGTGTCAATGGTATGCATAAATTTATATATTGTCCATGTCAGTTTCATGGAATACCATAATATAAAATGGTTGCAGGGGAACTAACCAATGCAAGACCGGTATATACATGTAGCAATCGGAACATCACTCGGCCATTTCCGACAAAGATCGGTAAAGTGACTTTACGGCGCTAGGCGGAAATAACCGAGGGTGATCCGATTGATACATCGGAATTTGATAGAAAAACTAGATTTTCTCTATTTATTCAATTTTTAATCATTTATTTTGGATTATGCTTTGTATATTTTGATAATTTCCTTATTTCTTTAAATGACAAGGATCGATTCGAAATATTTTTTCCATTTCTATGATTTTATTTCTGTTTTGTTAGAAAAATCGAGTTGAAGAGGAGACAAGAGCCATTACAAAAATAAGAAAAGAAAAGAAAGAAGTTTTAGAGAAACAGAAGAAAGAAGCTGTATACGGCCTAACCGTTTCTAACGGCACTCAAAGCAACTTTAAGGGTACCATTAACAAAAACATTAACAACAATCTTGAGGAAAACAACAAAGGAACAACAAATAGTTGTTCTTGTCATTTGTTATAAAAACCAGTTATAAGCATAAGAATTAAAGGGGGCAGAAATTGCAAATTGCCAATAGTATTTTAGAATAAAAAAACTTGAGTTTTGTATAATGCTGTGAACACAATTTTCATATTACAGAATAAAATATTAAATCCTTACCCTCCCTTTGAATATCATTACCCAATCAGAATATTTATGTGTTGAAAAAATCTTTGCTATACATACATGTATGTATGGAACTGTAGTTTATTAGAATGCAATCAGTTTTATATAGTGTTGATATGAAATTAAATTTCATTTTTTATATCTTTTTATTGATTGATGGTCAGGATTAACTTAACATACGACGATAAACATTTCATATCTATATTCAATGCAAGAACATGTAAGCACTTGAATGGATACCGGAAGGTATATCAAAATGTAGACTTTCGTTTACCTTTTTCGGTATAGAATATTTGGTCAGTAAATTTTGCTTTTAAAAAGGTCCCCTATGGGACGTATAGTTGTAGCAAATGTTCTTTTTCGCTTTTTGAATTTCTATTCCGATTAGAACCTTTTTTGTAACAAGCTATGACTTCCCCTTTTCAGCATTTAAAGTCCATGCATATCTATGATTTAACACTTTTTATGAAGACTTGTGGCTTCTAACGTTGTTTTTGATTTATAATTATTATTTTCTTCTTCTAAATATTCTAAAAATTTAATGTTTTAAAACCTTTTTAATAAATGTACCAACCGACGCTGAAACTGATTGATATTTCTAACTTTGAAAATACTAAAACTGTTGTGATTGTAACCCCTTTTTGTAATGAAATAAAAATTTCGTATATTTTGTTTTTATTTCAAAACTTTTGCTAAAGAAATAGGACGCATAAAAGATATTAGTGCTTATATTTCTTATTTTGTATTTTTATTACAAACGCAATGTTTTCTTGTAATAAAAGATAGTTTTTCTAGTGTTTATTCCTTGGCATTAAAATCAAATTGTTCCTTGTTTTTAACACGTTTTGTGATTGGATGAGACGTCTAAAGTCTAATAGATGGATGACTGCAATAAAACTGACCATTGAAATGAGCATGGAATGATTCCGGTCCATCTTTTGTCCTTTTCGATACAGAAGGTATGTCAGCCCATAAAGAAGGGGGGGGGGGGGGGACAGTGATTTCCGAGTCATGTATGTAGTGGCCAGATAGTCTGCAAACTTAGTGCTTTGAGCGAAAGAAAAGTAGCCCAAAAGAACGAAATCTAAAAAACAAGATGGACATTTGAGCGTAAAGAGAAGATGCGAAAGACATGTCATTTAGTAGTACTCTTTCGTTAGCCAGACGAATGTCTGTTCCCCCCCCCCCCCCCCCCCCCTGCTCACCACGGGGAGGTCGAAGTAGGATTACGAGCAGGATCTATAAACTTAAATTTATTAAACATTACATGATCATTAAAAGAACTATAAAGTTAAAACAGTCAATAAACCTTTGATCTAGTCATAATATAGTCACTAACAAAGGTCTGTTCTCGTCTGATACTTAAATCCAAGTTTCCGAGTGTATTTCCCTGGTAATTGTACCACTTACAATACTGATTGTGTAAGTCAATACGTTTTTTTTTAGATCGATCGCTCTTTGCGACGGAGGTAAAGAATGACGTATAACGTGACGTTTTGTTAGGCAAACAACAATTAGCCGTTCTATGTTATTTCCCATATAGGTGTACCCCAATATGCAATAAAATTTAATAAATTTCCATATTAATTTAAAGAAAAAATTATAGCATTCCGTTGTGGCGGAAGTGTAACGAAATAATGTAAAGCAATTTAAAATATATGTTCCCGTTGCTTTTTTTGCCTGAAAATAAGATTGAAAAAGGGGGGGTGCCATTTTCCCGAAATTCCGGGGGTCCACCATTTAAATCTTCAATTTGCCCACATTTTTAAATATTCATGTGAAATAGTTTGATTTAGAATATTTTGAATAAAGACCCACTCTCGTTTTAAATCATTTACAAATTAATATGATATTGACCTATCGGAAGCGAGTGTGATATTCATTTTGGGGCTCAATCATCTCTTCTTAAAATGGCTGCGCCCAGTGAATCCTCTAACGGTGTATTGTAACAAGAAACAATAACAATATGGCAGCCCCGGTAAATTTTGCGACAATTTCTGTTCCAGAGGGGTATATCATACCATGAATACAGTAAAATAAAACTCGCCCGACTTGCATTATCCTTTAAATTTCCCTTCACTCTCGTAACTCATAGATAACCTGGAAAGCACCATTCTCATGTCTAACAAAACACTAAAGTCACGTTATCGGAATAATAATTTTTGCCTCGGATGTGGTAATTCCGGACTAAGTCGCAAATCAAATATCAATGACATATGCCAATTTATCTTTCTAATATTGAAATTTCATTATGAAAACTGCTATTATTACAAAAGTGGAAGCTACAGAGTCAAATATTGGTTGGATTGACAGGACAAATTTAAGACCTGAGACCTTAAGAATTTCCTCATTATGTTAAAAATGCCCATCCAAAACTTGATGATTTGATGACATCTAGCTTAACATTTTCTTGTCGTAATATATTCCTTTTGGTTAACATGTTTAAGGCTACCAAAGTACTCCACTTGTAATCACTTTTTTAAAGTAAGTTGCAACTAATATGGTGTTTTTTTATCGTCCTACCAACACTTTTGCGATTGTTTCGGTTTGAATTGCAATTATAGCTTTAATATTTTTCTTGCAAACATTATAGTATGAAAATGCATTTCACCTCCCATAGACGACCAAAAAGCCTTATAACTCCAAAAAGGGGCCAAGTATCTTTAAAGTGTAAGGGTAAATAAGTTGCAGACTTATTTTGATAACAATACTATATTACCGGTGAATCTACCTCTGTTACGGAAAGGATATTTTATTTCAATAGGCAATTGTGAGATGCTCATTGGGTGACCAATATTTTATACCAAATATTTTAAATTTGATATATCGAGGAATGAAATATATTAATCAGAGCTTCGACAATGGTCTAAAAAGCGATGGATAAGAATAGGAATAATCATCAATGAGTTCGTCCCAATTTGTATACAGGAAAGAAATTCAAAACAGAATTTTAAATTTTTTCTGCCCGAGCAAAGACATAAAATGGACATTAAAAGAACAAACCGGGTTAATTTAATCGAAAAGGTGTCTTATATATACTTTCTATTGTTAATTATCAGCTTTTAGATGGCGACGTTCCCTTGGAACCATCATATGGTGTTTATATATCTCAACTTGTTCGATTCGCTCGTGTATATAAATTACAACATATTTGGTTTTAACGAAATAAATCTCTGTATTACTGATTATTTAGATATCACAAACTTGTCAAAACTTTTACTAATTTTTTTCAACGGTACAAAGACCTCATTCGTAAATATAAATGAACGTGCAAACATCGTATATGTTCAGGTATTTCACGTCCCATCTTTTATGGTAATATTCTATACAAAGCACAACAATTTCGTCATTCACCTTAAAAGCTTATCAAACCTTTATCACTATGTGTTTGTTTATTCCACATTGGCTAGAAGTATATGGGGAGGGTTGAGATCTCACAAAACACGTTTAACCCCGCCGCATTTTTGCGCCTATCCCAAGTCAGGAATCTCTAGCCTTTGTTAGTCTTGTGTGTGTTTTTTTAATTTTAATTCATTTTTATGATTGATAGTTTAGCGTGCCGTCCATTTTGCTGAACTAGTATACATTATTGTTTATCGGACAGCTGAAGCCCGTCTCCGGGTGCCGGATTTTCTCGCTGCGTTGAAGACCCATTGATAGCCTTGAGTTATTTAGTGCTCTTTGGTTGGGGGTTGTCTCTTTGACACATTCACCGTTTCCATTCTCTATTCTATTCATGTACTTCTTAAATTCATACTAAAGAAATAAATATCTGAATAATACTCTCGCTGTTGTCAAAACATGCAAAAGCCTATGTAATTATGAGAAATAAAATTGATAAGCAAAATTAATTCAGTTGTGCATCCTGTCCCACATGCATTGGTATTATACAAAAAGCAGCACCATGCACAATAATTTGTGTATTAGTGTATGGGGCTGCGACTTTATATTTTGTGAAATCTTCTTTCCACATTTCTTCTTTCTTACTGGTCAAAACAGTATTATTTTCAATACAATTTTTCAAGTGCAGTAAAAAAAAATCACGAACGATAAGCAGTAGGGATAAATTGATATAGCTCGAGTTATTTTGAGATATGTCAACAAGGAAGTAAATTGGTTTTACTAATCAGTCGCCATATTTGTGAAATTGACATCATCCTAATAGACGTAAGTAAAAATACAAATAAACATATCATTGATATTACATGTATTACATTGACAAACATATAATGTATACATTTGAAAACAAATATGAAAGCGTAATAAACAAGAGGAACAAATGCTACTATGTAAACAACAAAATGGATAACGGGAAAGGTCAACAATGACATACATTTGTACCAATCAATCAATGCAACGCTACCCAATTGACAGAACCCCGGACAGAAAATAACAAGAGAACACAAAACATAAAGAGTAACACACGACAGTCAGGATAGTCGGACTTGGTTCAGACACACTGATTGGGTTAAACGGGTTTTATTCATACCCAGACCTCCCACTTATCTATCCTCACACTCTGATATATATATAAAAATGCTACTTATATAAAAGACAATACAGTATGATTATCAACAAGCTTCTGCATAACAATTTATAATGTTAAATATTCTCATTAATCTGTATTATTTCAAGTATCCAAAAATGTGATTCGCTGTAATAGAATTTCCTTATTATTCTCCTATGAAACCACTGGGCTAATTGGAACAAAAGTTGGCAGCAATGGTGCTTAGGTGGTCCTCTTTCAGAATTATATCCGATGACCCGGCCTGTCATCGAAGATGGCCGCCGGAGCGGAACAATTTTTAAAATAGGAGCCTATGGGGAATTTAATTAAAGATCTGCTTGTCTGAAACCACTGGGCGAATTGGCAGAACACTTGCCACTTTCCAGCAATGGTTCTTAAGTGGTCCTCTTTTAGAATTATATCCGATTACCCCACCCGTCATCCAAGATGGTTGCCAGAGCTGAACACATTTTAACACAAGACCCTATGGGAAATTTACTAAAAGATCTTATCTTAAACTACTCTGCCAATTGGAACGAAGTTAGCAGTAGTTGTCCTTTGGTGGTCATCTTTTAGAATTGTATTCGATGACCCCGTCCACCATCCAAAATGGCCGACAGAGCCGAACATTGTTTAATATGCGAAATATACTTTTTAAATTTAAATTTGGTCTAAAATCACTGGGCTATTTGAAAAAAAACTTGGCAGCAATGGTCCTTAATTGGTCCTCTTATAGAATTATATCATATGACCCAAACCAGCCGAACAGTGTTTAATAGGACCTAATCGGAAAAATCACTGACAGATCTTCTTTTTTGAAACCAGTCAGCCAGTTGGAACTTGACGGGAATATTCCAGGCTGCCAGTCAAGATAGACATAGTCCACGTGAGCGATACAGGCTCCTTAGAGCCTTTAGTTTTTATTTAATTCTAGTTAATTACAAACGAGTATAGTTGCAAAATTCGCTCTGAACTAATTTTCAATCACTTTCGTAGCCAATAATTCGTCGGAACAACTTGTCCCAAAGGACATGGTATGATTTCGCCTGATATTTGGCCCCTTGAATTCCAAAATCAAAAAGTAATGAAATGCTTACTCTCGGCTATCATTAAGTACTCTTTAAATGTGGCATTTTAAGGAACATGTTTTGTTTTCAACAAGGAATTTATGCAAAAGCAGCAACATGCTGTTAAAGATGGCTAATTTTGAAGAAATCAATGTAAAACACCAAATTTCACTCATTTCGGGACCTTTAAATTAAAACTTTGATATGAGCAACAACTTTGCCCAAAAATATATTTCAATGAAATGTGTCTTTAGGTTAGACACACATCATAGTAAAAATCGTTTTGGGCAAGGCTGTTGCTCATAGTTGTTTTGACCAAAATCTACTGTGAAAACGCCCAATTTTCATCAAATCCTTGATTAAGCAGACGTTCATATTGAATATATAATTGGGATTTAAATTCTCTTTTGAACAATATAAATATTATTCGGAGTCAACAGATTTAGTTTTTAAGTATAGTAAATTGATTACTACATTTTGAGTGAAAACAAGAATCGAATTTCCAAGACAATCTTAAAGTCATAACGACGTCGGGCTGTAAAATGTAGATTTTTTAAGCTTTTAAACACAGGCGATATAGTTGAATAAATTCCGCTGCGAAAACGAAGCTGGTGATCTTGTATTTATCTAGATCGACAGCAACAAAATATTGCATTTATAGAAAATTCAAGGGATAGATTTTTGAGAAATGACGATTGAGAGTGAAATTATTTACCTTTTTCGACTTCGGTTCAGGCGAGCTAAAAATATACAAAAAACCCAAAACACAAATATAACCGTCGTCCTCTGATGTAATCCAAGAGGGAATCAATTTTTTTGTCAGAACTACAAAAAAATATTTACATTTACTGCGTCAAACTTGGTACCAGATTATGTTTATTTACCACTGATAAGGCTTATTTTTATTACATTAATTAGGCCTATCTTGGCTAGCTTGAAAATAAATAGTCATTCTCAAAAATACGATTAAGTTGGTATGCACAAACTACCTTATGACATCGTCCATTTAATTATATATAATATGCTGGTTATTTTTTTTTCTGTCTTTCTTTTTTTATTAACGAAACACAACAATTTGATTTCATGTGCATCAAAATTATCATCATTCAATATTAAATTTTAATGATTTCAGAAGAAAACATTTCTCTCGAAGTTCCTTGACACAGTCTAAATCTAATGGCCGCCAGTAACAAGTTCTGTGATATTTGTCATGATAACGATGAAACTAATCTGGCTGAGGTATATTGTCCCCATTGTGAACAGGCACTTTGCAGCTCGTGTAAGAAATACCACAAGTTATCGAAAGGAACTAAGGCCCACCAAGTGATTGCTATCCAAGCATATAATGAACTGCCTAGATTTATTCGCGAAATTAAACAACACTGTGAGGACCATGGCGACCTTCTCGAGTTTTATTGTGGGTCACATGATAAAATTTGTTGTAAAAGATGTATTATATCTACACACAAAAATTGTGAAAATCCTAAGGTAATTCAAGATCTTTTGCAAGCTTCGGATTCAATAGCTCTAGAGAGTTTGGAAAAAACACTTCAAGACACTGAATCCAACTTCAACGCGGCCATTTTAGACAGAAGAAAAAATCTTGAAGAAATAGTAAACCAAAAGCAGACAATTCAAAAGGAAATGAAAACTCTCCGAGAAAATATCGAAAAACATCTAGACAGACTGGAAAATAATCTGTTTGACAAATTGAATGCCGTTGAAGAAAAACTCAAGCAAGAAATATCAAAACTTATAACAAATCTAGAGCAACATCAACAAACTGCCATAGAGCTCCAAAGAGATATAAAACTAATGAAGAAACATGCTTCCAATATTCAGGTATTCATAGGAACACGTACATTACAGGACTCCGTTTCAGAACTTGAAAAATACGTACAAAAGTTGCATGACCAAAACACATTTCAGCAAATCACGTTAAAATTGGAATTAAACGAAAAGACAAAAGCATTAACAAAAGACTGGTCTGCCTTTGGCGATGTGTGTGAGAGAAAAGATGAGCAACTAATTTGTATGAAAAGGCAAACGGACGTTGCTGCTCAAATATTTTCCACAAAACGAAACGTTTTCGATACAATAACAGCAAAACTCCTACTATCAATAGATGTGGCGGGGACAAATATA
The DNA here is from genome assembly GCA_028015205.1 of Mytilisepta virgata. NCBI lineage: Eukaryota > Metazoa > Mollusca > Bivalvia > Mytilida > Mytilidae > Mytilisepta > Mytilisepta virgata. The sequence continues at coordinate 25,395,036 of CM051511.1, forward strand.
ACAAGTTGTATAATATTGCAGAATGATGAATACATATTCGTTGATTACGGACATCCTAAAGAGTTTTTAAAATACAAGAAAGGGAAATTTGATAATAGGGTTTCTGATGGCAGAGACCTATTTGACGTCACAAGGATTGACCAAGAACATGTTGCAGTGACATCTGGTGGATCAGGAAGACAGCAAATAAGCGTTCGAGATATTGACCGGCTGCAAATTAAAACTGAACTCCTTCCTCTTGATTATTGTTATGGAATAACATACCATAATCAGTCATTGTATTTCTGCTCGGGGAAAAATGGGATTCGGGTCCTTCAGATGAACAACAAAACCATTTCAGACTTACCGGTAAAGTTTGAAACAATGGCCCTACATTGGTGTACATACATAACATCATCAAATGATTACCTATTCCACTCCGATCATAGAAACCATTCAGTGAAGTGTTTTGAATTTGATGGCAAACTTAAATGGACATTCAAAGATACATCTCTTCTGAGGGAACCAAGAGGAATATCCGTAGACTTCAATTCCAATATTTACGTGGCCGGTTCTAGATCAAACAACGTGGTAGTAATCTCACCAGATGGTAAACGTGCAAGACAATTACTCGCTCAGGCAGACAATCTGAATTGCCCTCATGCAATTTATTATGACAAAACTCTAAACCATCTACTAATATGTAATAATAAAGGACCAGCTTTTGTATACAATGTTCAATGAAAAGGACAAATCAGAAGCATTCTAGACTTTCTATAAATAAAATAATTATACTGAATAAAACATATAAATGATATCAGTGCAATATCTTTTCCTTTTTTAAGTTGTCTTTAAAATATATGTTTTAAGATAATTATAATTTTGAAAATATTTTTAAAAAAAATAATGTTGAAGCAAATGTAAAATAAATAGGTTTTTCATTTCGAACATTTGGTTTTGAGCTTTCAGGGTGAGGACTACGTGTAGCAATAAAAGAGCAACTGATTTGCTTTTTATCCTGCAATCAAGCTATTTCCGGTCTAATAACAGGGGTAGAATAAACTCGTCGTATTGACCTAATAGTCTACTGGTACTTGTTTACATGAAGAGCGCGAGGAACATAGTGAATGTACCAGATGACGTCGTGGCGTTTCCCGCGTTTTCACGGCAGTTGGCTGTCAACTTGAACGTAATTTTAAGGCATTTTACGCATCGAAAGGGGATTTGCAGGATAAAGAAAATACAAAGTTTTTGTCGAAAAATATATAATTTATTTGCGCTCGCTGCGAAACATGGGAAAAAGGCTCGCTAAAGCTCGCCTTTTCTCATGTTTCTAAAGCTCGCCTAAATAAAATTTTATATTTTCCGACAATGAATATGTATTGTATATTTATACGACCGCAAAAGGTTGTGGACGTATTATGGTATGAGTTTGTCGTCGGCGTCTTACGTCAGTGTAGGCGTCCGTAGATAGTTATGTTTCCGCTCATTTCCTTTTGTTCTATTGAACGTATCCTTATAATATTTTACCACAATGGTTCCCCATAAGAAATCCAGTTGGGTTGATTTCGGGAAATCTTGTCCCTCTCGTTTTTTTCTGGGGGTCATTGAGGTTTTTTTGATAATTTTGGTGTAACTTTTAATATTTGTTCGATTTTTAAGATTTTTTGTTTTGAATGTTCCTTGATAAAAATTAAAAAAAAACTGAGGTACGTCTGAATTCACTATCTATGAATGTTTTCGAGATATAGTGGGCCGAAAAAGAGACACACTGAAACTTTTTTATTTCTTATCTGATTTTGATGATTTTTTTCAAATGGTTTGTCATAAGAAATACAATAAAATTTACACCAGGCATTGATGTGTATATTTTGCCATTTCAGAGATAAAGGGGATTAAAGGGCCAAAATTAGCCATTTTGCAGGACACCTAAAATTTTATTTTTCGTCCAATTTTAATAGAGATTTTTTTATTCAGTAATAAGTGCTTTCAGTAGTATGGCAACAGATTCTATAATTTATGGTGTTTAAAATATAAGGGGTTAAAAAGGTCAAAAAAGCAAAGTGGCTTGATATGTAATTTAAAAAAATAATTTAATCCAATTCTTATGAGGATTTACTCTTTTAATTTACCTAGATGAGTGCTTTCATTAGTTAACAGATTTTTTCTGTTTTTTTTTATTGTTTCCGAGATATAAGGCGTCAAAGGTAGCAATTTTGGAGGAAAAATAAAATATTTATTTTTCATCACATTTCAATGGAAAATTTTCATTTAATTCATCTTGATGAGTGCTTTCAGTAGTATGTAACAGTTTTTTCTGAGCTTTTACAGTGTTTGAGATAGGTGGTTAAGGGGCCAAAAAAGCAAGGTGGCTGGAATTCTTTTAGCTCACCTGGCTAAAAGCCAGGGTGAGCTTTTGTCATCACTTTGCGTTATTCGTCTGTCCGTCCGTTGTTCGTTAAGTTTTCACATTTCAATCTTCTTCTACAAAACCAGTGAAACAAATGGAATCAAACTTGGCAGCAATGTTCCTGGGGAGTTCCTTTACATAATTTGTAATTTTGGTTCCGATCGAATATTCAACATGACTGCCAGGTCCAATAATGTGTTCTGGTTGGCTGAAATTTAAAATCTCTTCTTGTCAGAAAATCACAAGACCAAATGAACATGTATTTTGCAGGAATGTTCTTTAGATAGTCCTCTACCAAATTTGTAATTTTGGTGCAGATTAGAAATCCAAGATGGTGGCCACCGTTGGACATAGTTAACATAGGACCTTATGGGAAATACATACAAACAACTTGTTTTTCGAGACCGTTTGAAAGATTGATTTGATAATATGCCTGATTGTATGATGGTTCTGTACCAAATTTATAATTTTGATGCCGATCGGAAATCTACCACTGCAGGACATAGTTACCACAGGACCCACGTTTCAAAAACCTTCTTGTCAGAAACAACAAGTCCAAATGAACTACTTTGCAGGAATGTTCCTTAGAGGATCCTCTTCCAAATATAATTTTGGTGCCGATTGGAAATCTAAGATGGCCGCCAACTTGGGACATAGTTAACATATGACTGTACGGGAAATACGTACAAACAACTTCTTCTTCGAAACCGTTTGACAGATTGAATTGATAATATGCCTGAATGATTGTATGATGGTCCTGTACCAAATTTTTAATTTTGCTGCCGATCTGTAATCCAAGATGGCCGCAAGCAGGGGGCTTAGTTTAACATAGGACCCTATGGGAAATACATACAAAAATATTCTTCTAGAGAACCACTGAATGGATTGAAACCAAACATAGAATGAATGTTCCTTATGAGGTGCTTATCAAGTGTTGTTACTTTGGTGCTGATCTGTCATCCAAAATGGCAGCCAGCGGGGGACTTAGTTTAACATAGGACCCTATGTGAAAAACATACAAACGGCTTCTTCTTGAAACTACTGAATGGATTGAAACCAAACATGGCATGGATGTTAATCTCACAGTCCTTTAGCAATGAACAAATGAAAATATCATGTGAGCGATACAGGCTCCTGGGAGCCTATGGTTTTGGTTTTTGATCTGATTTTTCTGGTAGGTCCAATAATTCTTTGTAATGTACATGTATATTATATTATCCAACACTTTCTGGGTAAAGCTTAATAATAAATTTACTTTAATTCTTTACTTGTCGACATGTTGCGGTCGTATCATGCTGCGCTTAGCGAGGAACTTTATGCGTTGTGTTCTAGTATTCCTTGCGTTTTTCGTGTATGTTAACTTCTTTGCATTTTTATCTTTTACCTTGATACATGTATTAAATTTACATTGTATTTCATCCTTGATATTGTAAATCTTGATATATCATGTTTATAGCTACTAGTTTGTTTATGATCCTCATCACCCGATTCCGATCCCAGGAGTACCCTGCTTGACAGGATTTGAAAAATTGGCGATATAGGGTACTTGTTGACATCATTGAGACAGCATCACAAAGGATTAAACATGGTAAAAAGTCTGATTATATCTACAGTAGCTGTTTTTGTATGCATACAAGTGAAAAAATCCAGAACCCAGATCAGCAGATTTGGAAATATTCTCTTAATACCAGCAGACTATCATAATTTAACACTTCGCGCAAACATTTTTTTCTAATAATGATCAGGAGATTTTTACCAGGAGAACCCTTGCAATAGTACACATGCAGTTGCACATATTTACAAGTAACAAGGAGCAGCATTCTCGATCACAAAACAAACACCAAGTGCGCCTCGAATACAAAGGTGTCTAAAATACAAAGTAAAGTCCCCACAAATCTCAAAATGTTTGTGAAATATATAGAGACACCCACAGGATAAGATACAGGATTCAAGATTCTGGTTTAGGATAGGCACATATACATGTAAAATATGGCGGGATAAAACATGTTCTCCACAAAACCCCTAAATCATAAAAACAACAGGCGGAGCAAATGTATAAAACAAGTCTAATTCGAATCAAATTTTAATGTGACATTTATAAACATGTATGAAGCACTTACGTCAGTAGTCGATTTCGGATAAAGAAGGATGGCTTTACTACTCTGTGTCTTTTTTAAAACTAAAAGTGATTTTTAATTAATATCTCGAATATTTCATTAAAAATGTTAAAATGAAAGTAAAAATTGTCTCATTACCCTTTCTTCCAGTAGTCATAACTCAGGATTAATTCATCATAGGTGTCTTTTCCGCTGGTAAAATGCCTCAGATATTTTACAACAGAGGATTTTCCATTCGTTGAGTTTTGCGTAAATACAAAAGTACAATACATTCTTGAAATTTTGTTCATTTGAGCGTTGAAAAAAGCAACATATTATTGCTACATTTATTAAAATAACAAGTGATACAGTAAAATGTTTTATTGGTATGTTAAAGACATTTTTACTCCTTGCACGGTTTGCAGTTGCCGTAGAGTATAGCATATTTTCATGAGAAAAATAGTCAGATAATATCATCATCTCGTGAACTGTTTTGGAATTTCAGTAGCAGACATGTAGGATGTGTTCTTACATATTTTGATACATTAGAGTATATTCGTATATGGTATAGTTTTATGCGTCTTGTGTTTTCGACAGATTCCACATCAATTGACAAATTAAACCTCTTAGTTTCTGGCCATCATACTCATAGCATCATGAACCTGCAATGTATAGGAATATGTCTCAGAAATACGAATAACATAGTTATAACTCTGACATAGAGGTCAATGGATGTAACAAATCTGATATAATTTGTGTTTTCCTGTCTGTTCCAATGACTTCGAAAAATGTTGCTAAAATAGTTTCCTTTTATTAATGAAATACATTTGAATAGTGTCAGCTAAATGGGAAATCGACTATAAAATTCATTTTTATCTTCTGTCATTGCCATCATCCCTTGGAGTCATTTGATAATATTCAAAAGGAAGCTGAGTAAGAATAAGTTATTTCTGCATTTATTTAATAATCCAACAAGTTTAATATAGAATGTTCATGCATATATATAAATGGATATACCCTTTGTTTTTTTAATTTTGCCCTTAGTCTACCCAATGGTTTATCGGTGTTTGTATCATGCAGGCTAGTGGGCCGGGATATCAAACCCCCTTTCGATTTATTGCGCATTGTCGAACGGTTGTACAAAATGAAGAATTGCTTTATACATGTGAATGTGTCTAAACGGGCAATAGAAAAGTTGATTCCGAGTTAGGTCAAAACTCCCTAATCGCAGTTGGGTCGGGAAAACTAAAAAAACCAAAATATTATTATTAAACAGTCATGACAGTACTTTAGGAAATTTACTTCACATAGATAACATGAAACTTGCACATTTATGAAAAAGATACTTGAACCTTGCAGCTATGGCAAAATATCAAATAACAACCTAAGTTAGAACACAACATTATGATAACATACAAAAGTATATTTAATATACGTTACATATGAATTATGTGTAAGGTGAATCTTGCGAATATTTCTAAACTTACCGACTTGTAAACACTTGCCAAAAATGTTTTCTGAACAGCCGCTGGTTGACTCTTTTTATACTTTTCTATCACAGACGTTGTTTGTTTTATCTGTTCTGGTTTAAGGACAAGTCCATGATTTTTCAAATGATTAGTAATATCTTCAATTTGATGAACAGGTTCCTGGAATAGAAATAAAACCTTGACATTAATAAAATAAAACTAGACTTTTCAAACTCATTTTATATCAAAAATACTGCAAAAGTAATGATTTTGTATTGTTGTGGTAAAAAAGTGTTCCTATTAAACTAATATTTGAATATCACGGTTATGACTGAGCAAAACAATATCTGATGTAAAATGTAAACTTTTACAGATTTCCAGACATGATACGAAATACATATATTATACATTATTAAAACTAAGCATAACTGAGACATCTGCGAAAAACCTTAATGTATACTATAGTGTTATTAAATGGGTATTTTTATATAAAGCCTGTATTATGTCCGAGTCGGTCGTATTGGGTCGAGGTCAACTGTATAGGGCCGAGGCAACGCCGAGGGCATATACAGCTGATCGAGACCCAATACACTGTACGAGGACATAATACTGGCTTTCTATAAAAATACCCATTTTATGACAGCTTTATTAATTAATGACTTAATATTACCGTACTTTTATTAACAAATGACTATTTAATACAATCCCATATGTCTGAAACGGGTCATTAATACAGGTTTTATACAGAAAAGACCAGAACTGGTAATTAATACAGGTCTACTAAAGAAAATCCTGTATTAGACCTGTATTAATGACAAGTTCCTATTTCGATTAACTGGACAGTTTTTACTGTATTTCAACACATCAGTTAATAAAAGATGATATTGTCTGTTATGAATACGTTTTAATTTTTTTTGTATTTGGAATATTGTTTATAATTTTTACATCTGATTCATTTATTGTGGTGAGTTTTTAAATCTCTCTTATCTAATAACACAAAATAAAAAAAAATAATTACTTAAATTCTTCCTTTCGCTGCAAAAATTTGTATTTCACAAAATATGCACCCAAAATACATGCACATTCTAATTAATCAGAACAATTTCGGTGACAAAGAATACACCTCTTTATTTCTCTGACCACTTTCTTTTACTCTTTGGGAATAACAATTCAAATACTAAATATCTCGCAAAAATGTGATTTAAACAATTAATAGACTATTTTTACATATTATTCAACTATCCCCACTTTCTCGCTGTACTGTACAGCATAAGTATTTTACGGAAAAATATGTTTTCGTGACTATAGATTCAAAACATAGCACTGGGAACGTTTTATAACACCTTGCAATGGTATAGAAATTCCAAACAATTTATTTTCATTCAAAAAGAGAAAATTACCTTCCCCTTTTCTGACGATTTATCAAATAACGCCAATACCACTTCTGTCAAGTAATCTACTGCATCGTGCATGGCCTGTGAATCATTTTCTAACAAATCGGAATCGTCCAGCAGTATTTTTGACTCCGACTTATCATTAGACTGTGTCTGGTTCATGTAGTCGGTCAGTATCTTTAAATGCTTTATTAGATCATTCAGTTTTGTGTCGTACTCGACTTGTTGAACAATGCTGAGGACTTGTAATCTCTGGTCAGCTTTCATGTTTCGATGTTTATCTTTATGCTGTTTATCTGTCAGATAAAGTAAAAACGTATTTTATTTCTTTGATTTTACGACGTGTTGGTTTCGATTGCGAACATTAAACCTGAAGTTAACAATGGTAAATAAACATCTCAAAACCATTTATGGTAGAAACGACCTTTAAAATATTGAGAAAATATTTTGAGAAAAGTTAATTTTACTAACGAAGTAGTAAATCAAATTTTGATCAATATCATTTTAAAAGAAACATTGATTTACTTGTTTTGAATATGTTAAACTTTGTTTTAAATTCAATAATTCTCGGAAATTCCACTATTGTGGTTTTGAAAAATCTTTATGTTCTAACAGTGTGCCATGGTACAATTAAGAACCTACTCTGCTTGTGTTTCAGAACAAAAGCTCTGGCTCTTGCACGCTGAATGTCAAGGTCGTTTCCTGGTATCCTTTTTGAAATGCAGTTCTGTGTCCTTATCAAAATTTCGGTGACATCCCCCGATCCCATGGCCTCTTTTAACATTTTCTTCTCTGTCATTTGCGGATATGTCTAAAATGTCAAAAACAAGGAAATATAGAAATAACTTCATATTTTCTTTTTTTGAATAATTTTTATGCCTCGTGTCATAGTTTTTGCTGCGCCAAGGGCTTATTAATCTAAAATCGAAAAAAACCTTTTAGTGTAACGCTGATATTTGTAGCAAGTCAAAGCAGACTGGTGTTTCATTGTCTGTACCAAATCAGACTATCCTGACCCTCCGTGGTGTTTATGTCTGTACCCTTTTATGTTATATTTGTCCCAATCTAATTAAAAACCGATCTCTCATCGCTCCCGTTTTCTGATATGTCGCGTGGGAGATCTAACGAAACCCGCTTTGAGGTCACATGTGAGTGACCTCGTAGGTGTGTCCTGTTCGACCAATGAAATTGCGGCTTAGGCGATCTTGTAAGTTGATCGTGTGGTAAAGGGATGTAACTCATTTTATTAACGAAGAAATCGTCAGTCCCCAGAATTCATAAACTTTTTTGATTGGCTTATTGATAGGAAGTCAACTCATTTGCATATCATTATAAATTCATAAGTTCCAGTTCACTCACATGTGACCTCAAAGCGGATTTCGTTAGATCTCCCACGCGACATATCAGAAAACGGGAGCGATGAGAGATCGGTTTTTAATTAGATTGTAATTGTCCGAGGTTCTGTCTGTGGGTAACGTTGATTGATTGGCATGTCATAGTTGACTTGTTATACATTTTGTTGTTTATTTCTACATTATTCTGGTACCTTTCAATTGTTTAGACTGGATTCCGGATTTATTCAACTATCCCGAACTTTAACTTCCTTCCTTTACTTATATACTTGGAGAATATTATACAGTATTAATATTACTGTCAAGATATTAAAGAAAAAATACCTCTTCATTCTCTAAAACTTCATAGACAAGTAGATAGTAACAGACAGTATGTACTTTGGACTCTGACCCATCAACCCTCTCTGTAGTGATCTCTAGAATGTACTGCCCGGGATTATCCGGCGGGGACACAGATATCATGGCTTCTTTGTGTGCTCGATTCTGAACAATTATGGAGTGAGTTAACTGACGTTCACTATTTATATTATTGTCCGTTGTTGTTTCAGCACTAGAAATAAGGTTTCCACTGATTTTAAATTTTTGTGCTATTTTGTTATCGACACGAAACTTGAACACTTGCTTTTTGCTCATTCCGACATTTATTAGGCCAGATCTATGTGATGGATTCGACAAACCACAGTTGATTAATGCTGCGCCGGGTCCGATCCCAACAACGCCTGGATTTATTGGTAAGGGAATAGGTTCTGGATGACATACTTCGCACTCAATTTCAAATTCACATATCTTAAGCAATAGGTCCGGACTGTGACCGGCATAGAACACAATTTTGTACGTGCCAGTAGACGGTAATAAAATATCACAATCCCAAAATGGCGGAGTCCACAAAGGACTGGTTCGTACAAGATACACCATTTTCTGTAAATATTCGTGTTCAATATTTGAATCTAAATCTGAATTTGCAATATGTAAGTCATAACACAATGTCAGATCACTTGTAAATTCATTTTTTCCTTTAAATCCTATATGTATTCGTCCATCATCAGCAATCAACCTGTATTTTCTTTCACTTGTAAGCTTAAGATTCATTTCCCACCACGGATGATATAAACATTCTTGATCTAAAAACTGGTCTTTAGAAACTGGTTCCGGAAGAAGCTGCCATTTTGAATCATCCGGGAAACATTCATAAATAAAATGTTCAGGATTTGACATTATATAATGGTTTAAAAATGAAGTTTTGATAAACTCTTTCGTTTCCGATGAGCAAATTTCTGAATCGGTATCTAACATAATGAAATCCTCGGGAATTTTTCCTGTAAGTGCCCGGATTATTCGATACGGGTGTATAATCTGCCAAGACTGTTTTATCAAGACAGCTATCCATTCACAGGAAACTGGTTCCTTAGTTTTGCTATTTCTGCATTCGCCAGTTATTTTTGCACACTTGATACCAGCAGCCCTATAGGAAAAAGACAAAGTAACGCTACAACGATTAGTTCAGACGGTATAGTACTCTGTCGCTGGGAAATATTTTTAAATGTTGGTTATATTCCCAACAGTTTTTTGAACATGGTTATCTGTCACGAAATTGGCCGTAAGTGTTATCTTGGCATAAATATTATTGGATTGGCCCCGACGTACAACGTAACAGATAACCTTTCTGTACTTAGCTGCATTTTGTATTTTGTTTTGCTGTTGTCTTTCAACGGAAATTTTATTCATTTCATAATTTAAACTATTTGCATACCATGTTGCATTTTTTTATTGTTTCACTTCATAGTTACATTATAAACTTGCATGTATTGAGCTATTTGATATTCGGAATGCGTTCTTGGTAAAAGTAAACATGAAGTCATCCGCACATTACACATTAAGGACTGAATGGAGTTTAAGGATGATCGCTGGTCTAATAGGAAATAAATAGGATTTGAAATAGGTGTTTTAGTTTGAGAGAACACATGAATAGTAAAAAAATAAGCAAGAAAAAAATATAGGTTCATGTGCTCATTTTAGAGCTATAAGGCCTTGAAAATTTGCAGGAAATGGGTTTTCTCTAGATTTTTCATTGTTTTTGCATTGACAACTTCAGTCTCTCAAAAATGTATGAAAAAATAAAAAAGATTTCATAAAATTTTGTTAAATACCATTTTAAGGTATATATGATTGAATTCTAAAAGAAAAAGTGGGGGTTCATGGGCAAAAAATTACATCCTTAAGTAAGGTTTCAATATTCTCGCGGTATGGATTAGCTGTTCAAATTAGGACCTTCAAAAACCGACTACAAAGGTACTTTGTTTTCGGCTCTTGAAAGAGCTGGTCTTTAGTGTACATGTTAACGTAACTCCAGAAAGCGCTTCATATGCCAGATATTCTGAATCTGAGTTCATTTTATTCTTGAAAGAGATTTATTTGGAATTTAGGGTTACTTTACAAGTCTTTTATGATAATTTAGGGTTACTTTTCTTATAAAAAGTAGAGACTTTGTTTCCATATGCATTTATTTCTTGTGTTTTAATATGGATTTGCTCCTAAACAATTTTTATATCTAATCAATCTTTCCCCTGTTCAGTTCTGTGGAATTTTGTCAATTGATTAACCTCTTAATCCCATACCAACGGTTGTCAGAGTGGGAAAAACAATTAACTTTACGTTTTTCCAACCAATTTAAATTTTAACTTACCAACAAAGCAATATAATTGCTGTGGCAAATGTCGTCTTCTTTTCACGTAAGTATCTTATTACAATCTTCGGGGTTTTTCGCTGTGCTTCGGCTGTATTAGCAGATGAGAGTGATTCGGGATTTTCACTTTCAATCTCAAGCTGTTCATCTGTAAATTGCTTGGCTAACCAAACAAGAAACGATCTGACCAAGAGCTGTTCGCGTTCGTTATGATCTTGAACGGGTTCATTCAAATAATCTACAAGTTCAGGGAAACTATTCAGAACGTTTTCTGGAGCCTGTAGTAAGATACAAATGCAAATTTAATCTATCTATGTTTAAAAGAATGATGAAGGGTTAATTTACATCAGCCTATAAAACGAAAGAAAATAAATAATTAATGCAATTACTCTTGTTATTATTTATATTTGCTGTAAACTTTCGACCCAAAAAATATTTCTTATCGAAAAAGAAATATCTGAAAAAAAAGTCAATTCGAATTTAAATTTTATTGGCTGAGATTGTCGTTTGCAATAAAAGGTTTGTAATCGTCAGCTGGACTGTTGTAAGGTAAGTAATTTAAACTTGTCGGAAGCGTACATACAGTAAAAAACACACCCTATACGACAAGTCTTTTATCATAATTGTAACTTCCCTCTATTAACAAATCCCCCCCCCCCCCCACATCTTCATATTCGCAGGTATTTTTGTGTCACTTATTTGCAGTACTACTAGATATGCTCTTCATTTTGATTTTTGTGGGAGGGGGGGGGGGTCGTTGGGGGAGAATGCTTACGTTTTCAGAGTATGCATCGAGTTCTCGCAGGTCGTCCATTTTTTGGGTAATCTCGAATACTTCATTGACATTATTTTGGTAAGTAATCTTCTGTGATTCTTTAAATCTTGTTATTTTCCCCTGTATTTCCGATGTTGTAATTGGATTAGGTGGCAGACTTTCCTCTTCAGAAGGCATAAGCTTAATCTATAAGAACAATAATTACAAGAGCAGCTTATTTAATTGGATTTTTAAAATAATTCATGATCGGAGATTGAACTAACTTACGTATTAGGATTATCTGAAAACTGATTACTCATTCAATTTGTTAATGGCCTTTCCAGTTTTTAAAACAAACAGATCAGGCAATACTTAGTTTTAAATCCCTCTTGACCTAATGACTTTTAACGATCTTCATGCATGAGCATATAATCCATCCTTTTAAAAACGTCAATGATCATAAAATAACTACATGTACCACACTGTAGAATCACAACAGAAACGGTTACAATATTCATATATTATGCTGTTGGGTGGCCAATGATGCAAGCACAGCGATAGTCCTTTCGAGAAACTCATTTCCTGTATCACGATTCTGACTCTAAAATTATAATTCAAAGCCAGTTATTTCCCTTACTTTACTTACGTTTCCGGCGAAAGAAACTTTTTACTTGCATGGAGCACAATATGGCCATATTCGCTATAACAAATAAATTCACTTCAGATTGCATAATGGATGTCCCCATTACACAAAGACTCTTCTAAATGACCCATATGCTCCAATAGCGCTCGCTGCGCTCGCTATAATTCTTTCTTTTACCAATTTTGATGCACTTATTTGATGATTGACACGCATTTTGTTCTGAGATATTCATCCACCCTATACTCGTATATGCCATATATATGGTATATGAATTGTGCATTTCAAGATAAAAGAAATGTTTCTATAAGTAAGAAATGTTTCTATAAGTGGTGTCATAGACGAAGAAAGGTCTATTACTAAGGATATAACACCCGTGGGGATTAACAGCCCATCAGGAAAGGGAATCATCTAAAGGTTAGTAAAATAAACTATATTCTTTAACCATTTCGAGATTAAACTTCATTAGAAGGACAAGAATGTTTAGATCTTTTGTGAATGTGCACATTTCGTCGATTTACGACTCATCAGTTGTGCTGAAGGCCTACAATATTGAAAACCAATATAGCAATCCAAAAGGTTGAAGAGCAAATTCAAAAATACCAAAGTGACCAAAAGGGTTAAAGACAAAACCATCTAAGGACATTGCTATGCCTGAGGGAGATAATCCGTAGTTTTCACTATTTGCTGACTAACAAGGTCTACTGTGACGTCATGGTGTTGTTACGTTATTGTCCATCATGAGCAGATACTAACTATGATTAGATATTTTCCTACGCTGGGACTTCCGGTTACCCAACTGCTAAGGGAACGTGATTCGTTACTATTCTTCTGCATGAAGATCGCCTTACGGACTCCGATGGTGATAAAGTTCCAGCTATATTGATTTTTTTAGAGCAGCATCGTGTGTCATGTTATTTCTTATTTTCACGTATTTTTTTTAATTTAGAGTAAACCTATTTAATTAAAGAATCAAACAAGCGATACCAAAATGTACAGTGTAAAATCTAAAAACGATTGGGGTTCAGAATCAAACAAAAGCTAATATCTAAATCGGTCCAATTATCCTACACTATGTCAGGATACGCCAATTGTTTAGGTTGTCGATATTGAAATCATACAAATTTTACTGCAATTTTCAAATTCCTACTTCCAGGAAAAACAACTACTAATACATGTCATAGCTAGCTGTTATTATCCAACGCAATGTTATATCTAATAGGTAAAAGAATTACTTTAAGTTTGGAGTATTACAAACCTTGTCATTTATGTAGCTGTCACTTTCATCCTCAAATTCATGCGGATTGTTAGTTTTATTTGGTGCCTTATTCTTGTGTTGCTGATGATGCTGAGAAGCCACCTGACTTGTTGGACTATTCCCCATTATGAATGTCAAACGCTTATGTGTTGGGACGAGGTTATAGTTGTAGTACAATATCAAGTTCCCTTTAATACTTCAGATGTTCCGAATGTACACTTTCTGTAGAAAACAATATCACATTCTGAAACATTTCGATAAAACGCTTTCCTAATTGGAATTCAATCTCCTTTTTTTTTTAAAGTTATAATTTTGCATTTGAAAGTCCTTGTTGCTTGTAACATACTTCATTGATAAATAAATAATATTTAAATGATCGAGAAATAAATATTTTACGGAACATTGAAAACCGTGCCTACTGGTGATTTATACTGAACGCCAAGCGGAAAGAAACCACATTATTTTTTTTAGTGGGAACATTTTAATCTACTTTTAATGTTTAAAGCGGTTTGAGATAATTTGTTTTTCGTTTTCATAATATGACCAATAGACTGGAACATGGGTATAAATACTTTATTAATAATATTGCCCTTTAATCTTTATTTATGACGCTATATATTGCTTTTCAACTTCGACTTCAAAACAATATAATTTGTTTTTCACAAATTCATCAGTTACTGGATTTAAAAAAATCTTTGAACTAAAATATGAATTAATGCTTTGCATCAGTATAAAAATCATAATTTCTGTTACGAATACATTTAAGTTTGTTTTGTAACAGAAAACATTAATGTACGATAGATATTAATTAATGTTATGCACAATCGAAATGAATGCATTTTAGGTGCACTAGAACCTACAGGAAGGATTTTATATTTTTTTCACATCTATAAATTAGTGTTACAACTACCATAAATGTTTTTTTTAAATCTGCTGTTTCCTTAATCTTTGAGTATTTTAGGAAAAAACATCTTGGATGTTTGATAAAATAACGATGGGACTTCTCCAAAAACATCAAAGAAGACTTGATCCGAAAAATTTATCCTAATTGAAAGTAAAGAATTAGCCGAGAAATTGCAATTTTTTACCTGTTGTACATATTTTCGTACATGAAAAAAGAATATAAAACCTTTTCCCATTGACTTTGATTAATAATCTGGCATAGCCCGAGATACCTCTGACACGAAACAGCCCGTTTAAGACTTTGACTTGGGGACGACAGAGCCACTACATATACAAATATCGGCAATAGAATACCGCAGCGACAAAACAATGGGAAAATTCCGCAAATTTGAAGTCCAAGGAAAAGTCAGTCAGGAGAATGGAGCACAACAAACACACGCAACAAGGATACGTGTATAACTAAAAGAATAAAAACGTAAAATAAACTAAACAAAACAAGAACAAGAAAGCACAGAAACTAAAACACTAGTAATGTGTACTCCCATTAAAAACCGGGGATGACATCAGATGCTCAGAAAGGATGAGCAAAACTGGAGAAAATCTGACGATTCTATCCAAAATCGGCATTACTTCTGCCTCGAAAAGTTAATATGCTTCACTTCAATAACAATTTTTCTCTTCAAAAACGTTTATAGTTTTAAGTAATATATTCTGTATAATTGATTTAAATTGAAGTTACACGACCCACACCTATTCTAAAATAGACAATTTGACGTCAAAGGTGTTTCAGATTAGATCTTTCGGAATACCAATGAAACATCTTTCACAGGTGATAAACAGAACCAACGACCTGACACTATCCCTTTTACTATGTATATCACTCCATTTTATTTTTTACTATCCATTTAGGGAGCAACAATTTCATTTTTGGGGGGGAATAAATAGGCAGGAATGAAACCCCCCTCCCCCATACAATTTTTATTTGTTATGTTTACCTTTATCTTGCCCAAAGAGCTTTTAATTGTAATTTTATATTTTCTATGCATTGTATTCCCCATTTTTGCGACATTTGGGTTGTCTTCCATGTGCAGAGTTATCTGCTCTTTGGAGGTGACTTCCATAGACATCAGCAAACAAACTGTCATTTTTCTCCAAATATTTTTTCTTCCTAATATATCCTCAAAACACGTTTATTGTATGTTTTCGGGATATTTTGTCCCACATTTTTTTTTATGTCTGATAAAGGCCTTCTCCAATTCAATATTTTTAGAAAAAAAATAGAAATAATTCTTTTCCTTTTATGTTAAATAAAAGATTCCTTCTGTAGGGAAAGATAATTCACGGAGACAACTCTAACTTCCGAAAATATGGAATAATTGTTTAGAAGTACAGTTTTTATTTCGGACATTATGTAGATTAGATAAAATTTCTTTATAACATTTTAATATTAAGAATTTCGTTTGCAGAGTGCTAACATTCAACATAGTGACAGCTGTTCTGTTCTGTTCATTTTGGATTCCTGTTCAGAGTCGTTGTCACACTGATATTAGCTCTTTATTTCGTTTTATTTGTGAAATTCATACAATTATTACCAATACCAACATTAAACCAAGACATAACAGTATATAGCCATATTTAAAAAATTGAAGTCAAAATTAATAACTTCTTGGTGACATTTTTTGTCTTTAAATTTGAAGCGTAAAAGGTTTTGTCCGCTGAGTATACATTTAATAAACCATAATACCAAATATACTTAGTTTGGCAATGTAACAATATAAACTTTAAATAGTAAAGAAGTTTATGTTGGTAAACAAAAGATATAAACAAAAGACTGGTATAAAGTTTTTAAATTGATAGACTCAGTTTACTTAAATGATATAGAATGATGTAACAAGAGACTATCTCTGTAATGTAATAAGAAATTGTTAATACAAAAGCAGCGTTGTTTCTCCAGGCTGACTTAATCATGTTAATCGATGGTATTTAATTAGGACACTGACAGATTTTTTTTAACAATGAAGTTAAAACTGAATATGGAAATATGCTGCGGTCCGATTCCAAAGTAATATTCAGTGTCCAGCGGCAGATTATATTTCCGAATTCCATGTTTTGTCATAATGTAAAATATTATGGTCACGAATATGTGTGCATCATCTAGAAATTTTATATGTAAAGAAACGTAGTCCTTTACTCTTAAGCGTTTGATTCCACTTTTAGTATTTGCGAACATGTTAATGCAGTTGGTTTGTATTATCTTAAACTTTGTTTTGATCGACATAACTATTTCGAGATAGTAGGAATTTCGAGTTATCAGGAAAAATACGTCTGTGGGACCAGCAGATTACTTCAAGATATCAGAATATTTTAGAATGAGTTTTAGATAAGGACAGTAAACTGAAGACCTCATATTATCTTGTTGCTATTGTCATGATACGACTTGGCATGGTTCATATAATTTTATGTGAAAATTAATTAGTTTAGGAGTGATGATATACATATACGTTCTTATCATCGTGGATTGTCTTCTTTTTCATCCACGCAAAGGGGTTTTAAATATCATGAAAAATTAATGAATTTCAATCATACCTATTGATTTGGGTATTATTGTGCGTAACTGTAGATCTCTTATAGACAAATTCATTAAATTTCAAAGCTTCATTGTTTTTTATTAATTTTATTTTATATTCTTGCAATCAGATTAAATATAACTCGCTACACATCAGCTGTGAAATTTTTGATAGTACAAATAATATCTGAAATTCGATTCTGACCATGAATTTTACCTTAAATCTAATCTAATGCCGTGTATAATTAATAAACATTGAGGTATACCAACTTTTCTGCGCCTTATGTACTCATTTCACGACTTATGGCTCATCAGAGGTTGCACAAGGATAACAATATGGAATCCTAAGCAATTAATAAAAATAACTCATGAATATATACATTACTTACCTGTCTGAAGTTTGTTTTCCTCTAAATTTTACTTTTGTACAATGAACAATGAAAGGCTGTTATATTCTTACAATTCATAACAAAGTTTATTTCAATAATTTATCAAAATTATTTATAAAAAATCATTGATTTTCTGTCTATATGAGATAACGTCCATGGATCCCCAATATATCTAAAACATTTATTTAATATATACACATGATATAAGATATTTAAAATATTAAATTGTTTAATATTAGTATCAGTTCATTGATATGGTGTATACTATAACTTAACTCTGATTAAACTGTATTATTTGGAATTTGGAAACTACACCTTGTCTGAATACGAGACTCTTTGTTTACTACGCCTATCTTTGTTTACTACGTCTGTCTAAATGAATCCTGTATACACTTGAAGCCTGTCTTATCTAACCACGTGTAAACTAGAAACGTAGCTAAACCGAAGACAAATTTGTTAAATCCGTCACTGACGGATTAAAACCTGTCTAAATTTAATGTTGCTCAAACTTGAAACCTGTGAAAGCCCAACATGGCGTAAACCAAATTGAATATTGTGTAGTCTGGAAAGTTTTTTAGTAGCAACCTGTTTACACTGAAAACCTATTAAAAGTGTAAACTGAATACCTGTCTTAACCGAACCCTGTGTAAACTGAAACCTGTCTAAATCGAATCCTGCGTAATCTGAAAATCAATCACACCTGGTTTTTTTTAGACATACATGTACAATGTAAATTCTTGAGTAAAATTCTCTACAAAAACAGAAGGCCTAGTCCTAATAATGTCACGTGAATGTCTGCAAAAAAACCAAGGAATTATTTGGTTTAGATTGGCCTGACTCTATGTTTCTGCTTTAACTCCTCTATTTATTTATTTACCTTTTCTGTTTTTCACATCTCGCTTCACATGAGGGAAAGGTAAAATTATTTCACAAAAAAGTTACATTTACTATACATTACTTATTTTATCAAATTCAAAATCTACATGTTAAATGCAACTTTTAAGTATCTTTTTTTAAAAACCGTCTCAAGATAACTGAATAAACGTAACAACAAGGATGTTCACATAAGTATGGAAAGAAAAGGATATAATTTGTGTGTAAATGACAAAATATTACAAGTAAACCTGAAAAAAATCCGATTAAATCAGAAGACAGAAAGCACCATCGTGTGGCCTTCAGCAAGGAACAAGCACACAAAGACAACCACTAAATTGCCACAGGTGCAAGACGAGATTTTTTATATTTATGTACTCAAACATACACTACCATACCTCCCAGTGGTTAAAATTTTCATAAAATGTTTGTTTGTTTTTTTTGTTTAGTTAGGGTTCTACGCCGCTTTCAGCACATTCGGCTATTTCGGGGCGGCAAGTTTTTATTGGTGGAGGAAGCCGGAGCACCCGGAGAGAACCACCGACCTTCGGTAAGAAAATTGGCAATCCTTGTCAATTTAGATCGCAGTCGAACACACCACCACAGATGAGATTCAAACTCACAACCTCAGTGTTGACAGGCTAGTGATCATTAGTAGTCATGACGAACTACCTAGACCACTAGGCCACCGAGGCCCCTTCATAAAAGGTAGATTACCCCCTTCTTTACTTTACACTTGTTGAAAGATTGATAATTTCTCTTTTAAATGAGCCATCAATGACAACTTTAGCTTAAAAAATAATGTAGGTTCTGAAAGATTATCAAAAATGGTTATGTACGACACTTGATATCAGCTACGTTCGGTTCATCAGGATCTCGTACCATAACCGCCATATGCATGAAATGAGTATTAAATCCGGAATTTCTGCTAATTTACGTCATATAAAATACTTTTATTTCTCATAACTGCACCACGAGTTTACTTTTGAATCCTTATTCATTTCATTAAAATTTTCTCTTTCTTATGAATAGGGTGGACTGGTTTAATTCAAAATTTGACCAATCAGATTACATCTTTATTGACAAGAAGGAATGGTTGAATCCGAAAAAAAACCATTAGAAATCTTATTGATGTTTCAAACTTACATGCCTATTTTGATTTCCACACGGAGACCAATATTCGATGAATAATTTATAGTTTTTTTTTATCTCCTAGAACATCTTAAACCGAGTGTTGATCGATTATTATAACCGTAACACCTAACGACAGCATCAGGATGAGAATCAGCTAGTCCAACAATACTTTAATGTAAACCAAAAATGAGAGTGGAATGAGATTTTTTTCAGTTTTAACAGTGTTGAAGTTTATAAAGGGTAATGTCAGTGTGACATGTGTCAGCATGCCACCTGCCACCTGCCACCAGTCCAAGCTTGTTATCGTTAAATTATAAACTATTATAAAAAGTAAACGCTTTCTAGGGAAGGACATTCGGAAAACGACATCGAAATATTGTGGACGTTTTCTTTACTGTTTGAATTTATTGGACATTTTCTTTAATGTGTGAATTTATTGGACTTTTTATATTTGTGAAATTTATTATTAATTTGTTTTAGTTAATACAGGAATTTATCTTTCAATTTGACTTTTATTTTGTGTGTTGGTTCCCCAGCGTAGTGCCGAAGAAAAATCTCACTCGATATATGCATTGTATGCATGAAAATTATATATTCCAAACAACATTTTCTTTTTATTTACCATCTCTGTCATGTCTATTAGACTTTATGAATTGCACACAATATATTTATATAAACAAAAGTTTAAAAAATATCAGAATCATGAAACATGAAACCCATCAATAAATATTAATGTTCTTAAGAAAAAAAAACAATTTAAAAAAAGAAAATTTAAATGCTTACCATAAACGTACACTACAAACTTTATAATAACAGAAATTGTATCATGTGTACTTTATCTATTTGGTGGAAAATGTCGACAAAATAAATCCTGATTGGCTGAGAAGTAGTATTACGTGGGGATTACCTGTACGTTCATTATTAAAACATAGTCATAAAATTTATATATATGATCAATACTTCAAAGTGATAAGCCGTTATCTTCCTATTTTCAATTTGTGGATTTAATGACAGTAATATTTCTATACGAACAGGTAGACTTTCTAATAGAATAACATCCTTATTCTAACAAATTAGCCTGCTGACCGAACAATTTAAATCAAACATGCGCAGAGATAGTAAACATTTCATGTTTCTATGATCACAGTTTTTGATGCATTTTTTGTGCATATTTTCAATAACTTATTTCACACCAGCAGTACTTACATGCAAGACCAAAAATGTCAAAAAAACTAAATAACCAAACAGTTGTAGAAAAACTTTGTCATAACGTAATCACCTTTCACAATAAAATACAAATTTTAACTTATCTTTTATAGATATTCTTAAAGTTTATAAATACAATCAGTAAAATAATTCTCTTTTACTAGCAGACAACAGATACATAAAAAAACAAAATTAATGTTACTTGTAAAACAATGGTATTCAATACAATTATTAGATAAATCTAAATAAAGGCAGTACTGGTATTTTTACTGTTATTTTTTCAATTATTATATATATTCAGTTCTGAGATATCCATTCAACAACATTCTGAACCTAAAAATGGAAATAACATTAAAATTGAATATAACATGCATGGTTTAACATCTCATATATACAATCAATCCAACATCAATCTTCTGTGTATTTAAAATAAAAATTACTAATAAAAATAAGATGAAAGAGTATTATTGTACTTTTTTTATGAGATGCGGATTCACTTTGTTAATCACAGTTAAATTATTCAAAAAAGAAGATAACAATATATGTCGCATCAGTCAAATTAACCACATTTCACCGCATCAGCGAACTGCACAAGAAACGAACAAAACCGACAGAAGAAATTTTTATACCAGGATAGACCGTTTTGGTATACAGACAGTGGAATAGAAAGGCCTGTTCATTTAGCTGGAAGAACAATCTAATTAAAAACCGATCTCTCTTCGCTCCCGTTTTAAGATATGTCGCGTGAGAGATCTAACGAAACCCGCTTTGAGGTCACATGTGAGTGAACTGTAACTTATGAATTTATAATGATATGTAAATGAGTTGACTTCCTATCAATAAGCCAATCAAAAAAGTTTTGCTTTAGATCTAATCGTTAAAGAAGATCCGAATGAATTCTGGGGACTGACGATTTCTTCGTTAATAAAATGAGTTACATCCCTTTACCACACGATAAACTTCCAAGATCGCCGAAGCCGCAATTTCATTGGTCGAACAGGACACACCTACGAGGTCACTCACATGTGACCTCAAAGCGGGTTTCGTTAGATCTCCCACGCGACATATCAGAAGGAGCGATGAGAGATCGGTTTTTAATTAGATTGGCATACTAAAGCAGTTTGCGAAGTCAAACCATCGTTCAATATAGTACGTTCTTTGATAGCTATTTTGATAAACAAGATGTGCACATTTCGTAGATTTACGACTCGACAGTTTTTCTGAAGGCCGAAAATGTTTAAAACTAAAACAAAAATCAAAAAAGCTGAAGAACAATTAAAAAATGCCAAAATGACCAAAAAGGGCAAAGCCAAAACCATCTAAGGACAGAGCGTATTCGTTCGACACTATTCATTCACAAATTTAACATCATTGTAAATAACAGTAAATTTAAAGAATCAAGTTTGGGCTAGTATGAAAATACTAGCAACTGAGCTGGAGATACTTAGACTATTAAAGAAGAAAATGAAGGAAAAAAACATCATCTAAAATATCCAACTATCTACTGCTGGTATTTCGATACCAAGTGAAATTGATATGTTACGATTTACTGTTATAAATATTTGTTGTGGGCATTAAAGTATATCTCACTGGTACATTCCCGTAGATAGGTCTGGCTTTTGATATGCTCTGTGGCACCGTTAAAGTCCACAATTCCTCTAAAGTCCACAACACCGCTAAAGTCCACAACAAATTTCCGCTAAAGTCCATAACGCCGCTAAAGTCCACAAACTTTCCGCTAAAGTCCACAAAATGACCTCCGCTAAAGTCCACAAAAAAACGCCGTTAAAGTCCACACAGCTCTTTTCTTTGTTATTGAAAAAATAATTCTTTTCTTTTTATCCCGGTATTATAGTAAAAAGCATGGACTTTTGTTCTTGGCAGTTTTTTCTTATCGATCTGATTTATATTTTAATAAATGAAGATTAGATGTATCTGCAGAAGATTTTGATCCTCATAATTTGATCTATCATGTATTGTGAATTTTTGTGAATCAACATTTATGATTTTGAAAAAGAGCAGTCTAATGTCGCTACAAGGCAGCACTCGCACCCGCAAAGTGGAAAGGAATTAATATAAGTAGCAAACTTGTTTTTCAATCCACTATGAATAAATTTGTTTAAACTACCATTTATGAAAAGTTATCTGGTTCTATCTATAAACATAAGATCGAAACCCATTCAGTTTCTGTCATGCTTCCCAGCAGCAAAAACGGTCCATAAGCCTCAAAGATAGACTTCAAACCATAATGTTCACGTTTGAAATCACAATGATAATAAATTTTAAAATTCCAGAATATTTTGTGGTGCTAAGCAGATTTCGTTCACTGATTGGTTTGTATGTTTGTTTGGTTTGCTACAAGAAATAGATATTTGTTTGAGAATGTGTTGAAGACGATTTGAAAAAAAATGTGTGGATGCTCTTCATTGTGTTTTACCAATGACGAGTAATAGAATTAAAGGTTTTATTTCAACCATGATATATGTATATGTTGTAGGGTACTGTGAAAACAATTTAAAGTTGTTAGTTTGATTAAAACACAGCCCTAATGGAAATCGGTTAAACTTGCATAAACTAGATTTAAGATTTAGATGTGAAATTCATCAGACTATAATACCAATCATTTTTATAGAGTCCTTTACACAGGAATTGAACCTGTCCCAAGTCAGAAATTCAGTGGTGTCGTGTGTTATGTGTAACATATTTGTTTTTCGTTCATTTTTTTGTACATAAATCAGGCCGTTAGTTTTCTCGTTTGAATTGTTTTACATTTGTCATTCGGGGCCTTTTATAGTTGACTATGCGGTATGGGCTTTGCTTATTGTCGAAGGCCGTACGGTGACCTATGGTTGTTAATTTCTGTGTCATTTGGTCCCCTTGTGAAGAGTTAAATCATTGGCAATCATACCACTTCTTTTTTTTTGATATTGAACAACAACTTTACTTTCGGTTAACCAGTTAAAGAGTTCGAACGATGATCCGAGTAACCTGATGAGCAAAACTGTTGAATTGACAACACGAAAATATAGTATCAATGACAGGAAAGGTGATCAACATAATTTTTTGTGTTTTATGAGAATTGATAATAAACAAAAACGTAAGAAATCAAAATTTAATAAACGTCAGGAAATTCTGTACAATATATACATAGATCTTAAACGTTTTAAACCTCGGGAAGCATGTAATTTTAAGGTTGTATCGCTCCCTGAAATAGCTGGAGGGGAGGGCATGATACATCACCATGACCCAATCTTCCTATGCTTATGTTAAGTAACAATTTAATTAAATCTAAAAAATCTTCTTCATACATTCTTTGTCGAATTTGTTGTATTGGCATGTCTTTCAACAGCAACATCAAAAAAATGTGTGGACTTTAACGGTGTTTTTTTGTGGACTTTAGCGGAACTTGTTCTTGTGGACTTTAACGGCGTTTTTTTGTGGACTTTAGCGGAGGTCATTTTGTGGACTTTAGCGGAAAGTTTGTGGACTTTAGCGGAAATTTGTTGTGGACTTTAGCGGTGTTGTGGACTTTAGAGGAATTGTGGACTTTAACGGTGCCACATCTGCTCTTCTGTATTTTGGATTTTTTTCTTTTTCATGTTGCAGATTCAGATGCTAAACATGGGCTGTGTTTTAATTGGGAAATGAAAAACATATATACATGTACACAAAATGTATATAAATTGACATGTAAGTACATAATGCAGTTACTATAAGATGCGCAATATAATTACGCATCTTACAATAACTACATAACGTACAACAACTTACAGTTTTGAAAACCTTAGCCACTGCCCTGTTTAAACATTTTATCTGTTGATATGTGTATTTGTTCATGATTGCTGCTGTTCTTTTGACGTCTTCAGGTTTAACAACCAGTCCGTTCTGTCGTAAATCAGTAACTATGTCATCAATTTGTTGAGTAAAAATCTGAAAGAGAGGAGTTTTGTATGAGACTAAAAATATTCAAATATATATATTTAGAAATAGACAGATGTAATGGTTCGTATCGAGCATCACAACAATAATACCCCCCCCGCCCCCTCTCTATTTTCTAATTGAAAAATAAAAAATAAAACATTTAAAGTACCAAGTTCATATTAAAATATTTTTTATTCGCAGAACATCTCAAATATCATAACGATAATAAATCTTCGGCAGTATAATCAGTTGTTTCAGTTTTCCAAAATTTTTGGACCTTTAATACTGCTCCCTTCAAGATTGGTTGAAACACGCATAAAGTATGCAATGCATTGTAATTAGCATCAGTGTGTCATGGTGTAAAATTAGATTATTTTATCTCTAAAGGCAAAGGGTCAATTTGTAGGAACATTTTTGGACATTTAACATACATCGGTTAGAAAATATAATATCAAACAACTGTAAAAATTTTAGTATTTTGATTAATGAGAATGAATGCAGTGATATTTGTCAAACATCATGAACATGTCACTGCAATTTTGAACTTGTTATTTTCTTCAATGTTTCATCTAAAATATTTCAAACACTTCCCCCCACTATCAAGTGGATGTTACTGCTGAAGTATCGCAGTTTTCCACACATTTTTTTAGATTTATAAATACCTGCTTCAAATCTACTGGTTTACCAAACAAACAAAGAACCAGCTCTATCACGTGTATTTCTTCGTCCAATAAACTGTATGTGTCTAGTACTGGCTGAGATTTTGAAGATTCACAGTACAAGGTGCGGAAATAACTGCTGAGCGATCTCAAGTTTTTATGCATATCATGCAATCGCTTTTCATACTGTTTTTGGTTAACTATGTTCTCAGTCAGTAATGAATCCCGTCCATGTAAAAGGGCATGTTTTTGGTGTTTTTCTACAGATCATAAAAAAAAATTCTGAGTAAAGTGTCGGAAATAAACAAAAATTGGCGAAAGCTGTAACTAATAGCAGGTTATTTGCGAATTATTCAAGTCTGCATACAGATTTTGCGTCATGCCTTTTCAAACTAGTTAATACACCAAATTTGTTTCATTACACGTTTCATGTATATTCAAAAAGATCTTCAGAAACTCTCTCTGAAAAATATTTCTATATTTCCAGAATAATCGTAAGCATAATGGATTATTGTAATATAAGACTATCGATTTTGCAAGAAAATAACAACAAAATGGATAACAGGAAAGGATAAACAATGACACACTGAATAGTGGTGAGGTTAAACCGGTTTTATGGGTACCCAAACCTCCCCCATATCTATCATGACAGTCTGATGTATAAAATATACTATAAAAGCCAATACAGTATGAATACCAACAAGGTTACGCTACGCTTGCTAGAACTGAGTTAGACAGTACATAATTTAGATAGCAGGGTCAGAATTTGTTTAGTCTATTATATGCAATTGAAAGGTCAAGCAAACATCAATGTCGATTATGCGTGAACATGACAAAAAAATAATGCATATATGGATTCTACCATTGTTTTGAGTGGATTACGATATCTCTCCACTCTCGATAGTTAAATTTTCGCATTTTAAAACATGAGGCTTGCCGAGAGTGGAGAAATATCGTAATCCACGAAAAAACAATGGTCGAGTCTTTTTCTCCAATGATTCTTCCGAAACTAATTTGTGAGTACCCATCTTGCCCCTCAAAGAAAATTCCAATCAATTAATACGCCGCCCTCATCACTCACCTATTTGAAATTGACAATTAGTAGCAGATAAAATAACAATAAATAATTTGAATATTTATAATATAAGTATGGTAAATAGAAAAGTAACAACAGTGACATTACATTTCCAATTACAGTTTAATTAAAAGTAGTACCGGCAATACATAACAGCCAATCAAAACGCTAGAAAAAAATAAACCACACGTGGGATAAATTTATTTACACAACCGGTCCAGAATAGCTAGAACATCACAGGACTTGGAGAAACATATATCTATTATTTACTTATGTGTTTTTACGTCTCCTTTTATTCGCAAGGTTTATTTTAATTTAACTTATATATAATTAGTATATTTTAATTAGTATATAATTATTTTACTTTGTGTAGATTTAAGTATTGCTATTCTTCCTCTAGCTCTTTGAATCTCAATGTCTCTCTCAGGAATATTTTTATTCAAACATTCCTGGATGTGAGTCATTATTTGGTAGGCGTCTCCTAGTTCTACTATATTCTTCAGATTTTTTCGTCTGATTTTCTGTGAGCATCTCTGCAATATATAATATATTATAAAATGAATTCCCCTGACTTTAACCGTAAAATTCCTAACATTTTAAATGTCACGAACTTTTATATAAGTATGAAAAATCTAATAACAAATCAACCATATATCAAAATAATCAATCAATTTATGAATAGATTATAAATCTACAGTGCATGTAACATTAAAGGTTACACTCTCAAACACTGCTAAATATCAGACTTCTGCCTTCACTTAGACCGTATCAGGGACACAGGGCCGAATAGATAAACTTGGAGATATATCCGAAGAATTATTCTTTGATGCAAGGAAAATATTGAAACTTTTGAAAATTAAAGTTAACAAATTGTAAATATTTGGATATGTTGGCAGGGTATCACGTGTATGTTTTGCACTGCTTTCCCTATATGGTTTGGGCAATACATTTTTTATCATTTTATTTCTTAATCTGCTCTTTAATTTTCCGTCTCTTGTTTCGTTTTAGGCACTAAACAATATAGTCATGTATGAGGGTCTGGACGGTGAACATAAAATTCTGTACTTCGTTTAATATTATTAATATAGTATTTTCTATATTCAGTAAAATAATTGCTTATTCTGTAAAATATTGTGAGATTGAATTTTTTAGATTAGAAATTCAAAATTGAAAAGATGAATTGAATTAAAGCGTAGTTTTGTTACGGTCTAAGGTGCAGATGACAAGTATGTTTTTGAAAAAAAAATTATTTAAAGTATTTACCAAAATTATTAATTCTATGAAATAAAAGTCAATTTTCTTTATTCTAAACAATTTGTTATTCTGTATTCCGAAACCCAATCCAGACCATAAAATTTTAGAATACACCAGCCTCACAATTAGATATGTTCGCATACTTTTAAAGTACAGAACTATATTATCAAATAATCAAGACTAACCTTACCTCTATAAAAATTACTGGAACTGTTCTATAAATCAGGACATAGTAACATGCTGTAGTCCAGTTAACTTCATCTTGGCTGGTCAGGATTTCTAGCATATAATGTCCAGGACTGTCTACTTTTGGAAGGACAATCATAGCTTGTCTAGAGGTCCTCGTTTGTGATATTGTACATTCTACAGCTCGAATTTCTGTATCCTCCTTCTCCATATCTTCAATGGATGGACTGGTGAGAAGATTAGCTTTAACGCTGAAAGGTTCTGATATTTTATAACCAATGTGAAATTTGATTTTCACAGTTTTGCTCGTATCAGAACGAATTATTCCCTTGGGTTGCAAAGGTGCAATTAGTCCAGCTAGTGCAGTTGATGGACCCGGTCCTATTCCAAGAAACCCGGGGTCAATAAGAAGTGGAGTAGGATTTGGGTGACACTGATTACAAACAATAAGAAATTCACATATGGCCTGTAAAGCACTATTACATCGACCACCATAGAATACAATTTTGTATGTTCCTTCAACCGGAAGTGAAATGTAACAAGCCCATGACTCTTCATTTCTAACCATCATTAAATATTTTTGCAAACGATTGTGTTCAATGGTTACTGATTCTTTATCGATATTTATCAAACTCAAGTCAAACCAGAGCACTAAATCGTTTGTGAATTCTGTTGTTCCATAAAACGTTATAGTGACCCTGCCATTGTCAGAATATAGTTTATGCTTCCTTCTGCTAGTCATTCGTAAGTCCATACTCCACCATGCGTGATATACAAACATTTGTTTTACGAACTGTTTTTCTGTAATTGGTTCCGGAAGTAACTGCCATTTGGAATCATCAGGCAGAAACTCGTAAATGAAATTATCCGGTTTCGGATTTATATAAAAATCGAATATCGATTCTTTAATTGTCTCAATATCACTTTCAATAATTTCTTTAGAAGTGGATTTTTTCCAGTGTTCCGGTATTTTACCAGATAGTGATTTACATATTCGGTATGGATGGACTATTTGCCAATTTTCATTTATCCAAACCACAGTCCATTCTGCCGGATTTACATCTTCTGAACCAGACGTTCTACATATACCCTTTATTCTTTCACATTTAATTCCAGCAGACCTATAGGTATAAGAAATAGTAAACTTATTTGGAGAAAAGAAAATTAAGTTTTAAAGACAGCAATCTAATGGTCATCGTTAACATATGTTATGTGTTACGCTACACGCAGAACATCCAAAAGCGTAAGATAAGTTTATCGTTCACAAATGAAATAACGGCTGGCTGTAACCAAACAACACGAAATAATGTATAAAATGAGTTCAAAATTGCTAGACTTCCGATATAAGTTACCAACACCAATTATACACTTACCAACAAAGAAGAATGAATACGGAAGTATATGTACTCAAATTCTTCTTTAAAAGGTTCATCAATTCATCCGGTGATTTGGATTCACTTTCTGTTTGATGTTTAATAGCCGTACCCTTGCATTCCGGAATCTCAAGACCACCTAACCATATTAGGAATGATCGTATCAGTAATTGGTCTCTGTTCTTTTGGTCCAGCAGTGGTTTTTCAAAGTACTCTAGCAGATCTTTGAAACTCTTTAAAACGGAATTTGGAACCTATAACATATATAACGACATTTAATTTAAGACAAGTCAAAATAATTAGTTTGCAGTACATGTTGTTTTAGCTACCTTATCTGTTTTTATTAATATTGCTTTTCAAGTTTAAATCTGGCGTAATTCGTGTAATGTTTTTAAAAATTGCATCACTTGCTTCGTTTGTAAGATTTTTCATCTTACTACAACTGAAATTCATCGGACTATTCCACTTGCAACGTGACAGGTTCGATTATGAAACAGGGTAGTCCCTCCCCCTTTCCGAGAACCTTACGTCACTGCAGACATGGCAGATTTTATGACAGCCTAGGTTACAGCAGAATTATTTTATTTTTCATTTCGTCATTTCACTCATATTTCTGGAGATCATATTAAAAAACTTAACGTCAAAATCACGATTACGACATCAGGTGGTTAAGATCCAGATTTGTTTTATATATGCAACATTATATGTCTTGATACCGTTTTAATAGAATATTCTATTAGATTTGTAGAGTTTTGCATTTCGTGTGTTTTATTGCCATATCCATTAATGATTTCGTTTGCCTTTGTATATTTTTAATGGCAGAAAGAAAATTAGAGCCTTTGAAAACGACATTCTGTTTTACAATTGTACCTGTTTTGCATAACGATCTAGATCTTTCAGTGAGATGGGCTGTATTCGGTTCAATTCATCATCACTCTGTAATTAAATTTACCCAGACTTTCAATAATGTAAGTTCAAAAACAAAAGAATAGAAGGTTTTGTTGGTCTATTTTAATTGTAGTATATCAGGAAAACGTTTGATACGGGTATAAAATAATTTAAAATTGATGTTACTGTATAAATTATTTAGAAAACTACTTTTGTAATAATTTCTCTGTTAGCATTTTCAAGAAGAAAGTAAATTATAAATTATGAAAAGAAATAAGGGATTCGTTGCGTTAAAATTGATAATAGCTCTAAAATCTGACACAATCAGGAAACCTGACCGAGTAGTGTACCACCTTGAGTAAAATACCTAACTTTTGTGTAAATATACAATGTATATATAAAACATGTAAAAGGCGGACCCTCTGATACAGACATTGGAAAATAAAGAAATATTCTTTAATATATACGAGATAGCAAGAATAACCAAAGTAATATTGGAATAAAACAAAGGGAAACTTATTTGTACATATTTTATCGTTGTCATCGTAAGGTTTTAACTTAATGCACCGGAAACACCACTGTCGACATTTCGTTTCTTTTTTTTTTTTTTTTGGGGTGGTTTTACACAGAACTTTCAACTCTTTCTACTTTGTCGTGCCAGGAAGTTTTATTGATGGAGAAAACCTTCATTACCCCTAGAAAACACCTATCTTCAGTATAAAAAATGGCTATTATTGTCAGTTCAGTTTTGATTCAAAGACAATTCGCGATTGCAATAATTTATATTTGAACTTACAAGGCAATTTATTCAAATGGCCTCATATGTTTTAAATGTGGAACGATTCTCATACCTCATCTCCTGAGAAAATCTCCGGATCCAAATCAGTGTCAGAATGATTTTCTGGTTCTGATGGCCAGACTACATCCAATACGTGAATCGAAGGTGAAAATGCTTCGTTAATGATACTAGCACAAACCCCCATTAGACTGTGTGGTCACCAGAAAAGTTTCTTCACGTCATATTCCCTACCAGAGAGGTGACTCGCAAACGTGGGAGATTGTTTTAAAAATATGCAGCGACAAATGCTGTTTTATATTCATTGCTTTAATCTTATTCCTTAGAATTATACATGTAAACCTTCAGAGACCAAAAAAAACAACTATAAACGTCACCAAATTTAGGAATTTAAATGCACATATGTAATAAGACGGGTAGGAGAAAAGGTCAACCATGATATATACAAAATCAATAAATGCCACTTAATCGAAAGATCGTTAGAAAAAAATCCATCTTACAAAAAAACATGTTAAAACAGTTGAAATTGGTAGGTTTTTAAATTTCTATCGCATTAATATTTAATATATTGTGAGATTATTGTACAAATTGCAAAAATTTAACCATTGAGACAATCACAAATCTTTGTGTACCTTCACTTAGGGAGCAACCATTGAGACAATCAAAAATCTTTGTGTACCTTCACTTAGGGAGCAACCATTGAGACAATCATAAATCTTTGTGTACCTCCACTTAGGGAGCAACCATTGAGACAAGCATAAATATTTGTGTACCTTCACTTAGGGAGCCACTATTTGATTTTTATGGGGGCTAAGTCAGGGTTTTGGCAAAGTAAAAAGACAGGATCATAGTAGGTGTGAAAAAATGCAAGGACCTGTGGCAATCAGGAAATGTTTGGGTTCAGATGAAAATAAAATTCTAGACCGCAATAGCAGCCGAAAAAAAACAATACAGGACCAAAATTTCGACGAAAATTTTAGACATGATCAAACATTTGATCCTAGCACCCCCCCCCCCCCACCCTTAATAAAAATCAAATGATTACTCCCTTACACCAAGAGATATATATACAACTATTTGGAAAACACACTCTCATGGGCAATTCAAACGTCTATTAAATTATTACCATCACCTCAAATTTGGCTGCTACAACTTTGGTTTTCTCAATGACGACCTGTTTTTCCTTGAGGTCTTCATGCTTTTGGAATGTCCTTTGATAATCCGCCTCCGATACAGTTGTCTATAAAGGAATTCAAATTACTCTAAATTCTGACAGCAGACTCAAGGATTATCTTAGGAAGAAAGAAGCCTCAAGCTGACTAAATCATTTAATTATTTGTTTATGCAACTCGTGACCGCATCAGGACAAGTAATCAGGATCCAAACGTGTAATCCTCGTTGTTCGTAGCGGCCTTCCTTCGGGTGTACAGCAGTTATATTTGAAGGTAAGCTAGCGCAGCGAAAAAATATTTCACCAGGGTAACAGGTTACAGGACAAGTCGTCCCCAAGACAAAATGATTCAGGAGCGTTAAAACAGCGAGTATAAATTCCGAATGACCAAAATGCAGACAGAGGCAAATTGTGCGAACTCCAACGAAACAAACAAATACTACTGTATTAAACTGGTTATTAGACTTGAAGCTCTCCAGAGTAGGTGAGGTGAACAAAAAAAAAAACTTTTTTCGATGTAAAATATTCCAAGCTGATTTTTTTTTACATAGCTACAGCAGGCATACAGTTTCTATCTAAATTTAAATTGTAAAAAGTATACAACATGTTTACTTACTTTATCAGATTGTTCAACATTTGTCTCTGACGATTCCTTTTCTTTGTTATTATTTGATTGTTGAAGAATAATCGATTTTCTTTCCTTTATTCTTTCATAATACTCTGTTTTCCCGACATCTTGTGTGCAGGCGTTCAGTGTTTTGTCTGGTGGATTTGGATTCTCTGGGAGGTCATGTTGCTCAAGGTTGTTTTCTACGCTTTCTGGTGGTGTTGACTCGATGGTCCTATTTTGTTGCTCATAGCTGTTCTCTGGTGTAGGTCTAGTTGTTCTGTAAGGTTGCTTATTGCTCTTTGTGTGATTTGGTTGTGTATTTACTTCAATCTGCAATTTGATTTGAACTTAATTAAGGATTCTCGCTGGTCATGTTTTGGTCTTTTTGTCAGAATTTCGGAATCCTCGGGTTTTATCCATTTCTTAAACATGAAATTTTTTGCCCATGAACTCCCACTTTTTCTTTTATAATTCAATCATATATACCGTAAAATGGTATTTGACAAAATTTTATGAAATCCTTTTATTATTTCATACATTTTTGAGAGACTAAAGTTGTCAATGCAAAGACAATAAAAAATCCAGAGAAAACCCATTTCCTGCAAATTTTCAAGGTCTCTATAAAATGAGCACCTAAATTTTTTTCTTGCTTATTTGTTTACTATTCATATGTTCTCTAAAACTAAAACACCTATTTCAGATCCTATTTATTTCATATTAGACCAGCGATCATCCTTAAGCATGAATCTCCATGTTTTTGTAAATTTCATGCTGGCATCAATTCTTATAGACCTATACAGAATTTTGTAAATGACTGAGTTATCCTAAAAACATCTATTTGTTTCTGAAACTTCTTACAATTTACATATAAATGAAAAGAAATTTACATGATTATGTTGTATACTTCAATTTTACAATTTCTCATTACAACACACGAAGGAATGTCGTGTATTATAATCCCTGACTATTAAAATTACTAGGATCAGATGTTTAAAGATTACATGAAATCCTAAATTGCCACACGGGGCTAGTTATACATGTGGTCTAAATACTTTGTCGCAACTTCCGCAGGTCGCTTTCCAGACAACAATGAAATTGCTGGTCCGAGCCCGCTGGTGCTTTTGTACCGTCAAAAATTAGCTAGTTGCGCTTAGAGTGGTTTCAAACCCAAATTTGAGTCAATCTAAATTAATTACATTATTATACAAAGAAACCTTAAAACCAAGAGAAAATACTTTTTTATTTACATCTCATCATTTTTTTCTAACTTGCATGACTTATTAAAACGTTATCGTATTGTCTTAGAACAGAATGTTTAATTTTTGCAATAATTTGTATATTATAGTACCTTGACTTCGGATTGGCGTTCGCTATCAAGCGCGGCTTCTATGCTTACTTCGGAGAAGCTATCGTCTTCGTCCTCGTCGTCTTCCTCCTCAGTATCATCACCACCCCATTCATCTGTTGACGAGACTATAACATCTTCCAGTTTCATCGAAGATGAAAAAATCCGATTCATCGCACTTGCTACGCTACCCATTTTCTGGAATGTTTCCTTTTTTTAAAACTTTATTTTTTTTAAATAAAAGGTGTCTTTTTAATTTCCCCTTTTTCTGTCTGTTTCTAGAAATGAGAATTTCCACATTTATAAGGTATATATTTAAAATTTGAACATGTATGGATTATTCATAATTAATTCCCCTCTTAGGTTTATTTATTCTAGAATTTTTAATTTGAAGTACACAGGACTAGTAATTAAAAAACTCTACCCGGTCTGGTATACTTAATAGAAAAACTAATACATTTTACAAAATTAATTTACAAATCAAATTAAAGATAAAAATGCTAAAATCGACACGTTCCAAAACATAAGGTGAGTATGTGTTAGATGTGATTTTCATCTTACCAAAATATTTCATGTAAACTTAATTAAATTTTGACACCAAAAGCTTCAAATGTGTAAAAACAATTTAAATGAAGATCGTTATTGATTTGCAAGTAGTGGTCACCTTGTATGTATTGATTACTGTGAAGATGATATATGGTAAAAACAACTGGTATTAAATATTTCATTTGATAAATTTCGAAATTTTTTTCCTCCAATGTTTTGGCCACGAACGCACCTGGTGAAAATTAATCCAGAAATTCCCATAGTATGCACAAAATTTGATTTCCCAGTTTTTATTTCGTAAAATAAGAACTATTTGTAATAGGTTCTAGATTTTAGCAAAACCCAATTATATCATATATTTTTCATCTCTCAAGAAAACCTGGTCTTTATTAAACATAGTATAAATGAATCTATGTTTGAAACACAGTATGAATAGAAGCAAGAAACTCCTATAACGATAAAGGACTTCTTTGAAAAACGACGAGCTGAGATAACCACAATTCTCCATAACATCCGTAAGAAGGTTTTGCAAAAATTCTCAATCTGTTAATTCAATGCAGTTTGAAATAGAAAAAAATTCAAATCGTCTAATGTAAATACAATGATACGATCATATTCGCGGATTCTATAGAGAATAGTTTAGCGACTTATGAATTAATTTGTATGGGAGATCTAACGAAATCCGCTTTGAGGTCACATGTGACTGAACTGGAACTTATGAATTTATAATGACATGCAAATGAGTTGACTTCCTATCAGTAAGCCAATCAAAAAAGTTTATGAATTCTGGGGACTGACGATTTCTTCGTTAATAAAATGAGTTACATCCCTTTACCACACGATCAACTTACAAGATCGCCTAAGCCGCAATTTCATTGGTCGAACAGGACACACCTACGAGGTCACTCACATGTGACCTCAAAGCGGGTTTCGTTGGATCTCCCACGCGACATATCAGAAAACGGGAGCGATGAGAGATCGGTTTTTAATTAGATTTTAAAATAGAATCATGAATTTGTTCCGTTTAACAGCAAGATAAGAATATTCGGTGGAATTAAAGAAATTTATCATGTTTGTGTATGGTAGCGGCTCGGGGAAATTCACCAGCCTCTCAGCCAGTTTTTTTGGCAAATACCACGCACAAACAAGATATATTTCTATAAAAGTAGTGTTATATTTTTAAAGTAAATATTTTGTATTATCAAGAATCAGAGCAGTCCTGGTCCACGACTGCTTTTAAGAAAAGTTTATTTCAGATTCAGTGGGGTATTTTTTTTTGTAGTGTTACAAAAAGAATTTACTGAAACTTTAAGTTGGGATTTCTTATTTACTGTAAATTCGGAAATTTTCGCGTGCACTTATTATTGCGATTTTCTACCCAACGCAGAATTGCGAGGTTAATTTATTGCGATGAAAAACAAAGGTTTTACTATTGCGATCGGAGATCGAGTTAAAATTGAAATTGGAGGTTTTATTAAAGTAATTGTTTTAATTAATGGGATTAAAAATATTAAGATTCAAAATGTTATATATATAATAGCTGTGAAAACAAAGTGTCTACCAATTAACCTGTCTCCAGATGTCGGCAATCAATGACCAGAAACTTACCTGAGTAAATGAAAACAAGGGAGTTTTTAATATTGCGATGCTAAACCGATCGCAAATTTCGCAATGAATAAAAACGTCGCAATAATTTCCATATTTACAGTATTTAAAATCCTGACTGTTACAAGAACTGCTATAGACTATGACTGGTTATATAACTGTTCTAGACCATGACAGATTAGAGCTGTTCTAGATCATGACAGCTTAGAGCAGTCAGGATTCTATTCTAGAGCACTT
This sequence comes from Mytilisepta virgata, assembly GCA_028015205.1. Classification (NCBI taxonomy): domain Eukaryota; kingdom Metazoa; phylum Mollusca; class Bivalvia; order Mytilida; family Mytilidae; genus Mytilisepta; species Mytilisepta virgata. Next base: position 25,431,808 of record CM051511.1, read on the forward strand.
CTAAGCAGTCAGCAGAAGTAAGTGAGAGGTTATGTCTGCACCTAACTGTATTTATCTACTTTTTGTAACCATGACCAAATTGATTGGTCAGGATCCCGGGGGAAAGGAGACATTCCACCAATTTTTTGTCACAAACGGCGTGGTTTTAGTAGATACATGTATTTTTAAAAGGATGAGAACTGATGACAATTGCGCTCCAGGAATGCCTCATTAACTACATGTATGTTTCTCTTCTTCACTGTTACTTTAGTTGTAATTGCCTTTTTAAATGCTGATATGAAATACCTCAAATTTTACATGCTTGGTTGTGCGTGTTTATTGACTTTTGCATAAATATGATTATCAACATAAATATATACGGAGTGACTGATGTGTCTAATTAAATTTGTTTCCAAAGGCTTGAACTATGCCGAATTCTGTTATTTGAATTGTAGTAACACCAGAAGTTTTTCATCAAGAAAATCACTTGATTTAACCTGGAATTTTGTAACTTTTTTTCTTTTTCCTTTGCGGGGGGGGGGGGGGGGGGGGGGGTTATGTAGTAATTATGTGGCTCCAGTATATTTATATATTTTGTTGGGCTGGTGTTTCATTAAGTCATATCCCACATATTACTGTGATCTATAAAATAATTAGCTAATTATACATTTAAATTTTAGCCCCTCTAAAATTTCAATCTTGTTCATCTTGCTTAATAAAAAATAAAATGATTTTTGATCCACAATAACTACAAGTTTTACTGTTGTTTAGATTAAAGAACACTATAAATACTTTTTGTGTATTTATTGAGTAAAATAGACATTAACCATGAAATTCTGACATGCAACTAATCAATCACAGAGTTAATAATTTGAGTGGTATACACATGATACGTGGTATATGACAAATGTAACTTTCATTTTTTATTCTAGGGTTTCATGTTAAAAGTCTGTGCTATTGTAAATCCCAAATTTTGATTTAAATGAACTCCGAGTAACATGCAATGTAGTACAAACTGATGTATAATCAGGACTCAAGCTAATTGAGGATGATAGGGTGAAGTGACTTCTCCCTCTAAAGCCGACAAGGAGAAGTGGAGAGAGAAAAGGGAGAAGTCGATGTACATTATTGAAAAGTAACATGCATTGAATGATGATAGAATAGAGAATGGAAACAGGAATGTGTCAAACAACAACCCGACTAAAGAGCAGAAAACAGCTCAAGGCTACCAATGGGTCGTCAATGCAGCGAGAAAATCCTGCACCCAGAGGTGGGCTTCAGCTGGCCATTAAACAATAATGCATACTAGTTCAGCAAAATGGAGGTCACACTAAACTCCGAAACATAAAAATGAACCAAAATTCCAAAATATAGTCTTATTCATATATTGAAGAAATTCTGTTTCAATACACCTTTCTGAATTTACAACTATGTACAAGCACTCAGCAAACCAATCTTCCAAAAATGTGTACAACCTAGTCAACGTACAAATGTAAAGACTTCTGCAGTTCAAAAAACCTAACCATTACTTCATTCACTTCCCCTTCTTTTTCTCATTATCACTATGGTCCAAGTCGTGCATGTGACAACCTAAATGGTTATAGCAGTATAAGTTGTTGCACCATATCTGTTCTGGTATAAATATTATTTCAATTGTTATTAGAAACAAGAGTGGACACACTAAATGTCTCGCCTGAGAATGCACATGGACACAGAATAACGATTATCTGATACCCAACATTGCAGGTCAAAGGAAAAAGGGTTAAAAGAAATAGTAATGGTCAGGCGATAATTTGTCTGAAAAATTATATGCATGTCATTTAAAAATGTGCCCAAGGCTAGTTGACAGGTCTCAGACTGGTACATGCATGTACCCACTAACAATATTGCTACACGTAGCCATTTGTCCCCCGCTGCAGAGAAAAATCGAAGCCCCACAAGATATACAAAATGTGTATTATTGAAATGGCGGCAAGTACATGTGGTGATTAACAATCCTACAAAATCTGAACAAAATCCAATCAGCTGTCTCAGAGGAGTTGCATCCATAAAGTGTTCGTATAGTGTCACATTAACAAAAACGTTAAAGTCCCATAACTCCCCTAAAATTTATTGAATCAAAATCGTGGTTCCATAGGATCAAGTACATATGGTGACTAGCAGTCCTACAAAAATTTAACAAAATCATATTAGGGGTCTCAGAGGAGTTGCGTCCACAAAGTGTTCCTATAGTGTCACATAACAAAAAAGTTAAAGTCCCATAACTCCTGTAAAATTTGTCGAATCAAAATCGTGGTGCGATAGGATCAAGTACATGTTGTGACTAACAATCCTACAAAATTTTAATGAAATCTGATCAGCAGTCTCAGAGGAGATGCGTCCACAAGTAATTGTGATGTACGGACGGACTCGGACCATTACCAAGGCTACCTATGGGTCGTCAATGCAGCGAGAAAATTCTGCATCCAGAGGTGGGCTTCAGCTGGCCCTTAAACAATAATGCATACTATAGCAAAATGGAGGTCACATTAACTCCGAAACATAAGAATGAACCAAACTTCCAAAAAATAGTCTTATTCAGTTATTGAAGAAATTCTGTTTCAATACACCTTTCTGAATTTACAACTATGTACAAGCACTCAGCAAACCAATCTTCCAAAAATGTGAACAACATAGTCAACGTACAAATGTAAAGACTTCTGCAGTTCAAAAAACCTAACCATTACTTCATTCACTTCCCCTTCTCTTTCTCATTATCACTATGGTCCTAGTCATGCATGTGACAACCTAAATGGTTACAGCAGTATAAGTTGTTGCACCATATCTGTTCTGGTATAAATATTATTTCAATTTGTTTTAAGAAACAAGAGTGGACACACTAAATGTCTCGCCTGAGTATGCACATGGACATAGAATAATGATTATCTGATACCCGACATTGCAGGTCAAAGGAAAATTGGTTAAAAGAAATAGTAATGGTCAGGCGATAATTTGTCTGAAAAATTACATGCATGTCATTCAAAACTGTGTCCAATGCAAGCTGACAGGTCTCAGACTGGTACATGCATGTACCCACTAACAAGATTACTACACGTAGCCATTTGTCCCCTGCTGCAGAGAAAAGTCGAAGCCCCACAAGATATACAAATGTTTATTAGTCAAATGGCGGCAAGTACATGTGGTGACTAACAATCCTACAAAATCTGAACAAAATCCAATCAGCTGTCTCGGAGGAGTTGCATCCACAAAGTGTTCGTATAGTGTCACATTAACAAAAACGTTAAAGTCCCATAACTCCCCTAAAATTTATTGAATCAAAATCGTGGTTCCATAGGATCAAGTACATATGGTGACTAGCAGTCCTACAAAAATTTAACAAAATCATATTAGGGGTCTCAGAGGAGTTGCGTCCACAAAGTGTTCCTATAGTGTCACATAACAAAAAAGTTAAAGTCCCATAACTCCTGTAAAATTTGTCGAATCAAAATCATGGTGCGATAGGATCAAGTACATGTTGTGACTAACAATCCCACAAAATTTGAACAAAATTTGATCAGCAGTCTCAGAGGAGTTGCGTCCAAAAAGTGTCCCTATAGTGTGAAATTCAGAAAAAAATTAAAATCCCATAACACTCGTAAAATGTGTCGAATCAAAATGGCGGTGCAATAGGATCAAGTACATATGGTGACTAACAGTCCTACAAAATTTTAATGAAATCTGATCAGCGGTCTCAGAGGAGATGCGTCCACTAGTAATTGTGATGGACGGACGGACTCAGACCATTACCAAGTCCCTCCGTTGTGACGTGCGGCGGACAAAAACTATACCGACTAGAGGTAGGGGCTGTCAGAATGACAGCTATACCCGCGTCCCACATTTATTTGTAAACAAACATTCTTAACATTTTCAGTTTCAATTGCATTACAGTTTGCATCTGTAACAAATAACCTGTGCAGAGATATATCACAACCCAATTTTACTGTAATCTAACTTTTTGGCCCTTTAAATCCTCAAAATGCAAAATAAAAGCATGCTAATCATTACAGTTTGCATTTGTAACAAATAAACTTTTCACAAATATATAACCACCCACTTTTACTATAATATAACTATTTGGACTCTTTTAGGGACCTATAGCCCCTTAGACTGAAATTCGCAAATTTCTTCAATTTTTTTTCTTTAGATAAAATTTTAGTAATTATGCTCTTTTTCTGTTTTGGCCCTTTTTGGTCCCACCCACCCCCTTTTAAAAAATTTGGAATTCCGAAACCTTATTGTGCATCTACAGTTGGAAAGGAAAGCAACAATATGGCAACAATAAAAATGGTTTGAATTCAAAAATGAAAGGAGTTCACGTCACAAGGCTCTTTGTATAATTTTTCCCTTTTTGGTCCCTCCCAGGCCCTCCTTTAAACATTTGGAATTCTAAAACCTTACTGCGCTTCTACAGTAAGTAAGCAACAATATGGTACAAAAACAAAAAAAAATTGGTAAAAATTCAAAAGTGAAGGAGTTTGCGTCACTAGAAAGTGTGACAGATGGACGACCGCAACGACAATGAAAGTTGGGGTATAAAAATGGTGGGTCTTATTAATACATTTAGTACATTTGTTGAGAAATGAACTTATTTGTAAAAATGTGACAAGAGTCACTCAAACCTAAAACTGAGGTCAATTTGGTTATAGGTATATATACAGCTACAGAAAAATGGACTTAATAATGAAAACGTGATTCAAGTCTGAAATTCAAGTCACGGTCTCAGACAGCTATGTACCCACCAAGCACTATCTATAGACCAAATATGGTTGGTCAATTGCAATGTATTGCAATTGCTGAGAAATGGAAATTATCCCAAAACATGAAAAAATCAGGCAAGCATGATATAGAGGTCAAAGGTAAGGTGTCAGATGTTAAAGTGGTATACCCACTAGGAACTGCTATCAACCAAATACTGTGGGTCTAGTTCCAAATGTAGTACAGTTGCTGAGAAATAGACTAAATCATGAAAATGTATATTAAGTCACTCAAACATGAAATTCAGGTCATATTCAGCTGACAGGTGTTAGACTTGCATGTATCCACTTAGAACTATCTACAGAAAAATTATGATGGGCTTAGGTAATACAGTTGCTGAGAAATGAACTTAACCTCAAAAATGTAACACCAGTCAATCAAGCATGAAAATGAGGTCAAGGTCAAGGTCAAGAGGCAGGTGTCAGACATGTACCCACTAAGAACTATCTATTGACCAGATATGTTGGCTTAGGTATTACAGTTGCTAAGAAATGGAATTAATCACGAAAATGTGACACAGGTCACTCATCCATGAAATTGAGGTCAAGGTCAAAAGGCAGGTGTCATACCAACATGTACCCAGTAAGAACTATCTATTGACCAAATATGGTTTGTTTAGGTATTACAGTTGCTGAAAAACAGACAATCAAGAAAATTAGATGAAAGTCACTTTCATGAAATTGAGGTCAAGGGCAAGAGAAAAGTTTAAGACTGGCATGTACCCTCCAAGAACTATCAATAGACCAAATACAGTGGGTCTAGATATTACAACTTCTGAGAAATGGACTTGAGCTGTTTTCTGCTCTTTGGTCAGGTTGTTGTTTCTTTGACACATTCCCCGTTTCCATTCTCTATTCTATTAACCAAGAAAATATGACAAAGTCACTCAAGCATGAAATTGAGGTCAAGGTCCCAAGCCAGGTGTTAGACTGGCATGTACCCACTAAGAACTATCTATAGATCAAATATGGTTGACCTAGGTATTACAGTTGCTGAGAAATGGATTTAACCACAAAACAGGTTTTACATTTATGTTTATGAAATCAGTGAACCACGAAAATGAGGTCAGGGTCACAAGACAAGTATACTGCAGCAAACCTTATACGATAAGCTATCTGTGGACCATAAATCTTAATTGTAGGTATAATATGTGCAAAGTTGTTAAAGTTTTAAAAAATTTTACACCTAAGGAAAGTAATACCCATATCTTGCCCACTTTTTGTCACATGCGAGATAAAAAATGGCGGCTTCATTCTATTTTTTTTTACAGGAGTCACAAGTTTCCTTAAACCTGCTGTCATATTCATGATTTCAACCATGGAAAAGATTGATTAAATTCATAGGCATGAGTTCGTGCAATTGATAAAGACTAACTTAAAGTAAGGTAAAGTCAAACACTATAAGACAACTTTTTTGCCCAAATCATCCTGTAGCTAGAGCCCTGATAATAATTATTAACAAACAAGAATTGCTATATATATATATATATATGTATTATAATGTGCTATTCATAAATCACTAATTAGTTAAAATATTCATAACAACAACAAATACAACTAAATTTTACTAACAAATCAGTATATACAAACTTAAACGTCTCTGGTAGAATTAAAAGGCCATAACTCCAGTTACGGACATCCCAAGATGGAGGATCTTAATTCTTTCCAGTTACTTCTTTAACTAATAAGAAATATGTCTGTAACTCACTCAACGAAGTCTTGTCTTTACAAAAAAATAAAATGCAAACAACAATGAGTAACATTTATGACAGGCGTTAATTCATTTGACAAAGAGTAATGGACCCATTGTACATGTGTATATGTATTTGACTGAACATACAAGGTGTTAAACAATCAAATTCATTAAAAAATAAACCTACTAGAATTAGGATGTCCATAACGTATTACATCCTTTTCGAAGGAAATACTGAGAATGTTTTTCCTACATAAAGAAAACAAATGTGTTGTTTCTCACTCTATTAACATAAAATACCATATCACAAAATTTCAAAATAGAAGTGTTTCAGAAAAATACATTCTTACATGAGTTCAAAGACCGGAAAAACTTCAATGAGTTTTTAAAATTCACGTCTTTCCCAGAGTCAGGACACTGAATTTTAAAACCGAGTTGAGGATTTTTCAGTTCTCCACTTATGAAAGAGTATTAGTACCTACATCCTCCAAAGTCAGGGTTTTATATCTACGTTCGTTCCTACAAACCCCTGACATCACATATTCATATTTTAAGGGTCGGAAGTGAACAATTTTCATTGGTTACTTTTCTAGGTCAAAAGAGAATCCATTTGCGCCGTAGGTAGAATTTTCTAGGTCTCACACCAGGAGGCAATATTTTCGACCTGCAAAATATGAATGCGTGATCTCAGGGGTTTGTAGGAACGAAGGTCGACACAAAACCCTGACTTTGGAGGATGTAGTACCTATTTCTTCTTATTTATGGTATCATAGTGAATATGATGAATTGTAATTCACACAAGTTTTGGTGTGCAAATTTTACCTACAATCAAAGGAACACTGCAGGAAAAAAATTCAAGAATGAGTGGAAAACTAAAAATACATGTATATGAAATCTGATAAACAAAATTAATAACATATCCAATAGTATGTATTGATTGACATTATCATTAGCCTTTACTACAAATCCCCTGTTAACATTTGGTTGTGAATTCAACCCTGCTGAATATGGAGAGGTGTGTTTGACTCCAATCTAGGCTGACAAGGTTAAGCAATTTTCCTGGTGTAGGCTATCGGTTCTTTCTCAAATCTCCAGCTTCCTTCACCAATTAAAAATCCAAAAGTGGTATAGAACCCTAAAACGCAAAATAATTTTTTTTTATACTGAAACAAAAATTAATTTTGTCAAAGCACAAAGAGTGATGGTAAAAATTTGGCACATGAAAATTAAGACTGGATTCACTACGATGAATAGTTCATGGTGGTCCCTGCAAAGAATATGTACATGTACTTTGGTCTAATCATCATATTATTGGGTATCTATGTGTATAGTACTGATAAATGTTCTATAAAGAAATGTTATCAGTGAACAAAGGGCCACATTTAGGTTCTTAATTCTCTCTTTTAACTTCTTTTTCCCGTATGTAAATAAGTACTTTTTTTAATACAATAACCAGGAAAAAATCTACAAAAATACTTGACTGCTGAGAACTGAAACTGTCAGTGACTATTTACAACGAATCTAATACTTCATTTAAAATAACTTGAGAACTGAAACTGTCAGTCACTATTTACATGTACAACGACTCTGATACTTCATTTAAAATAACTTGAGAACTGAAACTGTCAGTCACTATTTACAACGAATCTGATACTTCATTTAAAATAACATTAACAGCATTCATAACACTCTCATTCTGAGTTAATTCTTGTCCTGCCTGACTTGATGCTGCTGAATCATGACCCATAAGAACATGCTGTTCCGCAAGAGCAAAATCGTGGAAAACAGCATTGCATTCACTGCAAAGGTACAGGGCTACATCAGCAGCTGGCTCTTGGGTAGGAATTTCAACCTGACCTTGAACATTTTGAACTTGTTCATCTTGATGTTGAATAGTTTCAGGGGTATTAATTAAGGCTGTATCCACGATGATTGATGTCTGCGGCTGTGTCGGAGTCAGCACTTTTTCAGTTACATTCTCAACCAGATTTCCAGTTTGCAAAAGAGTTCTGCCTGCCAAGCTTGAAATTTTTGTTGGACTTGTATATATAATGACATTCGTACCTGGCATTTGGTTAGTGTAACGAAGAACCCCTTTACACTTTGGTTTATGGGTTTTCAGCGTGGTGCTTGTGGTAAATGCTTTATTGCATCCGTCACACTTGTAATTACTTAGACCGGTATGTGTCGTCATATGCTGACTCATTAAATGGTTGGTCTTGAAGGATTTTTCACAAACAGAACACTGGAAGGGACGTTCATCAGAGTGACAGTACATTTTATGCTTTTTAACTGCTGATTTAAATGCAAAAGATTTGTCACAAATATCACAATTGTATGGACGATCTCCAGTGTGTTTATTCATATGATCATAAAAGCTTGATTTATTGGTAAACTTTTGTCCACAATGAGCACATACGTAACGATAGTTTCTATCTTCCTTCTTCATATGAGTTTGCTCGTGTGCCAACATATTTCCCCGTCTGCGGAATCGTAAACCACAAATGGAACAAGCGTGTTTTTTCTCACCAGTGTGGACTTGCATATGATATTTAAGGTATAATTTATTTGCAAATGCTCTGGTGCAAATTGAACATTTGACTTCCTGCTTTCGAAGATGTACCACATCTCTGTGCTGACGATATGTTGCAGCATACTGAAAAATCTTTCCACAAATAGAGCATATGTATCCTTCTTTGAAATGATTTTCCCTGACATGACCTTCTAAACTTGTCCTATCTTCTCCAACAAAATCGCAGTGTCGGCAAGAAAACTTTGGACGATTTGGATTTTTGTGCTTTGTCTCAATGTGGGCTTCTAGGACATGTGGGTGCATATAAACCTTGGAACAAATTTCACATTTATACTCTTTTGCCTCAAGCTGAGGGCCATGTTTTGTTGCAAGATGGATATTTAACCCCCCAGGCTTATCAAAATGTCTTTCACAAACATCACATCTATAAACTGACTCAGAGGCATGATCTTCATTTAAATGCTTTGTACAATCTTCAAAATTCTGGCAGACAAAATCACATAAATTACATTGGTATTTATTGACGACTAGGAAAGACTTTTTCCCAGGTGTTTCGCTTTCCCTCCTAGTTTTACTTGTATGATTGATAGAAATTTTCGGTATAATTGCACGAGTACTAAGCTTGTATTTTTTCACCAAATATTCAACACATGATGACGTGATAGGTGTTCCATCTGCACTCAAAAAAGTCTCTGATTTATCAAAACCTGAATCATCTTGCCAATCTGAGACATCATCCTCTTCCTCTTTCTCAGTTGCTTTCATTTTCTTAGGTTTGCCACTCTTTTTCTGTTCTACAGCCAAAATTTTTTGCTTAATCTCCTTTGCCATCTCTTTAGAAACTTTTAATGTGGTTTTCTCCTTCTTCTCATTTATAAGTACTATTTCTTGACCTTCATTTTCATTTATCTCATTACTTGGATTCAGAGTGGATACTTCACTTCTTTCCCCCGTGGACAGTTTTGCAAAGTTAAGTTTTATCCCTCTGGTTGAATACCTTTTTCCAGGAGTTGGAGGGATGATAGTCCCTCTTGAAGAATCCTCCAATGCCTCCTGTTTAATTTTCTTGGCAGGTATTAAATTTGTTTCTGCCTGGGATGACCCTCGCTTTCTCCCTGGCTTCCGTTTGGCAACAGACTTAACAGGAGATTCTTCAAAAGCTGTATTAGCACCATCATCATAATCTGAAAAAAAATGTGTTAGTAGCTGATGAAAAAAAGTGAAAATATGAAAATGTTGATAACTATTAGAGAAAAAAAAATTAGGTCAATTAACCTAATTTATTTTTCCAAATTTCATCAAATTGAACTTCTTAAAGCAGAGCTCCGGATAACTTTTTTTGGTTGAAAATGTATTTTGTACCCATTTTGAAAATCATTGCTAAAATTAAAATTTTTGTAGGGAAAATTTCCCCTGGAAATAAACCTCAGCACTTTAGCGATAATATCTGTTTTAACACAACTACATATCATTTGAACATCACATTCAACAGAACTAATATCTTCCCTTCCACCTGCATTGATTCAATTAATAAAGAGGCAATAAATCATTCTTTCAATGTGGGATGTTTGATCATTTGATACGTGGAGGGTAAAAGCATGAGAACTGAGGTAATTCTTTGTTGAGACAAGATCTAATATACAAGTGTTTCATGTAGACCTTGTTCTCATTTGTCAATCAATTTATTGTGGCTCACTAGGTTAAACACTTGTACATGTACACATGCAGTGTATAAAAATGTTGCTTCTTTGTATCAATGTTCAGAATAACATTAGTTGTCAGGAATTATTGTGAAAAAAAGTATCCATTCAAACAGTCACATTTCATGAATATCTTGAGTATCTCAATAAACTTATAAACATAAGTACATTTTTACCCAAAAAAGCAATTGACTCTCCCCTAACTTGTGTGAATTCCATTTCCACATATATCCATCTTAACATGTAAATGGAAAACCATACTTTTCTTTCCTCTATAATTTTAATTTGCAATGCTTTTTTCGTTAAAAATTAAAACATTTCACACATTTACAGTCTTATCTGGAGCTGTGTTAAAGATTTCCAATTGAATGCAGGGCAAAACAATTTACTTTTTATCTTAATACACAATTTTTAACATAAAATATTATGATAAGGACAGATATAAGGAAAAAAAAACTTGCCTATATTTTATATCTTGACCTAAATATCTGCACCTTTCGTGATGGACATTAAATCAGCATTTCAGAATATACTGTACAAAACTGTTTCTTCACTTAAATGATTAAAACTTCCCCTTTAGTAGATATCATACTGTTTGACAAAGAGGGAATTTTTTTTAGTAAAATTTGACCAACTTCAAATGTGTAAATTTCTTATATGGCACTGCATCAAGTCTTGTGATTTTTCACCGTTTTTTATATGAAACAAAAAAATAATTTGCAACATCATAAATGCTACAAAAAAAAACATATTTCACAAACCATCGTCATCTAGATCATTGTCCTCAACTTCATCACTAGCAATACTATTTTTGGTAGTTTTTTGATGATCGCAATTACAATTGTCATCATAATCTATTATTCCCAGAATCTACAAAACAAAATACAACCTACATTGTAGTTGAGTACATACTCAATTTTTCAAAGAGGATAATAAACAGATATTAGGGATCTGAGTGGTTTGCGTAGTTAAACATTCATCTTTTCAGTTACTAGCATAAATGCCAACCCCTTTTTGGTCCTATCAGTAAAAACAATCTGAGTTGTCAGTAATTTGCAACTTTTTTCAGTAATCATAATTATTCATAGAATATTATTGCCTTCATCAATATATTCGGAATCGTACAAAGACCAAACAGATCGTTTTATAAAGCAAATAATCCTGAGACATCCCCAAAGTATTTAAAAATCTTACTCTCTATTGTGCTTTATCTTTACACGATAATAACCAGTAATGGAAGAATTAAATCTAAACCAGGAACGGATTTGGACTAGTAATGATAGACTATAAACTGTAACACCATAATTTTGACCTGAAATTCGTAACAATTGCAGAAAAATCGTAATAGTTGGCATCTATGTACTAGCATATCAGAAGTGAAGTTTTGAGTTCATTAAAATTGAGATAATATTGGATCCATGTTGCTCATCGTTTTTTGTTTTGTTTTATATTTCTGTTGTTTATACTCATTCTTCCCCTTCTCAGTTTTTGTATTTGTCTCTGATATCATGATTGTTGGATTGCCCTTCAGATTTTTCTCACCTTGTTGGTGATTCTTTGTATGAACTTCAGCTTATTGTATAAGGAATATATTATCATACTTTCAGTGATGTATTTCAAAGTTTTGTAGATATTGCCTGTCAAACCATAAATCATTTGCAGTGTGGACTGCTTACCTTAAGGATGCTCGCTGGTCATGTTTTGGTCTTTTTGTCAGATTTTCGGAATCCTCAGGTTTTATCCATTTTATAAACATTAAATTTTTTGCCCATGAACCCCCACTTTTTCTTTTATAATTCAATCATATATACATTAAAATGGTATTTGACAAAATTTTATGAAATTCTTTTTATTTTTTCATATATTTTTGAGAGACTGAAGTTGCCAATGCAAAGACAATGAAAAATCCAGAGAAAACCTATTTCCTGCAAATTTTCAAAGCTTTATAGCTCTAAAATGAGCACATGAACCTATATTTTTTTCTTGCTTATTTGTTTACTATTCATATGTTCTCTCAAACTAAAACACCTATTTCAAATCCTATTTATTTCCTATTAGACCAGCGATCATCCTTAAGACTAGAAAATGGAAATATACATGTATTTTGATGATGAGCATAACAATGAATAAATTCTTTATTTGAACATGAAAATGTAAGTACAAGTATTATATGTTGGTGCTTCTAGTTTAAGGCCAATCTATAAAATGTGGGACGGGTTGAATGATTTAATTCTATTTGTATTTTTCCATGAAGTGAGTGGAAATTCTTGCTATCATCAAGTTCAGAATGGAACTTTTGGTTGATTTGGCCAATTTCAAAGTCAATGTATATGTGAAATATTGTTTTTGTATAAAATTGGATGCATCCCTTTCTCTCACTGTGGCCAACAACACGTAATATTGCAAAGATAATTTATTTTCCATGAACCAGAAATGGATGGCATAATGTAATCAGATTTTACCAGAAAAGAACACCAAAAAATGTCACAAAACCGCCTTGGAGAAAAATTTCCAAAATATATCGGGTGGGCGTGAATAATAATCTATCAAATAAGTTGAACTGGCATACCAGTGCTACACCTAAAAACAGGTATGCAACTTTAAGAGATATTTTCTGTTTGATTTACATTTAGTTGAAAATATTTACCTCATTAATCATTTTTGATGCCTTTGTTAGTGACTTTAAATTGCCCTCAAAACTGTGAACAGGGGAGATAATACCAGGTGACACAAGGTACTTTATCCCTGTTTGAATGGACACCTCTCTGAGAAATTCTTCTTGTCCTCTCGACCTCAGTTCTGACAATACCTGTTTGGAAATATCAGCTGTCACTCTATTAAATACCTGTAAAAAGATATAATAAGGTTACAGTATTTTTAATAATTAACGAATACTGAAAAGTTTAAGTCACTCAAACTTGAATAAATGCAGAATTCGGGTAATTTAAACTTGAATACCGTCTTCTGGTGTGTATTACACACACTTTTTTACCCTCAAATACGTTTTTGATAAGGGGGGTGCGTACTATACATGCCAATATAAGTTCTAAGTGTCTTTTGAGGTTCGATATCCGACCAAAATGACAGAGACAAGATGATGACTTTCAAATCTGAAATCCAATTTTGTACACTGTCTCAATAGCATATAAAGTTCTTTTGTCTCGCATATAAAGTCGCAGGCTCGACAAAAATCATTTATTAAAAAGTCTGGTTCCATATGTCTGAAAAGGTTTCAGAGAAAGTACATGTTACTATTAAAATAATTTTTCCTCCTAAAATTAGTTCTAAATTTCATATAGCTTAAAACATGTTAAAAGAACCCCTATACTGGGTAAAAAATTTGGCTGTGATGGTATCTTAAATGGAAAGTGGGGATATCTGAAATTCTGAAGGACCATAACATAAAGACAAAGGCTGCCAACTTTGGTTGTTTTAAATTTCTACTCATATTTTCTCTCTTCATATTTTGATAAACTAAGTTTTGCTGTGACAGACATAAGGCTTAGTATGCATGGTAATCAGACTGATATACTGCTCAATGAGGGACCACTTAGGACCATTGCTGACAAGCTTGGTTCAAATGATAAAACAAAATTAAAATGTAATTATTAACAGATGACAAGGAAGGATATTCATGATGGCAGCACCCAACACGGACCTGTAATATGCTCCAAATGAAACACAATTGAAATCTTCTGCCTAGAAATATTTTGATCCATGAGGGTTTGACTAAAAGGATGATGGTAATAAATTCTGAAGGATGGGGATAAAAATATTTATATACATGTAATATTATAAGGAATTTAAAACTTTCAAGTACGGGGGGCTAAAATTAATGCATGGCGTTACAACCATGTACAACCCTCTAGGGAAAACACTAAACCACCTCAGTGGTCTAGTTGTGCTCGTCTTAAGTTCAGGTTTGTTTGTTTGTTTAGTTGGGGTTTTACGCCGTTTTCAGCACATTTGGCTATTTCGCGGCAGCCAGTTTTTATTGGTGGAGGAAGCCAGAGTACCCGGAGAGAACCACCGACCTTCGGTAGGAAAATTGGCAATCCTTGTCAATTAAGATCGGAGTCGAATACACTCCGCCACAGGTGATATTCGAACTCGCAACCTCAGTGTTGACAGGCTAGTGGTCATTAGTAGTCTTGACGAACTACCTAGACCCCTCGGCCACCGAGGGCCCCCTTAAGTTCAGGAGGTTGTGGGTTGGATTCCCGTCTGGGTCAAAACAAAAACATTAAAATTTGTATTTAAATGAAAAACAGTAAACAAAGAACCCTTTAAAATGAAATCTAACAGCTATCGCTATTTCTCACCTTTAAATTTTTAATATCTACCTCTTCCTCTTCCTCATGTATTTCACTGAAATTATTTTCTTTGTTGTCTGTTAATAAGAAGAACATACATGTATATGCCAAAAGAAAATTATCTAGTTTTGTGATAATACCAATTATTTTGAACACAGAATTTTTAAGGATGCTCGCTGGTCATGTTTTGGTCTTTTTGTCAGATGTTCAAAATCCTCAGGTTTTATCCATTTCTTAAACATGAAATGTTTTGCCCATGAACCCCCACTTTTTCTTTTATAATTCACTCATATATACCTTAAAATGGTATTTGACAAAATTTTATGAAATCCTTTTTATTTTTTCATTCTTAGAGAAACTGAAGTTGTCAATGCAAAGACAATGAAAAATCCAGATAAAACCCATTTCCTGCAAATTTTCAAGGCCTTATAGCTCTAAAATGAGCACATGGACCTATAATTTTTTCTTGTTTTTTTGTTTACTATTCATATGTTCTCTCAAACTAAAACACCTATTTTAAATCCTATTTATTTCCTATTAGACCAGTGATCATCCTTAAACTAATTAAATTTTTTTTCAAGAATCTTGATGTATTTCTAAGCAATGGAGGAGGGCTGGAGGCAGTGGGACAATGCAGCGTAGGTGTACTGGAGCGGAAGTGAACCACTGTTTGGAGTTTGATATTTTTGGGTCATAAAACAAAAAAATTCATAAACTTTTTCAAAATATTATATTGACTTTAATAACCATTAATCATACTGTACCTTTTTTTCCTTATAAAAACAATGTAGCATTAAAGCTATGGTTGAAAATGTAATCATTTTACATGCAATTCCTTGGACTTAAGGATACATAAATTTTAATAACAATCTTATGATACTGTTTGATTTATACAAACAGGTAGAATAATGACAATTTGTTTTCTGATATGGACTTTATCATGTTCTAGGGCTAGTCAAATGACATACATGTAATAAAAATTAATCCAGCAAAACGTACATGCAGAGACTTCTGCTTTATTTTGGAACCAAAATTGATTGTTAACAAACCTGTATCATCTTCAAACTCATCAAATAGGGTATCATTCATGTCTTCATCAAACGATGAGTCCACTGCCTCCAGTTTCAATCCTCTCATAAACAACTGTTCCCTCATGCTTTGATCAAATTTTTTTCTACAAAAGTAAGAAAAACTTTCTAAAATTTTATAGCCAAAAAAATTGTAAATGTTAAAACATGGAAGGGTTTTATCTTTTTGTATCTAACCACATTTTGTTGATGATCTGGTTTCCACTCATCTTATAAATTTTCAAATGTTTTTATAAAACTGGTTACAACAAGCATTCTGAAAGTATTGCTTGGCAATACAATGTCCCCTACTTGCATGAGCTGTGAGAAAACACGCAAAATCTCCTTGAGTACTGTAAATTCAGAAATTATTGCAAGCATTTATTATTTCGATTTTGTCATTTTAGACCAAAAATGAAATTTTAATTTTTGCGATATTGAGAAAAATCCAGGTTCATTCATATAAAAAATTCGGAAATTATTGCGAGGACAACCCTGTCGCATTTTTCGCAATAATAAAAACATCTCAATAATTTCCGAATTTACAGTATGTGAATCAGACGAAGATGTATGGACAGAGTGACTCCTAAAAATCCTGAAAATATGTTTGCAAGGGGTACACAATAATTACCCAATCAGCTCGTCCTGCAGCTCATCATTATAAGCTTACATACCAATAATAAGATGACTTGGTAAAAGGGTTTGCAAAAAAAGTCCAGAAAACTAATATTTTGACAATGATTCCTATTTCCAAGGGCTACAACTCTCACAATATCTATCCAATCAGCTTGAAAGTCATCATACAGGTAAGCTCATATACAGGAAATAAGATTATTTGGTAAAAGCATTTCCTAAAAAAGTCAGAAAAAACTATAATTTTGGCAATAATTCCTATTTCCTAGGGCCATAACTCTCACAATAATTATCTGTTCAGTGTGAAATTCAAATTCGATCTGTATCTCATCATTATAAGCACAAATACCAAAAATAAGATCACTTGGTAAATTGGTTTCCAAAAAAGGTCTGGAAAACTATTATTTTGACAAAAATTCCTTTTTCCAAGGGCAATTACTCTCACAATAATAATCTGATCAGCGTGAAACTCAAACTTGATCTGTAACGCATCATTTAAAGCTCGCATGCCAAAATATAAGATCACTTGGTAAAAGGGTTTGCAAAACAGTCTGAAAAACTATTATTTTGGCCATAATTCCTATTTTTGAGGGCAATAACTCTCACAATAATTATCCGATCAGCAAGTAACTCAAACTTGATCTGTAACTCTTGATTATAAGGTCACATACATAAAATACGATCATTGGTTTAAACGGTTTCTGAGAAGTGTCTGGAAAACTGAAGTGTGACTGACGTTGCAGGTAGGGGACTAAAAATCAGACCACTTTTTATTGGAGGAAGCAAGAGTACCCAGAGAAAATCACCATCCTCAGGCAGAAAAACTGGCAATCCTTGTCAATTATGATGGGAGTCGAACACATCCTGCCATCAGTTTTCTTACCTAGCAACAGGTTTGCCTTCTCCTTGACAAATTTCTAGATGGCGCATAAAACACTCCCTACGTCGTCTTGTACCACCACATATAGGACAATGGAAGTGGGTTACTATCTTGGTCATATCTTTCTCCTTCAGTTGACAATTCAGGTAACAAGGCAATACATTATAATCTGTCAAAAAATCAAAGAATTTGTGTTAATTTATTTCCTTAATGAATATGTATACTGTAATGTTTCTGTGGCATCAAACATGTATCGAGTTTCCAAATGAAAATACATAGGTAAATATTTTCCACAATATCAATTTAAATGTTATATTAAATACAGAACATTTATGGACATCTCGTATGTCGTGTTATAGTTTAGAATTTACTCCCTGGATATAAAATTTGATATTGCTCAAAACTCTAAATTTTAAAAAACATATTGTCAAAAACTATTACTTGAAAAGCACAGTACTTCACATTTTTCATTTATTAAATTGGTGAAATATTTTTAGTGACAAATTTTAAGATCCAAACATTCATTTTTTATACTTAAAATCAATTTTCACTACCACAATTGTATGTACCTGTTTTTTTATATCTTTGTTGATCTGCCCAAGCCTTTAGTATACATAGGCCACTATGAAACAGCACAAAATAATTTGACTACATAGCCAACCTGAATGTTTCAACATCATCATGTCTTACCCAAGTTGAACTGAACTTCTGGTTTTCTTGAAAAACACAGAAAAGCTACACTTTAGAGTAAAAATTCTAACCCGGCTGGCCTGTTTTTTTTTTTACTATAAATTATATTTTAAATCTAAGAAAAACTTTAATTTGGAATTTACAACTAAAATATATATATCGCACAATTTCTATATGACATATAAAAATTGTATGATACTTCACACATGTAAAATATCTGCTATCAAACCTTTGTATTTAATTCTTCTACTCCAGTGTGTATAATAATGCATTTTTATCTTCTTCTGATACGTTGGTTTAACTCTATCTGTTGGACAGAGTGAACAGTGGATTTTCTTGTCACAGCACTTGGCCTCCTTGCATTTTACATGAGATAAGTCATGTAAGCTTCTAACTATTGAAATATGTGCCTGAAACAAGATCAGTAGAAGTGTAACTAAAAAGCATTTATGATACATCAAAGCTGATTACCAAAACAAGCCAGCATGAATTTCATTGCATAAAGTTCACACGACCACTTATCTCTCTTATAACAACTGATAATGGTTAAATTTTTTGCGAAATGTGCGAAATGAAGAGTAATTTCAAAATTTGGGGAATGTAATTCGATGAAATAATTCCTGTTTGATGTGTATGCATTGCCCCATTCCACACATTCAATTTTTGTTGAAAAGTTTTTTCCAAAGTAACACTGGCTTTGAAAGGGATTAAATTTAGTTCAGAGTGGATTTTGCAGCTATACTTGTCTGTAACTAGATAGAATTAAATAAACAAACTAAGAAAATAATATTACAGCGAATCACATTCTTGGATTTTTTAAAATAAAACAGAATGAGAATATTTTACTCTATCAATTGTTATGCATAAAAGAGATAATATTGACAGTACATGTCCAATCGGGAATTATTCTCTGAAATTATACAACTTTTTCATGATGTGATAAACCAGTTAAGACCAACTAGTTTCCGGTTGTAACATGGCATTGTGAAAGAAAATTTACAAGGAGGCATATTTCAATGATCATAAACACTTCAAATAATGTTTTTATATAATTTGAACATCAGCATGATGGTTCAAAACTATCATCAACCTAAAGCATTTTCCTTTGAAAGTTATCCTTTCCCTCAGCTCTTTATTGTGACCTTTAAGGTATCCGGACCATAAATGACCACGTGATTATTCAAAAGTTCCCGGATGTTCCATACAACGCAATTGAAATGACTTCGGTAATTATCGGCAAACTTCGGAAATGCTAATATAACAAATTTATTTTTACAGACTCTGCATATAATCAACAAAGTGTGTTTCAACTTGAGAAAAATATATATATATTTAATTCCAGTTTTAAATTGTTTGGTTCAGCCATTCACGGTCAAAAAGAGATACAATTTTCGATCATGATCTATTATGGTCCGGATACCTTAATTCCAACTTCACTTGACCCCAAGTTGAAGTTGTTAAATATCCGGACAAATCCGGATTGGACACTAATGTCAATAGGAGTATGTCTTTTGTTTTTCATAACATAGTTTTTTACCCTCAAATATGTTTTTGATAAGGGGGGTGTTTGTTTATTTAGTTGGGGTTTATGCTGTTTTCAGCACATTTGGCTATTTTGCGGCGGCCAGTTTTTGAAGGGTGGAGGAAGCCGAAGTATCCGGAGAGAACCGCTGACCTTCGGTAGGAAAATTGGCAATCCTTGTCAATTAAGATCGGGGTTGCACACACCCCGCCACAGGTGAGATTCGAACTCCCAACCTCAGCGTTGACAGGCTAGTGATCATTAGTAGTCATGACAAACTACCTAGACTAGTTGGCCACCAAGGCCCTCCGCTAAGGGGGGTGCGTATTATTCTTGCCAATATACATGTACATGTAAGTTCTTAGTCTTTTTTGAGCTTTGATTTCCCACCAAAATGAGACCAGGTGATGACAGTATCGAGACCAGATGATGACAATATCGAAATAATTTTGTATCAGAAACCCAATTTTCCATAGTTCTATGTTAATTGTTTCTTTGTTCATTACATATATACTTTATATTATTTTTTTATTTTACAGGGAATAAAGATGATATATGCGAGAAAATTGAATGAAACACGCTTGTTTAGATGTCATCTACCACCATTTTTTTCATTTACAATTTATCAGGAGATCATGCGTCATGTTACTATAAGCCTTGTAAAGTGGTGATTCTTAGATGTAACTGTATTTAAAGGATATAGGTTTCAAAATATACTTTAGATTTAAAGTTATATAGAAAACCTATGGAAAACTTTCCATACTTACACATGTACATAGATCATCAGCACACCCCTCTTCTGTGTTTAAAGGATTTATATTGGGAGAAATAAGGCCAATTATTTTTAATTAGTTGGTTTACGGATCCTTCGACCCGATTTTGCTGATTTGAAAAAAAAAATTTCAAAATTTTGGTTTTTTTCATTACCGCCAATCCTCTAAAATCAGCAATCCCAAAAATAAAAATAAATTAAAATCCTTTTTGCATCAAAATTTCATAAAAGATTATAATCCAATTCTTCAAAAAATAGATTATCCATCAATAAAATACTTGTAAACATGATCCAAAAATAAAATCTATTTATAACCGTTAGTTGATGTCAATTTCCGAAATGTATTTACAATAAACTATAACCGGACTCTTCTGCAATTAGGAGGGGCAATTAAGAAGTATTGGTATTATATCCAAAAAGATGAAGAGAGCAACAGAATCTTTAATACACAAATTATTATTGCATATAAAAGACATAAAAATATACAAGATTATCTCATATCAGTTACACTTAAATAAATTATCTATATAAAAGTAAAATTCTTTAAAAGAAATAAATGCAAGAAACTTTTTATTGGAATGAGACCACCTGTGTCCTACCCCATGCATCTTCTTTTTAAATATAACAGTTACATGTATGTGATTGGAGGCAACACGTTTTCATGTCTAAGGCTAGGGGTGTCAGATGAGGATAGGCCTTGGTTCTTAAAACTAACCCGAAACCCTGACAACTACCAAATGAATTTTCTTGACTAGTAGTATTGGAATTATAAATGATAGGAATGGTAATTGATTTAGAAATTATCTGTTAATGATGAACTTAATTGGGTATTTGTTTGGATTGGTAGTGACAATTTTGATGCAATGCCCAACTACATGTAAGAAGGGAAGCAAACCTTCTAGCATTGGTCTTGGAAATAAAAAATAATATAAAATTCTGCTGAACAAAAAAAACCAACTTTTGACCTACCTACCTACCCTCCTCTCAAATGTAGGGTCGGGAGGGGAAACAAACATATTTTTAAATGTGGCCTAATATTGGAATTGTGTGCAGTGAAAATCTTGTCAGTCATTTCTAATGAATACTCCCATTATATTGGGGGAGGCCTTATAAAGGCAAATCCAATTCAATTTATTTAGAGCAAAATATTGTTGAGTCAAAATTATCTTGTGGTCGCAAACTTTGTTCCATTTAATTACACGTATTTTGACTCCTGATGTGTCGAAATCCATTGTCAGAGTTGAAATTTCGGTTGTCTCAAAGTAAAATTACAGTCCCTATATCAAAAAATGCATTTAAATTGTTTTTGTTATCTCAAGTTATTTACACATATCAAATTATTACCTCGGAAATAAAAATGACTTCAACAGACATTCCGAAAATGAATAAATTTCCAGTCATTAACCACTGATTGATGTATGTCTGTCCTGTCTTTAAATGAGGTTTCCTTGACTCATTATCTTAAATAATTATTGAATTATTGACACACTTTTCAATTCTGAATTAACTTGTTATTATGTTTAATAAGCCCCTGCTTGAGTCGAAATACGGAAATGTCGAACTTTTTGTATGTTCCCCACAACTTCGAGATGTAAACGAGAGTTGACTGTATTTCTGTTTTGGTTCTATTTAGTAAGTTATACAACCTTCAAGTCTGGATTTTCTTGTATAGGTGGTACATCTTCTTTTTGAAGATAGGCCTTATCTACTACAAATTTAGATGGAGTGGCAGGTTCTACTTTCTCTTCCTTCTTTTCACCACATCTCCAAACATGGCTGATGATTGACTTCCTGTCTTCATGTAATGACTCACAGACTGGACAATGGTAATGTGGTGTCTTTGAATTTTTCTTTAAACATTCTTCTCTGCAAAGTTCTATTTCATATTCTGAAATTATAATTATAAATATCTTTTAAAATAAATTGTAGTGGAATGTATCCAACAGCTGAAAAATGATACAAATGACCAATACACAATCCATTTTCTTTTTTTTTACATACTGATACATGTACAATTGACAATACTGTTTAACTTAATATAATAGATGTTTATCCACCCTGATCATGACCTAGGAAAACAAGAATATATTAATTATTGATTTTTTGCTTAAGCAATATACAGTGGAACCCCCGAAACCAGCCCCTCTGAAAACCAAACTTTTACTTTCGGTCCGGAATTTTTGCCTATATATTCAAGTAAAAAAATCTTCTGAAAACCAGACCCTCTGAATTCCGACACCAGCAGTACTTTCCGGTACAAAACATATATATTCTTGTCAAATTAACCTCTAGAAACCGGCCGAAACAATGTATTACTTGGAAAATCAGTGAACCGTAATACATTTCATCCTTAATCTTAAGGCTCCCAGAAGCTCTGGGGGTAAATGGTGCAAAATCCTGCATTCTGGCACTCTCCTGGTAGCAAAATAATGAACTTACCATTAACTGAGATTGATTCAGGACACTTTATATCTGGTACTTTTATAACTGTTGACTTCATACCCTGAAAGAATTACATCACTAGATTACGAATCCATACCTCTGACAACGCAAAGACTTAATGAAAGTCATAATTTACTACTCAATATTTATTACCTCCCCTTATTTCAAAAATATAAATATAAATGTATTAAGCCACAGAATAAAGTTTAACCTGTTCCCTCATGACACAAAAGGGTTAACGGACAACAATCATAAGTTTTGAGTTTTTTCCTGAAGCTGAAGTGTGCTAACTAGTGATACATATACATGAGTAAAAATATCATTCAAGGGAAATAACTCTTGGTAAAACACCAAAATACCAGCAAACATTATAAATGCAAATGTCAACATTCTGAACACAAGTGAATTTCAAAATCAGTGTTCCAGCTTGCATAAATAGAGGGGAACAGAATCCTGTCCCTTTTCCAATACACCCCTCTGCCCTCTGCAATAATTAGAATATAAAATACAACAAATCATTTTTTAATACACATTTATAAAACAATACTGAATGAATTGAAAATGAATTAAAGAGTGCAGAGAAACTATAAGAACTCTTACAAGAGCATTAGATAAGTGAATAATTGATATATACAGTTGACTCTTGTTATCTCGAAGTCCAAGGGACCATGAGAATGAGTTCGAGATAGCTGAAGTACAACAAAAAAAGAAATTGGAAATCTTAATTTTATTGGTGTAAAATTTACTTTTATTACAAAATCCACAATATTGTTTAATTTTAACAACCGGATAAATATTAAAGTCGAAACAAAATTGTTATCAAAACATAATTAGAATGAATCAACATTTCCAGCATCGATTGACAGATCGACAGGTGTGAATATTTGGATCACCTGTATACATAATTAACGAATTTGACGTAATGAATTTATTTTGTACTAATTATATTGCCTGGGTACATTATATAAGTTCGACATACCCAAAAATTCGACTAATCGAATTTTGAAACAAAAGGAATGAAAATCAGGGGTCACACTGGCATTCAAAAAATTTTCATCAAAAAAGTCCCAAAGCATCACTTTTGTCGCCAGTTTTAAAATTTGTTCGCCAAGTCACCCTCCCCCTTTTCAGGGCTTTTGGAAGCATTGTTCTTATACAATGTATTCATTACAATTTCATATAACATGGCCTGAAAAGTATTTTTGATGAAATGTTTTAATGACAGTTAACTTTCATCTGAAATGACCTTTATTTTGATGGCAAGCCTAATAAAACATCGATTGTTCCACATGTGTTTGGTGATGTTAAACCGGAAGTGACATCAAAATCTTTGCAGATTGGAAATTTTATGATATAATGCTTTTAAAGGTGTTAAAAAGCATGCATATTTAATTTCATGACTATTAAATTCTAATAAAAATTTGGATAATATAAATACTATCTTAGTGTATAAATTGAATTGACCTCAGAGTGGTCAATCAAGTGAGCAGTCAAGTGTAAACGATCTCAGCACGTGCAAGTTATTGATTGTGTTTGTTTACTGTTGAAACACCTGCTGTGTTTATTGGCCTGATGTAAACTGTTTAATTATCAAATTATATAAAACTTACAAATGATGTTTCTTAAGTCACCATTTAAAAATGTTTTCACGTAAGTGCCAGATTTTAAAAAAAAAGATCGAAAAATTCTGTCACCAGAAATATCGCCAACTATAAAATTCTGTGGCCAGATTGAACAAAAAATCGCATTTGGCGACATTCGGGAAGCCTAGCATGGCCCTTGAAAATACATAGATTATACTGTCGTCTGCTCGGGACTAGAATTTTTTTCTCGACATACATGTACAAATGTAACCGAAATTTTGACTCAAGTGATTTCAAGACAATGAGAATCAACTGTATCTTAAAATTGACTTGATCTTGTTTGCCATTTTTAGATCTAGAAATGCATTAAAGTACCCATTATCCTCAATAAATGCCCTCTACCCTTAAATCCTAGCTAGAACACTGAAAATTAAATAGTGCTTGCAACATAGAATATGCTCCAAGATTTAGTTATTATTATTTTATAATTTCTTTTAGTGTATTAAATCAGTAAAAGCCTTTACAGAAAGTTAATTACAGAACCTGAAGGCCAATCACACCTCAGTCTTCAAGATGCTGGAAAAATATTTTCCTCAATTTAATAATCCTTGATATGAAGACTTAAGAAGTCAATTATCATGCATGAGATTGTAGCCTGTCAATGAAAGCAGGAATAAATGTATACATGACTTCCAATTTGTCAAATTCAACAACCTATTTATACATGTATATATTTCCATCATTATTCTATAGAAAAGGCTACCTGCTTATGAGCATGTGACAACAGATGTCGGAAGAAACCTGTACGCTTCAGTAATGTCACATCTTTACACAATGGACAATGGAAATGTGGCTTATCTCTGTCTCCACATGATTTGTAACACTTTAATATCAGAAAATCTGAAAATAAAAATTATTGTACAAATTTTCTAACCAATTCTGAATATATCTTCGGCACATTTACCATAATAAATTACCCAAAATTTTTTACACTAAAATACATCCATTTTTTTAAAAGAAAATTTGGAAAATCATCAAACATTGGAACTTTTTCTTCCTGTCAACAATTTTGGACTGTTATTGTAAATATGTTAAAAGTAAATTTACATGTATGATTACCTTTATACTGAATGGCATGTGAAAAATGCTTGGACTCCAAATGATCTCTTATTTTTGAAGGGTTAGTTGGCTTGTGATAGGATGTTTCACAGAACGGGCAGTGTGTTGCATTACATCCACATTCCTGATCTTTACATCTTGTTAGCTGGATAGGTTCATCAACAGGGATAAATGTATTATGCGATAATGTTGGTGCTGATGGAAAGTTAGCTATCTCCTCATCTTCCTCTTCATCTTCATATTCTGGTTCTTGGCTACTCTTGTCAGACAAGTTACCTCCCTTGGACAGGTGGCTTCTCTCTTCTGTCTTTTCAGCAGAACTTGTTCTATTATTTGACCTGACACCTGTAGGTGTTCTATTTCCTTTCTCATGTGCATTGTTTGTACTGATCAATGATACAAAACGTGTTCCTGTTGACTTAGGCGTACTGGTAGTATTCAAATCAGACTTGACTGGACTTGTGTTTCTACTTTCATCACTATTTCCTTTGGTTTTTTCATTCTGTTTAATGTTCTGCAAGTAAAGTTGGTGAAAAATTTATGCACAGAAATCATATAACCTTATTAAAATATCATGGTCAGAATTCAACAATAATGTCTTTTCTGAAATTCTCGACACAATATATTTATGGGGTTGGGGGAGACAGAACTTAATTTTACTTGTATGTTCCCTGTGACCAGAAATGTCAGAAAATATAGAGTTTGAATCTATAGTAGTATTGTTCATCAGATTCAAGTTTATTATTATAATAATTTTAAGTGAAGACCTGTATATTTTTCCATGTTTTACATTTTAGGAGTTATGAAAATTAAATATCGTTAACTGTCAAGATTAATTCTTTTTAATTTACAACTGACCTATTTCCATTTTAATACATAAAACTCATTTATTTCTCACTAATCCTAAGGCTAAATATATTTATTTAATTATATACATACATTTATGTAAAACAGCATTCTCACTTAATCTAAATTGTGTAAGGCTCACAAAACTGGCCAAAAATAACACATCAGTCTTTTATTTTATCAACTAAAGTTGCAAAATATTAACTTCTTTTATTTTTGACACCATTTGTTGCAAAGGCGGATAGTATTTAAATCGACTTTCCTACCTTTGTCTAATTACCTTACAGATGGGTGTTATACAGTGTCAATTAACTGGCAAAATTCAATATTGTAATGATAAAGAATTGATTTGAAAGCAGGGTTTGTACACCCCAATTTTCAGAATGTAATATATCTTTTTCACTTTAATGGAAAAACCTAATTATTTAATGAATGATTTGTGACTTGTCTCATTACTAATCACATCACATGCAATTTGTACATGCATGCTTAGTTTATGGAAAAGCTTTGTCTATTGAATCTGTAAGATTCTGCACTGAGGCATTTCAAATTTCACATTCAGTTAATTAATGCTCCATTTTTCTTAATATTTATTCTGCAGAAGCTTTTTTGAGGCAGAAATTTTTTAATTCAGAATTAAACATTGCAAGGATAAACAGAGTTGGGAGAACCATGGGTTTGTTAATCAAGGTTATATATGAGATGCAAGTGACATGCATATGCATTTCTTTTGAAAAGGTTGTTGAAAGAAATTTATTTATTTAATGCAATATATATGAAATAAAATATTTTGCAGAGCAATTTAATATTCTCTATTCTTTACAGTTGGTATTTTCTGTAATCAGTATTTTTCCCTCAAATTCAGTATCAATTTTTAAATCATTCTTTATATTGTATAACATCATCATTATCTATTCCTTAATTTTTCAGTCCATTATTCCATATTTTATAAACCCAGGGCTCGGCAAACTGGGCGATTAGGGTGATTAAGTCGCCTAATGCTCGCCAATTTCGCCCTGTCATCGGCTCCAGAGCGACAAATGAGTCGCCCTGTGTTTTTAAGTAAGGCACCTCCGAACAACGTACATAATCAGCTGCGTCTGAAGACCGATATTTTCATTAAAAATCTCGAGATGCCATCTTTTGTTTTCTTGGAGGAAGGGGAAAGATACGACAAAAAGTAAGCTATAAAATGAAATGGCGGCAATCGGAATTCTCGTGATTTTTCATTGGTCACCGGTAACAATATGTAGACCTTATTTAAAAATAAATTTAGCGGATTTTGACATACATGTATCTATGCACAAATGGAAATTTTGTCAATACATGTATTGAAAGGTGTTCAAGCAAGGTGAATGGGAAGATTTTAAGAGTATGTTAACTTTGAGAAAAAATAATAGTAAAGAGTATAGATAAATAATATTAAAAAATAAAATGGCAATAATAAATAAGTTGTGTCAAAAGGTACAAATATTTTTGCTCATATCTGTAACAGAAATTTTCTTCCAAGTTCAGAGCACCACTGCATAATTTAATTCTTTTTTTTTTTTATTTCAAATTATATTCATCAGTATTTTAAGGCAGCACATGATTTAAATTAAACTTTAACAATAGTACAATTGGCCTACCATGGTCAAAATCATGCAGCAATGTATGTTAAAAAAGTGGTGATGAGTCCTGGGACTGGGACTCACCATTCTGAAAAATGATGAGTCCCAGGACTCATCATGAAAAATTCTCAAAGGATATTAATTAAATGCACATGAGACAAACCTCAGATTAAGACTAAAATGGAAGGATATGGAGTAAATGTAGATAAAATCTCAAACAATACAGGATAAAACACAATAAAGGAATGTATAGTATACACTATAAGACACAAAATAACAGGTATTTACTCAACAGGCGAAAAATTGGGGGAAAAAACACAGTCTCCCTGGTAGACTTGGAAGTCTCCCTGTCATGCCCTGAAGTCTCCCTGTTGCTACCCTGAGGAAGACTCTGAGTCTCCCTGTTATTTTCAAGTGTGGGGAGCCCTGAAACCCAATCCATACCCTATCTATGTGATTCGTTGGTAAAAGGTCATGATTGATTGCCCCCTAAAAATAAAAATTACACCCTTACTTGATGCAAAAATAATGAACATCTTAACTGTATTCATTAACCCAGTTGAGGGTATTCACCAACCCAGTCGTCAGACTTGTCTTACATAATTATTCATTGATTTGTTACATAAATTATCAGTATTAAGCAAAATTCAAAAATAATAGAAATACTAAGGGTTCATTCCTTGTATTGCACATGGTAGATCTCCTTAGCTGAAATTTGGCTTCCTATTCCGGTATTTTTAGTTATGAGTACTTCTTGTTTAAAATAAGTTTGGTTTTTGGTCTTCCAAATGTTTCGGTTTTAATGCTGCTGATGAGAGGTAACTCCTTGGAATGCGTCATATACAGCATAGTATAAATTTACTATATCTAATATTAGTATCTTTGGATTGTTATTTTGAAACTCCTGGGATGATGCCTCTGCATGGTGGACCCTAGGTCCCCGAGGGTATTCCCCAACCCAGTCATTAGACTTGTCTGACATGATTATTCATTGATTTGTTACATAAATTACCAGTATTTAGCAAAATTCAAAAATAATAGAAATACTAAGGGTTCATTCCTTGTATTGCACATGGTAGATCTCCTTAGCTGAAATTTGGCTTCCTATTCCGGTATTTTTGGTTATGAGTACTTCTTGTTTAAAATAAGTTTGGTTTTTGGTCTTCCAAATGTTTCGGTTTTAATGCTGCTGATGAGAGGTAACTCCTTGAAATGTGTTGTATACAGCATGGTATAAATTTACTATATATAATATTAGTATCTTTGGATTGTTATTCTGTACACACAGTCATATATCAGTAAAATGGAGGCTTCACTAAAATTAAATGTTTATATGAAGGAGAAGATTTTTATTACTAACCAATTAATGGGCCCATGGAGGGCATAGTTAGAGTACAAAACATGTGTATGTGAATTTGTCATATTTTGTTGACCAAAATTGGGCAAAAATAAGGAAGACAAACCCTTCCCACTGCTGCACTTTGAAACTGATCTGTTTGAACTAAATATCTATTATCCTTTAGTTTTATCAGTACATATAAAATGGGTGTGCAACTTTTAAAGGGGAATAACCCATAAAGCAGTTTTAAAAAATCAGAATATTGTGTTCAACAGTTCATTGTTTGTTAGTTACCTTGATAATGTAATTCGCCAACATTTTAGACAATCTATGATATTAAACAAAATTTAAAGCATTTGATTCATTTGTAACACATTCAATTCAATGATATCTTCCTCTTTCTTCAATCAAATACGATTGTGCAGAAAATAAGCTTCCAAAGATGGCGGTTGCGAGCGAACCAAAGGCGGGAATAGATTCCATATCCGTCGGCGGACACGGCAGACAAAATCCGCATATATCGCGTTGATTTATAATAAAATGCTATATATGATCCACATATTCCTTGC
Source organism: Mytilisepta virgata (assembly GCA_028015205.1). Lineage (NCBI taxonomy): Eukaryota > Metazoa > Mollusca > Bivalvia > Mytilida > Mytilidae > Mytilisepta > Mytilisepta virgata. Next base: position 25,461,891 of record CM051511.1, read on the forward strand.
AATTATTTTTAACTAAGAATTTTTATTCCTCATTATATTCTGTTGAAACATTTTTGTCAATTTAATGAAATTTTCAATAGAGAAATTTCTTTCGCATAAAATTTGATTCCTTGCCGGATACTGATTTAGATATTAACCACCACCAAGCCCACTGATGAAATTATCAGAATGCCACCCAAGCAAAAGCAAGCTTCAAATGTCAACTGCACCACATCCTCAACAGAGAATAATGTACTAATGCTCACTTAAATGCTACTTAAAACTTTATCCCTAAAAATAACTGTATTTATTAACTGAGCCTTTTTAAAAGGGAAAAGGGGGGAGGTGGCAGCTGAATATTTTTATTTTAATTTTTCATATTCGTAAATGTTTAGTCAAAAGTGTTTGAAACCTATAGAAATAACTTGTCCATCAAATTTACGACAACAGACATTTAAATATGTATTTTGGATCTAGTGTAGACGAATGATTCTACAGTTCAAAAGGTAATTTTTCAGTATTTTCTTTTATCTTTTATCATTATGACTTTGTCTTTTTTTTATATGCTGAAAGGCATATATAAAAAAATAAAAAGTCATAATGATAAAAAATAAAAGAAAATATTGATAAATTACCTTTTGAATGGCAGAATTATTCGGTCTAGATCTAGTGTAAACTTTAATAAGATTAATAGATTCTCTAATCTGTTTGCCCAGCTGGCAACTGGTTCTCAGTAGTTAATTTGGTCGTCTGTGTAACACACAGAGATATATAGATTCTCCTTCAGGTACCAGTGAGTTATGGAATTTCTCAACCCGAGACAGTTAAATTTTCAATTTTCAACACGCGAGCCTGTTAAAATCTAAAATCTAACTATTGAGGACAGAGAAATTCCATAACTCACGAGTAAATGGAAGGAGAATCTGTTTCTCCTATGATTTTCGACAAAAACCTCAGGAAAATGTCGTGCTATGTAGTTTGTTTACATATACGTCATTTCGGGACTTCTCTAGTTTATCGTTCCAATAACTGTAGAAAAAATGGCGGTAATTCCTGTGTAGAAATTTAATCACCGGGAAGTGGTTAAAAATATTATGTATTTTTATCCCACCGATTAACGTCAAGAATAGGATAAATATATTTATCCTCTTATTTTTTATCTCACAACATCTGTATTGTATATATATTAATATTTTGCTATCTGTCGGATTCATTCCAAGTGAGCATCAACCTTTTTTGAAGTCTTAATTTACAACTTTTTTTTTTACATTTTATTTGATTTTCCATAGTCAGGATTTTACAATACACCCCTACATGACCACCTGACAATGGTGTAACAGGCTTATTATATATGTAACTATACAAAAATATTTTATGACTATACATTGTATTTTTCTTTAAATTTAAATAAAAATTACTTTGAGAAAAAAAAATGCAAATGCACTTAAATCTATTTTGTAGACAGTATTTACTTTCTTATATACACATTTCTAAAGTTTTCTTACAATAGAAAATACAATGCGACAGCACTGGTGAAGGATCTCAGTGATCTGAAAAATTTGCTAAGTTTGAATTATTGTTATAATTCAAAATTTTATTTGTTTTATATATATATAATTTAAGGAAAAATTTGATGAATAGGGACCCAGTATTTCTCCAAAACCAATAATTTGTTGTTTTTCAATGCAACATAATCTTCAGGTTGTTGATACTGTTTTATTACCGTTTTAAATTCTATAATATTTGGATTCTTCCCCTTTAGCTTACATTTTATATATAATTTTTTGCAGTCAAAATCAGTAAGTTCAGAAACATACTTAGTGAACTTGATCCCAAGAGAATTTCCTTCTTGTCAATTTCAAAATCTACATAAAATATTTTTAGATAGTTTCCAAATAATACCCAGATTTGATGCATTACTGTACAATCAAAAAACAAATGTTCAATGGTTTCAGCTTCTGATTTGCAAGAAGTACAATATTTTAAATCCTTAAGATGGATCTTAAACAAAAATTTATTTTTGGGAATTTATATTCATTGCAAAATTCTGTATTGGAAGTTAATTAAATAAGTGTCTGCAACATTTTCGGAGGACTACAAAAAAAGTTGACCATTCCACTATTTCCTAACCAAGAACATTCTCCCACTGGAGAAATTTTTCAGAAGGAGTATGTACAATCTCGTTAATCAGATCTAATTTACAACTCACCATGTTTTATAATCGATCATGAATTTAAACTATTGAAAATCTTAACTGACTGATAATTGTTTTAATGTGTTATCAAAACAAGATTAAAAATTAAGGAGATATTTTGATAGAAGGGTAAGTCTTACTCTTAAAATATAAGATATTAGCCAATTAGGTGAACATGTTTGCATCACTGTGAAAATAATATGAATATTTAAGGGGAAAAAAAGACTAAAGCATGGAGTATTAAGTCCCTATATTTAATTCCAGGACCTTTGAAAAAAATGATCTTGGAAATGTTGAGTTGGTTTGCTATTAATAGAACTATTTTATTTATTTTAAAGGAAACAGAAAACCAGTTTGAGATGGAGTTAGGATGGTGCATTAGACAACTGGAGCTTGGTTTAATGAACCAGAAACCAGATTCAAGGCAGGGTAATACAGCCTGCTTATAATCATTATGGTTATATATAGCATTGGAAAGAAAATCACTTTTAAATATTTATGTCAGATGCTCCATATATATTAATTAGTCTAAATTTGAATTTTTTCCAAAAAATATCATTTCAGAATTTGGTCAGTTGAGCAAGAAGGACTGGGACACCTTGGTATTGTGAACTATTCCCCCTTGTCAATATTTACTAATTCTGTCACTTGATATTATTAGCTCACCTGGCCCAAAGGGCCATGTGAGCTATTGTCATCACTTGGCATCCGTCGTCGTCCGTCGCTCTTGGTAAACTTTCCTTTAAAAATCTTCTCCTCTGAAACAACTGGGCCAATTGGAACAAAAGTTGGCAGCAATGTTCCTTAGGTGGTCCTCTTTCAGAATTGTATTCAATGACCTGGCCATCATCCAAAATTGCCGCCAGAGCCAAACATCCTTAGTTGGTCCTCTTTCAGAGCTGAATATTATATCTGATTACCCTGCCATCATTTAAGGTTGCCGTCAGAGCCGAATATAGTTAAACATAGGACCCTTCAGGAAATTTACTTTAAGATTGGAACAAAACATGGCAGCAACGGTCCTTAATTGGTCCACTTTCAGAAATATATCTGAAGACCCTGCACATCATCCAAGATGGCTGCCAATGCCAAACAGTTTAACATATGACCCTATGAGAAATTTACTTAAAGATCTTCTTGTCTGAAACGACTTGGCCAATTGGAACAGAACTGAGCAGCAATGGTCACTAAATAGTCCTCCTTTAAACTTGTTTCCGCTGACCCTGGCTGCCATCCAAAATGGCTGCCATAGCCGAACATAATTTAAGGTAGGAGGTACCTAATTGGGCAATATTTCAGATTTTTATAAAATTTGGCATGTAACTAGAGTACTTTGAACTGCATCTGAATATGAAAAAAAATAATGTAGGTCCCTTTAATACTTCCCAAAATATGGTGTTTCAGGTTTTGGCAAACATATTTGTAAATACATAGAATGCACGCAGTTATCGCTCCAAAAATTCAAATATTTAGACTTTAAATTATGATTTCTCAAAATCCAGTCCCTAGAATTTTTTTAAAAAATGATACATTATTGCCATTGAAATTCTCTTTTTATTGATATAAAATTTATTGGGGTCACCAGATTTGTTTTTTTCGTATATTAGATTGATTACTGTATGAAGAGTGAAAATAAGCGTCAAAAAGCCGAAATAAGCGTAACTTTGTCACGATAAAAATGTAGATTTTTAGTGTTTTTACAGACATGACCTATAGTTGAATGATTTCCACAACAAAAACGAAGCTGGTGACCCTTTGTTTATTTAGTATCATTGAAAATGAAAAGTTGAAAGCAATAACATATCCCAGGCATTAGATTTTGAGAAAAGACGTTTTAAAGTGAAATTATTATTTTTTTCGGCAGTTTTTATATGACATCTACAGTAAATGTCCTTTATTTCAATGGATTTAAATCAACCTTATGAAAGAAATGTAAAAGCTAAATATAATTTTTTTTTGATATTTAGATGCAGCTTTGAATGTTCTAGCTGCATGTAAAATTTCATGAAAATCTATAATTTAGCAGATTTAGGTATCTCCTACCTTAACAGTACCCTGTGGGAAATTTACAAAGAGATGTTCTTCTCTGAAACCACTGTGCCAATTTGAAGAAAAATTGGCAGCAACGGTCCTTGGGTGGTCCTCTTTCAGAATTTTATCCAATGACCCCCTCCTCCATTGAAGAACATATAGTACCTAATAGGGAAAAACACCGAAAAATCTTGCTTGAAACCAGTGAGTCAGTAGGAATTTGACAGCAATGTCCCAGGCTGCCAGTCAAGATGGAGTAGTCCAGATGAGTGATATAGACTCCTGGGAGCAATTGTTTGTTTTTTATTTACTTGTTTTACAGCTTTAGAAGCCCTTTCTGAAAACCCCCCTTGTCAGTATTTATTCATTCTGTCACTTCAAATTATTTATCCTAAAAGTATAAGAATTGTTTGCTTATATTACTTGTTTTAAAGCTGCAGAAGCCATCAAAGTACTTAAGATTCTGAAAAGTGACAAATCACCCTTAGTAAAGAAAAGACAAGCTATGAGAAACACATTTGGGGACTACAGATCAAAGATGAAAGAAGAAGAAAAGAAAAATGCATCAAGTATGTTGTGCATTAGATCAATAATGAATATACATGATGTTTCCTATCGAATTCCAAAATATATGATCATAAGCCTCAGTGAAAATTGTTGATATTTTTCTCTTTTTTTTAAAATCTGGAGATGATAATTTAATTTTTCATGCAGTGGTAAAAGAAAAGCATGGTTTAAAAAATTGTAGCACAGTAACACTATAGTATGTGAGCCCATATTTAGGTCCTTGGTGATGCAGCAAATACTTAGTAAAATATCATTGGCATGCATTTATATAGTGGAGCCGTGACTGATCACTGCTAGCTAACTTATTTTAAGACTTTAGTCAACCTGCATGACACACGGCTAGAAAGGTTTCTATCATTTAGAGTATACCTTAGACTAACTTCTTTGCCCGGTCGTAAAGATTTCCAACTGTGCAGTTTTTTTAAATTTGGAAAAATGGAGGGCCTTTCATATTTTATAAAATCAAGAACTATATTTTGGTTGATTCCTATACTTTATCAGTTTATATTCTATGTTTAATTCTGTTTTAAAGTTGAAGATCATGATATTAATATCAAATTATATACATTTAAATTGTCCGAAATCAGTTTTTGTAACGGATTTGCATATTACAAAAATATTTGTATTTTTAGCCGTTTTCATTGCATTCCAATACTGTTTATATTGTCAATATGTAATTATAAAAGTTTTGAAAGCAGATCAAATACCCTTGTCACCAAGTATCACCAACATTCAAAGTTTCGGAAATGTTTTTGAAAGCAGTGGAAGTCTTTCTTGTAAACACCAGATCTGAGTGATCGGGTATTTGGGCTCTTCACTTGCAGTCAGTGTCCTCTACAAATGTATGTTGCCATATTTTTTTGTATCTTAACAAAACAGACTACATGTATGCTGGATGGACTGGACATGTTAAATTTACGGATTAAGTCCCGTCTGCTTTTCTGTCCGACAGGTTTGCAGTTAGAAAAATTGGCGGCGCATTTAATGGCATATGGACCGGTATGGCAACAGAGAAGACAGTGATAAAAGAAATCAAGAGAAATGGTGACTCAAAAAAAGTCAGCTTTGACATGAAGGATAGGTCTACTAAAATTGCGATTGATTTTGGGTTCAAACATGAGGAAAATCGTCAGAAAGCTATTACACGCGATGAAGATCTTGTACTAAGCCATTTTGCAGAAAAAAAGCATGACAGATCCATTCAATAATTTGAGTCCCTCAAAGAGTATTGAATATTATATATACATGTATATTGATTGCTACAAAAGATGTCCAAAAATCATTCCAATGCTTTGATCAAGGTCATCCACTGGCAAAAATCATTTATTGAAGAAAATTTTGATGTAAAAGGAAGTCATGATTTCTATGTCCCACTCACCAGATCTTCACTGAAAATATGACCAAGGCGTGTCATCTTAAATGCCGATCAGGAGAATTGGTCAAGTCCTATATAAATCTGGAACTTGTCTTTCGCTGTGCTATTTTTCTGGCCAATGTACGAGAAGATGTTACAATGGAAAAAGTCTTAGAGTTTCCAGCTGGCCCCATTCCAACGGCTCTTTTTCATGATGATTTTCTGAAAGACCTGATTTGTACCTGTAAGTGTAAAAATGTTTGTAGAGAATCCTGTACCTTTTTTGAACAGAATTTTGCAGTTGCCACAGAAACGAAGAGTAGAAATGCACTTACCCTAGGGTAAGCATAGAGAACGATGACAATTAGTTTGTTGTAAATGATATTAGTTCTTTACCAAAGGTTTCCGTCTCAAATACGCAATATTTCAGCACTGATGTTTACAAGAATGACTTGTACAAGACTTGTACTTCCATAGGGAGTGTAGTACTTGTGGAGTTTCCACTTATACATACGGATACTGGTTTTTTACATCTGTAATAAATATGATTTTATGTTTCAAAACTTACTTTTGATTAACAAAAGTTTGTAAATAATCTGCTAGAACATGAAAAGTCTCATTATTGCATTTCGGGGCAGTTTCATCGTCCATGTTTTTTTCTATCGATTGTTGAACATCTAAAATAATTGGTAAAAAATTATCAGATACCTTCATAATCAATGTAAATTAGTTATTCGTATTGTATGATTAATACCTGACTTGAACTTCCTGTTTAAAGTAGGAGACTGCCAATTTTGACTGAAGAGAAAAGGGGGGATAATTTAACATCTCTCATTGGTTTTTTCTCTTGATTGTTTTCAATTTCTTAGATCAAGATATCCGAGATATAACAGGAAAGATAAATTAATGAAAATGTTTGCTTGGTTGTCCAGATATACAGTGAAACCTTTGAAATTATCAGAAAAGTTAATTTTGACCTTTTGACCTTTAACTTTTAATCTCGGAAATTTGCACAATTTGAAAACTTTACGAAAGTCGAAAATGCAGGCCCATACTATTATCTTCATGAAAAGGTGTAAATTAGCCGTTTGTCAGTGTGGTTGACTAACCTCAGGAATTGGCTATTGAAGTCACTGCACTATAGATGGGTATTAAGTGAAAAATTTGACCAAATGATAATTATAGTTCGTTATACCGAAACAAAGTTATGGGGTATGTAAGAAATACCCTGACCTTCTGACATCTGTCCGAGGACAACTTCAAAATATTCATTGGAATTCAATGAAACTTCATACAAGGTAGTAGGTCAAATGAAGAAGGGGAGATAATTCGGCTCAAAAGTTTATTTAAATTTGTAGCATGTGAATCATTTTGTTAGCTTGATTACATTTTTATTTATTTTTTTAATAAGTACATGTACCCAAAAATTAAAAATAATGTTGTTTGTTTTCAGAACTAAAAAAACTGAAAGTGACTCCAGTGACTACAGACACTCACAGTAAATCTGTGTTTTACAAGAAATCATTGAAAATAGCAAATGACTCCTATGTAGCCAGGATGGCATCTGTAAGTGTAAATAGTGAACATTCAAACAATACAGAAAGTGGCACCCAAAAACAACTAGAAAGCCCATGTGGATTTAAATATGGATTTCCAGACCCATCATCTTGTAGTGAAGAAAATGCAGAAAATACTATTTCCTCTGGTGATGTGAATAATATTGATGGCACATCTGAATTATATGGTGATGAATGTAATTTTCCATTCGTGATGCAAAAATCAGAAAACAGTTTTAGATTTAATTTTCACAAACCAACTTAATAAATCTGGATTCATCAATTTGTCTGTTTTTAAAACAAAATTGAAAAAATCCTGACTATCAAACAGTCATGTTTGTACATAGATCAGATCATCTGATGAGATAAAGTAAAATATTTGAATATCTGTTGAAAGACGGAATTTTTTATGCTCATAGAGTACTATATAACATTACACAATTGTTGTGACTATGGTCGAAACACCTTGATTTCATGATTAAAAATCATCAAATGAAATGTTGTAGCAGATAGGGCAGAATGGAAATCTTATTTTTCATTGGTTATAAATATTGGTGCTGTCTCTATTTGCATAAAATGATAATGTTAATAAACTATAATGCAGAAAAGAACGACAAAGTTCAAAATTTTATCTGTATTACTCAGGAGAAACAGTAAAAAGATATCATAATAAATTACCAAACAAACACAAAACAAAAAACAAAAAAAACTAGAAATTGGTGCCATCAGAAACGATGTCCATCTCCGCACTGCACAAGTAAAAAAACAACAGTGAAAAATTAGCAATTTCACAATTTCAGTCTGAAAATTGGAACCCTTAATCAAATTTCAAAATTGAAAACCTTATTGCACATCTAAACATAGTAAAGAACAATATTATAAACAAATGAAATCACTGAAACGAAAAATGAATGTTTTTTTCCAGAGACAAAGCAAAATTAGCAATTTCACCATTTTCGGTCCCAAAATTTGATCCCTTAATAGATTTTCAGATTTTAAAAATTAAAAACCTTTTCAAACATCTACAGAAAATAAAGAACAATATTATATACAAATAAATTTGCTACATCTAAATGAAAAATGAAAGAGGAGTTTAGGCACAAGCTTAAATTCACTATTTCCGAAATACAACCCATGTGAGCCTCAAGTTGACAAAATCAAAATTCTAAAACCTTAATGTACATCTACATACAGTATGTGATAATACTCAATAGAAATTAAAAGCATAAAATGAGAAATGGATGAGGAGTTTAGGTCACAAGTTTAAATTTCCAATTTTCGAAATTCGACACCTGTGGGCCCCAATTTTGGAAAATAAAACTTCTAAAACATTATTGCGCATGTACATATAGTTTGTGACAATACTGCATATAAATTAAATGCATGAAGTTAAAAATGAACGAGGAGTTCTGGAGACAAGATTATCTAATGGACAGACAGTCCGATTACAAATATCCCCGAACTTCATTCAGAGTGCAGGGATAATAAAGAAAGCTACCAATCACGACAGAGCAATCTGTTCTTTAGATATGAAATGAAACATTTTAGAATCACTTTTAAAGAATGAATTAGATTTTCTAAGTTGAAATATTTTCATTGATGTTCTGGTAAGTTTGATGCTTCTAATTGGATAATTGAAAGAAAACAGTTTAATTAAAAGCTTAAAAGCTGCTAAAAATGGCTGTATTCAACATAATATGGTTGCAAATGTACTTTATTGAGTTTATAAACCAACAAGTATTTATTACTTCAATGCATACTGAGCCTCATATTTCATTTGTATACTTTTATAATGTGCAAAAGATTTGTTTGCAAGTGCGTTTATGTGTTTAACCGACCATCTGTTACAATTTTTGGTAACAACACTAAGTGCAGGTTCTGGACAGAATGGACAAATTCCCTATGATTACATGGAATATGCCCCAACGTCCTTTGCCCATGTACCAAGGCAATTTGATAAAAGGCCGCTTGATGTCGGAGTTCTAAAACAGCTTATATATTCTCTTAAGATCTGATTTTAATAAGGGAGCAACCATTTTATTTTTATTAAGAGGGGAACGAGCTAGAATGAAATTTGAAAAAAATGCAGGACCTGTGTCAATCAGGAAAAGTATACAATATAACCGCGATAACAATACTGGAACGTCTTCTGGTACCAGTATTCTATCAATAAGGAGGAGTGTGATGACGTAGCTATTATTGGAGCAGGAATTGCTGGACCTATGCCGGTTGGAGTTTGCGCGACCAAAATAAAAGAATAACAATATACGAGTTTTCAGACCGTGTTGGCGGTAGATTGTATACGACACATTTTCCGCGCATTCCGAATATCAATGTTGAATTGGGCAGAATGAGGTACAACCCAGAACGTAAGACTCGATAAATTGCACCTGAAAAAAAATACTGGGAATTGCAACTTTAATATCAAAATCTAATGATTTGCACAAATAAAGCTCAGAAAAATGTAGTTTTTCAAAAAAAATTCTTTGACACCCATTTTGATGCCCTGTTGTTATGAAACATTTCGAATAAATATATCTCCGCAATGCTCCAGGTCAAAACATTGAAATATGAAAGATGTAAGCCAAAATGAAGCAGGTAAGATTTGAATTCAAAGTTACCAGAAACAATGAACTCAAAAACCATCTAAGGACAAAACCAATGATGTATATTTTGCAAAAATTTAATAAGCAACATAATTTATTAACAAATGTTTAGTTGCGTGAGAGTATAATTGAGACGTTGATCTCGGGCGTCTTGGATTGTTTTCTTATTTACGTGCAGCAGCATATTTAAAATTCTTATATTTAGGACGAGAACGTACATATTCATAAATAAGGTAGACATATGTTTTGAGATAAAGTCTAACGGCGGTAAAGACGAGAAAGTTAGACAGCCACATATGAAAAAGAGGATAGTTTGGGTAGGGGCAATAATTTGGACTTACTTTCTAGGAGAGCTATTGCAAAAGTTTTTCGTGACTCTATGATTTCATGTCATCCTTTACGACTGGTTGCAACTGGAAATTTATACATCCAAAACAGCAAAACATATAAAATTGATCTTGTAAGATACTATAGTGGTATAAAATAAGCTGAGTTTAGTCCCTTCAGTCAGAATTGAGTTAATTATTCGGAAATTGTAGTAATATTTTTATTTATTATTTAAGCCATGATGAAAGGAGAAGGTAGGGTTGACCAAGAGTCTAAAAAACGAAATGGATTTCTCTTGGCGACCGTATCATATTCCCTTAAAATAGCCATACCTGGCAGCAAATAAAAATCTAATACATGTACCAAGTCGTATGCATTGGACCTTGATTTGACATTGCTACATGTTGATACGCATTTGTTTGGGTGTCATTTCGGTGCCTGAAAATCCACTAAAATGAAAATGCCCCCCCCCCGGGAAAATCCGAAATTGAAAATAATTCTTCAAAACGGAGACACTTGTTCATGAAATTCAAAAGCTAGGGGTAAGATAGAGACCGTAGTGAGTCGTTGGAAACTCTTGGTGTTTAAATGCATGAGAAATAATGTGATTTCAATCGCAATTACTGTTTTAGGTACTGAAATTCCGGTTTATTGTCAATGTGTTTAGAAAATTGGGGGTTTACCAACGACTGAAGTTAAGCTGGCTGAAAGATTAATTAATACGGAGTTCCGTGAGCTATAATATGTTGCGCAATACAAAACCAGTTAGACAAAAACTCACTTGTTGTAATGACGAGTGCAGATTTATAGGTAAAACCGCCTGCCCCCCCCCCCTCCAGCTTCCCCCGGTGGTACACATGCTCCTCTCTGAAGTTTGCCTTTACGCGGTGATAACAGGCCTATAAAGTATAGATGAAAATTCAACCGGTGGGCAACTTTGGATAATGGTTTTTAATTATCATAGTTAAATGCTATTAAACAAAGAATATTAAATGTAGGGTCCAAATATCGCCAAGGACTATAAAATGTCCGAGATAAAGGGAACATTTTAGGGGAGAACTTGGACTACAAAAATACAAAGGAAATTTAAAAGTGCATGGCAAACCAAATAGAATGGAATATTATAAGGCAAAGTGAAACCCAAAGCAATTTCTTTGTAAATTCAAACAAAAAGCATGGAGTGTTCATTATAGTTATTGCCCAGAAATAGGGTTGTTTCATTTGTTAATCATTTTTGAAGCAATATAATCCCATTTCTGTTGTTCGATGAAGACATCTTTGCATTGGTCGCAACAAGTTTATGTCAGAGGAGATAGGCTTAATGAACAATGCTGGTGTTGTAAATTTAGTGGCGTAACCAAAGGTTCGGCCTTTTTTCTGGTTACTTTTCATTTGAAAACAAGGTCTTGTTGAGATTTTATTTTGAAAAATATCAAGACGAAGACTACCTACAATTACAAAACGTATTGTACCATCTCTGTTCATTTGTAGGCATAATCTTAACATTAACCATCATTTAAAAGCAATATGGAAAGGACCCGATGGAATATACACACTGTATTTTGAAAAATTACGGATAATGGACGAACACGGATTTTGAAGGTAATAGACCCTCCATAACAATAATTGATGAATTAAATGCCTATTCATTTGTCTTCAAAGCTTAAGATTTGGATAACCAATATACAGTCACCTCTGTAGAGAAGAAAGTCTTGCCAAAAATTATTTTAAGAAGCAAGTTACATGTTTGTTTGTTTAGTTGGGGTTTTACGCAGTTTTCAGCACGTTTGGCTATTTCGCGGTGGACTGTTTTTATTGGTTGAGGAAGCCGGAGTACCCGGAGAGAAGCACCGACCTTCGGAAGGAAAATTGGCAATCCTTGTCAATTAAGATCGAAGTCGAACACACCCCGCCACATGTGAGATTCGAACTCGCAACCTCAGTTTTGGCAAATTACATGTATTGCCATATTTATACTAAATGTATTGTGTTGGTTAATGGTCGTTTTCTTTGTACTCTTTTTATTTTAGATCACTTCACTAAAACCTCTGCTTTGAAATTCAATTTTATGTCACACTTAAACTGTCCAATACTGAATTTGCATAATAATGTTTGTCCGATTAAAACCTTACTTAAATTTCAGGACAAACCATTGGAGGAGAAGTATGCTAAAAAGGTTATACTCGCTATAACTAGATTGGCTCTGAAAAACTCGAATGGGACGGATTGTATCAGCCACGTATACAACTGTTACAGCTAGTTACGAACTCTGTAAAAGATTTGTCAGCGTTAAAGCTTTTCCTTGCCTATGATAGTCCATGGTGGACTAAATCCTGTGTTTATAATAGTCATGTTATATCCGACACACCTTTAGTTCAAACTTATGATTTTGGAACATCAAACACCAATGAACCTAAATCTGTGCTGTTACCGGTGTTTGCAGACGATCATTTTTCATTCTGATCGGAACTCGTTTCAAGAGTTGATGGGCCTGTGTATGACACGCCGTTGTTATATTTATTCAATTTCGAGATATCTTATTTAGTTAAATAAGATATCTATAATAAACTAATTGAGATATCTTAATAATAATATGAGATATCTTATATATTAAATAAGATATCTGATTTATTAAATAAGATATCTGATTTATTAAATAAGATATCTTATATATTAAATAAGATATTTTATTAAAATGTTTATAAAGATATTTTATTAAATATATAAGATATCTTATTTAAAATATGATATCTCTATTAATTTATAAGATATCTTAATAACTATATAAGATAACTTTTATATAGTTTATAATAGAGATATCTTATTTACTTAATAAGATATCTTATAAACTAAATGAGATATCTTATTAACTCTACCGCCTCGGTGGTCTCGTGGTAGCGTGCTCGCCCCGAGTGCGGAAGGTCGCGGGTTCGATCCCCGGCCGGGTCAAACCAAAGACATTAAAATTGGTATTTGCTGCTTCTCCGCCAAGCACGCGGCATCTAGGAGTAAGAGCAAAGACTGGTCGGCTCGGAGTCAGTATAATGTGTCCGAGTGAGGTGATATGTCTTCCTGCGGACAGTTACCTCGTGAGCTAGCACATTAAAAATCCGACTTAGCGCGTCGGTCTAGTACAAGGCAGGGATCATATTCATTATCATATCAACATTCCCGTCCTGATATGCACCTGGTTGCCACTGGACGTTAAACAATAATTCATCCATCCATCCATCTTATTAACTAATAGAGATATCTTATAAACTTATAGAGATATCTTATTAACTTACAGAGATATCTTATTTAACTGGTTATAAAGATATCTTATTAAATATATAAGATATCTCTATAAGTTAATAATATATCTCTATTAGTTTATAAGATATCTTATAAACTTTATAAGATATCTCTATAAGTTAATAATATATCTCTATTAGTTTATAAGATATCTTATAAACTTTATAAGATATCTAATAAAGTATGTGTTTAAAAGATATCTTTATAAAGAATTAAGATATCTTATTAACTAGTAGAGATATCTTATTAACTTATAGAGATATCTTTTATATAGTTAATAATAGAGATATCTTATTTACTTAATAAGATATCTTATAAACTAAATGAGATATCTTATAAACTTATAGAGATATCTTATTAAATATATAAGATATCTCTATAAGTTAATAAGATATCTCTATTAGTTTATAAGATATCTAATAAAGTATGTGTTTAAAAGATATCTTTATAAAGAAGTAAGATATCTTATATACTTTATAAGATATCTTATTAACTAATAGAGATATCTTATTAACTTATAGAGATATCTTATTAACTAATAGAGATATCTTATTAACTTATAGAGATATCTTATTTACTTATAGAGATATCGTCTTTATTTACTTTCAAATTATTATAAACATTAAAGATATCTTAAGACTTAATAAGATATCTTGTTAAATAAATAAGATATCTTGGAACTTGAATAAATATAAAAACGGCGTGCCATACCTGTGACTGGCGGGGACATTTCGTTACCAATAGGAGACGAAACTATTCAAGTAACACATAAATATTTATCAGAAATATACAATATTCCAATAGAGGATATTCCACAACCATCAGATGGAATTATAGCATTTTGTATGACCTATCCTTATGGTGCAGCAAATCACCTGTTTTTGCCCGGTTTCATATGGCCGGAAGTTGAACGACAGATGGTAAAGCATTCAGGTACTGATGATATTTTTGTAACATGTAACGCTTTTAACCAACGATCATTCTCATGGTGGTCAAATGCTGCACTAGAATCAGTTGAAATGGCCATGCCATATTTTGGTTTGGCAAGTAAGTTAAAGGATTGATACTGTTGAATTTGGAGTCAAAATATGACATATAGAAATCTAAATATCTAAATAAAAACCAGAAATATCACACTTTTAGTTTCCTGGATGTAATAATTAGGGCCCTGCCACTTGGTTTTCACTCGATTTCAAAGTTTGTATTTGGCATGGATATTTACTAGCACCAGAGGGTGTGTCACAATGTATGTAAAACTCTGGAGGTCAAAGGTCAAGGTCAAAAACTTATGTCCTATGGAAAAGATCGTGTTCGCTCTATAACATGAGAATAGTTCGAAGTTAAGTGAAGATACTTGGCATGGTTATTCACCACTGTCGAAAGGGGTGTCACGATTATTGTGCAGATCTCTGGGTCAAAGGTCAAGGAAAATACATTGAATAAGATCAATCTCAGTACATAACCAGAATTCCTAAGCTTAACATCAGTTTATCCATAAATGTTTTGACCACTAATTATTTAAGGCGGGCCTACAGAGATGGATTCCATCTCCTTGACGTCTAGTTAAAACCAAAGGGCTAAAAACACATTGCTAACTCAAGAAAATCAGAAAAAGACAATACGAAAACTACAGCATTTTTAGCATGAACTTCAACAAAAATCGGGAGTGACACTTGGGCCCTCGGAAGGGTAAGCACGTTGTAATTGAATGGTTACTTAAAGGTATACGTGAATGGCAGGGTTAAACCGTTTTTATGAGTACCCAAGCCTTTCTTATCAATCATTACTATCTTATGTATACCAAAATTCTTATTACACAACGTAGTGACACAGTGATATTTAACAATATCTTGTCCAATAAAAAGGGAGATACGATATTTTATATCAGCAGCAAGGTATAGTCGAAAGTTTGGTTGTTAGTTTCAAAACGAAAAGACATTGATTATTTTTGTCAGTTTAATAAAATGTTTCATTTTACCGTCAAAACATGCAGCTTTCCACAAAAAAGTGAATAAAAACAAGACAAAAGATATTTACGTGTGACAAATATTTCCATGCAAAAAAAACTTTACAACAAGACAACGCTTTATATATCGAAAGCGAAAATATAAAACTAAAATAATGATAGTTTTGAATAAATTCTCTCATTTATAACTCCATAACACCAGCAAGATACTACTTATATCCAATATGACTTCTATTGAAAATGCCGACGCCTCCTTCGATAAATGTTCTACGTCTAAATCTTTCAAATATTATTACTAGTAAATAAATTATCTATAACACTAATCATAACCACAACATCTAATAGCATCATTTTCATTTATGCAGTCACCATTTCTATATGTATTTAGTGGGCAGAAGTCATAACCCTTGTAGCAGTTACAGGAAGGCTCCTTATATTGAACTGGAACCACTACTGGGGCCTGTGTAGTGGGAACATTGAAGACCCACCATAACCCAGTGGTGGTAGGTACAGGGCTTGGTGTCGTTTGAACGGGTCTTGGTGGTGGTGGGGGTGGTGGTCTTGTTTTTCTATATCCTTCGAATTCTATTTCAACTTCCGGTACCGGTTTTTCTGTCGTTGTTGGTCTGGTTGTCTTTGGGGGTGGTGGTGGTGGTGGTGGACGTGTTGTTGCTGCGGTCGCTCTTGAAGTTGCCGGAAGGTTGGTGATTGCTGGATGTTGTGTTGGATGCAGAAATAATGATGCAATAAATTCTAATGGATTGAAAAAGGCTGGCTGAGGATGCGGCGTGGGTGGTGGTACATAAGTTGGAGGTTGTTTTGGTTGAGCTGCAGCTGGTACAAATCTTGGTGGTGGTGGTTGTGGTGCATATCTTGGTTGTGGAGGTGGTGGTGGTGGTTGTGGTGCATATCTTGGTTGTGGAGGTGGTGGTGGTGGTTGTGGTGCATATCTAGGTTGTGGAGGTGGTGGTGGTTGTGGTGCATATCTTGGTTGTGGAGGTGGTGGTGGTTGTGGTGCATATCTTGGTTGTGGAGGTGCTGGTGGTGGTACATATCTTGGTTGTGGAGGTGCTGGTGGCGGATATCGATGCTGTTGCCTTGGTGGCGGAGGATTATAACGGAAAGCTTGTCCGGGAGGTGGTGGATGTCTCCTAAATGGAGGAGGTGGTTGTCTCCTTGGTGGTGGTGGTGGTCTTCTAGGTGGTGGGGGTGGTGGTGGTCTTCTAGGTGGAGGTGGTGGTACCCGTCTTTGTGGGGGAGGATGACCTCTATGTCGTACAGGCGCAGGAGGTTGGACTGAAAGAAAATAAACTTATATATCAAATGTTTCTCTCTTTTTTTTTTAAACATGCAATATCATTTAAATATTTTAAAAGGGGCTTCATATTCTCCACGGGACGATTTGAACTTTGATTTAGAAGCAATGTTGAGATAACATAATAGAAATATATTCATCGTTTAGAAATATTCCACGATACCAATTTTCATGCACAAAAAACATTTTTTGTCTAATTTATTTTTACGTCTCTTATAAAAATGAACGGATACAGGAGGTGCGTCAGTGAGACAATATCGCACCAATCCAAATATGGCACCTTAATAGAGTTGTGAATCGAGATACATTCAGAGGTCTTTCAAAACGATCAGTCAATAGCCAAAGAATAAAAAATAGAAAATTTGGCAAAAATTACTTAATATATCCATTCAGAAATTATTAATATACAAGATGTAGAATGAATTCTATATACTATTAATAAGTTCTTTTCGGATATTTTGCATTTCTTGCATGGTACATCTTTATTAGATACAGTTGGTAGAAACACTGTTAATAATAGTATCAAACGGGCCAAAGCATCGTAACCAAAATCTTCCTCAGCTGGTAATGACTTTCCCGGAAGGAGTCTAAAGCTTACAAGGAAAAGAATTCCAAATTTTTATCACTTGAAAATTTTAATATTTGTATTGAAAAATCCTGTCACTCCCAAAACAATCACTACCAAAGGGGATAATAAAACATTCGAAAACTACCACTTCATAGGCACAAATAACGCCTACCTTAGAACATACAGAATATTTTGTTGTTAAACAGTAAAGAATGTTCGCTGCTCAGTTTCAGAATAACAAGCTTTTCATAACAATGGTAAATGTGGATTATTAAAGGAATAAAAGGGCGAAAAAAATATAGGTCCGTGTACTTGTTTTCGAGATATAAGTCATTGAAAATTTGGCGGGAAAAATATGCTCTCTTGATTTTACTTAGCTTTATCATTGACAAGTTTTATTTCTAAAAAAAACATTAAATAATAATAAGGATTTCATAAGATTTTTACAAATGGCTTATTATTCTGCGTGCCAAAGATTTATGAAATGAAAAATGGGTGTAAGCGGGAAAAATGATTTATGGCATTCAAATGGATAAAACCAGATGATTCTGAACATCTGACAAAAATTCAAAAACATGACCAGCGAACATCCTTAAGAAAAACTCAGCTCTACCTCTTACTACTGTAGCCTTATTCACAAAAATGCTTACATATAAATTCGTTCGTGCTTACGTCTGAAAAAAACGTGTAAAAATTTTTGTCAATAAGGCTGTAGTATCAGTGGTTACGCAAAAGTAGATGGATAAATGCAAGCCCCGATCAGTATGTAAATTAATCCGACCAATGAAATTACTAAAACTGGACTGGAAATCGTGAGAAAGTTTAATCACATTTTTAAAATAAATTAAATAACAATGAGAGTAACAAATGAGAGTTACCATGTTAAAATAAGCATAGAGCATGGCATCAGTGAATTATTTCATAATACAGGTTTGAATGGCATTTCGTCATAAAGTTTACTGAAACAGACATTATCCATCAGTGATAGGTATAATTTAAAATTTTATTGTCGCATCGGTATTCTTTTGCCGATATCCAATCCATTGGCAGAAAAAGTTGCCTGTCGGAAAGGGCCGAAAATATATGCTGATTTTTCTTTATGTGTGCGAGCCTATAAATAAAGTGTGGTGATAGCTCTTTATGCACTTATTTTTAGATTATAATGTTTTTTGTTCTTATTTTGTTGGCGGGCAAATTGCATGAAATTGTCATTATACTGTCATTCAGACCAATTAGTCATTATTTTCTTATTCCCATCTAATTATTCTTTGTTTGTTACAATACTGCTATTATAATTTGTATAATTATTATATATTTCTTTGTCATGAGACGACTTAATTATGATTGATTTTGGGGTGTCGTGGTGCACATCCCGTTTCTTTCATGAATTATTTTGGTATAAAGTTGAAAAAAAAAGATCGTTAAGGTAAAAGTTATAAAAAAAAATTAGAATTAATTAGTAGATTTTTTATTGTTTTTTTAAGTGCTTTTATTATTTTTTTTACAAACTTTCAATTTTAATTATCGAAAATCCCGTTTCTTCTTATTTGGATGTCATTTTATACGAATTTTAAGTATATTATAAATAGTCCTAGATTTGACAATAGGATTCTTCTCTTCGGGTCTCATCATTTCAGCGATGAACAAAACATAGAACTTTTCTTGGCAGTTCAGTCATATATTTTGAGTAGCAAACGATTTGCTAGACAGTAAACAAATACTCATCATTATTCATCAACATTTCAGTGCATGTTATCTATCAAAATTAAATTTTCATCACTTCTTTAAAAAAAAAATTTAATGTATTGATTCATAATACATAATCTTTTGAGTATGAGAAAATTAACTATGAAAATTATTTTTCGTAGGACACGGATTTATATAAGCCAAAAACTTGTTTCCGAATCCTATATTGATTATTCAATTGTATTGTATATTACTTGCATTTAATTATTGTATGTTTTATTGAATTAATTAATAAAAATATGTTTACAGTAATTTTAAATAAATAACAATATACAAACACAAATCAGTATAACACATCTTGAATTTTATATACCAATATCCCCAGTGTTATAACTTCCAATTAGACAGAAATGCAGATGCCTAAATTTCAAAGTTAGAAAAAAGTTAAATAAAACTAATCGCTAATATAAAAAATTGATTTCATTTACGAAATTCGTTAATAAAAAAATTCACTTTCAGTCTAACTTTTCAATTCTGGAATTCGCTAATAAAACTTGTGAAAACTTGACTTCAGTTTTGAAATGCGCTAATAAAAAAATGGACTTCCAATCGAACTTTTCATTTCTGAAATTCGCTGACCAAGACAACCGCTAGAATCAGTTTAAAGTATGATCGAGTATATAAAATAGTCATCATTCGGAGCTTTTCAGGAACATTTTGTACCCTTTCTCTTCAGACAAAAATACTAAAATGTCTTTAAAAAAGTCAAGAAAATAGTTTATTGTACATGCAACAAATCCTGATATTTCAAGTTTAAAAAACGAAATACTCTTATTGGCCTTTTCTGAACCTTCAAAGCAAATTGGCCTTTTGCGCTTGAGTACAAAATTAGGAGTTGATTTATACACTATTAACCAAACTAACAAAACCGCAAAGTAAATATTACAGAATGGATGAATTTATCTCTTTACATGCACATGAAAAAAGTCTTTCAAAATCTCCAATCGAAAAAAAATTAAGGTTCTAAATAATATATATATACTGATGGAGACCTTACTTCGGCTCATATATAAAATGTGTGACATATGACATTCCCTTTATTGTTTAACTTATCTTATTTCTTCAGAGTCTTGTTGGATTATAACAGAGTTTCAGATTTAAACACACTGAAGTAAATATTTAGGGACGAGATCAAAAGTTCAATGTAAGATAAAAAACTTAATTCACATAGTTTTTTCACTGACCACCCCCCCCCCCAACCCCCACCCCACATCTTAACTTAATTTGGGAAAAATTGATTGACCAATATGGGCATATCCGAAAATCGATGTTGGATAACAAAACTTGCAGCGATTTTTACCCCCCCCCCCCCACCCCCAAACTATTTGAATTAAGTTTTTTTATCCTACATTGAACTTTTGATCTCGTCCCTTAGGACATGTAGGAGGAACAAAACAATAAACATCAACTACATGTATATGTTTGTCAAATTGCAACATGTGGTCATGATCAATTCACCTGATTAACAACACAATGTTATGTTTAGTTGCCAATTGGTGAAACCATTTTATATAGGATAAGGAACATAATTTGTTTTTAAGTGGGTACCCAACACTTTGACTAAAATAGATTTGGCTCGTTTAATTTTCAGAAAATTTGGATGAAATATGTACTTTGACCTGTTGACAACAATATAAAAATTTCATGAAATTTGAACCACACAATTTACGGGAATAATTTCATTTGATATATAGCAGTTTGACAAACACAAATTTTGATCATCGAGAAGCTTGATTTCTCTTAACTAATATTATGTGATAAAACGATCAGCTGAGTCTTAAAGAGTTAACTCCCTTAGGTGTTCTGTACCCCTTTAAAAAATTGCAATTATATCTTTTTTAAATCTTTTACCCTTCAGTAATTTTGGTAAATTTCCAAAATTATTCTTTTGCTTGTTTTTTATTTATGAATTTTGACAGCCTCCCACAATTCTTTTTTCATTTGTTTTTTGATCATTATAAAGAAGAATTTTATTTTCCAATTAAGGGCCCATTAAGAGCAAGCAATCAAATACAAATGATTTATATCATTGGAGATACATAAACGGTTTACATATACCCACAATAACCGCAGTCAGGTCAGAGCCATACTATATGCACAATATCTATATTATCATACTATATCAACTAAAAATTTGCATGTTATTATATAGAATTTCTTATTTCTAAACACTTATTTATAAATAAACCCAATGTTTTTAGGACATTAATATTTTCATTAGTCAATAGCCAAATAAACTTTGCTGTTTTCTTCAGATTCCCAAAATTATTACAAAATAAAGATATATTTTTATAAAATACTTTTCTTTCATTTTCATACAAAGGACATTGAGCTAATTTATATTATGCATTATCATAAATGATTAGTTATATAATATGTCATAGTGACTTTCATATTATTACAGTAATCATACAGAATATTATCATTAATCATTTGCGCGAATGAACATAATTTGAATGGAAACAATTCCTTTTGTCTAGAATATGAAATTTGTCATTTTTGTGACATAAAAAATGAGAAACAACAGAACAATCAGAAACAAACATATGCTATGTACATACATAATTTCTAGTTACATGATTGTAAACTTCTGTGTCTTCACCCTAGTATAGATTCTAACCCACTTGATAACGAAATTTATACAATTTTTTAACTTATAAATGACAAGCTTGCCGGGAATTTTAAATTTTGAAATTTAAAAAGATAAATTTCATAATGTCTTCTTCATATTCCTGTGTAAAACTGTACAAAAAAAAACCAAATCATAACTTTATAACTGATATATAATCAAACTGAAAATTATGGAAAAACAAAGATTCTGTTAATACAGTTTTCTTGACAACAAATTTCTTTTAAGTAATATTCAAGGCCAATCAAGCACCGTAAAAATTATAGGACAGTTATATATTTATCCAATGGACAGTGTTCCCCAGCTTCCAAACAAACACCTAACCCATATTCAGTAAACCGTGACATTGAGGTCACACAACCCCTTTGACTTAAATGTTGATCCTTTCTTAAGATATTTAGTGACAAAGTTTCATGTTGATATACATCTATATTTAAGGGACGTACGTACATGTACGTAGGAATGAACGGACGGACACACAGACAGAAATACTATATGCCCCGATGCTATCGCAGGCAGCGTAAAAAAAAGATACAAACTATGCCCTAAGGGACTTTATCTACCAACAGACGCATCATCTCATTGTAATCGAATAAAACATATAAACAACCAATTCATCAGTATTTTGCAGGATCTGGATCTTGGACCGTATCGCCCAAAGTCAATATTGTCTACGGCTATATTACTCATTTGACAAAGGGCGCGGGAAAATATTAATGCTTGGAACATCTCATTCTTGTAACGCTAGCAATTATTTGATAAAAAAACCGCACCAAATATGACATTTATATGAAAAACATGAATAAAGAAATATGGCATTTCCCAAAATTATTGTGTATATTGGTCATAAAACTGTTTTGTCCGTAATTGATAAATAACATATATACCTATGCTGTTTACTTAAGATAAATAATTGATTGCTTTCATGCTATTATTTCTGACATAATAATTTATTTCTTTTACCTGAAAACGTCACAGAATTGTACCCCGGAGGAAATTAAAAGATTTAAATTCTTGCATCAAATTAACTTTCAAAGTGCAAAAAATAAAACCAGAAGCTCCCATTTTCAAGAAGAAGCCGTTTGTATGTTTTTTTCATATAGGGTCCAATGTTAAACTAAGTCCCCGCTGCTCGCCATATTGGATGACAGATCAGCACCAAAGTAACAACTTTTTAGTAAGCACATCAAAAGGAACATTTATGCTATGTTTGCATGGTTTTAATCCATTCGGTGGTTCTCTAGAAGAATATTTTTGTATGTATTTCCCACAGGGTACTATGTTAAACTAAGGTCACCGCTGGCGGCCATCTTTGATGACAGATCAGCATCATAGTAAGAACACTTGGTAAGCACATCAAAAGGAACATTCATGCCATGTTTGGTTTCAATCCATTCAGTGGTTCTCTAGAAGATTTTTGTAAGCATTTCCCATAGGGTCCTATGTTGAACTAAGTCGCCTGCCGGCAGCCATCATGGATGACAGATCGACGGCAAAATTATAAATTTGGTACAGGACCATAATACAATCATTCAGACATATTATCAATTCAATCTGTCAAACGGTTTCGAAGAAGAAGTTGTTTGTACGTATTTCCCATAAGGTCCTATGTTAACAATGTCCCAAGGTGGCTGCCATATTGGATTTCTAATTGCTACCAAAATTATAAATTTGGTAAAGGACCATCTAAGGAATTTCTGCAAAGCAGAAGTTCATTTGGTTTTATGGCTTCTGACAAGAAGAATTTTGAAACACTGGGTCCTGTGTTAAGTATCTCCTGCAGTGGTAGCCATCTTGGATTTCCGATCGGCATTAAAATTATAAATTTCGCACAGGACCATCATACAATCATTCAGGCATATTCATGATATTATCAATTCATTCTGTCAAATGGTTTCGAAGAAGAATTATTTCCCATACTGCTAAACATTTATTTATGCAAAAAACTTTTGCATCAAAACTGATAATATAGTGGTTGTATTATTACTGAAATTATTGGATGCCTGTTGTGGTAGACTCCAAGTCCCAGAGGGTGTCATCAACTCAGTTACCAATACTGACATGAAATGAAAATTTAAAACAATTTTATAAAAATGTTAAATTTGGAGAATAAGGATACATGTATTTCATTCGTGAAGAGATTTGTCCTTAGATGGCGTTAGTTCGTTATGCATGGTCGTTTTCATTTGAATTTGCCCTTCAACCTTTTTGGGAATTCGTTCGACTTTATCATTTTCGACCCTAATAATTTGTTAATCGATGAAATATACATGATCTGTACATTGGTATTATACCACTCAGATGCAAAAATGCCAATGTTATTTTGTTCGTAAATTCCATTATTGTGAAAATCAAGACAAAAAAATCAAATAAGACAGAAATGGCAGTTTAAGATCAAATTTGGAGTAGTAGTAGTATGTTAACAGGAATTATGCTATAATTAATGGGAACAGGAACTGTCTTTGAATTTGCGCGAAAGCAGGATCGCAGAAAATAGACATCATATAAAGCATTACGAAATAATTTAAACACAGCCGACTTAAGAGAAATAAAACAATACAATAGAAAAATATAAGTGCTAGCAAAAGTAAGTTCCTATAAAAAAAATATTAGGTGCTCCGGAAAAGTAAGAACTCCTGCTCCATTAACGGTACCCGTAAATTTTTTAGGAATTATGAATCAACAGATGTTGAATAGAATGCTTGGCTATAGAAATTATTGTGACATCTATGACATTAACTAACAAACTGTAAAATTTAACCAGTATATAATGTTGTTGCTTTAAAATTTACATTTTTTACTCATAAAAGATAAGTAGATATGTTAGTTCCTCTATAGCTACGAAGTTTACTAGGAGTAGATAAGCTGCATAACATCCTACACGTTATTTATATTAAAGTTTGATTTTGAAAGAAAAACTAACTTTATTAATTGCAGCTTAATCTGAAAACAAGCAAGAAATACTATTAATGACCACGTAATTCTTCAGAATGTCCCGGATGTTCCAAAAAAGTAATGGTCATGACCGTGTTAATTATCGGCTAATTTCGACAAAGTTTTGTACATAAGGGAGCAACAATTTGATTTTTAGGTGGGGGGGGGGGGAGGGCTAGGATCAAATTTGAAATAAAAAGCATGACCAGGATTTTGGCAAATTAGAAAGAAAGAACCGCTTTGGCCTGTGTCAATCAGAAAATTTTTTGGTTTAAATGAAATAAAAATTTATGCCGCAATATCGACCGAAAAAAATCCAGGACCAAAATTTCGACGAAAAAAATAGACAGGATCAAATATTTGACCCCCCCCCCCCCTAAAAATCAAGTGGTTGCTCCCTAATTTCATAGAAGCCGCACACAAACAACAAAGTGTGTTTCAACTTTACACAATTCTGTGGTGACAAGATAAGGCTATTTCGCGATTTCGCCGTATCCGTTATCCGGCCACCATGCAATTCCTATTTCAAACTTTATATATATGTCAAATATTTAGTACCAGATTCCTCCGACGTCAAACTGCCTGTTTTAGAATTGACTTGAGCCCTAGGAAGTCACAGCGCACTTCATATTTAAGAGGACAAATATACCTGAGGAGCAAACCAAAAACCGCAATCCATTAGACATACAAACCTGGGAAGACAAATGAACAACAACAATCACAACAAATAAACACTGAAAACTAAAAACCAATGAACAACACGAACGCCTATAAAAGCCAGGAGTGAACTCATGTGCGTGCTCCGGAAGGGTAATCAGTTACTAAATAATCCAACAAACTGGGAAATTGGCTGATTTAACTTCTACCACCATAATTTTCATAAAGATTTTAATTTAAAAGTTTTGTCTTCTGATTATTAAAAAGTTAAGTAAGACAAATTTGTGTCATCTAATTTAATTTTATTCCACCTCAAAAACGGCTATTTCAGTTTGTCTAAAACACATGTATTTTTTGCATTAATTATTAAAATGGTTGCAGGAAAGAAAAATGCAAGATTTTCAAGCCATAGAATTAAGTTGAACTTCGAAAAACATTGATACATTTCCCCATTTTATATATTTAGTGCCTTCTGACGTCAAACAGTCATAGCAATTCTAAAATAGGCCGTTTGACACCAGAGGAATCTTGGAGTTCTAAATGGATTCAACTTTGCTAACCATTCACTCTTAATTGTTGCAAACCAATAGCCATTACCACAAAGGCAGGGGGACAAATCCTTTGAAAATTTTATAGTCGGATTTGTGAAACCGAAAAGGGGTTTTAAACCAATCTAATTAAAAACCGATCTCTCATCGCTCCCGTTTTCTGATATGTCGCGTGGGAGATCTAACGAAACCCGCTTTGAGGTCACATGTGAGTGAACTGGAACTTATGAATTTATAATGACATGCAAATGAGTTGACTTCCTATCAGTAAGCCAATCAAAAAAGTTTATGAATTCTGGGGACTGACGATTTCTTCGTAATCAACTTACAAGATCGCGTAAGCCGCAATTTCATTGGTCGAACAGGACCCACCTACGAGGTCACTCACATGTGACCTCAAAGCGGGTTTCGTTAGATCTCCCACGCGACATATCAGAAAACGGGAGCGATGAGAGATCGGTTTTTAATTAGATTGGTTTTAAACAGGCCTATATATTACCCATATATATTAAGGATTAACCTTAATAAGTCGATAAATTCCTGTTTGCGTAAAACAATAAGGAAAAAAACAATATCTAACCTCATTGTTTAAGGTATCCGGACCATAATAGGTCATGATCGAAAATTGTTTCTCTTTTTAACCGTGAATGGCTGAACCAAACAATTTAAATATGGGATTTTGTATATACATTTTTCTCAAGATGAAACACTCTTTGTTGCTGATATGAAGAGTCTATAAAAAGAAGTTAGTTATATTGACATTTCCGAAGTTTGCCGATAATTACCGAGGTCATTTCAATTGCTTTGTATGAACATCCGGGAACTTTTGAATAATCACGTGGTCATTTATGGTCCGGATACCTTAACTACTAATTTTCATTTGACATTTTGGCAGTTTTTAAATTTGCTCTTCACCTTTTTTAATTGTTGTTTTGGTTTTCAACATTTTAGGATTTGAGCACAACTGATGAATCGTAAATCGACAAAAAGTGCACATATTGTGCACAAAAATTGGTATCAAAGAATTTTGTTATTACCACTGAGTCAATGCCGCTACTGGTGGAGTCCAAGTCCCCGAGGGTATCTCCAGCTCAGTTGCTGGTATTTTGATTCCAGCCCGATACTGATATTTATGATTTACTGCTACAAAATTGTAAAATTGTGAAAACTAAGGAGTATCTCCCTCGTGCATAAAGATGGTTTTGGCTTTACCAGTTTGATAATTTTGGCATTTTTCAATTTGTTCTTCAACTATTTGAATTATTGTTTTGGTTTTAAACATTTTAGGCCTTAATGACAACTGTTGAGTCGTAAATTGACAAAATGTCCACATCTTGTGCATCAAAATTGGTATCAAAGAATTTTATTTCATCTGAGTGTTTAAGAAAAGAATGCAACTGAATGTCAGATTTTTTCTTCCTGTTAATTTTTTTTTAATTTGTATTTCCAATTTCAAAATATTATACTTTTTAAAAAAAATTATGGCGTTTTCGTCTTCTCGGTATGCATTAATTAATCAAAATTTTTATAAGATCAAATTCAATTATAGTTATACCATAAATAACGTGTAAAATAGATTAATAACTATTTCTTCTCAGAACGACCGTTTTTGGTTAGCGCATACTTGTAGGCCACATTGCGTGGGTTGAAGAAAGTTAATTGTGTACTTCGTTTAAAAAAAGTCTTATACTTTTTAGAAATCCAGAAAAAAACCTTGATTCGTGCGCACGTGGTTACAAAAAAATAATTTTACTAAATAAAATGCATGTATACAGCGTAATCATTAAAAAAATATGACTGATTGATTGTTGCTTAACGTCCAGTGGCAAATATTTCATGCTTGTTCAGGACGAGAACCAGTTCAACATTTAAAAAATAATCATCTTCGTTTTTATTTCAAATTGGATGAGATGTAAGAAATTGCTCAAATTTATTTCTAATAACTTTTTTCATGTTTTTCATCAATTCATGTGACGCAATTACAAACAAAATTCTGACTATCGAAACTACAAAATTAAAGTAAAAGTTCGATCTCTCGCATCATTTTTTGCCATAAAAAACCCAAAGAACTAAAATTCAATTTAGTTAAGCCTTATGAAAAACAATTAAGAATAAAGATGTTTACATATAGTAATTTGTTTTAAGCGACAATCATTCGCTTGACATAGACATTTGGTAAAATATTATCAGTTTAAAAGCGACAAACGATACATTTTTCTAGCCATTTTTCTGTGAATTATTTTTAAAACTTACATGAGAACACAGTGCAAGCCACAAGAAGTATTAATCCCAAGGACCAAACTGTATCCATACTTAATCTTGGCTTGAACAGTGTAAATGTTGAATATAATATTGGACAACTTATATAGCCTTTTATAGTCCAGCGACCTTGTAATAAAGCTTTTTATATTTTTATATTATAGTTGTATTGAGCAGGTCACGCTTTGTTGACTTTAAGGTCTTGTTTTGAATGTGATAATGCTTAGATCATCTACTTTTAGTCACTAGACACAACCGATGAGTTGTATCAAAATTGTTACCATATAGGAGACAGGCCACTCTTCCACTGTGTCTGTTTCACTCATAACCATTGATTTTCCGATCTTAAATATTCACCTACTTTTTATCGTAAACGATTGTATGGAATACGAGTCAATGTTAACAAAGAGAAATTTTATGCGTATTCAATAATAAGTTCAAATTTTTACCCGTAAAGGTCGTGTTTGTTAGCGATTTGCATCAATTTATATCACTCTTTAGAATATTGCCAAGAAGGAAATTCAGCAAAAAAAAACATTCTACTGACATATAAAAGGAGATACAATTGAATCTCGTTATCTCGAAGTGCAAGGGATTAATTCGAGACAACCGAAATTTCGACTTATCGAATTTCGAGATAAAAGAAATTAAAATACATAAATTATACTGTCGGCTGGTCAGGACCAGAAAAAAAGTTCGACATAACCGAAATTTCGACTTAAGCGATTTCGAGATAACGAGATTCAAATGTACATAAACTTACTTAGAACAAAAAATGCATTTTGGTTCTGAGTGTAATTCACATTGAAAACCTCTTAAAGACGTTAATTTAACAGTGTTAAGTTAAAACGGTGAACCAAAACGATATTTAAGTACGTAGAAAATTGTTTAGTAACTTTTTTGTTAGTTATTCATGTGTTATTATTAGCGCAGAACATATACCAGGCTATGCCTCCATACATTTTGAAAGGCTTTAAATGACTTTCTGAAAATGGTCCTAGAGGTGAAATAAATGCAGGGGGGAATTGCCCTACTTCTTAATCATTACCATTGAGCTGGATGCATGCATATTCTACTGAACTCCAAGACCCGAGAGCATCATGAGCTATTTAGACATCAGCGTAAAATTGATACATTTGTACCTAAAAATGTTACTGTAAATTATGAGAATGTCAAATTTGTAAACTGAAACAAACATAAGGTGTATCTTTCAGTGTATAGATCTATTCTTAGATATTTTTGGTTTTACCTTTTGTTGTTTTCAATTGGCATTTTTGTCAGTATTTTGGTTTTTTTTTTTCAGCTCTGGGCTTTTCGGCCTTGAGCACGACATATGAATAATAAATCAATGAAATATGCATATCAAAATTTGCATCATAGAATATTTATCAAATCAAATAAACAATCAACGATTTTTTATCACTAGATGTGCGTTTCACCAAATCACGACTCTTCAGAAATGCTCAAGAAAATTTCCAAAGCCAAAACACATATCAGCAATGTCCAAAGCTAAGTTAATTAAAAAAATATATATTCTCACTGTATAAAATATTTATTAACTTAAATACTAGAAACAGAACTGTTAATTCATTGTTTTTGTCTCAGACTTCCGTACAGTAACCGTTAATACGTTTGTACCCAGAATAAGTTTACCCTACTTGAAGGGTACATTCAAAATATCAAAATTCAGAGGTATAGTATACTAATGTACTCAGTAAAAATCAATGGTTTGCCTACAAAAACTTTATTTGTTGAATAAAATACTAATTTTAACGTATTGCATGCTTATTGATTAATTTACTTTGATGAAAAGTAAAGTTAAATAGAAATGACCTTATTTTTTATAAATGCTGGTCTAGGTAGTTCGTCATGACTACTAATGATCACTAGCCTGTCAACGCTGGTGTTGTGAGTTTGAATCTCACCTGTGGCGGGGTGTGTTCGACTCCGATCTTAATTGACAAGGATTGCCAATTTTCCTACCGAAGGTCGGTGGTTCTCTCCGGGTACTCCGGCTTCCTCCACCAATAAAAACTGGCCACCGCGAAATAGTCAAATGGACTGAAAACGGCGTTAAACCCCAACTAAACAAACAAACAAACAAGCTCAATGACCAAAACTCCATATCTTTTCATTTTCATTACACAAACTGCGTCACTGATAATAAATTCTAGAAACATTGTTATCTAAAAACTAATATCACTGGCCTTGAAATGAAGATCATCATCGGTTTCGCAAAGCGTCGTCGGGAAGTGTTTTGACGCTGTTTATGTTTAAGGATGATCGCTGGTCTAATAGGAACTAAATAAGATTTGAAATAGGTGTTTTAGTTTGAGAGAACATATGAATAGTAAACAAATAAGCAAGAAAAAATATAGGTTCATGTGCTCATTTTAGAGCTATAAAGCCTTGAAAATTTGCAGGAAGTAGGTTTTCTCTTGATTTTTTCATTGTCTTTGTATTGGCAACTTCACTCTCAAAAATGTATGAAAAAATAAAAAGGATTTCATAAAATTTTGTCAAATACCATTTTAAGGTATATATGATTGAATTATAAAAGAAAAAGTGGGGGGTTCATGGGCAAAAAATTTCATGTTTAAGAAATGGATAAAACCCGAGGACGCCGAAAATCTGACAAAAAGACCAAAACATGACCAGCGAGCATCCTTAATTTGGCCAAAAGAATTTGATTTATGATTATTCAGTAATGAATAAAGAGTATATAATGTATGTACTAGAAAACCGGCTACCACACACTTCGATATAGTAACAAAGTCATGATATGGTTAGGTTCGATAAACCTATAAATTAAGCATTATGTTAATTAATCATGAAGAGATTCTGTCATTAATGTTTATGCATACACGAAATCGTTTCTTGAAGCCTAATACCATTTAATTTGTCTTACCTAACCTCTGTCCAATCACCTGTCAAATAAACCAACATTATTGGAACACAATAATTTGATCAGTTAGTAAAACATTCAACTGATAAATGTCGAATGATATCTAAACTAAGGGGACGACCATTTGATATTCTGGTGGGGGCCAGGAGGATTTTGAAAATAAATAACTCAGCCTTGATAATAACAAAAATGAATTGTTTGTTCTGTGGTAGTTTGAAAATAAATAACCTCACCTACAATGTATTGAAAATAAATAATTCGGCAGGTCTTTTAAACCATTTTATAAATGCATGTTTTAAAGCATGAGATGGCACCAGATCCTACCAAAATTCGTCTTTTTTCATATTTTTTTCGGGAAAAACTTCCCAAATCTTTTTATAATATATAAACTACACCATATATAAATATTAATGTTTTTGAAATGTCTGAAAATGGGTTTCATTTCACTTGAGGTATATTGTCTCATGAACATTTACCTCACTTTAATACCTTTTACCATTTTAACCAATATTGTTTTTTGTACGTATGCAATATATGCAGTTTTGAATTCAGAAGATTCACTTCCAGAGGATGATGATTAATTTCGATTAAATGGTACATAATGTATTTCATCTCATTGAATTTATAAAATGTAAGTATAAACTTATTATACTGGTGTATATATATATATATATGCAACATACTGGTATATTTAACTTAAACTTCAGAAATATATATCTGCATTCCATTTCCGTGGGCGGGTCCAGGTGAGGGCGTAATGGGTGTACGCCCCCCCCCCCCTTTAAAAACAAAAACAAAAAAAAAAACTATCGTAATCTGCTTATATTGTATTGCATATTGAAATGTTAACGCCTTATACCCTAGAATTTGGAATTTCTCGTTATTGGTCTACTGCTGTTAAGATCCATCCAATCATTTTAATATACCATAGACAATTAATGGAGAGAATTCGGCATAAAAAATATCAAACCCTGACACTTTAACTATAAAATATACATGCTCCAAGTCAGGAACCATTACATTAGTACATTTCACAATTATTTTATGTTTTTTAGCAAAAAAAAGTCCAAAAAAATTTTCGCCTCGCTCCGCTCCGCAAAATTTTTATTATACGCCTCCCCTTTCAAATATCCTGGAAATGCCCCTGGTTTTCCTTTCTCCTTTACTTTAAATAGAGCAATGCACAATACAACATGAATGTACAAGTATGCATTATAAACATTGCATATTTCTATTTGCACCTACAATTCAGTTTCTTGATTTGGCAGTTATGAACTGGGTGCACAGATTTATGGCAATGGTGGCCATTTTTGTGCTTGCATCAAACACAATAACAAATAGTATCTTTATGATGGTCTTAAAGAATACCACAGTGCTGGACAGGGACTGAGACTGCAAGGTGGAACAGACAAAATTCCGAACAGATACAACCTGGACTATGTTATTTATTTAAGAATAAAAACATGAATTTAAAAATTGTATATTTTCAAATATTATAAATATAATTGTGAAAATAAATAATCAGTCCCTTGTTTTACTGAAAATGAAAAATCATGCTTCAACGGTGCAGAAAATAAATAATCTGTCTTTATTTTCCACAAAAATAAATAACCCATCCAAAACAAATCCTCCTGCCCCCCCCCCCCCCCCCCCGAATATCAAATGGTCGTCCCCTAAGGGGTCGACCATAATTGTCAGCAATTTTTACAAGTTTACAAAACGCAAGCTAAGAGGGAGGGGTTTTCTGATTGATTTTAAAAAATCAGTATGTCACTTTCGAAAAATATAGAATACATACTGGTGATATTGATAGAATTCATGATGTTTATATAAAGTGACAAAAAAACTAACAATCAGCAAATCACTTGAGAATGTCGACGTGGACTTAGTACATGCATTTTCAATGGAAGTAACGATTTCTGTAGATCCTTTGTCCGAGTAAAAATTGAAACCGGTTCACAGCAACAATGTTTAAGAATGTTGCTGTACATTTTTGAGGGAGAAAGAGGATTTCCAAAAAGAGTGCTCTTTGTAAAATCGTGAAAATTGTTGACAATTATTGATGAACCTTAAGTAAAACAAATATAATTTCTTAATATTAGTTAATGCAAATTAAGACAAAGTTTAGCATTCAATATAGCATTCAAAGACAAATATATTGTTGGCTAGAATAAATTTTGTAGGATTGCAGGCATCTAACTAAAATGCGAGCATTAGTAAATATCGGCAAAAGAATACCGAAGCGACAAAACAGTGGGAAAAGTCATGCACAAAGTCAGGAGTATGGAACACAACAAACAAACGTCACAAGAATACATGAATGACTAAAAGAATAAACAACGTATAATAAAATCAACAAAACTAGAACAAGACTGAAACTAAAGCACTAGCAATGTAAACTTCGTATAAAACCGAGAGTGACATTAGGTGCTCTGAAAGTGTATGTCCTGTTCCGTTGACAGCACCCGCCACATTATCAGTTAATTGTCAAGTCCGGTGAGGTGCCATATTCGGTGAGGTGTCATTTCCAGAAGGACGTGAAATCTAACCGAAGATATCTAGTCTCATACGCGAGATAGAAACTATGTATCGGCCAATCAATTCGTGATGACGACCGTAAAACGTTTGAAGTGAGAAATTAACAGAGAATGAACATAACCTTGTTTTAAAAGTTTGAATGACATAAATGACACGCGCGGCAGTAATCAATCAACTGTGAAATGTACACTACATAAGCTGGAGACCTTGGTATGTTACTGCTAAGAAAGGGGAAGTTAACTATCGGAAAAATAAAATCATCACATTTGTCATAAATTTTTGATTTCAATCGCCCATTATTATCTATGTATACAAGTACAAATCTAGATATGAAGCAGAAGTTGGTTTGTCTGTGGTTTCTTTAATTTC
Source organism: Mytilisepta virgata (assembly GCA_028015205.1). Lineage (NCBI taxonomy): Eukaryota > Metazoa > Mollusca > Bivalvia > Mytilida > Mytilidae > Mytilisepta > Mytilisepta virgata. The sequence continues at coordinate 25,496,233 of CM051511.1, forward strand.
AAGTTTGCTGGGATATATGAGATGAAGTAATCCTTAAAGTAAGAATTATTAAATAACAAAACATCATCTATATAGCGGAAACTGAAATTAAAGGACTGAGCTAGTTAACAGTTTAAAGATGGGGAAGAGTCTGATTTTATTTAATTTCATTAAATACAAAATGAAGTAAGCTATGTTATAATTATTTTTTTTTATCAAACATCGTATAAAATTGTTAAGTTTTGGTAGATTTATATTGTTTCACTCCTGGAGTTTTGTACTGTCTTTTTGTATTTGTTTATTGGTTTTCCTGGGTATGTCTTTTTCATTGCTTCATAGATATTCTGGTAATAATAGTGAGGCAAATCAGAAATATTGTTTTGAGCGTTCCTGGCGGAATTTAGTTAAAGGTATGAAATTGATAAATTTAGGTCCTGGATTTTTTTCCATTTAAATAAAAAGAAAACCTGATTGACACACGGCCTGCATTTTTTCACACCTAAATTTACCCCCCCCCCCTTTTCCCATAAAGTCATAAATGGTAAGTCCTTTTAAAAGCTTTTCAAGTTTTGTACATTAATGCATAACTGTAAAAAAATAGGGTAGGTAGGCCATTTTTGTTGTATTATTTTATATTTTTGAACATAGAGTCTATGGTAGAGACATTCTGACTTTAAAGGTGATTACTGAAAAATGTCCAAAAAATCTTTAGGGTAGGTGCAAAAAAAAAATGTTATTTGGCCTAATGTCAGGATACCCAAAATGTATCAATTAGAATCAATGGAAGAGAAAGTTTAAAACATAATACATGTAATAAATATGTGTATGTGTATTGCTATTTTATTACATGCAATTTTAAAGCCTTAACGTGACAAATGTACATTTCTTCGTGTGTATGCAATGAGTTTTGAAAGGTGTTATTGCCATGCGACTTAAATAATTTTTAATGAAATTGTTAGCAACAATAAAATATCATCATCGAAAATGAACTGCAAGATTTAATATCTGCAATTTGTTTATAAATAAAAGTTTGAATATTTATATTGACAAATATTATTATGCATTTTAATATATATATGGAGGTGCCATATTAAAGATACTGATACTAGACATATTCGATCCACTTATCATTTTCCTACAGATCTGAACCATATACGAGTCATACTTGACATTCAAAAGACTATGGGAGATTAGGGTTCTAATTGAATACAATGTAAAAATTTCCCACAATACCAAATTTCCTTTTCCTAGTAGGATACGATAGATTCTTGGCGACAAATTTTACGTCATTCGGAAGGAAATGACCCCTTAAAATGTGCAAGTTTTTCGTGAACATTTTGAGCTATACTTGTATTTATTATCTAACTGGACCCAGTTGTTTAAGATTTAATTTAAGCCACGGTTAAAGCATATAGAAATACACTACGGTTAATATGTGGTTAAATAAAGAGTTTAACAACCGGCCCCTGATCGTTATTTGAAATCTATCAAATATTGGAAAAGGTAAGACTTTTTCATTATGGAATCAGTTTCTAAAATATGCATGGATTTTTCATACAGCAAATGTGAAAAGAAAAGAGAAGGAACCATTCCCGCGAAATAAAAAACCATATCAGTAAGGAAAATAATACTGCAGGTCATTTACAAAAAAAAATTAATTATCATATCACAGGTTAAGAGTATGGTTTTTATTCATTTTAGTGATGAAACTGTATAACGTTCTATTTACGTATATGACAAAGATAAAAGGATTACTACATCAAAACATTTTTTTTTATTTTTACTCAAGGTGTTACTAAACTTAAATGTTTGTTATAATAGTAAATGACGTTTAGGATTTATATTCCGAATTAACATATATTTGTCATATATTTTCTGTGCTTAAAAGTAGCCATAAACCTAATTCTTCGTATAAAGACAGAATCTTCAATTTGTCATATTTAAGTTTTAAGGTATGTTCTGCTATTTTCATCCTACTGGCATGAAATGATTGCTTAAAAATTTCTGAAAGGTAGACGCTAAGGATGGGTAAGAAAGGACATGTATACAGTTTAAAAGGATGGACATGTATAGTTTAAAAGAAAGGACATACAGTTTAGACTCGAAATACACACATGCACTCATAATCTTTTGCACTGCTGCTTCAGTTTTGGGGTTACATGTATATCTTTCCCCAAAATTGTCCTATCAATCCGCTAAAATGCCCTGCGCCGATAGACTCATTATAATAATTAATTAATGTAATCATTTGCCAAATGTGACTTTGACTAAAATAGATTTAGCTCATTTAATTTTCATAAAATTTTGACAAAATATTTAACTTGACCTGTTGACAAAAATATAAAAATTTCAAGAAATTTGAACCACACAATTTTCGGGAATAATTTCATTGGCTATATAGCAGTTTTACAAAAACTAATTGTATCTTTGGATTGTTATTTTGATCATTGACAAGCTTGATTTCTCTTTACTAATTGTATGTGATTAAAACTTTCAGATGATGTTTAAAGAGTTTACTCCCTTAGGTGTTCTGTACCCCCTTAAACACGCGTAAAACACATTTTCTAATAGCCTAACAAGAAAGAAAGTGATATGTACATAAGGTTACATGACATATAACATTTGTTCGGAAGGTTTTGACACTGTTTAATGTGGCTTCATTTGCCAAATTATAAAATGCTGAGATATTACAAAAAAAAAGACCATTTATGATACAAAAATAAAATTGTCATTATATCTTGAACTAAACATCAGCCTTAAAAATGTTCTCGTAAGTTTTTGTGCTTTTTCGTAAACTGAAATTCTGATTTTTGTAAAGTATTAACCTAATAGAAGGGTGTTTCATCTATCTTTCTTTGAATGAGATGTGTATTGTACTATGTGCACGGTCGTATAAAATCACCATAACTTGCTTATTTCTCATGACACTCAGTTTTAAATGTTTAAAGTTGATACCGGTCCCTCTGTCATTCTAAAACCTTTTGGCCTTTCAAGAGGAATTCTGATTGGTTTAAATATTCTATTAACAGAAATGACCGCAAAACATGTATATGTTTATATATTTTTTACAATTTAATTTCAAACATTACGTTCAGTTTAGTAATAATAATACCAATATATTAAATAAGTAAAAGACATAATTAGTTTCTGAAATTTAATATTTTTACTTTTGCACTTTCATCATTATAGCATTAGATTCTGCTTTATAAAATGTTGCACCATTACATTGTCTTTCGACATCTTCAATATTGAATTGTATATTTTATGAATAATAATTGCAAAAATATATAATTAAATATCACTGCATCAATTACAAACTTCGTTAGTTTATAAAAAATCTATGCTAATTGGGGTTATCCTCCTTAAAAGAAATTATATATTTGTTAGTTGATAAATCAAATATAATCTGAACAGAAGCAGTAACAATATTTTGAAAATTCCAGTCCACTTAAAAATTTGCATAATGCTTTCAGTTTTAATAAATATTAAGAATCTGTATGTACATAAAAAATAAGTAAATCCTGAAATTTACAAATAAGTAAGCAAGGATAAAATTAGGATGTTAATGTTCCTTTCATTAATGCTCATTTTTTCTTCTTCAAAAATATGACATTTAGTGACAACAAGATTACTTAGTAATATCAAGACTATTAAATATTATCCTTATTTTATAGTTTCGTTTCGTTTCTTTTTATTCCAATTGTTGAAAGGTTTTGTCAAGAGAACAGTAAATGAGTAATAAAACAATAGTCCGTTTTCTTGACAAAGTTGAAATTACTTATGGATTTAGGACAATGTCCGGTTTGATTTATGTTATAAGAGAAATAATTGTATTTTAGAAATCTTGGAATTATCCATCATATAATTTTATAAATAGTACCCAAGCATTTTTATGTTAATTTATCACTGCTAAACTAAAAGAAATGTGACGTGCGTTCCAAATTTATTTTTTCGTGGATTCTTGTTTCATCAAGTTTTTATTATGTGAAAATGTCATAAAAAGATGAAAACAATAACATTACATACATGTTAAAACGTACAATTCATTTATGTTTATATAATGTAGGCGAAAATATTTAAGTTTTTATATATGTAGGTTCACGGAAAGTTTACGACGGGGTACTGTAGTATTGTAATCTGTAAAATTCTATTGTAATTTTTCTCGACTTTTTAAAATTAAAGATTCTGTAAAAGCCAACTTCTTGTACTCACACCGTCATTTTTTATTTTTCGTCTAAGAGTCATGTACGTATTATTTCTAATCGTGTAAAAATAATATCATGAACCGGGTGGGTGTAAAATTAAATATAAAGACAAAATAATAAAATGTTTTTTAGTTCTTAGGATTTTTTTTTATCTCCAAAAATTATCTAATAGAATATTTTTTTTAGATTTTAAAATTAACACCCAGTGGTAACACCCGTAATTCGTCATGCGAGTCAAATTATGTCTTGCTCCTGTGGAAAAAATAATAAAACAATTACGGCCCTCATTTGAGGTAGACAAATTCAGATTTGGCAATCCCTTGGAAAAACAACATTTCTCGGGTTGCCAAATCTGAATGTCTACCTCAAACGAGGCCGTAATTGTATATTTGTACCACAGGACAAGGTTATTCGTCGAGGAAACAATCCAATATCCGTCTTTAACTTCGCCAACACGAAAAAACTATAAAACACTTGAAAAACAATTACAACGTTTACAGTCAAAATTACAGAAAAGAGCATGCAGAGCCCAAATAATCACCGACAGTTAGATTATTGTGTGTGTGTGTGTGGGTGGGGGAGGCGGATATTACTCGATGGTTTTAAAAAAATCCTAAATCTAATAAGTAACAATTTTATGTCAAGTAGCTACAGAAGGCTGAGTATAGAATTTATAATTCCTGAAAATTTTAAAGATGATCTTACTTTAAGTGTTAAGTATAATACATTAACAAATTAACACCCCGATTTATGTTTCATGCTTAGTTTGTGTGGTTAGTATTGATCGAGCTTGTTTTGAGATTTACAATTATTGTTTTGTAATTAGGCTCATCGAGTTTATTCAACTGTTTTATATCACGTCGTAATCTGATTTTAACATTTGTATTCTTGAACGGTTTTCGATAAATTAGATTTTGTTTTGTAGGTATAAGCTTCTTCAATATATATTTACAATATAGTATAACCCATCCAATGTTTTATGTTCTTTGTCCCAAGACAATTTTTATGTGTTTTATACCAAGTAGTATAGTGTTGATATGAAAAATAATTAGTACTTTCGGTTGATTTTCTCCGCAATATATGGCAATTAATTTATCCGGACCGTAATTGCCCAATTATGTTCCGAATGTTCCATGCAATGCAATGGCACTGGTGATGATGGTCTCGGTAAATGTCGACAAAGTTTGGAAACAGCGTATATCTAGCTTAGCTTATTGACGCCAAACGCAAACTGGGAAAGCAGTATATACGCAATCTTCGAGAAAAAAGAAAACAATATGATTTACGGGCATTATTATCATCAAGTTGTGGTCTGGATCCTTAAGATATTGTTATGCAGTGTCGGAGCATGTCTTATGATAATTGCTTAATGACGACGTTATTTTTGTACTTATCGTATTTCCCCATGCTGAGGCCTTCACAATTTCCCATATTTCGGCACTGTGACGTCGTAAAGAGTTGACCCGACCCTAATATGAGCTGATCCGAATATATCAGCGACGTCATAATGTTTGACCCAACGTTGACCTGAATATATCAGGAAAACATACGGTTATAGGCAGATGGCCATTGAAAAGTAAGAAATTCCATTAAGGTTGCTAGTTAACAATACGATAAATTTATCATCAAGTTTTCTTCAAACAAATATTGTAAAATATAAGCCGCTCGACACAATATGAAGCTTTTTAGCTCGTTCGCTACGCTCACTCGCGGAAAAAGCTTCACATTGTGTCTCGCGGTTGATATTTTACGATATACGTTTGCAGAAAACCTGATAATATGTACTTATCGAATCGGGTTATTGTCTAATTTCCTTTTTTTCTCAAAGACATTTTTATATGGAATTTACACCTTTTTAATGTTTTTGTTATTTTTGCCAGACATTCATTGTTCGTTTGGTGACAAACTAATAAAGTCGTACTTATAAAGCAATTATAATGCATGTTTGTGTATATTTAATCCATGTGAAAACAAATGTAAAACTGTCAAGTTACGAAAACAACAACAATTAGACATATATCTCGTATCTTTTGATGTTGATTTTGATATATATGTATATTGCCGACTGATCGGTTTAATTCCAATGTAGAATTTATTACAGACGGAACAGCCATTCAACGAATGAATAAATTTACTGATACAGACACGTTCCATTATGGATCAAATTGTTGACTCTTCCTTTTGTACACCCCTATAACTTAATTTTATGATAGCTCTTTCACTTAATACGGTGTACGAACAGCATGTGAAGTCTTTTGATTTCTTATAATTTTGTTTTGACAGGTTTACGTTTCTTCAATAAAAACATGCCAGACCTGTGTATTTAATTAACACCTCAACCCTTTATTGTTTTTTCTAGACATTCATTGAGAGAAGCTAATAAATGGACTCATAAAACAATTATGTTGCATGTTTTTAGAGCATGTGGATAGTTGTAAAACTGTCACGTTACGAAAACAAGACAGCAAAACCAAGATATATTTTCAATGGTACAATAATGCATAAGATAAGATGTTCAGCCATTATTCAAATTAATACAGATAGACTTGTAACAATTCCCTTCCATTCTTCAGATAAAACTAGTGCTATAAGAGAGTACAAGTTAAATATGCAATCTGAAGTTTATCTGTAAAACGTCATGTACTCCCGGACAGAACTATTAAATACAAAGTATAGTATAAAAAAGGAACCGAAGGGAGTGTAGCAAGTCCAAAATATAGAACTTGAAATGGGAATTATAAATTGTCCAAGCTGTAGCAATAAAAAATCCATGATTTCAGTGACGATCAAAAAAAGAGTCCGTCGTCGTAGGGGTCCAGCGTAAACTTATTTTAAAAGATCTTCTCCTTTGAAACCAATTGGGATCATGGCAAACTTTGGTGGAATGATCCATAGGGTATCTAGTATGAAGTTTGTGTTTTATTTTCTTAACCGTCCAGAACCATGGCCACCATGGCTAAAATTAGAACAAAGGGGGTAAACTGCAGTTTTTGGCTTATATCTAAAAAAAACTAAACCATTTAGAGTAAAACTGACTATGGTAAAAATGGTCATCCGGTCAAGAACTACCTGCCATGAAAATTTAAGACGAATCGGTCAACTCTTTGTTGGGTTACTGCCCCTGAATTGTTAATTTTAAGGAAATTTTGCTGGTTTAGGTTATTAATTTGAATATTATTATAAATAACAGCAAAAATGTTCAGCATAACTTGAAATAAATTAAATTGTAGCTGTACAAGTAAAATGGAGGGTCAGGGGTCAAGGTCGTTGAAAAAGTCCATAGCAACAGATGGAAAAGTCCCTAGCAACCATATTAATTTGGGTTAAGGACCCTATAAATTTCCTGTACATGTCAAAAAGAAGGAACAAGAGTCAAGGTCATTGAAAAAGTCCATAGCAAACAATGAAAAAGTCCCTAGCAACCATGCAAGATCTAAACAAAAAAATAACAGGTGAGCGATTCAGGCCCTTGGGAGCCTAAAGTTTGCCTTTTTGGGGTACATATAAAATCTATCACTAATTGATTTTTGTATGTAAGTAACATCTTGTGCTTAAATTAATACGCAATACATTCATGAAGATAATATTACTTATAAAACAATTTTATTACCTAATAAAGTGTATTTTTCTGTTTTATTGTGTCAAATTTTAGTATTGTGTATTTTTCGCTATTAAAATTGGCCAGTCGATCATTTGCACTGTGCAATATTCTGCACGTAGCGTCTATAGCACCGACCCAAGTTGACCTTTGAACGCGATTTCTGATTGGCTTTCAGTTATGCGAATTGGCTGAAATAATTCGTTATTTAATTGACCCGGAATAGGTGGTCTACGGCATCCAACAATCAATGTTTCAATTTATATGACCAAAACAGGAAAAACAATTGAAAGTGCATATTAGTGCAATCTAGATATTGTATTTGCACACGTACTTGAGGTTCTCCCAGGACTTTGAACAAGAATAAAACGCAGGCTGGTTCAATAATAGATATCGCTCAATTTTGCCTTCTATGGTCATAGGTCTAGGAACCATAAGCTCCACAGAAGTCTCCATTTGGTCAAGGTGGTCTGCCGACTCTTTATAGGAGTCATTGCTCTTTAAAGGTAAAAAATGATCAATTTTGCAATTTTTGACATATAACATGAAAACTTGGTTGTTTTTTGCTGATATAAAGAAGAAAACACTTTCTTGATAAGGTATTAGGTAATAAGTCAGGTATTTAATGCTTTCAGGTGCAATAGACTGGAACATTTGCAATAAAACCTTTGGTAATTCCCAGGACCTCATGGCAATATTCCAGTCTTTTGCACCCGCAGTTATTAAATAACTGAATATGATTGAATGTTTTGACGTTCTCAAGTATGAGAACAATTGGAAAACTGTCAGTTTATGGAACAAGATAGTTATATATTTATTGATAATTTACGTAAGTTAATTATGTAGACTCACTATAGTTCTAAAGAGCAAAAATTCCAAAAACTGACCAATAAACCAAACCGGAGAGTTAATGCAATGCCAACATGATCGAAGTTAAAGCTAAAAACTATGAACGGACAGACAGAGCTTCTATTGAAGAAGTTTATCCATGTTTACAATAATTTAACAGTCTTATAACAGTAAACATTACGTATCAATAACATGTCCTTTGAGCAACGTCAAAAAGTATCTACGCAATAGTTAAGTTCTTATAATAGTGTTTTATGATAGAATTTGAAAGGTTTGAAACAATTAATTACTTTTTAATATTAAGGTTCAACTTTCTTTAAGTTGTGCCTTGAAAACGTAGAGGATTTAAGGAACAAAATGCAACTTAAATAATTATAAAAATGGATCGTTACAGACAGAACATTCAGACAACGAATATATTAACATTTTAATGGTTTGGAAGTATTTTGTTGACTTCTCCGCCAAAAGACAACTCTCTTTCACACCGCGATAACGTTATGAGAGCTGAACAAACAGCACCTGGAGTCTTTTATGTTGACTTTCTGATAACTTTGTTTGACATGTTTACTTTTCTAATATAAAATACATGCCACAAATATATTTTGTATGGAATTAACACATTCTGTTTTTATTGATATTCTGGACATTCATTGAGGCAAACTAATAAACGCACACTTATAAAACAATTGTCTTACGTGTTTTCATAAACTTTAAGTATGAAGACAATTGTAAAACTGTCAAGTTATAAAAACAATAATTCTTATTATGAAAACCAGTGGACATGAGGTGAATGTCCAGCAGACAACATCAAATTTCTGAAGGCCCAGCAGACAACATTAAATCACCGAAGTTAACTGACGTCTTGAAGAATAAACACTACATTCAATTATGCTGGAAACTCAAAGCCGTGTTGCATGCCCTAAATGGCCCTCGACAAAGTAACCAAGCAGACAATACACAATATCCAATCATCAAAGGGCAAAACTATGAAGAGCCGTTCGGGTCATAATTCATTTTGTCACACGTACGCTAGATGTACACGTAACACTTTGTTCACGTACCCTAGAGGTACATGTAACACTTTGTTCACGTTTCTAGAGGTGCGTGTAACAGTTTGTTCACGTAGCCTTTAGGTACACGTAACTCTTTGTTCACGTACCCTGGAGGTACACGTAACTGTTTGTTCACGTAGGCTGGAGGTACGCGTAACTGTTTGCTCGTGCAGCTAACCGCAACAGAAAACCTGTCATCCCTTTCCCTGAATAATGGATTATCTGTGTCAACATCCGCATACAAACAGTTACGTGCACCTCTAGGGTACGTGAACAAAGTGTTTCGTGTACCTCTAGGTTACGTGAACGACCTGTTACGCGTACCTCTAGCGTACGTGTAACAAACTGAATTATGACCCGAACGGCCCTTCATAAATAACGCACTTAAAGAGAATATAACATGACTGTGATCATAATATTCCTGACTTGGGAAAGACACAAATAATTAAATACCTGTTTTTATTTTCAAAGTAGGGTTTAGGCAGTATATGTTCATGTGTCTTGCATAGTATCTGATGTTTATTTAAAAACAGCTTCTGAATGATCGATTGTCTATGTTAAGATTGTTCATTGTTAAAACCTAACAGTTGGAGTTTTGTTAACATCGTGAGGAATAAAAACTCAGTTGTCTTGCATTTATATTTTATTTTAGTACTATACGATTAACCTACCTTCCGTTTACCCTTACTCATCTAAAAAGAAGGAAAAAAACACACACATTGTGCACATCATAATATACCATATTGAAAAAAAAACACCATTAACAATCCGGCTGAGGTAAAGTTACCTTACAAAAGAGTTGAACGTAAGGTTGATAACGTTGTCTCTAAACATAAATGAAAATTATAGCCACATTTAAATTAAATTTATGTTAATTCCTTAGCAATTATTATTGAACATATTCTGCCCACCTTCAAATCGACAAAGATAAATTTTCTAGATAAACATTTTGAAAAAAAAACAAATTCTAGAAAGTAAAATTTTATCATAGCAATTTTTACACTTTATTCAAAACGCCCTTAAATAGGACGACCAAAAAGATAAGATAATGATTTTGCTTGAAGGAGTACAACCCCTTTTCTTTAAGCAGAAGTAAAATTTTTGCAAAAATGTGGGATTATGTATGTATATAAGAATACAGATTGAACCGATAAAATGGTGGTTAGAATCCGAAGACATGGCGAATGTTGATTCGTTATTGGTCATTTTTTTTATCTAAAAGTAAACTTGAGAACGAATTTAATGGAAATCTACGCAGACTTTCACCTGATGGTAAATTAGACATGCAGTTATGATAATACTTCTAGGAAACAATTGCTGTTTTGCTTGTATGTTATGTTCCAGATTATACCTGTTCAGCAATAGTTTATATTTTACATATCAGAATAAGAAGCAAAACAACAAAACGAATATTAGGAAAAGTAAACAATGACATACCAACCAATCAACGCCACACTCAAACAAAAAATTAAATAAAAGAGCACAGAAACAAATACGGAAAGAACAGAGAGTCAAGATAGTCTGACTGAGTACAGACACTGAGAAGTGATGGCCAGTACCAAACCTCGCCCTTATCTATCCTGACCATCTGATAAAACAAACCAAAAAAAAGGGGGGGGGATTATTCAGTATTTAATTCACTGTCTGATTTAGTTCATGCTTTACGCTGAGAATAATACATGGTAAAATCCGTATCACATGCCGAATCATCCCGAGTAACCAATATCAGCCCGAGGTCTGATATTCGTCGAGGGTTGAAAAGGCATGTGATACGGTGTTTGATATGTATTGTTCACAAATCATATATTTCAACTTGAGACTTGATACAGGGTGTATGACCCAGGGTATGCGGTACTGGATATGCGATGCAGGTTTCGGCTAAGCGTCTGCATTAGACATTCAAAATCTAATTAATACCTATCAAATATATGATAAAGTTGGATATTTAAGTTGTAGACAAATCAGGTTAAACTTTCCATATCACATTGTAGATAGAAACTTGTATGAGAATGGCCGGATCTCTAGCATATGGGGATTATAGTGATCAATCTTCTGTGTTTTTACGATTATTTCATGAGTTATGTCATCATTTTATCATGTAATGTTTATTTCAGAATGTTTGTTATATTTCTTTATTAATGGCGACGGTGTCAAACTGTCAACTTATTTATAAATAAAAATAACTTGTATGAACTAAAACAAAGACTTTTTCAACATAAAATATCGCCTACAAGAAAACTAACATTTTCATTATTATCCCCGCACTTCGAATGAAGTTCGGAGATGTTTGTAATCGGTCCGTCTAACCGACCGTCTGTCCATCTGTCTGTCCGTCTGTCTGTCGTACTCTCCGTCCGATGCCCATATGTACCTTATATATACCTTTGCAAACGTCTTTTTACAGCTATGGCGGTGGTTGCAAATGTAACAATAGAGCATAGTTTCACATCTAAACCACGGGATATTTCCAATGGCCGTCCATCGCTCTAGTGAGCTTAAGAAATAACCCATATATGCAGCTAATGAACTAAGTGAAGGGTGATAAAAGATCAGTAACATCTTTACATCAGGGAAAGCCTTTAGCACCTAATTTTTTGTCACGCGCATGTATAGATTTGGTGGCAAGAATTCATCTTTTCTCACACATTTTAGTACAGTGTAGTACCTTCTGTTTGTCTTTGGTCAGTAATTCTTGTTTCAGTTTCACACACGTTTATATGATTACAATCGAGACTGGTTCCAGGAAATCGGAAATCAGACCACACTCACAACTAATCATAGTCTATCGAATGTTTGTGAAGCGAGAGTATGCAGCCTTTTTCATAAGAATTTGTAGACGTGAAGTCGTTCGTAACTTCTTGGAATTTTGTAATGATTTATATTGTAAAGCTGAAATTACGTGTAATGCTTTTTTCGAAAATTTCGTTGTCTTTGTATGGCTACAGTCTTAATTTAATGTTTGCAATATCTTTGCTATCTTTTTTATGAAACCAATTTTTCAAAACCCACAACTTAGCAATAAGAAAAAATATGAAAAAAATGTCTAAGTATTATCAATAATATCAATTATTACCAATCGTTTCCTCTGGTATAAACACAAAACAATTACATATCATTTTGGCTGTTTACTAACCACATATACTAACCAAAGGTACATGTACTGAAGGTTATTTGCTCATAGATATTTTCAGAGACAAAAAACTAAATTGATCCAAATATAGTTGATATGAATTGCATTTTTGTTACTTATTTATGATTAAAATCTCCACCTTTTACCTCTATAAACGACCTACGGCTGAATAAATTTATAATAGTTGTAATTGTCGGCCTGTCACTATTATGTTGTTTTAACACAACTGTATTCAAGGACAATAATAATCACATTGTAAATAACGTAAAATTTCACAACTTGGGTCGGTGTGTTCCTGTTCTGTCCACTTTTTAAAAATATAGTAAGAAAATGTAGTGGGCAGAACAGGAATGGTAGTATAAACACTCTAATTATAGATTTGACGTTATAGTCTTGTTCAAAAAAATTTTTAGTGTAAATTAACAGAAAGAAATATCCAAGTATGAATTTAAAATATACGCTTGTATTTCTGTCGTTGCTTTTGGCGGTATGCTGGTACATTCATGTATTGACCATGGTTAAAATGGTCAATACAAATAGATCGCGCATATCATGACATATATATCATATTATTAATTAGATTATAACACACAATTTAAATTAGGTAAATACCAAATTATTTCTTATATCAAAAATATTTCATGATTTTTTGCAAAAATAATGCGACATTATTTAGTACTTTTATATTACAATAATATAGCAAACCAACTAGTTTGTCCTCTGTTGGGTTCAAAAAATAATATCCCGGTATATGTATTTTTCTAATTCTTTCAATATTTGGGTTGCAACATACTAATAAATAATGAAATTCATTTCCAATCATCCCACTATCACATAATGTGCATTCTGTGATCCATATTTATTACGTAGAAACTGTACTTTAACTTGCACATGACTTGTGCATGAGCCACTGACAGGACCTTGCATTCTCCTGATTATAAAGGCTGCTTAGCTTTGACAATGTTCACCTTTGCGAAAGCAAGTCATTTCGTACCCAAATTACCATTTCGTACCCAACATTTGCCATTTCGTACCCACGATAAAAACCATTTCGTACCCTATTGGCCAAATGAATCTACCATTTCGTACATCACAGACTAAATTCGTATCATATATTTGTAAAAGTTATACATACAAATCTTCCATAAGATACGAAATGGCGCACATCAATGAGAGAGTTTTTACCAAGAAATGACATACATATAAACTTCAATGAGGTCATAAACTTCTATGAGGTACGAAATGGTATACAAATAAATTTTCCATAAGGTACGAAGTGGTATACATGTAAATGGGGTGGGAGGGGGGGGGGTTACGAAATGGTTAGGGTACTCTTTGATGCTCTGGTACTCCACTCGTTACAAATTCATTAGCTTGGATAGTGAATTAGTGTCATACTAGCATCAAATTTGGCAAAAATCAATATTTATGTATATAATTAGATATAATTAGTTAAAATCAAAAAGATAACGTGATAAAATGATAACTAGGAACAAATCATGCAAAATATGAATTCAGATTCAATTCAAAGAGAGAATTCTTACATAATTTTTTTTTACGTTTGTATGGTTTTTTAAACATTAGAATTAAAAAAAATAAAAACTTTGCATCTTGATTTCTTTAAATTGCAGATTTTTTTTGTAATTTAACATAGTAAATAATTGATTGATAAAATTTATCTGCCCTTTCATCAAGACAGATTTTAGGAAATAAACTATAATTACTAAAACATTCATACTAATTGTGGGCAGAACAGGAGCAAACCCTTGGGTCATAGGGTTGGCTTGATTTAAACTAACGGCATCGTCTGGCATCGTCTGGACCTTACTTCATTTTAATGTCAAAATTCTTACCCACCCCGAACGGAAGATTTCCAAAGTTATTCTGGCTTAACTGTGAACTTCCATTTATGAACTATATAGTGAAAAATATACAAGGAAAACTTCTCATCTATAGAAAGAGGAGATGAATTGTTTAGGTTGTATTGTAAATTAGCTAACAAAATAAAGTATAAGGATTGTAAATCTTAAAGTTGTAATTGACCTAATCATGATGAAATATCAGGTGAACATGAAAGGAGGGCCCCATATTCTACCGCGAAAGGTAAAATAAAAAAGTATTCATTTATTTAATATTTATTTGTAATTCCTAAAAAGTCGAGAAATTTAGCTAAATAAATGAATACTTTTTGGGAATACATGTACGCGGCGAAGATCATCATGGGGTTTGTAATGAGTGGGCAATTCATTTTTCTGCTGCGAAACTGCAACTTCAACGATTTTGTCCTATTTAGCTAGTTTAGTTTTGAACAGAAAATATGACGTGATGTACAAGTGAGACGTCGTTGAACGCATGTAGATTTTTTGCAAATTTTTTAACAATGTTCACTTTCAGGATATGCCTGAACCTTTAGGTTGGACTCTGCAATCATTTTATGAAGTACAATTTTGTCCATGGTCAGTGTTTGATCATTCGACCTTACAGATGTTTATGGTTATGTTATGTACAATGTTTTATATGTCATAATTAATTCATTGTACAAATTTACATAAATAATATCAATGTAAACATAATTATAAAAATGAAAAGATTCGGGACATAGGAACCCTAGATAAATCACTTGGTCTTGTAATCTTCTAGAACTAATTATGCATTTAGAACTGGCAATTAATAACTACAGCGTTCACAAATTTTTTTACGAAGTGGACAAACATACTTAAGAAGAAATTAAAAGACAAATTTGAGCATAAAAATGAAAAATACGACATTAACAAAAAAATGAAAACTAAAATCTATAGAAAACATAAACTCAAATAAAAACTTGGAGTGCTGCGGAAGGGTTACGACACACTAATAACGTCGACCATAAAATTTGTGTAGCTACCCTGGTAAAACACTTGTAACAGTAGAGCATGATTTGTCTCCCAAAATTACCTACCGCACCAACCGGGGATCGAACCCGGAACCTTTGGTTCAGTAGTCCACCGCTCTACCAACTGAGCTAAAGGAGTACTCCACTAGCGCAGCTAATGGAGGGTGGTTATAAACCTGTTACGGTTCTATAACTTCTATATTTATCAAGGGAAGCCCGTTACACTTCCCCCACCTCAAGAGTCATCGTCCTACGATGACGATATCCAACTTCAACCCTTTTGCCAACTAGCCCTTTTTGACAATCGTGGGTTTTTTAGTTGGGCGCCAATGTAACAGTAGAGCATGATTTGTCTCCCAAAATTACCTACCGCACCAACCGGGGATCGAACCCGGAACCTTTGGTTCAGTAGTCCACCGCTCTACCAACTGAGCTAAAGGAGTACTCCACTAGCGCAGCTAATGGAGGGTGGTTATAAACCTGTTACGGTTCTATAACTTCTATATTTATCAAGGGAAGCCCGTTACACACTTATTGAGTAACCTTTCTTGCACAATAATTCAATCTGAAAATTTACCGATTTATTTCAAATAAAATAACAATAACCTAAGCAAAAATAACATGTTGGTTGGACAGACTAGTTTTAACTAGTTTATGGAATACCAACCTCTGTAATAATTGTCAAGATTTACCATTTAGAACAAAAGTTTTGAAATTTTACAGCTTCTGTAATGTCAAGACAGGGATTATTCATTGAAAACACATTAAATTGCTTGGTTTTTAATGACTCTGGAAACCAGACATCACTTCAGCTTCGTTTAAAGCATTGTTAATACACAACTGATTCAATTTGGGGGGGGGGGAGATCTGCTTTTTAATTCCACAAATATTGTTGATTTTTTGTTCATGTTGTTCTACATCTCACTTTGATCAACACATGTATACCGTTATTCTAATAAATATTGCTATACCAAGCTGTGTAAATTTCGTCAATTGTGCTCAAGACCTGGTAGAATTATTATTTAAATTTGATAGTTAAATAGTGTTTGGTTTGTGTAATGGTCATTTACAATATGTTTTACTTTTTGTTTTAAATTAAATTTTGTTTTATGGAAATGTTTATCAGATTGTCGATATTCGTTAAGATCTACTTCTAATTCATCAAAAAATTTTAACAGCAAGTTAGTCCTTCGTTATCCAAACTTTTATTTATATTGAATGCTTCTTTTAAAAGAGGGTTAATATTATCAGAATTTAATCTACATTTTTTGTTGCTCTATCTTTTGATCTGACTATAGGGAGATAAACTTCCATAAACCAAATTTCACAGTTATATGAAATCACCGGTCTAATTAAAGTGTCAAAAAGTTTACATAATAAATTAGGGGGCAAAGACTGAAAGTTAGAAAAACGACTTTTGAAAGCAAATATTGCTTTTAAGCCTTTTTTGGTCAACTCTTGAATTGATTTTTTAAATGTGCCTTTTAAGTCGATAATATTCCCCAAAAAGTTATATTCCTTAGTTTCATTTAGTATTTGTTTTTTTTTTTTAAATAAAAAGGACTTGTAAAAGAGTATTTATTTTGAACAGTCATTACTTTATTTTTTTTTACATTAACATGCAAAGGGAAACAACTCAATAACTAACAATGACAAAAAAATGATGCACCAGGGATACAATAGAGAATTAATCAGTAATGTCCGAGTTTTTTTTAATCCACCACAATGTAACAAAATGCCGATCGTGACCTATGCCTTCCATTAAAAAATATTAACTTCGCTGGCAGGTCCCCAAGAACCATGAGCTGTTTACATGGCTTATTGTAATCTGCCTTGAGCTCTTTGTCCGCACTTTAACTGGTCAAAATGGTCCTCGACAGATATTTAAATATATTTTCCTGCACATTTCCGGTTCAAATTGATCGAAATTCTAATGAAAGTGTTCTTGTATGATCGACTGTCAATATTTTTTCCAGGTCTATCTCAATGAGTGGTTAGTTATAATTATTATTATATATCAATTAAAACATAGCAATGATTAATAATATCAATGAATAATAACTATATATTTCATGGATCCCTCTTGCGAGTATGAACGTATACTTGTTGCTATTGATCCAGTCTGGTTGTATGATACCACAGGCACACACACACGATTGGTAGATCGTTCTGATTAACTTCAAATGTTAATTTCAAATTCCCCACAAACTTGTAGAATTTTGTCGAGAACACACAATTTATAGATTTAAATGTTGATTTGGTTTTCATTTTATTATGTTGTGTCACATACTATGAAATTTAGTATTATGACAATAAAGATTTAAATTTGAATTTTTATAGTTTCCCAAAAATAAATTTCCGTTTGTAGGGTCTTGGTTGCTGATGAATGTTTTGTTTTCATTGCTTCTTTGTTCTGTCTCTACCTATGCTATCGGTTTTCATTGCTTCTTTGTTCTGTCGCTACCCATGCTATCGGTTTTCATTGCTTCTTTGTTCTTTCTCTACCTATGCTATCGGTTTTCATTGCTTCTTTGTTCTGTCGCTACCCATACTATCGGTTTTCATTGCTTCTTTGTTCTTTCTCTACCTATGCTATCGGTTTTCATTGCTTCTTTGTTCTGTCGCTACCCATGCTATCGGTTTTCATTGCTTCTTTGTTCTTTCTCTACCTATGCTATCGGTTTTCATTGCTTCTTTGTTCTGTCGCTACCCATGCTATCGGTTTTCATTGCTTCTTTGTTCTTTCTCTACCCATGCTATCGGTTTTCATTGCTTTTTTGTTCTGTCTCTATCTATGCTATCGGTTTTCATTGCTTTTTTGTTCTGTCTCTATCTATGCTATCGGTATATTACATTAAAGGTACTAACGGTTCTGGATATATTTCGTAATAAAATCTTTATACATAAATAATATCTGATGAAGGTTAATTTAGTAATGCACACTGTATCCAAATAAATTACTATCTGAGTTAAAACCCAAGTGCATAAAAAATAGGCTCTTTTTTATTTTATAATTCATCGCTTTAAATATACATTGTAGTTGTCGCTCTTTGCCAGAACATGTTAGCATATTCGGCGCTCGTTATAAAAAAATCGCTTGAAAGATTTGAAAATTAGTACGTTAAATAACATCATAACTTTATTTCACCAGTGATGGACCCATTTAGGACATTCAACATACGATACAGACACTAAAGACCAACACAACAGTTCTATCTGAGTGGTAAATACAGCGGTAAATGTATGGTTATCTCTAATTATGCCACCCCAAATTGATTTTTAGTTTTTCAGATTTTTTATTGTCAAAAATAGGTGTGAGCGAGCGAAATTTTATTTTTTTTCTATTGAGGACTACCTTTTTTCAGGCGAAGATCAAATTTACGTGCGGCATAATTTTTGTAACTAAATTACTGCAAAAAAAATTAGAAAAAATTTAAGAAGCGGGCGTGCACTTTTAATATTTTCACTTTCTTGAAAAATTAAGACTTCGGGGCGAATTTTCAGCATATTTTCAAAATGGAGCGGAAAAAAGTTTTTTCTTAAATTAAAGTCCAAAAATTAGAGCAGCGAAAATCAAAAGAAATAAAAATCAATTTGATGGCCTTACATGCAAAGTATGACTATCTTATAAAGTAAAGGCTCAGAGAGCCGAGCCTTGTAGCTCACCAGGCATGACAGCCGTTTTTATTGATGTACCTCAAAGAGAGAAGTCACTTCTCCCTATCATTATGAAGTATGGTAAGCCCTGTAGGAACCAAATTTTCCTTCATCAAGGTCCTTCTACTTACAAGTCAGCATATTCTAATATTTGGTAGTTCTCCAGAAGATTGTCACATGTATTTCCCATATTGTCTAATTTTAGCCTAAGTCCTCTGCTGGTGGCCATCTTGAATGAGGGATTGGCACCAAAGTAACAACACTTGGTCAACACCATATGAGGAACATTCAGGCCATGTTTGGTTTTAAGCAATTATGCTTTTCTATATATTTTTGTTATAAGCCATAGACACTGTCTGTCAAGTTTGGCTCTATTTGGCCCAGCAGTTTCAGAGATTTTTTTTTTAAATCAACCAATCAGAAACAAGAATTACACATGGCGGCTAAGTTTGATGCCCGATCGCAACTAAATGAGGAAATTTTGTAAAGAACCTCCCATAAATGATTCTTGTCAAGTTTTGTTCCATTTGGCCAAGCGATTTCAGAGGAGATTTTTTTTTTATATCAGCCAATCAGAAACAAGAACTGCATATGGTGGCCGTATTTGTAATCCGATCGGGACGACTTTGTAAAAATACTCCCATAGATGCTTCCTGTCAAATTCCATTTGGACCAGCAGTTCCAGAGAAAAAAATTATATTTTTATTCAACCAATGAGAAAAAGGAATTGCCCATGGTGGCCATGTTTGTCGTCCGATCAGGACGAAATGAGCAAACTTGATAAAGGACCTTACATAGATGCTTCCTGCCAAGTTTTATTCCATTTGGCCCAGTGGTTTAAGAGGAGAAGATTAAAATATGAAAAGTTAAGAGACGGACGGGCGGACGGACGACGGACGCCAAGTGATGACAAAAGCTCACGTGGCCTTTGACCAGGTGAGTTAGAGTAAGGTAAATTAAATAGTGATTCAGAGTTTATATTATTGCACCAACAAAAAATAAGGATAAGTAGAACTAATGAGATGCAATGAAACATGGTATTGGAAAAAGAAAGTACAAATGTAGGTCTATTAATTAACTAACTAACTAAGACAGGTGTGCCTGTCGACGGACTAGTAGGACATGCATAAATGGGTAGGCAAACCACAAGAGCACAGTAAAAAATAAAAGTAAAAATGTGCTAGTGT
Source organism: Mytilisepta virgata (assembly GCA_028015205.1). Lineage (NCBI taxonomy): Eukaryota > Metazoa > Mollusca > Bivalvia > Mytilida > Mytilidae > Mytilisepta > Mytilisepta virgata. Next base: position 25,516,762 of record CM051511.1, read on the forward strand.
TACTATAATGAATAGTTATTGCAACCATATCAGTCATGTGCCTAGAGCAGGAAAGATGTCGGGTATAATTAGAGGGGAATGTTATACTTAAGCATCAAAAGAATACACATATATACATGTTAATATATATGTGTATGTAAAATACGCGAGTTTACGTAATTAGATTGCTCAAAGGATGAGGGCACCAATGGACACACCGATAGGTCCGTTAATTCCATCAGTTTGTCAGTCTCGGGCCCAGAGCTGAAGTGCCACCTGGGTAAATTATAATTATTTATTGGGAAACTACAGTTTGTCATAAATTAATAAACGTATCTAACAATGTCTAAATTCCGTTTTTGTAACAATCATACAAATCTGAGAGAGAATTTCAGTATCTTTCATTGGTTATAAACCATATTAATTTCTGATCACTGTTAAGATTTAGAAAATTTTAACATGACGTGTTTACAATCTCATATAAGATATCCATTCTTCTTTTAAATGATAACATGAAAGTATAAAGTGTTTATCATCATCAATTTCGTTTGTTTTACACCGGCGACAATACCCTTCGTGTCGGGGGGTACTCTGATACCTTCCTTTGTCAATATGTACCCTATAATGGACATTTTAAGACGTGTTAAATTTCTCAAAATTGTTTGTACAGTAAGTTTTTATCAAATCCCAAATTTGTTTTGAAAGTGTTGTATGAGCTGAGCCTATTTTGACAATGTATTTATGATGTAATCTCCACCAATCAATGAAGTGCTGATTCAGACATTTCTTGATCAAATTTTTACATCTGAAGGTAATTCTTGGATGCCAATAAATTTTACCGATAAGTACATTTATTGAACCATACCATTTTGCAAACTTACGTTTAAAGAGTTAAAGGCGCTTTGAAGCACGGGAAAACGGGCTCCGAACGGTACCAAAACCGCTCTTCGATCATAACGCAGATGGAATTGTCCGAATTCAGACTGTACCGCAACGTTTGCTGCTTTTCTGTGAACTCCAAGAAACGATTTACAAAATTTGAGATGTTTATATGTTCTTTGGAAAATTTTATACCTTCCACAAGCATGTGTCAAACAGATATTTTGCGAAAAATGAAAATTTGGACCATTTTTGGGCCTTAATGTCCCTCCACCTTTCAGTATGTTGTTTATAGTATTAAGTCAATGTTTCCAGAGTTATGTCCCTTGGTACAGAGAAACGTTGGCCCGAAAGTTGTGTTTTCCATGTAATAACTCCAGAAATGTTTATTGGATGTTTATTAGATTTGGACATGCTGTCTACAACATGAAGAAAAAAACTGGTTTGCTGTTAGTTTGACATATCTTTTTTTCTTGTTTTCAGCAGTCTCTGCTTCACTGGGACTACATGCGTGTCTAACATACTTTTACAACTGATTTGTTGATGAAAAACTGGAGTTTATTACAATTCTGTCCATCTCAAATAACAGTCTGGTATATCCCAAAAGTCACCATTTTTCAAACTGTATGTTGACAGCTCACCATTTCCATTTATGTCGGACTAATATATTTTGTTCAAATCTTTCATTGTTGGACGAAAACCTGTAAATGTCAGGTAACATAACTGTCCATTTAATAACTAAGTTCGAGTTTCCCATTGCAAACCACACAATATTATCATTGTCCGGATGTCCGGATCAATGTTCTTGTTCGACTTTCCGAAATCGATGCTTGAGAAACAGTTTTAACATGAAAATAAAGGGAAAATTGTCGAGACTTTCCAAACGGTTGGAGCCATCGGTGGTGTTTGAGCGAACCAAGTTCGATCTACCGAAGTTTGACTGTATGAAAAGGCACCGGTATAGAATTAATTATAATGAGAAAATACCCCACTTCCTGAAGTCAACTGACGAAAGACAAACATCTACTATCGCTCGTGTCAAAATAGTCGGCATAAAGGCTCTAATGTCTGGAAACCTCACTTCGAACGGTTTTTGGCATTTTGAAAGTCTAAATGCAGGAATTATAAATTAATTTTTTAAAAGGTTAATAAACCTCAATGAGTCGTCCAAGAAAACTTTTAAGAATTACCATTGTTTATAAAGGTTATATTTTTAACTCCAAATATTATTTTGAATGGGGAATTTAAAATGGAAAAGTAAATGCACTCAAAAACTTGAATGACTGTCTCAGACATGTCTTAAAATTTGTTTTTATATATTTTCCGTGCACTTTGTGCATTTTATCTGAATACGGGGATGTAATTTAATAAAATCTCACAGTAAGAGTTGTCTCTCTTTAACATTGGAAATTCAATAGGCGAAATTTTTTTTGTTTCTCTTTAAGAAATGATTGAACAAAATCTGGTAAGTTCAATTGTTTTACTTAGACGACTTAGCTAATTACATCCATCAGCTAAGTGATTAGAATACATTTGTTAAGGTATTCGTATTTTGAACTGAGGTTTCCAGACAGTAGAGGTCGCCAGACGAACCTTCACACAATATTGCAATCTATAAATGATCCCAACAAAAGAAAGACAACCATACACCAATGAACAAAAATATTTCTCAGGCGCATATAATATGTATGTGTACAAATGTCTTACTCCAACTTGATAGCAGGAATGAGGTTTCCAGCCCCCTAACAAATTACTTTTTCCCTTTCTAGCTCACCTGGCCTAAAAGGTCATGTGAGCTATTCTCATCACTTTGCGTCCGTCTTCGTCGTCGTCGTCGTCGTCGTCGTAAACTTTTCACATTTTCATCAACTCCTCTGAAACCGATGATCCAATTTAAACCAAACTTTAGTTGCATGGTCCTTGGATGGTCCCCTTTAAAATTTTTGTTCGGTTTTATCGGGTGCCATACAGCATGGGCGCCATGGTCGGACATAGTTTTACATTGGACCCTATGGTAATTTTAATATTTTCGTTATCTTCTCTGAGACCACTGGGCCAATTTGAACCAAACTTTGGTGGAATGGTCCTTGGGTGGCTTCTTTTTGAAAATGCCGGTTTCCCAGAAAGCCATCCAACATGGCTGCCATTGCCGGACTTAGTTTAACATTGAGCCTATGGGGATTTTACTTTTTCGTCAACTCCTCTGAAACCACTGAACCAATTTTAACCAAACTTTAGTGGAATAGTCCTTGTATGGTCCCCTTTAAAATTTATGTTCCGTTTCCCGGGGCGCCAACCAATATGACTGCCATGCTCGGACATAATTTAACCACGGACCCTATGAGAATTTTAACATTTTTGTTATCTTCTCTGAGACCATTAGGCCAATTTGAACCAAACTTTGGTGGAATGGTCCTTGGGTGGCACCTTTTAAAACTTGTGTTCGCTTTCCCCGAACGCCATTCAACATGGCCGCCATGGCTATACTTATAGCTTAACATAGAGCCTATGGGAATTTTACTTTTTCGTCCACTCCTCTCAAACCGCTGAGCCAATTTAAACCAAACTTTAGTTAAATGGTCATTGAATTATCCCCCGACTTCCAACCGACATATCTACTGTTACTAAAAATAGAAAAAAGGGGGATGAATTTTAAAAATCATCTTCTATGAAACTAAAAGGCCAATTGGAACCAAAGTTGGCAGTAATGGTCCTTAGGAGGTTCTCTTTCAGATGTATGTCCGATGACCCGGACTGTCAACCAAGCTGGCCGCCACAGCCGAACATTGAACAATCTTCTTGTCTGAAACCACTTGACCAATTGAAATCAGACTTTGCAGCAATGGTATTTATGTGGTCTTCTTTCAGAATTGTGTCCGATTTCGTGGACTGTGAACGAAGATGGCCGGCACATAGTTTAACATAGGACCCTATGGGAAATTCACTCAAAATTCTTCTTGTCTGAAACCACTAAGCCAATTAGAAATAGACTTGGTAGCAATAGTTCTTAGATGGTCCTCTTTCAGAATTGTGTCCGATCGCCCGGATTGTCGACCAAGATGGCCGCCGCACCCGAATGTAGTTTAATATAGAACCCTATGGGAAAATTAATTTAAAAATCTTCTTGTCTGTAACCACTTAGCCAGTAGGAATAAACTTAGTGGTAATGGCCTTTCTTTAAGAAATGTGCCCATTGACCTGGACTGTCAACCAAGAACTTAATTTAACATAGAACCCTATAGAAAAAACAGCCAAACTGACTGCAAAACTTAAACTTTTAGTCCTGCTCAAGTTGAAAAGTTAAATCAAGGTGAGCGATACAGGCTCTTAAGAGCCTCTAGTGTTTAGGATAAATCTATTTTGTCCTTTTGTTTGGGATAAATCTATCTGTCCTTTTGTTTATGATAAATCTATCTTGCCATTTGGTTTAGGATCAATATATCTTGCCCTTTTGTTTAGGATAAATCGATATCTCTTGTTTAGGATAAATCGATATCTTTTGTTTAGGATAAATCTATACCTTTTGTTGAGGGTAAATCTATCTTGCCTTTTTGTTTAGGATAAATCTATACCTTTTGTTTAGTATAATATTCTTGCCATTTAGTTTAGGATAGATCTATACCTTTTGTTTAGGATAATATATCTTGCCATTTTGTTTAGGATAGATCTATACCTTTTGTTTAGGATAATCTATCATGCCCTTTTGCTTGAACTTAGTATTATTAACTACCCGGGAAAATGTGTTTTAACGGATATACGTGTGCAAGTCACTTGTTGCCTTATTCGAGTCATTGTTACTACTGGCACTGTGCTCTTACCGCTGCAAGTGGATTCTAAGTCCCAGAGGATATCATCAGCTCAGTTGCTAGTAATTATATCTCACCCGACATTGTTACATCAAATTTACTGAAACAAAAATGTTACATTTTGTGGAAACTAAACAGTTTTTCCCTCGTGCAGAGATCTGCCCATAGACAGTTTTGGCTCTACCCTTCTGGTCATTTTGGTGTTTGCTCTTCAAAGTTTTGGATTATTGTGTTAGTTTTTAACAAGTGAACATCTTGTACATGGAAATTAGTATCAAAGAATGAATAATTAAGAGAGGGAAATAAAACATACACAAAACCAGTTTAATTTTGTCATAAAATGCGTTACACTGTCTTTTTTTTTTGAAAAAATTTATTTGAAAAAAAAACGAGAAAGTTACAAAAAACATATTCCAAAACAATAAAAATAATACTTAGATGGAACAGTGGAATCACATAACACTCAATACAGTACACCTGAAAATAGAAAAAAAGAAGTATCAGTTAACACGAAAAAAAAAGAAAGATAAAATTCAGCAGAAAATTATAATATGAGCTTTTGGCTTAGTGTTTATTTTTTTATTGCGCTTTTCAAGACGAAGAAGAGCAATACACGCTGTTGACGTATTTGTATTAAGTTCAAGCATTTTGCTGTACCTGTCATTATCTTTGCATGCAGTTGTTTATTTTCAAAAAGAATAGTATGTTTGTTTTGCACTGGTTTAACAAATTGTTTTTTAAAGAATAGATTAACAATGATTAAATTTGTACTTGAAAAATACTACATTTAATTGAAAACTAGAAATAATATATTTTTATTAACATGTTCTTCTTCAAGATTTAATTTTTTTATATCAGTTTTCGATAAGCTAAATCTACTGGTCAACCTATATATGTTTAAAGAGAATAGGTGAAATAACAGTTTCTACTTTCTTGTTATAAAAATATTTTATATTAAAAAATTACCAAGAACAAGTTAATATCCTTCACAACATCGAACACCATCGCGGCATTCACCACCATAAATGTATCCACGCGGGCATGAATCTACATCTCGGAAGCAGTCACAGTCGTTGCCATAATACGCTGGTGGTGGTGGATTGTATGGTGGAACTGTGGTACCGACACCAAATACCAAATCCCAGAATGAAGGTGTGACTGGGGCTGGTGGTGGTGGAGGTCTTCTTGCTGGAGGAGCTGGTGGTGGTGGAGGTCTTCTTGCTGGAGGAGCTGGTGGTGGTGGAGGTCCTCTTGCTGGAGGAGCTGGTGGTGGTGGAGGTCCTCCTGGTGGTGGTGGTGGTCCTCCTGCTGGTGGTGGTGGTGGTCCTCCTGCTGGTGGTGGTGGTGGTCCTCCTGCTGGTGGTGGTGGTGGTCCACCCGCTGGTGGTGGTGCTGGGCCTCCTGCTGCTGGTGGTGGTGGTCCTCCTGCTGGTTTCGGTGGCGGTGGAGGCGGTACACCTTTAATGTAGAAATACATAACATTTCATTGATATTTGCAGACAAAAAATCTTCTAAAAGAAAACTATCTCAACGAAAAGATTTTTATCCTAGCATTTTAACTCATTAAAAACTTAAAATTATATTCTGTCCAAGTATTTGCATTTTGAAAAACATGCTCTTTAGATTATTTAGAGTTTATTCATTTTTCTGCTAAGTTAATTTATAATAAAAATTAATGCTTTTAAACTACATGTAGTTGTCACTTTTATCTAATAACTATAAGCTTTAAAAAATAACAAATTTATCCTATTTGTTTATAATATCATAGACCCTACACAACTCCAAACGAAATGCCTCATTTTAAAAGCAATTTTGTTCTACAGGTTAACAGTTATTAAATTATGATACAGTGTATCATGAATTATCCCTACGATATGCAATAGAAATAACTTATAACAAAAAAATATATATATATATGAAGAAAATAAAATTAAAATGAGTTTCCTAGTTCTTTAGAGGGTATGTGAATTATAATTCTTGATAAACATTATCTCTTTTGAAAGTAAAATACTTTAAATATACAAATATATCATAGGTTAAGTTGGTTTTATTTTGAAATTTTGAAATTATAAAAAAAATATAACTAACAAATAGATGGAGAATAGTAATTCATACAATTTTTGAATAAAAATTCCAAACCTTTTTCACATATTCTGCTTCGTTTAAACTAATTTTGTCAAATCTTGATAATATAACAAGACGGAACAAGCTATTCAACTTATATACGCATATTGTTCTTATTAAACTGTGTTCTACCAAATCGATATTTGCTTGTGATAGTACATAGAACGCTAATTAAACCTATTTGCATTTTTTTTTCTATTACAGTTCTTTTCAAAAGCGGAACAAAAATAATTATTGTAAAAAAACTTGAAAAAAAGACTTACGGGCTGAGACGATGTATGTCAACGCAAGAACTAATCCTAAGGAAAATTTCTTCATTTTTTTTATCGTCAAATTGCCTGCTGTAGTAACACAAGTTCCACAGGTCTATACAAGGTTGTCCGTTTCGTACCCTCTTTTATAGCAAAAATACACGTAATAAAAGTCAGAGACATGCCACGATGTATTTGTTTGCGCCTCAGTGATTTCATTCCAAATATATAACTGACCAATAGACTGCCAAATGCAAAAGTCATATTTATGATGACGAATTGTTTTTTCGTTATATTTTTAGAAATATTTTAGAAGAAATCTGAAAATAGACCTACATTATTTACACGTTTTTTTTATATTTGACTTTTAATTTTTGGCAGGCAATATCTTATGTATTTTTTATAACAGAATTTATAATGTACTCTGACCCCTGTGCTGTGGAAATGTTATCATTTATCATACAGCACATAAAAAACATGTCTTATGGTACTGTACAACATATACTAAATTATATGATCGAGCTTTTTGTGTTTTCATGCTGATGTGAAATTTTTAAAGATATATACAAATATGCTGTATTGTGTATTGCACAAGAATTCATGTTTTTTTTAATAATCCATGAAATCCTTGATAATATTTTTTTTTAAATCTTAGTTAACGAAATTCAAAATTTTCCCACTCGGATACAGTTCTGTTCTACGATATTTTTTGTTTTAACTCTTTTTTCGTTTTTTTTTTTTTTTTTTTTTTTTTTTTTTTTTTTTATTGATGAGGCTTTGAGCACTGCTCATGAGGCAGGATCATACATATACGTTTCATTATAATTCGTATTACGGAAAAGTTATTTATACTAGTGAATTAATGTCGACCAAAGGTAACTGATCATGTACACTTTCACTGAAAATTACATGAAAAATGTTAACATCTATGAACGTTACTTGGAATTTAAATTCAAACTTTGCCGACGTTTAATTATTTATTTATCGAATACATTTATTCTAATTCTACGTAAACACGAGAATATAGCATAGTTGGAAAATATATAACCTTCAAGACATTCATCAATATATCATTTCAATGATTTATGTATCCATTTAGCAGTCATGTCTTGAAATCAACCAGGTCACCGAGGACACAAAAAAATAAACCATTAATGTTTGTTTAATTACTGGTTACACAAACTACAGTAAGATTATGTAAAAATATTGGTTTTCGTTGAATTATTTAAGGTTATTTATTGAGTAGCAATATACCAGCATCGCCTGCATATGGCGTCTACGTTTCTCAGCTTATCCGATATTCAAGGGCATGCATGAGTTATCATGACTTTCAACAAAGAGGATCACTGCTGTCACAAAAGCTTCTTACCCAGGGTTTTATCAGGGATAAGTTAATGTCTTCACTTAGGAAATTTTACGGTCGTCATCACAAATTGATTGACCGTTAATGTGTTCCAATATCTAAGATGATGTTGGACCTGATTTGTGACTACCAACGGATTGACTTTGTTGAACTTCACTACGGGTGCCGTATAAGGAGCAGGAACTGCTTACCCTTCGGGAGTACATGAGTTCACTCCTGGTTTTTATAGGAGTTCGTGTTGTTCATTGTTTTTTTTTTAGTTTTCAGTGTTTATTTGTTGTGCTTGTGGTTGTTCGTTTGTCTTCCCGGGTTTTGTCTGCATGTCTAATGGATTGCGTTTTTTTTTTTTTTTTTTTTTTTTTTGGATTGCTCCTTAGGTATATTTGTCCTCTTTATTACATCCTTAATCTTTGTTTTAATCTGTAATATTTTTGAAGACAATTTCATTGCTAGAAGTGATAGCGGTGATGCATATTGAGTTATGCAGAAAGGCCTGATTATTCACCAAACAATAAACATTTGCATACTGCATGTACTTGGATCATTGTGAACTTCACAAATATACAGTTGTAAATTTATTGCTGCAACTTTTTAAACTGGCCACACTTCAAATTTCAGATGAGTAAAATTCAAACCTATTCGTTTTGGCAAAGATGAACACGATGAAAAGTTAAGGATACAACCAATTAATGCAACTTGCTATAAATCTGTATTTTGTCCAAAAAATCTTTTTAATAACAGGTCAAGACTATCTATCAGGTCTATTTATATTTGGGTGTGTTTTATACAAAAAAAAAATCCTTCGAGATATTTTTGCAATATATATTGTTATCAATCAGATTAGGGATGAGTCCTTTAAGTTGACATTTATATGTCAAAATTATTAATTTCTTTGTTTACCAGAGCAAAAGGTTAATTAATTGCGATAAATAATGTATAAATCAAATGAACAAATATTGGCTTAATTCTTCATTTTTTAGAGATTTTTTTTTAATATTTCAGTAGTTATTTTTTAATTAATTAATATTACATGTATTAAGATACGGATAAAGTGAAGAATACAACGGCGATACTGGTATTACCAACATTGTGTACAATACTGGAACAGATTTTTGTACCAGTATTGTGGGCTATACTGAATGTGTATACGAAGTCTATTACATGTCCCCAAAAAATTTCTAATTCCATTTTTCAACGATGCAAGCTAGCATTGTTTTTCTGAATTTTACCTACAAATACTTAAATAAACCCATTAAATCATACTTTTCATACCGTACTGTAGAAAATATAAATGAGTTCATTAATAATGCTCTTTTAATAATATATCTCTCTACAAAAAATTGGAAAGAAGCGAACCCGACATGACGTGATCAACACTGTGTTGTTTCATTTCTACAAAGTAACACGTTAAAAAAATTTAACTGTGAATACTAAATTACGTTGACGACATGATTTACAATAATTTGCGGTAGTAAATATAATAACTATTTATCTATTTCCTGCATGACATAATAAAATTGTCATCTTTAAAAAAAAATTAAAAGTTTTGACAAATATTTTATATTCTCCATTTGTGGTCTAATACTAGGGTATACTTTCTGATAAAAAAAATCGTTATGACTATGTGAGCGAATGGGTACCGTTTAAAATGTCTCATAAATGAACAGACCAAGACTGATCGGTTTCTAGTGGTCACCACAAGTGTCCGAATATGTTTAAAATGGCTCTGAAGATATTAACAAGAAAACAAAAATACATCCAATCAGAGATATGGTTGAGAACTTACGAAATTTTGAATTTAAGCTTGTGACATAGATACTTCTTTCACTTTTCTAATTATTTAGATACGCAGTTTTGATTTTCAAACCTTGAGGCCGACAGGGGGCGAATTTCGCGAATTGTAAATTTAAGCTTGTGACGTAAACTCCTCTTTCACTTTTCAATTTCTTCATCTTATTTCTTTAAAGTATTGTCACACGCTATAAACTGATGCAAAATTAGGTTTTAGAATACATTGTAGGGAGTCCTGGGATGATTGTCGATTCTGACAGCATTCTAGTTCAGAATAATCTTTTGTTTGTTCGCATTAGATATTGTTTGAAACTTTTTGAAGGGATATGATGATTTATTCTTGACAAAAAAATCTTGAGAAAATCTAGCACCAATAACTGCCATTTAAGACTGCTATTTGACGTCTACGTACGTGGCTTCTGTGCCATGTGGTAGCTATCTGCAGTATCATTTTGTTTGTTTATTTTCTTCAAATCAACACAATCTTATGTAATCACAGATTATCTTTTTTAATCTATCTTTGATATATTTTGAAATGTCTTATTTATTGTAATTGTTCTTATCATAATGTACACCTTCGATTGGTCAATAAAATATGCCTGATTCATTATTTGTGTTAATTCCATAACGCACATAACGCACTTATATTTTGGACAGTTTCCATTCTTATATATATTTATTTTCATGCATATAAAAACAAATTAAAAACATCGGAAATACTCAGTTTCTCTGTATGACGCTTAGGACATTTTACGAATATACATGCATTTGTTTATTTGCTGCTGTGGTAGAGGTACAGAGGGGGTTTCAAGTCGCATTTGTCTGGTTTTGCAAGGCGGTTAACAGAGATAATTACTATTTAGTTTGATTTTCTTAGTCTTTCAGCTTATTTTATATATTAAACAAATTAAAAAAGATCCCCCTAAAATATTTATTTTAAATAGCACTCTTTAACCCGAAATGCATCTATGTGTCAAATAAACATAACTATGATTAATTATATTCATTCGCAACAATAATTTAAGAAGATTTTTATTAAAACCGAAAAGTACATAAATTCCTCGTTACCATGGAAATAGACATTTGTAAGAAATGATTTCGAGATTTTTTAATTTATGACTTAAGAATTAATTGCATTGTTTATAATGAAGTCAATTAACAATGACATGACTTCAAATTAAATGTCTTTAAAGGCTCAAGCTGAACAAGGACGTTATTTTTCTTCCATTTTAATTGTGCCTTTTTTTTTCTTTGCTTTGTTTGAAAGCACACTACGTGAACTCGAAAAAGATGTGACCATTGTTGACAACAGCATGACATTTTTGGTAGTTACTACACAATACAGATCACGTGTCATAATTATTCCTAATAATTTTCGTTGTCTATGTAATTCCCAATAATATGCTTACATTTTTATTTTTTCAAATTAAGCTAAACTTTTATTTTAGTGAGACATTCCATGAATGCACCATTATAAAACATCTTAAGCGCGTTACTTACATCTTAAAAAAAACTGATTTTAACTGCTGAAGGAGTTCGTAAAATACGAAATAAATGGTGATAATTCTGAGATTGAGGCGACAATTTAGTCTTTCTGGACACAAAGTAGATGAAACGGGTGTTAAAATATCGACAAACGATTAATAAAGCAAAGGGATATGTCTAGTCAACCAATATCAAAGCCGAATTCAGAAAAAAACACAAACAAAAAGAACACATACTACAAAATACAGAGATAAAACAAAGAAAATTACACGATACATAGAAAACAAAGAAATAAAAAGAGAAACTGAGAACAAGATAGTAAAAACATTAAATCTCTTGTATCATTTAACGAAGTTAGCTCCCGCAAAAATAAGAAATGAAAAATAGAATCGGGGTGACATCGGCATGATTAGGTGCCCAGAAAATATAAACATGTCCTGATTGAACCATGTACAATGTATTCCACAAGTAGGATTGTTACAACAGGTTGACAAGTCGTTGGTCTATATGTGTTAAAATTTGTTTTGAAATTATTCTTTTTTACTGAAAATAGTTTATATCGTATTTAACTGAGAATAAAACACTAAAAAGGTTCAAAAGTTTATTTGTCGAAAGTAAACGTCAAAATAAATAACATTTTATCGTTGTATCAAAATACAGGTTATCAGATGACATCGTTTTGGGAGGCCTGAAAATGTAAAAGTGACTTTTAATGACAAATATATATATATATTTATTATACCTTAGATATATTTTTCTATAATAAATACATGCACAATAATTTCACTATTTTTAACATTTTCAGTGATTTAACTATTTTCCCCGGTCACCGGTCAATAGTTTCCAAACTATTTTCCCTCAAAAAACTATTTTCCCTCTTCAAGTTACGTTGTTTCGCGGATTTTTAATCCCGGGCACGGGATTGGCTGGGAGGTTTTAGCCGACCCGTTCGGAAGCTCCCGCGTTATAGGTTATCGTCAATGCTGAATCCCGAGATGTTCCGGTACGTCTTCAAAGTATTTAGAAAAAGGGATATGTCATGGTGAGAACATGAATTTAAAAAAAAATAATGGACTCTGTCACTCGATCATGCATCTCGGGTACGTACACATGACTTAAATTTTGCCTTAATTATCTCTTGTGTTTCTTTCGGTATAATAAAACACTTACTGACTGAGTAGTCGGGGAATAGTAAGTTTATTGTCCCTCTGAACAACTATTGCCCCTCGGCGTTGCCTCGGGGCAATAGTTGTTCCTCGGGACAATAAACTTACTATTCCCCTCTTACTCAGTCAATAAGTATATAATATTCACGTAGGATCTTAACTTTTTGATTAACCTTGCATTTACTTCAATGATCTCTGTATCCATATACCTTTATTTTTAGAAAAATAAATTCTGTAAACACTCGTCTCTCAAATCAAAACTTAAAGCAGAATAACAATAAGAGTCTATCCTAAATCAATGGTGAATTTTTTAGTTTGCCAATTCCTGCCAGAGGTGGGGGTTTTCCCACGAAAGGAAAAGCTGCAATCTTGGCCAATTAAGATCGAAGTCGAAAACACCTCGCCAGGACTTGGACTGGAACTCACTACTTCAGTGTTTAGAGGCTAGTATTTACTAGTCAATGAAAAAATCCTCGCCAGGACTTGGACTCGAACTCACAACTTCAGTGTTTAGAGGCTAGAATTTAGTAGTTACCGGAAACAGGATTCTAATATACAAAGAATTGCTTGATGACTCTTAAGTATACATTCATTTATACTTTGTTTTGTGTATATTTTGTTTGCAAGTGTCAGTTCGTAATCTTGCGTTTCAAAAAAGATGTAATTCGCATAACCTTGGATCTGGAAAACTAATACTAAACAATATTGATAATTAATGAAGACTTTTCACCGTCATAAACAATAAACAACTTTGTTTTGACAATTTGCTTGTAAATTATTTGCCCCTTGTGTTCCGAGTTTGGCAATTAAAAGGGAATAAAACTAGTGTAGAACAATCATTTTTCTATGGGTCATCCTTTGTCATGTAAATTCTTTATTCATATTTTGTATCTTTCGAGGTTGGATTAATTCAAAAATTTCTACCAGTTAAGTGTTATATAATAAACAATAGACAAAAGGTCAGTGTGCTGTTGAATGGACTAAATACAAAAATAACAAAACAATGAAAAGGTTAAGATAAAAGTTCTAATGTTTCGGCACAGAAAAAAAATGTTGAAAATCGCATGAAAGACAATAGCTGTCCATGAACTAAAAAATACTAGATTGGATAGATTTCCGGATGATTTTGTACTGTTTGTCTATTCGTGTTTGTATTTTTTGCTCAGGTTTAACCCAATTGCATATTTGCACATGTCCAAAGCCAGTAACATTTTGATCACTTGGCATATATCATCAACATTTATTGGCGACGTTCTGTTGTACACTTGCATCTTTTGTCGTGTAAACGTTGGCCACATGCTGTTTGATACTTCATTTCGTAAAGATCTCGAAACGACTACCAGATCAGTATTTTTGGCCTGTTTAATTCGGATGGAGGGATGATGCATCCTGGAAATTTAACTCCATACCAATTCTTTTTTCATATTGAAGGTCTTGATTTTCATAATCTCTCAATTTCAGATAATATTGCACAATTATGGCACTTTACTGGGTGCAATATCATGTTTTATGGACCACTTAACAGCCGATTTTGCTCAAAGCCAACGGCCGCGGACAGTATTGCGTTAAGAGATCCATAAAACATGATATTGCACGACAGCGAACTGCTATAATTGTATTATTACATTTCACTTTAAAGAGCATGGATTTGAAATCACATGTTCCTAAAAATAGATCACCGTGCAATATCACAAAATATGGTATGCTTTGAAACACACTGTGCTATATAAATGTGAAAGTATGAAACGTAATAATAAGGTTAAAAAAAAACCATAAAGAGATATATTGCCTCGCAATCATTCATGATTGGTTAAGACCTGTTTTTGCCTGTCTTCTCGTACCTGGTCTTGACCAGTTTTGATCAACTGCAAGGTCAAATGTCTTGTAATCTTGACATGTAATTTACTAAATCAAGAAAATGAAGAATATAATATGCAGGTCCAGAATAACTATATATATGATAAAACATACGGATTTTACGTTTGTATACATCCATAGTAATTGACCGACAAAACACCAAACATGTTATTAAACAAAAGTCCAGAATTTTAATAATGTCTTCAACAATCTATTTGTCATTGGAATTAGCGTGGATTTTGTTCTAAACCTACAACTTGAAACTGCTATCTATGTTCACTAATCTTAGAATTTATTCCGGTGTGAACGGTTTTGGGCAACCGTCGCTTCAATAGCGAATTATCGTAAGAGACCGACAGCAGTGAAAACAATTTTCATACTGGTGAGTAGGTTGATTCTGTGAAAGACCAATCTATGGGGATTTCCTAGAGAAAAGAGACCTTAAAGGTAAGTTGCCTGGGAATTTTAGTGAAAGTAAATGCTTTAAAATATAGATTTACCTATTCTAATATCAGGTTAAGATGTCATTCAACTATTCTAGAACAGGTCTCTGCTCAATCAAAAAATGTAATAGAATGTTTTGGTATTTTATTTATCATTTCATCTCGAATGACAGGCTATATTTGTTCGAAAATAGAATAACTGAACAAATATGTGTCAAAGACCGGTGAAAAACATGTATCCTTGACAATACTACCTGTAAATATGTCAGTTATTAAGAAGCCATAAAATAATTTGATGACAGAAATGCTTAGTCCGTGATAATTAATTGTCAAAATTTGATCCCACTAGTAATACTCGGATACCCTCCTTATGGCCACTTGCGTACGTTAAGATCAATATGATTTAAATTGCATGGCTTAAATTGCATGGTTCACTTCCATACCTTTTTAATTTTCTTGAGTAAGGTTCAGATGTGAGATCAACTCTGAACCATGTGTAGGTTAGGTTTAAGTCGACATTTAAGTTAAGATTGCTGATTTTATTGACCAAATTGTTAGAATATATATGGTGGAGAGATTAATAAGGAGAGAAAAAATTGTTCAAGACCGAGAAAATCCAATTTGGAATTATTTATATGATGAATTTATTGACAGATTTCGCCTCAGTAAAGGATGTGTTTGGGCTTTGCTACCAGAAATCAGAGATAGACTTGAACTAAAACACAAAAAAAAAACTGTCATCAATTTCACCTCTTAATCAATTCTTAATAGCATTAATTCTTCCTTTCTCGTCTTTCCTTTGCAACGGCCGATTTGACCTTGCAATTGCCTTTAAGTTCTTTCATAATGATTTAGCTGGGTAACTGTTCTTTTGTTGACACCATGTCTGCAGTTGAATTCCTTTTCAATAGAGTCCCATTCTTTATTCTGTTTTTTTAGATTATCTTCCCATCATTTTGTTTATTTTCTATTATACTTTTTCTACATTCTAACAGTTCGATTTAAATTGTATTTTCCAGTTCAGTAAAGTTAGGAGATTTATTACTTGCAGCCATTATGACACTTTTATAAAATATAATTTAAGATTAAACTGTACTCAGGTGAGAAATTGATGAGTGACACTTTAGCAATCGAACTACAACTCACCTGAGTTCAGCCTAAGCTTAGTTTAAATCGCGATTACCTGATCTTGCGATCAACAGATAAACTAAGGTTATCTGAGCTATACATACGTAAGTGGCCATTATAGTCTTTTTCTTTGGCCAAAAATGATAACAATGTTTCATGAGTGTTGTTGGTGTCTCGCTTTCCTTTCTTTTTTTCTCTGTATATTTCAAACTTTCGAAGAATGTTATCCATTATTTTCGACGACCAAATTTTTGAGTGGTATTTTCTAACTTATAATAGTATTATACTAAGCATTTCGTTGCTAATCCAAAATAGAAAATTACAATTTACTGTTATTAGATATTAAATTTTAGGAAAACTAAGGAGTATCTCCCTCGTGCATAGCTGGTTTTGTCTTTATCTTTTTTGTCATTTCGCATTGTTAGAATTTGCTCTTCAACGTTTTGGATTTTTGTTTGGGTGTTCATTATTTTCAGCCTTGGAATCTTAAATCGACGAAATTCACACATCTTGTGAATCATCATTGATATATATACTTAAAAGATGGTTCAAGTTTACTGTTGTACAGTAAAGATGTGAACAGCTTTTATCTACCAACGGACACATTGTTTGTTAT
Source organism: Mytilisepta virgata (assembly GCA_028015205.1). Classification (NCBI taxonomy): domain Eukaryota; kingdom Metazoa; phylum Mollusca; class Bivalvia; order Mytilida; family Mytilidae; genus Mytilisepta; species Mytilisepta virgata. The sequence goes on from CM051511.1 coordinate 25,533,650, forward strand.
TATAATAATCAGTCATGGTCTAAGATGAGAGATGGGACAATTCCACCCGAGGATTCACATTTTCCAGTCAGAAACGAGGCTTGCCGAATTTCTGGTGATAGAAAATGTGAACCCGAGGGGGGAATTGTTCAGTCTCAAATTTATGACCATGACTGATTATTTTTCTCACATTTCTTCGCTGAAAATAAAAGATAATAAACATGGCCGCCAGGACACAAAAATGTGTTCTCTTAAACTAGGCGACCTAGTGCAAAACAAATTGTATTTTCGAAAAGATCGTATGCGTACCAAAGGTACAAAACTTTAAAAAGATATCTTTTAGATTGCGCTTCAAATTGAAGCGATGTTAATTTCGACGGTTGTCATACCATTTGTGCGAAGTTGTGTGTTTTCTGACGTTCTAGCATTGTGACGTGACGTTTTTTGCATTGTTACGTCAAGCTAGTTCATGTGATGTGAGATGCATGAATCTCACACTGGTGTCTCACACGGAATATAGCTGTACCAAACACAAATTTGAGAAAGCACTGTCTTCAATATTTTGTACAAAATTAATGTGCAATTAGAAAGGAAGGGTTTATAACAAAAGAAGGTTTGGTACTCATTTAATCGGGTTAACCTTAAAACTCTTTAAAATCTATACAAGTCAGTTATTTCTATTTGAATTACCCGTAGATGTCTCTACTTGATCGACTTACTGGTGCCGTTAACGGAGCAGGACGTACTTTAGTTTGCTATGTGTTTTTTACATCTTTGGATTGCGTCCTTGTAGTGTTTGTTTGCCGTATTGGTGTTCTTATGAATTCATCTTGTTTTAGGAGCTTAGTGTTCCAATATCGAAGATAATGTTGGACTTGTTCCCTGTACTCTTCCCAAGCACCTGAGTTCACTCCTGCTTTTTATAGGAGTTCGTTTAGTTTTTTTAATGTTTATTTTTTGTCTTCCCACTGTCGTTATATTTCATGTACCTACACCGATTTGTGATTACCACTTTGTTGAACTAAACGACAGGTGCCGTATGCGGAGCAGGAATTGTTTACCTTTCTTGAACACCTGAGTTTACTCCTGGTTTTAATAGGAGTTCGTGTTGTTCATTGTTTTTTTAGTTTTCAGTGTTTATTTTTTGTGCTATTGCTTATTCATTGTCTTCCCGTGTTTGTCTGTCTAATGGATTGCGTTTTTGGTTTGCTCCTTAGGTAATTTGTCCTCGTTAGTATTGTGGAATTAGCCCAATGTCTTACTGCTCTGATAATTTTTTCCGATGTTCACTTCGGACATAGGATATTTCCTCCTCGACATTGACCTATTAATATCCGTTCATTGTCATAATATTTGTATTTACTAGGTCTTTGTTTCATTGCTATATTTTTAAAGGCGTTTATTACATTGTTTACTGATTTGCAGTGTCAACGTCCTATATAATCTTATTTTCAAGTTACTGAAGCATTACTGAGATTCAAGCCATTTACATAGAGAGAAAAATCTGTTTGTATAACAGAATGACATTTTAGGTCATAGTTGCGTTCTCATTCATACAATATATTTTCTGATGTTTATTTATAATGTAAAGAAGAAATAAATTTGACATTTATTTTGTTAGACGAAAAAATCATTTTCTATTTAATTGATGGATTGTGTTTTCATATGGGATCTTGATTATGAATTCCTTGTTCTATAAACACAAGGAAACAAAAAATGGAAATGAATACAATTCTCAATGACATAGGTTATAGGTTTTTCGATTTTTTGTTTGTTTACTTTCTATGAAGAATTTAAGCATTAAAAAATTTAGATATTTATGACATATATGTCAATAATTAGTACATATAGTTGAATTGTTTACACAAGAGGGTCAATATAGCCCTTTTCAGAAACCCATTTCCGGTATCACGATTCTGATTCTAAATTTATAATTTGTAGCAAGTTATTTCCCTTTCTGGGATGTTCCGGGATGTATTACTAGTTCGCTGCAATGACGAGTAAAGGAAAAGCTGTTTTTTAAACTTGTTCATTTGCAGGTAATGTTTGGTTGATATAAATTTGGGAACTACTTACGATCTTTTTGCTTCCAACATACTTGTAATCAAACTTGATTATAGAGCTGGAAATATTTGTATACATATCAAGGTTATAAATGATTTCTATTTACAAATGTACTTTCTACAGGTTGCTCTGCACTGCAGCGAACAAGTACTACGTCCGAGCAAGGGAAATAACTTGCTTCTAATTATAATTTTGAGTCAGATTCGTGATACCGGAAATGAGTTTCTGAAAAGGGCTATAGGAGATTTGGGTGCCAATAAATCTGGTTTAACCCGAGTACTGTTCAGTGTCAAGTATAAGAGTATACTATACTGAATACTCTGTTTTTTCGATGTTTGTGCTCTTTCGTGTTATTATCCCCTGCACTTTGAAGAAGTTCAGGGATATTGTTATCGCCACGTCCGTCTGTCCGTCACACTTTCTTGTGACCTAAAATTCTCGTTCATTTTTAACTTCATGCATTTAATTTCTACACAGTATATAGATGAGCAATAAGGTTTTATAATTTTGATTTTCAAAAATTCGAGCCCACAGGGGTTGAATTTGGAATTGTAAATTTGAGCTTGTGACCTAAACTCCTCTTTCATTTTTCATATTTTGCATTTAATTTCTATACTGTATTGTCACACAGTGTATGTAGATACGAAATAAGGTTTTTAAAATTTGATTTTCAATGATAGGGGCCCACATGGGTCGAATTTCAAAAATTTCGAATTTAAGCCTGTGACCTAAAGTCCTCTTTCTTTTTTCATTTTATGCATTTTATTTCTATACCGTATTATCACGCAGGGTATGTAGATGTGCAATGAGGTTGTAGAATTTTGATTTTCAAAGATTGGGACCCATTATTTAAACATGAAACGAGGCATTTTATTTCTATACAGTATTATCACGCACTAAATGTAGATGTGCAAGGAGGAGTAGAATTTTGATTTCCAAAGATTATAAATAATTTAAATACAATTTAATTTAACCAATATTTAGTTATGACTCACGGTGTATCATGGGTACCGGATATAGGTACTGGTTTACGGCAATTTGTCGATGAAACAGACAGGCGGTCCATAAACCCAAGTAGGCAAAATTGGTTTTGTGAATTATTTAACTGGTTTTATCTTAATGTGTCTGCATATACTTTTTGTACATGTTTTTGTCTTCTCATTTAATTTACAGCATGTGGGAAAGAGTATAAATATCATGACTGGTGCCAGCGAAAAGTATGGGTGAATTTCGCATTTAGCGAATTGAATAATTTTGTTAGAAATAATTACAACAGTGCATAATTATGTCAGGATGTTGTTGGTTTGAAGAAGGAATTCATTTTTTATATAAGAGCCTTTAAAGTTTCGATCAATTGCCATGATTGTTCAGCGAATAGCATGGTCAGTTTTATATTTAATGACCAAGCTACATGAGCTATTCGCTGTACAATATTTCCTACTTTGGTATTTGGACTTCCTGTCTGTTTCAAGCACAAAGTTCCGTACACTTTGTACCTATATCCGGTGCCGATGATACACCATGAGTTGTTCCAAATGAATCTTCTGCAATTTCATTTTTTTTTTTTTTAGAAAATTAATTAAAATATATTTTAAACTATATTTTAAAATGTTAAAAAAACGAAATTCTAATGAGGAACCAGAGTGAGTTATCTTTTCCTAACCAATGTAGGTAAGGGAGATAATTAAATTCTCTCCCTTTTGTCCTGGGGCTAAAAGGGAGACAAATTTATTATCTCAGGAAAAGATAACTCACTCTGGTTTCTCATTATTAAGAATCAGTCATTGAAATATAGTATTATTATGACAATATGGAGTAATAAAGAAATGAAATAAATAAAGCTTATTACATCAAATAAATGATAAATTGGCCGTCTTTATTAATTATCACAGAAATCAATCCTGACCTCACTAGAACATCACTAGACCTAAATGTAATAATTAATTATACGACATCTTACACTTCTAACGACAATGTAAAATAATGATTCCTTCCTGTGACATTTTTATACCTCTGTAGACATTTTATGATGTAATTGTAATAAAAACTAACCAACCATTGATGAAAGATACAATGTTTTCTTTTATTTTTAACTAATTTCATAAATATTTTTCATAAATGTTAATTCTAAGTCAACGTGTCTTTTGAAGCAAGGTCAGGTCAAACTCTTTCTGGTTGTAGGTAAATGATGTTAGGAATACCATGGCACTCTCTTCAAAATGTTTTTGGCCAAAAATATGAAATTTTCCCAGAGACAGGTAAATTTGTTTTTAAAGAAACAAAATTACATGTAACAAATAATATTTATATGTAATTTCAATATTTTTTTCTTTACTTCTTTCATTTTGCTGTAAAATTAAGTTTGATTATAACATGTATAACACTATCCATGCAATGTGCAAATGCGCAGTAAATAATTTAACATAAATGTTTGTACTAAATCATATGTGCTGAAAAGAATAATCTTGCAAGCTTACTATTCTCAGAGACAAACAGCTTCTATTTTCATTTTCAGAAATATAAACAAAACAGCTACCATATAATCCAGACAGCTTAACTAGACTACTAAATTACACATTTTTATACGGACTTTATACTTCAGAAAGTTGTATAAATTACATATATATATAATACGGAATAACTGAACATAAAGCCTTGATATTAAAATAATGAAATAGATTATTGTAACTAATCGCTGTGACACTATAACCTTTACCTTACATCGTAAATACCACAGACGCAATTAATTTCAGCTGTCCAAATTAACATGTACAAGGCAATTACATAATATGTCCTGTGGTTGAAAGATTCATTTGCCTCTCAGAAAGGACACAGTAACTTAATGACTCTTTAATACTATAAATTAATTTTAAAATAGAAACTTTGTTGGAAGAATATATATTTTACTGTCGTTCGGATGATAAATGTTACAGATTCATCAACGGATAGTATGCGTCTTTCTGTATTATAAAAAGACAAGGACAAATATACCTAAGGAGCAAATAAAAAAACGTAATAAATTGGACAGACAAACCCGGGAAGACAAATGAACAACCACAAGCACAACAAATAAACATTGAAAACTAACAAACAATGAACCACACGAGCTCCTATAAAAACTCTGGTGCTCAGGAGGGTAAGCAGTTACTGTTCCGTATACAGCACCCGTCGTGAAGTTCAACAAAGTCAATCCGGTGGAAGTTACAAATCGGTGGAGGCACATGAAAGGTTACGACGGTGGAGACAGGTCCAATATCATCTTAGATATTGGAACACTGTAATGGTCAATCAATTCGTGATGACGACCGTGAAATTTCCTGAGTGATGACATCAACTTATACCTGATAAAATATTCGCGTTATATTTAAGTTGAAAAGTGTATTTCAAAAGCTCCATATGGTATTTGAAGAAAATACATTATCATAGTATTTATCTATGGTAAATTATTAACTCAAACCGAAAAAAAGATGTTAGCATTACACAATCTATGAAATTTTATTACCTCCCCTGAATTTTTAAGTCTAAGAAATAATTTTAAAAACTCCAAATGCGTCATTTATTGATGCAATAAACAAATTGACCTGTGCAGCTCCCTGGGGTGCTTTGACATTATGGAGCTTGTACAATAAATTTTATGCACACATAGGTAACAATCTGTATAAAAATTACATATCCCATTATACAATTAAAGGGGCATAGCCAGTTACCAATCAAGGGAGGTAATATAAATTTTAAATTTGAAAAAGGCCAATTTGGTGTTAAAAGATCTGCACTTTTCAGTATAATTTTAGAAAGGCTGTCTGTTTCACTAATCAGTATTATACGTGATCAAGCATGAACGGAGCAGTTTGGAGTGGTCTGGGACAATCCCATCAAAGTTTCATAAATACTTGAATTAAACTGTAACTAACATTTTTGGTACATGCCTTTATACCTGTACGGTTAAAACTGAAAAACAAAATATATCAATATTTGCTTGACATAAATTTAAAATAATAATTTATTGTGATTATTTTCAGCTGAAATAGGTCTCAAAAGTGAAGACTAAAAAATATTATTTTCATTCATTCAAATCATAGAATTGGTCTGCAGGGAAAATGTCAAAGTATGTATGTAAAAGCTAATAGGTATACTTGTAATAAAAGATTCGTTGAAAAGTGTTGGGCTCTGTCAAACATTTTTAAAGGCTTTTAAGTCATGGACATTTTCACGGTATTCATCAGCAAAATGAAATCCAACAAATAAAATATGAAAGTATATAAGCAGGTGTCAAGAGGCAAAAAATAAATCTTAAAAGAACAATTTGAAAATCAAAAATAGAAACTCAATTTATATTAATATCCTAAATAACTCATGATATACAGCATTCTTCCGGAATTTATCTATTTTTTAGACATTTTGATGCTTATTGTGTTCCTTGAAGAATTTATTTTTATAATATAACTATCAACGGCAATAAAAAATGTCAGCCATCTTCTTTTTATGTGTCGTTCAAAATATAAATATTTACAATATAACCTCCGTGTTATTTAACCAACTTGGTTTAGTATTAATTAAGTAGATAGTTATCACTCTCAAAAGCACGTCGAGTATTTTTTTTTTTTTTTTTTTTTTTATTTATTTATTTCCTATACAGCTTTTTTGTCACATATATCATGAAGATGTCCGCCTACATGTAAACCTGATTTAAATTGAAAATAGATGTAATATAAAAGAAACTATCAGAAACACGGTTATTCAATTACACATACTTGACAATTCAGACTTAACTTTTATTCTTTTCTGTAAAATATATTCACAGTCTTTATTAGAAATATACACATTATAATCTAACGATAAACAAGACACCAATAATTAACGCATTTTTATATTTATATTTTCTAGGCACCTGTGACGGATCACGGGAGCTCAACCCACAGCGCTGCCTAGCGCGTCCCCAGGTGGCGGATAGGGGAGACCCACTCGTTGGGGGGTTGTCAGGTCATAATACGGAAAGTTTGACCGCGGACCACAATGTGTAACATGTTTGGAGAATATCACGTTCCCTTCATGCTAAGGATCCCTTCTGTAGTTTTCGCAAAAGAGTATGCTGATGGCCGCTACAGAAGGCTAAATCATCCGACCCTATCAAACCATCCTCCTTTTACAGTGGCAGTCAAAATTGGTTACCCTTTGTGTCCCGTCCCACCCCTATTTGAATTGTTTGATATATTGAACTGGTTCTCGTCCTGAGGAAGCATGGAATATTTGACACTGGACGTTAAGCAACAACCAATCAATAATATATTTATGTTCTATTTATTTTGTTAAATTCCCATGCATTGTTTCCTCATACTGATGTTCAACTATAGCTGTAAATGTATAATACGATTATAAAAGGGGCTGTCGAACTTCACTAGACGTATTTATTGGACATTCATTTCAAGTTTACTACTATACCGTTCATACATTATGTAAATCACTACTGTCCTAGAGTATGTACTTCAAGACAATGAGCAAATATGTCAATCAATTGTTATATATACCGTCACTTCCTCATTGGTTTATTGACCTTCTAGCAAACCAATAATTTAACAAGTAATTTATAGCGAGCGCAGCGAGCGCTATGGGAGCATATGAATTTTCTATATATGGGTAATTTAGAAAAGTCTTTGTTTAATGTGGGGCACCCATATTGTGCTAAATACTAAGGCTAGAAAAAGTTTAGTTCGCCGGAAACGAAAGTAAGTAAAGTAAGGATTCAAATTATAATTTTAGAGTCAGAAACGTGATACCGGAAATGAGTTTCTGGGAAATGCTATTGCTGTGCTCGCATCATTGGCCACGCCAACAGCATATTATCAGAATATTCAAATCAGCTGAATATGTAGCCATAATTATGACAACGTGAAACATACATAATACTAATCAACACATGGAAAATTTTTTATTTATACATGCAATTGAAATTTGTTATTGTTGTTGTACAGTAGTAAACTTTTGAAAAAATCTGTGCTACTTTAGTCGTGTTGACAAGTCTCAAAGTCCAGTATATACAAATTTATTTTCAAATTACGGGCTAAATTATGTCTACATTTAATTTTAAATAACTTTTTGTACAAATATATTAAACGTCATAGTAATCGATTAAAAAAAGTCTCAGAATTGGTCGTACAGACAAGGGATTTATGATTTCAAAAGGTTCAAAAGCGCGTAAGGCATAAAAACTAAACATTCAAATCTGACATACCAGATTATTTTAAAGGCAATACACTTAGGAAAGAATTATTATTGAAGAAATAAATCGATATAGCTATCACTTCAACTTTATGATAAATTTAAATAATATCCTCTGCATATTTCATACTTTAATTTTTATAGCAAAATACTACTTGTACTTTCTAGTCAAAGGGAAGTAACTCTTGAACTACCTAGCAAAAGGAAAGAAATTTTGAACTATCTTTCATGAAATTGCTGCCAGAAAATCAGATGTTGTATTCAGCAAGGATATGTATACTAGTATTGAAAGTTAAATCAATGGAGGAGAAGTTTAGAGGGGACAGAAAAAGACTTATACTTAGAGGTGAGAATACCAACAAGCCGCCAGATTGAAAAAAAAATCCTCAATGATGAAAAGAAGAAAAAGTTGATACAAATGTTAGTTCGGGTATTGGAAATTGACGGTTTCGGTAAAAGACTTCATGGGAAAAAATTAGTTGCATTTTCCGACTTCGGTCAACACAAGAAGAAACATGACACTCGAATGGTTCTTTACTTTTTCTATGGTAAGCAGCAATTAAGCCTATAGTTATCTCATGGTCAAAAGTCCAGACACTGATATCTTCTTCATTCTTCTCTATTAACTTGCTGAGGAATAGGGACAAGAATACTACATTGCTCTGCTTAACCCAACTTGCTGAGGAATAGGGACAAGAATACGACACTGTTCTGCTTAACCCATCTTGCTGAGGAGTAGGGACAAGAATACTACACTGCTCTGCTTAACCCAACTTGCCCTGGGGTAGGGACAAGAATACTACACTACTCTGCTTAACCCAACTTGCTGAGGAGTAGGGACAAGAATACTACACTGCTTGCTTAACCCAACTTCCTGAGGAATAGGGACACGAATGCTACACTGCTCTGCTTAACCCAACTTCCTGAGGAATAGGGACACGAATACTACACTGCTCTGCTTAACTCAACTTCCTGAGGAATAGGGACAAGAATACTACACTACTCTGCTTAACCCAACTTGCTGAGGAAGAGGGACAAGAATACTACACTGCTCGGTTTAACCCAACTTGCTGAGGAATAGGGACACGAATATTACGCTGCTCTGCTTGGTCTTCACACTTTCACCCGCACGTTAAGTATGATTTTAAAGCTACAATTGTAACAAAGACAAATTATATAATTGTATATGAAATGGGATATATCAGAGAATGGGAGAGAAGTATGTGTATGTGTGGGGGGGGGGGAGGGGGGTGGTGCACGGGGGATTGTCGTAGCCTGCATTTAAAGGTCTGACCAAAGCAAACATATGACTGGATTTAAAACCATTGTAAATATGCGGTTCATTTTCTGCCCGATGCGCCAATCATTTGTATAAAAATGTAACGTTAATAATTAAAATGAACGAAAACTTATTTGTTTTAGACGACCTTCGAAAATGTGAAATCGACGATTTAAAAACCTGACTTATATATAATATATTATTATAAAAAAAAAGTGCTGTTCGAAATTATGTTTCAGTTTACGCCAAAATGTTAGGCCAAAAATAGTACCTTTCCGTCTTACATTACTCTAGAAATCTAGCTAGCACTTTTTCAGACATTTTGGGGCCTTTGAAATTAAAAGAATAATTTACTTTCGGTATACTACACGTATAACTGAATTATAATTAAATTAACTTCATTTTCGTATATATAATTATTATAAATATTATATTTAACCTTTGGACTAAACATTACAGTGACTCTATTCATAATTAGTACATATAAAAGGGGCAAATGTGTATGGTGATACATATATAATATATAATAGTGATATACATGCACAAGTTCAGTATCACGTCACATGTACATCGTAGTTATAATGCCGCATTTCAATTCGTATGAACAGATGTGTAAAATTTCGTTTTATTTTAACATTTAAAGAATTTAAACAATATTAATCATTTGCTTAATTATATATCATGATTATTGTGGAAATTTTAATTAGCCTGGCTTACTGTCATTCAACCTATCACTGGCCAGGCCTTGGTTATTATCAAATAATATTTTATCCTCAAAGAACCCCAAACATTAAATCAGTAATTGACTGCAATCAAATATAAATCTGTTTCCGTTGAAATTATTCTTGTTGTTTTGTTAATTTTTACAAAAACCGTGTGGATATTCAACGCTGGCGTGGTAAGTAGTAATGTAAGGTTTCAAAATTGCATTTTACTACTGTTACTACATCGTGCATGCTAATCAAAATTAATGAAATGTGGTTCTTTAATTAGAATCGGAAAGATTACAAAATATCATATATTTTGGCAAGAATATGAACAGTTAAAAACACGAAATAATCTCCAAGACGTTAATCCCTTGGTTTATTTTTAGAAATATTTTTTTGGCATGTTCTGTCATGTCTGTTTATGTATTTATTTGTGAATTTATTCGGCAGTTTAATATATTTCTGAAGACACAGTCATGACAGTACAATGTAATACATTACACCAGTAGGTTAATTCATAAACAGTGTTATCATATGCCCCAGACATTGCGGAATTGAGGAACTGTTCGGGGAATATTAATTTTTTTAAGATTTTTGTTGTCATAACCTGGGAAAAATGCAAATTATATTATGTTCTATTTTATAAATATATAAATCCATGCAGCGTTAATTAAGGATGACAAAGCAATCATACTGGGAAAAGAACAAAACAGTGTTGTACAGTTTCACTGTGAGTTTACCGCCCCCCCCCCCCCCCCCCCCCCCCACACACACACTCTTCGTGGCAACTTCTTGCCATTTATCGTACACCTATAGCTGATTGTAATACAGACTAAATAAAGTGGATTTAATACTTTAAGTTTTATTATGTATCCTGGTACCCTTGTCCTCACACTCAATTATATTGCAATGTCTTCTGGTTTATAGGGATTCTGATGAAATAATGTCTCCCCAAAAATTCCTTTTCCTAATCTGACAAAAATGCCTCTATTTTAGTGTCTTTTCTCCATAGCAGATAACAATTTACCGTTACAAGATAAACATATTATTAACATAATTATGTACATTGTCGGAAAATATTAAGTTCATTTATTTGGGGGGGGGGGGGGGGTGGGCTGACGTGGGATTTACAGGACGGGTAGTAATACGTACGGCTATTCTTAGTTTTCCATAGAGGAAACGTTTACTAATTATATTGATTTTTTTTCGGGAGTCAATGTTTTTGTCTTTAGGGAACAGTCATTATTTAACAAACGGGTGGGGGGGGGCTTGGATTTTCACCCTCTTGCTCTCCACTTTCATGACCACTCATTTCTCCCACAATGTCTCCCTGAGCAACAATATTTCTCCAACTGTCATGCTGTTTTTCATACACTCCCCAATATCTTTCTTCCACACAATTATGATGATGAAATTAGCCCCCCTTCCCCCCAGGTTGAGAAAATTTGGGAAAATCAATCCACTCCCCCAAAAATACTTTAAGAAATGTTGTTTCCCCCCCCCCCCATTCCTTTATTTCCTTCTACAATAGGAAAACAACTATACTAATGACATTTATTCATTTATAATCATCATATCACTTTTATAGATACAATATAAAAAGAAAGCATGCATTGAAATAATAATTTTCCTCTTGCTAACTATCCACTTTCATGACCACTCATTTCTTCCACAATGTCTCCCCGAGCAACAATATTTCTCCAACTGTCATGCTGTTTTTCATACACTCCCCAATATCTTTCTTCCACACAATTCTCTAAGTTTTCCGAAATCAAACATTTTGCAGTTTGACTAAAGACATTCTTCTCAAATAAAACAAATACAGCTTTGGCATACTTTAAAGATATTTTTTTCCAATTGTTCAACATTAATATTGTTTGTATTCTTAATAACCTTTTTTTACAAAGATCATACAGTTCATTTAAATTAGCGGAAAATGTAATGCCCCGTATACAAATAGAAGGATACAGTTGTTGGTCAAATACATGTAGTTACGTTGGGTAACCAAAATTGTCATTTTCCTCTTTTAATTAATAGTCTTCCTATGGTTATGGTTCTTCTTTTTGCCTCTTAGCCCATTTGCAGTCCTACCAATCTTACTCTTAGCTGGAGCAAGTTATACACATCACTTAAAAATTTCCTTCAATGTGTCATCCTGTTCTAACATGGAAGCATTAATTATCTAATAAGCAAGATTTAGTTATTTCAACATCAAATCATTACTTTAAACAACAAAGGTGCTACTAAAGGTTTTCTGTAGTAAATAAATCTGAATTAATTTTCAACCAGTTCATCTGACCCCCCCCCCCCCCCTCCTCCGTTTCAGTATGAAAATTATTTAAACCTCCCTACCCCCCCCCCCCCCCCCCAAGCTGGTAAATAATGACATGACCGTTCCCTTCAACAGTGAAAACCTGTCCATTTGACAAAACCTATGGTGTTTTACAACTACAGTCGACTTTTTTTATTCAACACATATCAGATCTACATTGTACATTTAATGCTTGAGTGATGCTATTATATTTAAGCCTCAGTAACTGTCCATTTATTATTTTTCATGGGTTACCAATTAATAAACACCATCTCTAGTTTATTTTTATTTCGAGTTCACTATTCTAAAATAATCAATGCGTAGTCACACATTGCACATTTATACAGATTAAAGGATAAATATCTTATTTTAGGTGACGTCATAAGAATCAACATGAGCACAAAGCAGAAGACGGGTTCTATCTGGGGCAACATTCTTGATGATTTCTTACCGAAACGTGATGGGAAGTCAGTTTTTGAAACAGAAGAAGATGAAATGACCGGAAATGAAATCCTCGGAATATGTTATATTGTTATAAACTCCTTGGTTTTGTTCTCTAATTTGTTGATTGTTATTTTGGTTGTCTGCACCAGGTTGCGACGCCATTTTTTTCACTGGAAGATAGTTGTCTGCTCCTTCGGGGATATTATTTTCGGGATTATTTTTTCCTTTGAAATAGTATCCTTTCTCGATTCTCGGAGATCCTGGTATTACGGCGATCTGTTTTGTCATATTTCAAAATATATAACTGCAACTCATCTCATTTTTATAGCATTAGCTCTTTCGTCGCTGTGTTTTGATAGGATCCTTAAATTTGCGCTAAAACATAGATGTCCGAAAAACACCTGCCATGTATTATTGTTATTGTTGCCTTTCGTTGGAGCTTATATGGTGATAATTCCAATTTTGGCGCGAAAGGATATCGTTTCCGTAACCAACCTGACCGACTTTGACCAAGTGAATTACAAGTTTTGTAAACATTCTGATGAATATAACAACGAACATTTACTTGTCGTCGTAATCGTTGAAGTTCTGCAAAACACTGTTTTCCTACCGGCATTATTACTACTGGTTATTTCTGTAATCTGCCATTACAAGAGACAGCAAAATGTGACTGAGATTGAAGTTACCGAGGAAAATAGTTTGTGTAACCATGCTGCTGATGAAGTAGCAGACGACAAGCGCCTGATGTCATCCTCTATTGCGGTAATTATTGTAACTATAGGAACGGTCGTTTGCACAATACCAAATAGTGTTCTTTACTTCTGTTCATCAGAATGCCTTCCAGACGATATTGGATTGAAAACTAAATACGCTATTCCCCAGTATTTATACATGGTGTCATTGATTCCATCGATGGCTCGTCCATATGTTTGGCTCTTCGACGAGGACATAAGGGGTACCATAGGGAATATTTGTTGCTGTTGTTGCAGACGCAATGGGAAGTAAGATTTACTTCATAACGTATTTATAGGATAACATACGTTAAAGGAACGATTAAATAAGCACAGTTTTTTGTTATCGTTGAATCTGCACCAAAATAAACAGGGAACACAACGAGAGATATTTACTGTTACTCTCTTGTGCCGAATATATTTAACTATTCTATATTCGTAATAAATACGGTTATCTAGCATTCATTTCTGTTTGTCTTTTGATTCAAATTCTTTAAATTGAGTACTATGGATTGGACAACTGTTTTGCCCAGGATAAAGCAGACTTTTTCTTATCCATGAACCTGTCAAATATGCCTATATCATGCCAGGACCATGCATTTTCAATAGCTGATTTTTCTCTTCTTATTACTGTATGTTTTCGTATTGCATGTTGAGTTTTTCCCATTACTTTTATTTGATTCAATTTTTGACACATTTAATGTGCGTTGTTGCTTCTTGTTGAGGAACGCACAAATAACCCCAGATTTTTTCAGTTTAAACCTATGTTATTATTATTGAATTTTTCTCGTTTATCCCTACTCCATATATTTTTCAATTTTTATATTTAATATACTCCGTACTCACGATCGTAAAGATGAAAAATAATCATTGGGTGTAAAGGACTTTGTATGTTCAAATGTAGTTTATTTTAAGATCGTGAAATTATGTTTGGAATGGAACATGTCAGTATTTCAAACCCTCTTCCATAAAAAGCATGCCTCCATTGTCGGTTCTAGTTAAAAAGCATTGACACAGATTCAGGAGGATAGAAGGTAGTTTTTGACAGATGCAAAATCTGCACATTTATTTGGATTCGTTAATGAAAAAAAATTCTAACGAAATGATATAGGAGAATGACTAAATGGTCACAATCTAAAGATAAGTAGAATTCTTGACAACAGTTACGTGTATATACTACAAGATACAACTATAAGAACTAAAAATACATAGAAATCCATATAAATATTGCTGCAAATAAAGAAAAGGGAAGTTTAGAACTCGAAAGTTAAAAGTCATCACGCTGTCTCATAAATTTAATCAATGTTTATGGAACGCCATAGCTGCCTTATATGTACATATTTCTATATATGCATATACTTGTCTATATATGCACATACTTTTTCTATATATGCACATACTTTATCTTTATACTTTGTCTATATATGCAGATATTTTGTCTGAATATCCACATACTTTGTCTATATATGTACATACTTTGTCTATATATGCATATACTTTTTCTTTATACTTTTTCTATATATGAACATTCTTTTCCTTTATACTTTTTCTTTATACTTTTTCTATATATGCACATACTTTTTCTTTATACTTTTTCTATATATGCACACACCTTTTCTTTATACTTTTTCTATATAAGCACATACTTTTTTTAAATGATCATACCCCCTCCTTTAGTGGGTGTCCCCTGGTATTTAACAAATATATCTGGAATCTACAAACTCAGTCGACATACGGGGGTTATGTTCATTTAAAAAATAGTATGTGCATACTTAGAAAAAGTATAAAGAAAAATTATGTGCATATATAGACAAAGTATGTGCATATATAGACAAAGTATAAAGCTAAAGTATGTGCATATATAGACAAAGTATAAAGCTAAAGTATGTGCATATATAGACAAAATATGTGCATATATAGACAAAGTATAAAGCTAAAGTATGTGCATATATAGACAAAGTATGTGCATATATAGACAAAGTATGTGCATATATAGACAAAGTATGTGCATATTTAGACAAAGTATGTACATATATAGACAAGTATGTGCATATATAGACAAAGTATGTACATATATAGACAAGTATGTGCATATATAGACATGTATGTGCATATATAGAAATAAGTACATATAAGGCAGCTATGGCGTTCCATAAATGTTGATAGAATTATAGTTATATTTCAGTCAATGACACAAAAACACTTTGATAACGTTGTTATATAACGAAGATATACATGTATTTTATTAAATTAATGAGTATTCACATTTTGGTGATCTCGTGAATATCACTTTTGCTCTGTTTGAAGTGACACCTACTTCATATCTTATAAATACACAAAACTAAACAAGGAAGGGATCTGAAACTGTTTTTAACTTATGCCAGATTTTTCTTCAGAATGTAATGATGTTTTATCAAGAATTCTCATTCTTTTCTATGCTGATCTTACTGCATCTTATGATATAAAAAAACTATGGAAAGCTCTTCGGGACAATGTCATTGAAACGTATGATCGATAACATATAAAACTACATGTACATGTATCTTGTTCGTTTTACTCAAAATATATCACTTTCAAAGCTTCAAACTATGCCTGATTCAAAATATTTGTTGGCCTTTTGCATTATTGCATTATTCAAACGTATTACATAACTATATATTTAGCGTGACTAAAGGTCATGAGATCCATTCATATTTCCCACCGGATGTTATTTGGTTTTTATTTATTTTAAATTTGGACGTATTCTGTAAAGTCCATTTGTTTGTGGTGACGTCATATATGATGCAAAAATCAATGAGATTACAAAAAATGAAAAACCTTGGACATTTCAGCAGTGGAACAGACACTTATAATTCATTTATTGGAAACAAAAGGTACATATATTGTTACAGTGATACTTTTTACTTTCATTTAAAAGAAACATTTGAGGTATTCCCGAAAAACCACGTGCGGTTAAAAAAAAAGACAAACAGCAATAATTTTATACAAAAAGTATTCCTAAAATATTTTTTTGTTAAATAGAATCGGAAAAATGATGTAATACATATGACAACCTAAACAGTCAAACAAAAAGCATACATGTACCATTAGGACTTGTACATATATGAATAATTTAAGTCAAGGTTAAAATTTTTCCAATTATGTAATTTTATTCTTCATTCCCACACTATAAAATTTAATTTGAAATTCAATCCGAGGAAATGAAATGTTGGTTTATAAAAACGAACGAGATCGGAGAACAAAATTGATCAATCTTGTATTTTGACAATATGATTGTGTAATATCACATAATTTATGGACCTAAGCATGCGTTAATAAAACAAATGACTGGCAAAATCTTTAAACGCCACTGTCATAATATTAGTTGGGGTTAAATGCCGTTTTCAGCACATTTGACCATTTCGCGGCGGGCAGTTTTTATTGGTGGAGGAAGCCGGAGTGCCCGGAGAGAACCACCGACCTTCGGTAGGGAAATTGGCAATCCTCGTCAATTAAGATCGGAGTCGAACACACCCCGCCACAGGTGAGATTCTGACTCTAAAGTAACAAAACAGCTGAAAGAGAGCTATTCATTTAGCGAATTTGTGATCCTGACCATAAATAACCACGTAATTCGTCCTAATGTCCTTGATGTTACAAACAGCGTACTGCTATCGCAAAACGTAATACACCTACTGTGTTGAAAATGGATTTTTGGCATTTTGAAAGTCCAAATGCTAGAATTATAAATTAATTTTTTTATAGGTTAATTAACCTCAAGGATTCGTCCAAGAAAACATAAGAAAAATGTTAATTTGATAAAGGTTCTATTTTTAACCCCATCTTTTTCTTTTGCAAACAAAAGTCCATTACTTAAAGATAATTATATTAAAATTTGAAGTAAAAATCAGTAGAGGATTTTTTTTCTACCTGCATCTTACGTTACCAAATGATCATCAATATTCCTTATTTGGCTTAAATTAATTTATCAACCTTTTTCATCGATTATTTATCAGAAAACAGTGGATATGTATTTGGAAATATTTTACAAAAGACCTGGTGAAGTTATCTCTTTTCCTTGGTTTCTTGTGTGAGTCTTGAAAAATGAAAACTTTATGGTTTAGGCTCAAATATACCTAATTCGGTGTCAGATATCTTTAAAACTAAGTCATGAAAGAATGTTTTTCTTTGCGTATTTGATAAGTACACATAAAAAATTGACCATTTGGTAAATGTTCAGGAAAAATTCAGCAGAGGAACCTTATTTTATCGTATTCCCTTAATGATAGTTATGTCATTTTTCAACAGTTTTGGAAAGAGCAACGTCTTAAACGTTTTATCATATGTTTTATATATGCCTACATGTAGATACAAATACGACAAAACACATCTTAATAGAGAGTCATTTTATATGTCTTATAAAGAGGGTAAGAATGAGGCATAATGTGAATAATCTTGATACAAAATCGGAAAAAAAACACATCGACTAAAGAAATTGAGAAGTAGAAAATCTCTAACCTCAGTACAAGTTCAAGAAGGCCATAACCACTGGATTAAGCAGATTAGTTTGAAATGTAATATGTTTATGGCATTTGAGAAAAAGTACGAACTGTTTAAATGAATATTTTAAAAGATTTGGTCAGCTGAATTATTTCAGAGCATTTTGTGTAACTGAAACTAAATATTCAGCTTGAAAATTTCTCTCAGATGACCGTTCATAGCAATATTTTGGAATATAGAAGTTAGCTTTCTACACTCTTATGATCTGATGTCAACGTAGAAAGAAGGTATTGTTATGAATTTATAGCAGAACGTATAAACCGAAAACGAAAGGACAAGGAGGTTGGAACTGAGAACGCATCGTTCACCTTGCCGTTGTCAACAATGAACGTTTCGCCAAATATGCAATCTTTGCAAAATCCTGGAGCTATTTTGTCTTCCTCTAATCATGTAATGTATAGGACTCCACCCATTTTTCATATTAGCCCGTCAAGTCAGATTAGTGCACCAAACAACACCCTGGCTTTTGTTTACCCGCAACCACCCCTCACCCTGCAACTGCAATCCATGCAGAACCCTCAGGTTATCTCAGCTGGGCTTGAGAAAATGTTAACGACATAAACAATAATCTTTCCAAATTATATATATTGTACTAATATCCTTAGAAACTCAGTACAATGCGCTCAAAAACGAGCTGGTACAGTTAAAAACCGACATTCAAGATATCAATGTGATGATCGAAAGGGGAGATAATCGAAATGGTTATAACGGGAAACCGATTGGCTGAGCTGGAGATACGAAATTATGAGCTATCATAACAAAATACAAATCTAAATGAACAGTTTCTGAAAACTCGTACAATGAAGGACAATTTGTTTTTTACTGGATTTCTATGGACGAAAACACTGAAGAAGTAAAAAACTTCATGAAAAAGTAATTTACTTATAAGTTGCACACAGACTGAGGAGGCTAATGGATGGACCGGGCGACCACGTTCTATTGTGGCAAAATCCGCAAAAAGGAAGGATAGTGAACGTGTATTGAGCGTAATCAAAACCAGAATCCTCAATAACAAAGATTAAGGTGTTAAGGAACAGTATCCTGAAACTTTCAGTAAAAGGGGACAGACTTTAAATCTGTGAATGCATGAAGAAGGAAGAAAAACAATCCTGTATATCTGAAATTATGATTCGTCACAGTTATCATCTGTGCGACAATAACAAAATCTGTATATAAAAAAATTCTGTTCGGTACAGGGACAAATTGCGGTTAGTTAAATGTTTGTATAATTAATGATAATTAAATTGATCGTATGTATGTCACGTTGTGTATAGTATAAATACCTTAACAGGTGTAAATTATTTTATTCGAGGGCTTACATTGACACACGAAAACAGTTCACTTGCCGTTCTCTTTTCACAGATAAAGTTTTAAAATTTGGTGATATATTATTTTTACAAATGTCGGATATAGAAAGCTATTCCTTTACTGAAGCTGTTCCTGAAAAAATTCATGGTCTATCTTGCAAAAGTAAATCTAAAAAGTCTCTGAAGATCTTTCTACAGCTGATGCCTTGTCAATACTCACTACAACTTTAGATGGTTAGAACAGCAAAAGAAAGAGATCTTCAGTGTTTTAGAACAGGAGTTCCCTAGTGAAGTAAGAAAGATTTTAAATTTAAATTACAAAGCAATGTGAATTCAATGATAAAGTTGTTGAAGACATGTCTCTGATAAAATCTGCAGTGAAATCTGAAAACAAACACCAGGCTTTGAATTTGATTGATAAGGTTCTAGAAATAAAATTATTAAAGTTGGTGTAAGGATGCTCGCTGGTCATGTGGTCTTTTTGTCAGATTTTTGGAATCCTCGGGTTTTATCCATTTTTTTAACATGAAGTTTTTTGCCCATGAACCCCTACTTTTTCTTTTATAATTCAATCATATATACCGTAAAAATGGTAATTGACAAAATATTATGAAATCCTTTTTATTTTTCATACATTTTTTGAGAGACTGAAGTTGCCAATGCAAAGACAAGGACAAATCCAGAGAAAACCCATTTTCTGCAAATTTTCAAGGCCTTATAGCTCTAAAATGAGCAAATCAACATATATTTCGTTCTTGCTTATTTGTTTACTATTCATATGTTCTCTCAATTTAAAACACCTATTTCAAATCCTATTTATTTCCTATTAGACCAGCGATCATCCTTAAACACGGTTGGGATACAGTTACTGAGTATGAGGGCAATCCACTTGCTGATGACAGCGATCTTCTTCTCTTCTATAAATATACCGTTACCCATCAATCAGGCTGATAATTAGCAACTGTTGCACGCGTGTCCTATTTGCAAAAATTGTTATAAAAAAGTATAAGTAAATTCAGCTCTATATTTTACAAATTGTTTGGTAACATATAAAGTGGTTAAAATTATATACAACGGGTTTTAAATTTAAATTAGAGTCATAAAGAACAGCAGTACTGAGCTGTTCTCTAAAGATATCTACGGATGGGGACTGAATATTTGTAGCAGTTACTGTATTCCATTGTGGTATTGTGAACGGGAAAAAATGTTTGTATGTATTTTTAGTTGTATGGATGTGTCTGAATGTGAATTGGTATAATTTTCTGGTTCTTGGATCTGCTTTTATAAGGATAGTGTCTGATGGAATTGATATTAGATGATGTGAGACATTATACAACATGACAAGTCTAGTGCGTAGTCTACGAATTAGTGGTGGTGGATAGTTAAGTGTGTTCAGCATGTCAGATACACTACTGGTATTGTGATACCTTTTACAGACATACCGAGCAGCTCGCCTCTGGACCATTTTAATCCTTGAGATTGATTCTGTTGTGTATAGGTCCCACACTGAGCAGGAGTTAGGTATACGAAGCCCTTGATATGATGATTAGATGTTTTTAGATTACGTTTCAGAAAACCAAGAGTTCTGTTGCTTTTAGATGTTATATCATTTATGTTTTGTCCCATTTTAGATTTGATTGAAGTGTTATACCAAGGTATTTAGCATTTATAAAGCTGAGATACGTGCAATCCGTAAGCGGAAGAATCCACGTCTTGGGAATAGCCAGGAGGTTGACGGTTAAATAGCTTTTTCGTGAGTATAGCCAGTCATGCCAACAACAAAATTGCGGACCTTGCCGCTAATTCTATTGAGGACCTAGTCTTTAATTACTGCTTGTATTTTTTGTGATTTAAATGAGCGGACCTTGCCACTAATTCTATTAAGGATGTTGTCGCTAATGACTGCTAGTAAATTCTTGTGATTCATTTTACATGAGCGGACCTTGCCGCTAGTTATATTGAGGACCTGGCCTCTAATATCTGCTTGTAAATTCTTGTGATTTATTTTACATGAGCGGACCTTGCCGCTAGTTATATTCAGGACCTGGCCTCTAATAACTGCAATAAATTCTTATATTGACCGCAAATACTTATTATATTTTCTAGTATTGAGGACCTGACCTCTAGTTCCATTTGCTTTAGTTTGAATAGTTTTTGTTTTGCATCCACAATTTCTGACCTACAAGAATTGGATGTTAAAAATTAAAAAAAAAAAAAACAACAACTGACATCTACCGAAACGGTAACAAGACTATAATTGCATAAAATAATACCAAATTTTGTCCAGTAAAACATTTGTAACATTATTGCAATTAAGCAAATTTGAAATCAATTTCTGACGAGTATTTATTCAGATCACTGCAATTTTACAGGTCTTTTTTTTACTTTATATAAAGCTATCGAGTGCATTTCATATACAAGAGCACGTGAGTCATTGTAAGAGACCATGGGGTCCTTAGGTTTTGACTAAAATGTATTTGGTTTATACAGTATGAAATGTGACAGGGCAGGTAACAATAATTTTCTGACAGATTGTTCAAGGGGCACGGAAGATGCCAAAAAAATGTTTCCGAAAACATAGAATATGATGTTGATCTTTCACCTTTTGTCTCGATGTGTCTTGTAAGCTCACTGTCCCAAAGAAGTTTAGAGTTTTTGTTTTGTTTGTCCCTGTAAAGAAAAGAAATATTTTATGTTCGGATGAACATGTGAATAAAAACATAATTCATATTAAGTGCATTGCGTTCAAATTTACGTAAAGGGAAAAGATTTTACTCGGAAAAAATGACCTCCTAAAGTGCGAAAATTTTAAATGTTAAATACGACTTATATGTATATATTATCAGGTTTTCTGCAAACTTGTATGATATTATACAGTTTGTCAGAAAAACAATTAAGAAGAATGTAAAAAAAAACCATTAAAAAGCCAATTGAAAAGTTTGAAGTGTGAAATGTTGTATAAACAAAGCAACATTGTGAAACCAAAGCAAAGAGTTGACACAAACATGTCTACACGTCTCAAATGCATGTAAACAACCGACTATCTTAGGACATCAAATTCTATGTCTTAAAAATGATTCTGACTTTATTATGTCCAAGCTATTGCGATAGCTTCGATTTCACATCTTTAGACTAAAATTGTCCCAAGATACTCCTAAAATAAACTAAGTCATAAGACACCTTCGTTAACCAGGTCCTTGTACCCATAAAAACTTGTGATGACCTCTTTGACCTTTCCTTATTTTGTTCCTGAGATTGGCGCTTTTATTGCTGTTCGTCGTCAATCACCGGTGCAGATTTCATATCCGTTCCGTTCCACTTCGTACCACTACACATATAGAGTGCAGTTATTTATTATCTATTTGAGACATTAAGTCAACTTAGAGCAGTCAATATTGAAGAAGAATAGCTCTGCTCAAGAACAATTCTGGTCAGGATGTAGAGCAACTCTGATCAAGAATTAGAGCAATCCTTGTCCACGACTGCTCTTTAGAACAGCTCTGGTCAAGAATCAGAGCATTCCTGGTCCACAAATGCTTTTGCGACGATATTGATTCATTTACATGGAAATGTAAATATGCTATCTGGTAATTTAAATAGACTGACTCGCTACATAAGATAAAGGATTGTAAATTACGGAATAATAAATAATTCGTAGAAATATAACGGATATTCGTAGAAACGGAGGGAGTGATTATTTGACCTTGGATGTGCTATTCGTTTGTCAAAGACATATAAAAATACCATAAGCACGCATCGCAAAAATAGACTCCCCTCGACCCCCCCCCCCCCCCCCCCAAAAAAAAAATGCAAAAGTTACAAGTTGATCATTGGCTTAATTCCAGTCAGGTATTTTTATTTATAGTGTTACAAACAGTTGGGATTTCTTATTTATTCTTAATAATGACTGTTACTAGAACTGTTCTAGATACATTGTATGACTGGTTATAGAACTGTTCAAGACCATGATAGGTTAGAGCTATTCTAGACCATGACAGGTTAGAACTGTTCTTGACCATGACAGGTTAGAACTGTTCTTGACCATAACAGCTTATAGAGCTGTTTTTGACCATGGCAGCTCAGAGCAGTCAGAATTGGTCAGGATTCTGTTCTAGAGCAGTCAAGGTCTATTCTAGAGCTGTTCTAAAGCAGTCAGCAGAACTGCTCTAAGTTAATTTAGTGAGAGGTTATGTCTACACCTAAATGTATTACTGCTAAGGAGCAGTCAATTTAAACAACTGTTGATGAAGATGGCGATTTATAGACGGATAAGAAAAAAATATAAACTAATCAATTTCAATAAGGAGAGAAATCACGTACCTCAATCCAAAGTCAAGAAAGCCACTACTACTACTACTAGTTTGATCAAGTAGATATTGTGTAAAAAATCATCATGATATCATATCTGAGAACTAAAACAAAGAATACGAACCGTTTTATTGAATAATTTAAAAGAACCGTTCTATGAGATTATCAAATAGTAGGATTCTTAACAACAACATAATTCATATTAAAGTACATGACTTTCCTGGGGATGTACGCACAACTTATATGTTGCTAATATTGGCCATTATTGAAAACAAAGATCTGTTTGTGTGAAATTTTAAATATCAAATAACATCTTATCTAAACTGATATTTTATCAAGGCGAAGGAAACAAATAAAACAATCCAAATGTGAAAAAGTTCCCAATACTGATAATAAACAACTGTACATATATATTTATATAATATATTACATCTATTATAAGGGGCTTTTCATATTAAATCCCATATCAACCGAAGACACCGATATCGGTCAGAGAACTTAAGCCAGATTGTTTGATATTGGTCGAAGGTTGATAAAGGATGTGATACGAGAAATCCGTATCATATTCTTTTTATCATATATATATTCAAATTAAAAGAAAGCAAATATTCTTTAATTACCAACGAAAATTATATACGATTGATAAAGTTTACTGAATATGTGTCTCAGACGATGGTAAACTCTAGTCCCGGTGAAGTTTCGGACATTTCTGCTGTCAGTTTGTTTAGGTCAGTCGGAAGTTCAATTGTGACGTCAATCACGTGTATCCCATAAGTAACATGGGTTTGTTGGCATTAGAGCAAAAGAAGGACGTCATATTAGAATAATCACTATTGCACAAAATGTCCTATATTTGACATATATACTTTATTAGGTATTACTTACTTTTGCAGAATAGTGCATCACCCATATGATATGTCCTTGAACCTGCGAGACCCGCGTTTACTATATCCAATGAGAGGCCTTCTTACAAAATTGTGATGAGAGAATTCAGTTGCAGATCCAAGTTTGCAAACAAAATTGACTTCCGTCACAAAAGTCAATTTTGTGTTAAATTTTCACTTCTGTCTAACAAAACTCAATTTTGTCTACACAAAAAATAATTTTAAATACAAAATTACAGGTTGCTAATTTAAACAACATGTTAATTGCGTATAAATTCAATTTTGTCTCACAAAATTGACTTTTGTGTTTTAATTTCCATATCAGGTAACAAAAGTCAATTTTGTATGCAAATAAGTTTATATTTGCATACCTATTTGACAAAATTGAATTTTGTCATGACAAATGAAGTTCTCATAAAACAAGTCTGTATCACATAGTTTTGTAAGACAAAAATAATTTTGTTATGATAGAATTGAATTTTGTGTACACAAAATTGATTTTGATTACAAAAAGTTCAAGTCCCATTCGGCACCCCGTACTGAATACACAAACTGTAAATTTACGGTTTTTCATATCTTCTGCATGTACGGAACAGGTTCACAATTCTTTATCTCATTCTAGCCAATAGTGCTAGTATGTCGAATTAAACTAAGATGCGAAGCAAAAATGCTAATTACGCACAAATAATGTACTTCGATGTTAACAAACAGAGTTTGATAATCATTAGAAAGTGCATGTTTTCTATCAGTAAACGTCATGAATGTCAAATAGCGGGTTTCAGTTAGTCATAATCCAATAATCATGGTGACGTCTGCATTAAAATTAGAATCACTTTTTATACAATTCACTCATCCGCTCGAAACTTCTACCAAGTCAACGCGTCAAGACAAGGAACAAGACAGAATGGCCATTTCAACAATAATTGTCGTAAGTAGTGTTGTTCAAGCAACAAGTCTCCAGTTAGCTGAAACACCAATACAATCAACCAGTTCGAAATGTCTCATAATCCTTTTGGGTAAGCTTTTTTGTATAACGATATACTAGTAGCTGTTATTGCGAAACTTATCAGATATATAAAAACCTTACTCTGTGGTGGTACGAATGTTACTACGCGGGAATGGGAAGTCGACGATTGTGAAACTGAGATCATACCATAAATATTGAGCGTTCAAGGTTGATTTTACGAAGGCCTCTTTGTCGATTTTGTTTTGAGCACAAGAACGCTTTAGCTTTTAGATGTAACAGTTGTATTTATTGGATTACCGACTGTCTAATTGAAATATTAAACGAAAAGCCTTAATCCGGCGCTTAATACAAAATGTGCTATAGTCAAGGTTTTTACACCCCAATAAAACTACGAAAATGAAGCATTCAATTCTTAAATAAACACCGGACCTTCAAAATTTTGTTTATATTCGTAGTTCTAATTCTTCAATCAGTAAGAGAATTTTATTTAATTCTTTAAAAGCAATAAACTAGAGGCTCTCAAATGCCTGTATCGCTCACCTTTATTTAACTTCTCCATCTTGAGCAGGATTAAAATGTAAATGTAGCAGTCAATGTGGCTAGTTTTCCCATATGTTTTTCCATTATGTTAAACTATGTTTGCTTGTGGTGGCATAATTCTGAAAGAGAACAATCTAAGGACCATTGCTGCCGAGTCAGGTTCAAATTGGTCAAGTGGTTTCAGACAAGATTTTTAAATGAATTATCCCATAAGGTCATATGTTAAACTCAGATCTGTGTCGGCCATCTTAGTTAAAGGTCCAAGTCATCCGACATAATTCTGAAAGAAGACCATATAAGGACCATTGGTGTTAAGTCAGGTTCCAATTGTCACAGTGGTTTCAGACAAGAAGAATTATCCCATAAGGTCCTATGTTAAATTAAGTTGGGCTATGGCAGCCATCTAAGTTGACAGTTCAGGTCATCCGACTGTTACGGCCGAAATCACCTTTAAATTGTAGCCAACAAAAGACACAAATCAATAATTAAATTTAACAAGATTTATTATATACAAGTTTACAAAAAATATTACACAAACTAAAATGTCAACTTAACTGTTCAAAATCCTTCGTCTTTTCCTAATCCGGAATTCTTCTCGTCACTGTTGCGGGAATCCAAACGGTATATTATATCCAATCAGTCAGTGATGTAACGTAAATAAAAGTGTGCCAAGTACGATGCGTGAAACGTAAATAAATCCAACAGCTGAGAACACAAGAATGTTATTGTCTGGTCCAAAACGTTCTGCTCTGAAAGTCTAACTTTCTTGTCCGTATATATACTGTAGAACGGAAACTTCTGGAATACGGTAGAAGTTCGAATCACACCAGAATTATTACGTAAGTCAAATAGAAAGTTCTAGTAATTCCATCAGTATCTATTATTGTTCCAGTGATTTCTAAACTGCGCAGTTATAACATTATTTGGTAAACAACTATAAGTATTATGTAAACACATTATACACGTCACAAGGCCACGCAAAACAATCCAGGCCAAGATAAATAATATGATAATTACAATACCATATCAAAATAAATATAATACAATATCATAACACGACATAATTCTGAAAGGAGACTATTACCTAAGGACCATTGCTATCAAGTCAGGTCCCAATTGGCTCAGTGGTTTCAGACAAGCATATATATATTTTTTAAAGTTTCCGATAGGGTCCTATGTTAAACTAAGTTCAGTTGTGGCAGCCATCTTTGTTGACGTCCGGGTCATTGGACATAACTCTTAAAGAGGACCATCTAAGGACCATTGCTGCCAAGTCTGGTTTCAGAGAATTTGATTTCATTCTTAGAAGCAATAAAAAAACAAAATCTTTGCAGATGAAACTGGTCTTTAGTTGAAAGTCTTCAAGATGAAGTTTAGCGTATAAGAAGTACGAAATAGTGGAAATGTAAACACTAATTATTGTAATATTGATAGATTTTAACAGCTTAACAGTTCGATGATATTATCGCTGCTGACAGTATTTTTTTTCGGACATTTCTCTGTTTATTTATGAATAAGGTGTTAATTTTGTATTTAATAAAATGTGTTTGGAAAGATTTGAAATGTTATTACAGAGAACTTTTTGTAGAATAACCATGTCTCTGATCAGCAACCTTAAAGATAAATTTGTAAGGACATTGAAAAAATCTTCATCAAAATATGAAATGGACGAAGAAGCTGACAAATTGCTTTCAGCCATCAAGGAAGGAAATTTTAAACTTGCCAGAATATTGATTCAAGGAAATGTCGATGTTAACTGCAAAGACTATGGTGGGTCCACTCCACTTATTACTCTGTGCAGGGAACCATGCAATGTGAAGGAAGAAGAATTACTTCCATTTGTTCAGTTTTTGATTAGACGTGGTGTCAATATTCAATATACGGACATTTATGGCAAAAGTGCTATTGACTATGCTTTCCAGAACAGACTTAATAGAATTCATGAACTTCTTTGTTCAGCTTTAGACTAAATGTACATTACAATGTTGACACTTTTGTAATCTGTGAAGGATATTATGGAACATAAAAGTGTCATTTCCATTATAAAAGTCGTACAAATCAGACATTTCATTGCTTAAGGGTCATGTTTACAGTCTATAAACCTCATTCTGCGGAATGGATGTTTCCGAATTTTAGTACGTAAATCATTTTGAATCATTTTACTACTTGGCAAAAAAGATTCAACAGACGTTACCGCTGGTGCAGATGTTTTCGGACATTTCCCTTTTTTTCATATGAATAAGCTGCTAATTTTTTAATAAAATGTAATAAAAATCAGAAAGCGCATTGCAAGAGAACCATTTGTAGATTAATCTTGTCTCTAATCAGCAGACTTAAAGATAAAGTTGTACGGTCATTAAAAATATATTCATCAAAATATGAAATGTACGAAGAAGCTGACAAATTGCTCTCAGCCATCAAGGAAGGAAATTTAAAACTTGCTAGAATATTGATTCAAGGAAATGTCGATGTTAACTGAAAAGACTATGCTGGGTCCACCCCACTTTATTACTCTGTGCAAGGAACAATGCAATGTGAAGGAAGAAGAATTGCTTCCGTTTGTTCAGTTTTTGATTAGACGTGGTGTCAATATTCAATATACGGACATTTATGGCAAAAGTGCTATGACTATGCTTTAGAGAACAGACTTGATAGAATTCATGTCTTAACATTAGACTTTCAAAATCCAAAAAACCCATTCCGCAAACTGAGGTTTACAGACAGTAGGTTTATTACTGTAGTAAATTTAATCATGCAAGTATTTTTAAAAGGTAAATATGATGAATATTTTATTATGCCAATTCTGTTGCACAAAAATATGGACATATGGTACTACTCATCGGTTTGTTAACCCAAAATCCCCAAACAACCGAACGGGTAAGACCAGAGGTCTCTAAGGGCAGAGCTATGCATGATCACAAAATTAAACACTCTGATAACAATTGGTTTAGACCATCATTTCCCCTTATTTCACCAAAATACTACCAACTGAGCTGCTAATAACCTCCCGAGCTAGGGCTTCACCATCAGAGGCATCCATTCCTTGGTAAATATTCTAATATTCCACTGAATAAAATGTATCACAAAATACCACTGAGTCAATAAATTTGATGCACTGTACGGCAATAAATTGTTATTGGTACAAAATAAACACCAGCACTAAACAATGCAACAGAACTTTTTAGCTTTACTTAACACAGAGAAAAATCAAATGCAACATTTTTCATTTTCGGACAGGTTTCTGGTGGTATTCTGATTATTACAGAAAATTGCCAACAAAATTCTAACGCTTACTTTTGTCGAGCCTGCGACTTTAGTCGCAGAAAGCTCGACATAGGGATAGTGATCCGACGGTGGCGGCGGCGGCGTTAACTAACTTATTAAAAGCTTTATATTTTAGAAGGTGGAAGACCTGGATGCTTTATACTTTGTATATAGATGCCTTATGTTACGAAGTTTCCGTCTGTCATATTTACATTGTCCTTGACCTCATTTTCATGGTTCAGTGACTACTTGAAAAAAAATAAAGATTTTTTGTAATGTTAATTTCTCTCTTATTATGAGTAATAGGATAACTATATTTGGTATGTGCGTACCTTACAAGGTCCTCATTCCCGTCAGACAGTTTTCAATTGACCCCGACCCCATTTCAAGGATCTGTGAAC
Organism: Mytilisepta virgata; assembly: GCA_028015205.1. NCBI lineage: Eukaryota > Metazoa > Mollusca > Bivalvia > Mytilida > Mytilidae > Mytilisepta > Mytilisepta virgata. The sequence goes on from CM051511.1 coordinate 25,563,591, forward strand.
AAGGATAAGTTTTGGTGGTCAAGTCCATATCTCAGATACTATAAGCAATAGGTCTAGTATATTTGGTGTATGGAATGATTGTAAGGTGTACATGTCCAACTGGCAGGTGTCATCTGACCTTGACCTCATTTTCATGGTTCAGTGGTTATAGTTAAGTTTTTGTGTTTTGGCCTGTTTTTTGAATACTGTATGCAATAGGTCTACTATATTTGGTGTATGGAAGGATTGTAAGGTGTACATGTCCAACTGGCAGGTGTCATCTGACCTTGACCTCATTTTCATGGTTCAGTGGTTATAGTTAAGTTTTTGTGTTTTGGCCTGTTTTTCGAATACTGTATGCAATAGGTCTACTATATTTGGTTTATGGAAGGATTGTAAGGTGTACATGTCCAACTGGCAGGTGTCATCTGACCTTGACCTCATTTTCATGGTTCAGTGGTTATAGTTCAGTTTTTGTGTTTTGGCCTGTTTTTCGAATACTGTATGCAATATGTCTCAGTGATAGCATTTACTTTCATTAGAAATACGCGACAGGCGAGACATTTTTGTGTGTCCACTCTTGTTTTCATCTTAACTGTTTGTTACAGACATTGCTCTCTGTCATGATCGTGGTCATTATTTAGACCCAAGTCACAAACAAACTTACTTTATAGACCGATTATAATCATGAAAGTATCAAATAATGTGTCATTGTCCTTGGATCGTTGTTAAGACCCTGCGTTAAGAATAAAAAAGAATAAAATTGTGTATTGTTGTTATGGTGCCTTCCAATCTTTGATATATGTTTCCATAGCATATTGACAAATTAGTCTTATGTAGACGGATAACATTTGAGTTCACAGTATCAGTGACAGGGTATAATTTTCAGTCACATACAGGTTCCCGTTCGAAAACTGATCTTCAGATAGATACCAGTTATATACCCAAGTACCACCTTTTTTTAAAAGAATAGAAAAATATAAAGTCAGGCAATAGTAATTACACTAAATTCAAATCTTATAAAACACCCTTGTAAAATAATAAATAACAATCCAAAGATACTAATATTAGATATCGTAAATATATACTATATATATACGACGCATATCAAGGAGTTACCTCTCATCAGCAGCATTAAAACCGAAACATTTGGAAGACCAAAAACCAAACTTATTTTAAACAAAAAGTACTCAAAACCAAAAATACCGAAATAGGAAGCCCAATTTAAGCTAAGGAGATTTACCATGTGCAATACAAGGAATGAACCCCTAGTATTTCTGTTATTTTTTAATTTTGCTAATTACTGGTAATTTCTGTAACAAATCAATGAATTATCACGTCAGACAAGTCTGACGACTGGGTTGGCGAATACCCTCGGGGACCTAGGGTCCACCATGCAGAGGCATTGTCATTGTAAATGAGAGAACTCAGATGCGCAGGTAAAATATCATTTCCTCTTCAATGTCAACCTTTTTTAATTAGCCCAAATAAAATACCAGCCAATTCAAAATGAAAAACGGCGATAAAGACCCCTTTATCTTATCATAATGATAAGCAAGATAAACTCGAAACGGTTTATTCTGGCTATTCCAACATTTTAAATCCTAGACCTTAATTAGTAAGAATTTCATGTAGGGATAGCCAGAATGTTTGTATAAACAATAGATTATAACTGTTTGTACTGTAAAAACAAGATGTGATATTTTCATAGGTAAATGTGTATTGTCATGCATGGTGTTTGGGAGTAATTCATTTTTCTTACACTGGTTTCTGAGTCTCATTATAGATATCTTTATTTTAATACAAATAAAATGACATTCATATCTATGGAGCACAATGAACATTTACAGCACATATTAATATATTAATTATATATTGAAGTCTTCAAAATGTCAAAGCACATATGAGAGAGCACTATTTCAAATTTCAAATTCTAAGCTAGTATAAGTGCAAAAGATGGGATGCAGCATCAGCAAACTGAAGAGGTGTAATCTCCTGGTTCTGTAGGCGGGTCTTGAGTGTGGTTAGTCTTGAGTCGATTTCTCTGTACTTGCGTTTTCTTGGTACACTTTTTCCCCCGGCTTGGTACTGTTATAAAGTACAGGCATGGACAGCTTCCTCGCGTTGTAGTAATGAAATCATGCTGAAGATGTTTGGCTGCGGGGCCTTTACAATTTTACTTTAACTTCCCATGCCAGCCTTCAAGATGATTTGTAGTTCTAGGCCCATCTGTTGCGTAGTGGTTCCAAAGGTCGCGGTTAGTCTCTACCCAGTAGCTGGTGACGTAATCTTGAACGGGAGAGTTGGTACATTGTTGTCTGAGTTGTCGATGTCTTGCAGTGCTTCAAACCAAACGTCTTCAACTGAGTCAGGGGGTAACAGAGGTAGGACAGCAGCACGTCGTACAAGTGAGTCGATGTCGTCGTTGTCTTTATAAGGAATCTGTTAACAGTGTTTCTGTGCGTTTCTCCAGATGCATTGAGTGTAGTGGAAAAAGCAGCCCTTGATGTTAATACCTAAAATAGATAAAAAAATAAAAATACACATGCATTTATTACATACAACATTAATATATGCTGCCAAGTGAGTAAGATTCTTTTGAGTGCTGAAGAGTAAAATGCGTCCAACGGTATTGTCGTCTGCAAGGAGAAAGGGCTCTCCAGTGGTGGTCTCTGCCCATGCTCCGTCTAAGTGTAGGTCTGCTGTAGAAGCGGGTAGTGCGGGTAGTCTTTTGCGTCTCTCGTTGTGAAGCTGGTCTTTGCAGGATTGGAAGGTTGGTACGTTCTGTACAAGAAGCTGTGCATCGTCATTCCATTCTCTGTTACGTAGCTTGGCTAATTCTTCCTGGTATATGTAAAGTCAAGAAATACCAAAGGGATATTCGAAGGAGAGAAAAATCGTTACAACTGACAAACTCCGGAGAACAACGAAGACAAGACCAAAACAATACATGCACTACAATTAAAAACTAAAAACGTATGAACAAGATGGACCCCACCAAAAAACCGGGGGTAGACTCAGGTGCTCCGGAAGAGTAAGCAGTCTCTGCTTCCTGCAGGACACCCGCCATGCTGCTCATGTCAAATCTGGTATGAGGAAGGGATAATATCAATGGAACAGGTCCATTTTCATTATATACTAGGGATTGGTGTGAGTTCTACTCTGGCTCTTGCTTTCATTGACTCTAAAACTTCTTCAACTCTGAGTTTGGTCGGATTCTGTTCATGTGTGTGGTTTCCAGCTAGTTTGGTAGGTATGTTGTTCAGTGTGTTTATCGTCGCGGAACAGTTAGGAGTAGAACACTTCCAGTATATTCTGTCACCTCTTCTGGTTTTTACATGAAACTTGAATCCATTGTGGATCAAGTTCTGGTTGCCAAGTCTGTTAGTTGTAAAAGTAACATTCAACTGTGCAATAGCCATGATGAACTGAGAATGTTTAGAAATTTTCTGATCACACTATTTAAAGGCATTTATGGTTTGCACTGATCACAGTGAATAAGTCTCACATAATGATAAGCTTAGAAGCTTGGATACATCTCAAGCAAGTGTCATTTTCATTACTTTTATCATTGATAATTAATGCTTAATTTGTTGCTATTATGATTATTTTTAATTAGCTTGCGTGATCATAGAGATCTCAGAGATTGCTTAGCTTGGAAGCAAACACAAAATTTTATTACATCATTTATCATATGATTATTTATCTTAATCAATTAAAAATGTAGGTAAATATTTGGAATCCAACAAATCTCAGGTAAATTTACCTGTAAAATTAATTCGTGACTAATTACTAAAACAACATAGCCCACTACAACAACACCTATTGTTCTTTGCATGTAGTAATAGCCAGAATACTATTTTTTAAAATGTTGGAAGACACCCTCGAAACCTACAACGTTAAGATGAAAGTATGAATAGATTGACTTGTGAATAATTAAAAAAATGAAATTTACTACTAAATTATAATAGAATATAAATAAATGAAAAAATGGACATAAAAAAACCATTCATTCATTTCAAGAAAGAGAAAGAATAAATAATTAAATACGAAATGGTGTCGAATATCTATGATTCCCCTTATGGTACGAACATAGTGTTGTAAGTCTATTTGTTAAGGGAATAGTCATTATTAATCAGCTGGGGGGAAAGGGAAAATTTTAGGGGGGACAAAAATTTTTTAGACTTATACAGGGGGGCTTAAAAATATTTTTAGGGCACACTGGGGGGTTGAAAAATTGAATCAGAATTATTTACTACAGCAAAAATTGAGCAGCCCATTTTTTGTTTCTGTGATTGTTTAATGTTGGGATGATTAAATCTTGCTTATTAAATAAATGCCTTCATATCATCTGAGCTTAATAGACCATGTAAACTGTTGACAGTGTAATCTCTGTTGCCAGCTAGTCACCACAGCTTGACTTCTTAACAGATAATATTAATCTCCTCATGAATGTGAAAACTGTGGTTAAAGGAAAAATAACAAGTGTGTTGTTTTATGTTAAAAGTTTTTTTTTGCATTGTGATTTTATGATAATTTTCAGTGAAATTACAAGATATCAAGAAAGATCCTTAAACATGGTATTGAAAAGATAGATAAAAACTGAATAGGTATTTGTTTGGGTCTCATAATACTAAGTTTGACTTCCGATCTCTTCTTGGATTGATAGCTGTTTTAGACTTTCTAGAATGTGTAGTAATTGTTGAATTTCAAGAAGTATTTGAGATATACTCATCATTCTTAGATCATGAACCAGATAAAAATATACTTATATATAGAGACAAAATACTGGATGCGGACAAGGGGCTTATATGTTGCTATTCTATGCAACCATTAGAAAAAGTAACATACATTGCTCAACGCACAACAGAGGTACCGGTGGAAAAGATAATTCAGCAACTATGTAATTCACTAACCAGAAAATCAAGTGAAGACCAATCTTTGCCAGCAGAGACAATAGAAAGGATTATTAAATCTATGGACTCAGAGTATGGTAAGCAATGTGTCAGAGCCTTATAAGTCTTCGAAATATTATTAGCATCATATCAAACTGGCTTAAACAGTGTAAAGGTCGTCTTTGTTTGAGGGAGTTGAATTCATACTTTCAACAAAATTTATCAATTGAAAATCTAAAGATATTTTTTGGCCGAAGAAGGGAAGATTAGATCTGGGATACTAAATAATGAACAGAACAAAATGCATGTTTGGAGTATAAATCTTATTTATTCTGTAGGATACGTAGCTAGCCGGATGTAGTCAATTCCAACATGCATTAAATTGTTCAGCGATACAAAATGTAATTGGTAGTAGAGAAATTAATATGCGATTTCCATTCCCATTACGTAATCTAGAGGATCGACATATACTTTGATAAGAACTTATCGGACACCTTGTTGAATACTAAATTCGTCAGTCGTCAGTTCTATTTAATCGAACTAATAGTATTTTAAATTTATACTGGTCTCTTACGAATATTGCATATTTATGTTGACGATATACCATTTAACCCTTTATGGGAGTGTCATTTTCACTTTTCATTTTAACAGAGTGCCAGTATCCGACCGGCAGCTATGAGAGCCTTAGATAGCGTTACAGCTAAAACAAGCATATTCTGACTCTGCTATCTTAATTATATAGCCTCCAGTTCTGACAAGCAGTCATCTTGTTTGTAATAATACTTTATTGGCTTTTATAGTATGTTTTATACACCAGAGTTGAAGGGTAGATAAAGGAGAGGTTTAACCCCACCACTGTTCAGTGCCTGTGCCAAGTCAGACTATCCAGACTATCCTGACTCTCTGTTGTTTTTATGTTTGTGTTTAGTGCACTTTTATGTTATATTTTGTCCGGGGTCATTCTGGTGCGTACGTTGATTGGTTGGTATGTCATTACTTTTCCTGTTATCTATTTTGTTTATTCATATGTAGAAAAAATAACAATCCAAAGATACTAATATTAGATATAGTAAATTTATACTATGCTGTATACGACGCATTTCAAGGAGTTACCTCTCATCAGCAGCGTTAAAACCGAAACATTTGGAAGACCAAAAACCAAACATATATTAAACAAAAAGTACTCAACCAAAAATACCGAAATAGGAAGCCAAATTTCAGCTAAGGAGATCTACCATGTGCAATACAAGAAACGAACCCTTAGTGTTTCTATTATTTTTGAATTTTGCTAAATACTGGTAATTTCTGTAACAAATCAATGAATAATCATGTCAGGCAAGTCTGACGACTGGGTTGGCGAATACCCTCGGGGATCTAGGGTCCACCAGCAGAGGCATCATCCCAGGAGTTTCAAAATAAAAATGCAAAGATACTAATATTAGATATAGTAAATTTATACTATGCTGTATACGACACATTTCAAGGAGTTACCTCTCAAATGTGTTTTCACTTGAGTCGTCTCATCCACTGATACCAGAAATATACTAAATCTGAACCAGAAATAAGGTATATATTGTTTACTTTGTAATAGGATATCTGATTACGTTTAAACCAACAAGGAGTCAAATTGTCCAGTTTTTATTTCAGACATGTCACTCGAATCCGTACACTAATGGGTTTGGGCTTAATATAAAGTGTTTTTTATCTGGTGTTGTGGTGAAATACATGCTTCAAATTTTCTTTTTGATCAAGGAGTTATGAAATGATTATATATGGTAAAATGTGCCAAATATTTTACTGAAATTTGCTTTTTATTTAGGAATTCTAATTAGACACATATAATTTCCACATTTTAATCTCAAACACCACCATTACCCAACTTTTCTTGGATATTTCTAACACAGTATGAAGTTAATTTTGCATTGTATATGTATGCAATATATAAAATAACAATCCAAAGATACTAATATTAGATATAGTAAATTTATATTATAGTGTATAGGACGCATTTCAAGGAGTTACCTGTCATCAGCAGCATTAAAACCGAAACATTTGGAAAACCAAAAAACCAAACTTATTTTAAACAAGAAGTACTCATAACCAAAAATACCGAAATAGGAAGCCAAATTTCAGCTATAATAAAAATATGAAAATATGAAAAGTAATAAATATAGAAGCCACAAAGAACAAATGAAATATTTTGGTGTTTATACATTTCACATGTTTCATTATAACATATAAGATAAGAAAAAGGACAAAGACACCAGTTTAGAACAAGTATTGATAAAAAGTAAAACGAATAAAATTTGAAAATTGCAAGGTTAACTTTTAAAAACACTGATTACAAATTTCAACATTGTGTAACGTAGAGCTTAGTGCACTTTTTTATAATGCTGTTTTATAACAACAAATCTTCTTCCCCATAATATTTCTATTTTCAAACTTAGTCATTCTCGCGTTAACATCTCCGATTTTATATAACATTGTGATAATCAATTCCGAATATCACATAGTGCATCAAATTATCTCTCTCTCTCTCTCTCTCATATATCATATTTGTTCTCTCTGTTACCGTTCCGTGCTCTTATGCTTCCGAATTGTCCGAAGTCGATATTGTGTTTCTTGGTCAGTGCGACAAAATCATGTATATACCGAAAACAGCATGCTACAATTTCTTTATTATTTTTCAACCTACTCTATTAAGTCATCACTTTTGAAAGGGCTTAATAATTAAGTGACTATAATTAAGTCTTCAAAACAAACAATTAATTGATACATGTAAGTAACAAATTAACAATAAAAATAAATTTTCAAACAAAATGATATTGACTTGTTTTAGTAGTTTGGCAATATTAAGTTGTTATATTTGAGCAGTTAGTAAACACTAATTTCTCTATACCTTTGTATTATTGGTTTATGAGAATAAAGTATCTGAATCTGAATTAAAATATGGCTATTTTTGGAAATCCCCAGTCCATAAAAATCTTATTGCATGCTACACATGTTTTTATTTTTAAATTTTTTCTTGTTAATGTCATCTTTGCGTTCGGAGTTCGAAACCGTACTTCCAACAAAATTGATCACTTGAAAATCTAAAAAGAAAATTGCTTTGCTATAGACGTGAACATTATATCTTGGATACTAAATAATGGGCAGTGAAAAATGCACGTTAGGAGAAGTCTTTTTTATTTTGTAGGACACATAATCGAACCAGATGTGGTCAAAAATTACAACAAGCATTAAAGATGGTATCTGAAATTGTGCAGCGATATAAAAACTTATTCTTAATAGAGCAGTCCATGTGACCAATTTCCATAGTTACTTAGTATGTTTTATAATCTAGTGGATCAGCATATACCTTAATCAGCACTCAGGATGCCTCCTTGCAGAATATTTAAGGAATTGAAATTTTAATACCAAGCTAATAAATATCGTCATCAAATAAATATAATGATAAAATATGTTTCTCTTGTTATTAAATCGAAAATGTACAGGATAATATATCGAACATAATTTGCGGTTAAGGGGGCAACCATTTGATTTTTATGTAGGGTGTGGTTAGGATCAAATGTTTGATCCTGTCTATTTTGTCAAAATCCAGGTCCTGCCTTTTATTTCAAAATTGATCCAAGGTCGTGGAAAAGTTCCCAGTTTAAATGGAGTTAAAACCAATCTATCAAATAGATAATTCATATATGTATCTAAGAATAATCTCAATAGTGATTCTGAAATTGCAGTCTGTAGGGAGAAAATTACGATTTTATTCAAAGAAATGGTTTGACTGCCTTATTCAAAGTTGGCATGAACATGATTAAGGCTGTCTTGTTTTTTCGAGAGAAAAAAGTTATATCCATCGATCATAGAACAAATTATGTTATGTGCGAATTATTCTAGATTAACTCGACAGACAGTAATTTGTTCTCACTGTTATAAATAAAGAAATCATTTACGGTGTTGACCATCGATACCATCCGAAACTGTAAATTAACACTATTTTGTACACTATATGTTCTGTAAAATTTTTATTAATTTTTTTTTTAAATTTTAAATTTTTATTATATTTTATCTTTGGTGTTGCCTTTTTTTACGTTTTAGGGATTGGGGTTACATTGTCTTGTGGTGTTTGTATACTGTATCATTCATTTTATGACTCGGGGAAAATAATGTATTAATGTTCTGACGTATTAATTCGAAGCATCATTAATGCATATTTTGTCAAATAACTGTTAATCCTTAAATTCACTTTGTATGCATGAAAGTTGGTTTCTGGGTCTTAGTCTATACCGCTGAATCGGCGAATCCAAGGACGAGAAGCCATTTACTTCGGCTATGAAAACATTTTTAGATATTGTGTTGAACTTTAATTTGACAAATGTTTAAGATGTTTTTAAATATGAGGTTTCAGCTCTCTCAGTCGAAGTTAACCTTACCTTGATTACCTTTACCTTACCTATGGATTAATAGGTTCTATTGCTGACAATGTTTTGGTGATTATTTTGCGCTTTCCAACGCGCGTACCTTTTACGAACAGGAAAACACTGGATACAGAGTAAAGGCAAATGAAAGGAACATGCATTAGAAATATTATATAACATTAAATATTGGAACATGTAGCCAAGTAAATATTGAACAAGGCAGCACAAAATATAAAACATTAGCAATATTAATTGCCACAAAAACAGAGTAATAGTAGACATGTCAAATCCCATAGGGAAACAAACATGATAATCAGAAGATACACGTATATGATATTCTAGTATTTATTTAGAATTCTTTCAATCTTATAATAATGAAAATCATAGACAAAATTTAAATATTTGTACACAAAAAGGATCTATATAATCCTTACAACTAATCGATTTATTATTTATATATACATATTTATTATTAAATACACATAAATTAAAAACAAGGGTTAAATTAAATCTAAAAAAGGGTACGTGGTACAAAGCTACCCGAAGAAAACTTCTATAAAATAGTCAGCAAATGCCAGTGATCAACAAAACCAAAGTTCATTTTTGAGTAGTTGCAGAGAAAAGTGTGAGGAAAATTTTTGTATTCAAAACCATAAGGTCGAAAAATAAACGATTCGTCAAACAGAAAGTGATGTCGCCTTGGTCCGAAAACGTATCCCACAATATGGCGTTCCTACAGAAGGCTTGTGACAAAATACCAAGCAGCTATGATAAGCAGTTGCAGAGAAAAGTTTGATTAAAATTTTGGTATTCAAAACCATAAGGTTAGTTATTGGAATCAGAAGGAATATCATAATCGATCACCGGTTAACTATAAATAACTAATGATCGATTATAATCGGAATAATAACGAATGGGTCAACTCATTTACTTTTCATTTGACCGGCAAAGAATTCGTATAACAGTATAATTAGACACATTTGCGTAAATTAATAATATTAGCTATAAATCGTGAATAAAATGCTTTATCCTGCAATCAAGCCTTTTCCGGTCTAATAACAGGGGTAGAATAAACTTTAGTCGTATTAGGTCAATGACCTAATAAAGTCTACTGTTACTTGTTAACATGAAGAGCGCGAGGAGCGTAGCGAATGTACCAGATGACGTCGTGGCGTTTCCCGCGATTTCACGGCACTCTTGGATTTCAACTTCAAACGTAATTTTAAGGCATTTTACGCATCTAAATGGGATTGCAGGATAAAGAAAATACAAAGTCCTTGTCGGGAAATATAAAATTTATTTGGGCTCACTGCGAAACACAGGAAAAGGCTCGCTAAAGCTCGCCTTTTCTCATGCTTCTAAAGCTCGCCCACATGAATTTTATATTTTCCGACATTGACTATGTATTGTATATTTCTCCTATTCTTGACCTGTTTAATCGGTGGGATAAAAATATATAATATTTTTAACCATTTCCCGGTGATTAAATTTCTACGTGGGAATTACCGCCATTTTTTCTACAGTTATTGGAACGATAAACTAGAGAAGTCCCGAAATGATGTCTATGTAAACAAACTACATAGCAACGACATTTTCTTGGTTTTTTTTCAAAAATCATATAGGAGAAACAGGTTCTCCTTCAATTTAAGCATGAGATATGAAATTTCTCCACTCTCAATAGTTAAATTTTAGATTTTTAACACGCTCGCTAAAGCTCGCGTGTTGAAAATCGAAAATTTAACTATCTCGGGTGGAGAAAATTCCATAACACACTCGTACCTGCAGGAGAATCTATATATAACATGCAATGAGAATACGAAATATTATTTTTTAGTCGAAAAACACTTATACATATTATTTATTTCAATCAGAAATATATTTTTACTTAAATGCAAAACTATTAACTCTACCTAATGACGTCCTTATCCAAAGTGAAAGTGCAAGAATCGATTATATTGATTTTTAATCGAGCGCTTGAATTTCCCTTACAATCAACTTATTTTCGATAATAATCGATCATCGGAACACCACTACATGATAAGGTAGAAAAATAAACAAAGTCGTCAAACAGAAAGTTGATGTGTCCTTGGTCTGAAAAGGATATAGCACTATTATATCAGAAAGACTTCAATTTCAGTTAATATCTCATCATGTAATGCTGAACAAAAGAATTTGTAGACTTCGTCAAGTTTGTTTTCTGAAGCATAGTCCATAGCGCTTTTTCCATAAATGTCTGTATCTTGAATTCTAGCACCACTTCTAACCAAAAACTGAACAAACGGAAGTAAATCCTTTTCTTTGATATTTTCTGTTTCCCTGCACAAAGTAATAAGTGGAGTGGATCCAGCATAGTCTTTGCAGTTAACATCGACATCCCCTTCGATCAAAATTTTAGACAGTTTCAAATTTCCTTCCTTGATGGCTGAAAATAATTGGTCAACTTCATTCATTTCATATTTTGTTGAAGATGTTCTGCTTGATCGCACAACTTTTTCTTTAATGCATTTGATCAAAGACATGTTTACTCTGCAAAGCGTTTCATTTGGAATAGCTTGTCAACTTTTCAACGGAAACCTTTTATATTCACAGAAAAGGCAGAAATTAACACCTTAATCACAAACAAAATCTGAAATATTTGAAAATGTTTCTAGAGGACGTCAATCGACTAAATTGTGAAATGGTTAAAAGAACTTTTTTTATTTAACAGGCGTGGTAGAAGTCAAAGCGGTTTGACTCGTTTGTTATTACAGTTTATCTAATTACATTTTACAGAAGATCAATAATAAGTCAACGGTTTTCTCTGAAATTCAAGTCGGTATTTTAATATATATTTAGTTCGTGATGTAATATTATCGTGCCAATAAATGCGTGCAAAGCTCCGCCTAAGTGACGCATCCAAATGTGGGTGTGGCCATCACCATAAAAGGCTTGATTTTCTGTGTGTTGTAGAGAGTAATAACAAAAGTCTTGCGGAATAGCCCGCGCTTTTTACTATCCACGCTTTCGTCAAAATCGGGTTAAGGATGATCGCTGGTCTAACAGGAAATAAATAGGATTTGAAATAGGTGTTTTAGTTTGAGAGACCATATGAATAGTAAACAAATAAGCAAGAAAAAAATATAGGTTCATATGCTCATTTTAGAGCTATTAAGCCTTGAAAATTTGCAGGAAATAGGTTTTCTCTGGATTTTTCATTGTCTTTGCATTGGCAACTTCAGTCTCTCAAATATGTATAAAAAATAAAAAGGATTTCATAAAATTTTGTCAAATACCATTTTAAGGTATATATGATTGAATTATAAAAGAAAAAGTGGGCAAAAAATTTAATGTTCAAGAAATGGATAAAACCCGAGGATTCCGAAAATCTGACAAAAAGACCAAAACATGACCAGCGAGCATCCTTAAGACAATAGTAAACAGTACGTGCTTCATGTATATCTTATGACAAATAAACACAAGTTTTAAACATTGAAAATACGACGTAATCCGTGCTCAATTTTAACTCTTTTTGTGCAAATTATATTTAGAAATTTTGAAATTTAAATATCTGATGGAATAGTGCTAGATAGACTTATGTTTATGCATATAAAGTTGGAAGTTGAATGAAAGGTTCGGGGAAAAGATTTCTAGAATGCATGAAAAGAAATACATGTACGTTGTAATTGTCTTGTTTGGCTGAATATGAAATGTTATCCACATAGTTTGTAGAAAGATTAAGAATAATATCCAAATATAAGTTTGGAAATGGTAAGAATTTTTTTAAAGTTCTGTGTCAAATATTTCTCTTGTCGATATCTACATGTATTCATTGATGACCTAACTTTTATATTTTCCTACAACGAGTATGTAATACGTATATACAAATTGTTATTCTTTACTATATTCGTTTCCGCCGTTGCCAGACTCTACGAAATAAAGATTTAACTTAAATTGCAAAGACGTTTTACAAAGAAATTGGCCGCTTGGCCATTGAGAAATTGTGAAATCCTTCTTCTACGATAAATACAAATGGTAAAAAGGACATAAGGTCTCGGGAAATGGTTTGCCCTTAATTTTTTTTTAATTCTTTTCTGCGCGGTTAAAAAAAAACGATTTCACGGCGAATTTATTATCTCCCTTACCTACATTGGTTAGGAAAAAATAACTCACTCTGGTTCCTCATTGATGGGTTCTTTTTACTTTAATATTGTCATTATTATACTACATTCATGACATTTTTATTTTACTTCAACACACGTGATAATGGTGTATGAAATATATAAAAATATGAAAAGTAATAAATATAGAATCCATAACGAACAAATGAAATATTTGAAGGTGTTTATAAATTTCACATGGTTCATTTTAATTATAACATACAAATTAAAAGAAAGAAAAAGGACAAAGACACCAGTTTAGAACAAGTAATGATAAATAGTAAAACGAATAAAATTTGAAAATTGCGAGGTTAACTTTTCAAAACACTTTGATTAGAAATTTCAACATTGTGTAACGGAGAGCTTAGTGCACTTTTTTTAATGGTTTTTTATAACAACAAATCTTCTTCCTCATAATATTTCTATTTTCACTCTTAATCATTCTCGCGTTAACAACTCCGATTTTATATACAATGTAACATTGTGATAATCAATTCCGAATATAACATAGTGCAACAAAATTATTGCTCTCTCTCTCTCTCTCTCTCTCTCTCTCTCTCATATATCATATTTGTTCTCTCTGTTACTGTTCCGCTTCCGAATTGTCCGAAGTCGATATTGTGTTTTTTGGTCAGTACGACAAAATCATGTATCGACCGAAAACAGCATGCTACAATTTCTTTATTATTTTTTAACCTACTCTATTAAGTCATCATTTTTGAAAGGGCTTAATAATTAAGTGACTATAATTAATTCTTTAAATCAAACAATTAATTGATACATGTAAGTAACAAATTTATTAAGTCTTTAAATCAAACAATTAATTGATACATGTAAGTAACAAATTAATTAAGTCTTTAAATCAAACAATTAATTGATACATGTAAGTAACAAATTAACAATAACAGTAAATATTTAAACAAAATGATGTTGTAACAAAAGCAACAAATATATCATTTGATCAGTCCCCAGTAAATCTGCTGGACGTCAAGTTGCAGTTATAATGACTGATATTATTATTGTATGATATTAATTATGGGATACTGCGTTCGTGGCTGTCAGTCACTTTCTTGTGATGTGACCTCCTGCTTCACTTTGGGATTTTGGAATTTACTTGCGACAATCGTGGGGATGTCGTAATGCAGCCCACCCATACTATCGGTATGTATGTAGGTTCGTCATGTCCCACGAAATCACAAAGACAATAAAAAAATGGAAACTTGAAAATGGGATATCAAGTAATAGGTAAACATTTCGAACATTCAGTATAGGATTTTGCATCTTATTTGGTGATTCATTTTACCCATGCCATATCAAACAATGGCGTTAAATAGTGGAATCTGTAAAACAATTCAATATATGATGACTCATATCTGATAATGTTTTAGTAACAATTGAGGGAAAGGGGGGGGTGGGTGGGGTCTGCAATCCGATATTACTGTGTTTTTCATTTCTTCAAATTCAAGTTTGTAGATACGAAATAAGGTTTTTGAATTTTGATTTTCTAAACTTTAGGCCCACAGAGGTCGAACTTCGGTAGTTTTGAATGTGACCTAACTGTTCGTTCAGTCTTAAACTTATATATCTTATTCTTTTACACTATTGTCATAGACTGTATGGACATGCTAGGAAAGGTTTTAGGATGTTTATGTCAATACTTGAGGTCCACAGGAGTCGAATTTTAATGATTGTGTTCTAAGCTTATTTTCATTTTTTCATCCGGTTCCGTGATTCAATTTCCTAGTAGAACACCTGCATACTATCTGCACAGATGGGAAATTATGTTTTGGATTTGCAACGTTTGCCAATTGTCCCAACTCAAAATAGGAAGCGGACTTAGGTGTATCTAGAGTGTCCTTAGCAATAAACTCTGACGTTACATAAAGCAATGTGAATGTCTTTTAACATAAAGACCTCGTCGAGTTTATTGACGAGTTGTATTGTAATTGACAGTTTCTGCCTTTTTCTCAGCATGGGACGTAAATTGTTTGTCTAGTTAGATAATACCGTTTAAATACAATTTATATAATTCTTTGTATATATATTTACGTCATAAAATCTCGTGAAACTGTTGTGTTGAAAGGGGCACCTGCCAGCTTGCTAAATAAATATATGTGTATTAAAAGGTCTTACCCCTCGCTTGGTACAAATCTTGGATTGTGATTAGTAAATAACACATCGATACAAAACCCATATATCCGGGCGTTCCTAACCATTACCCCGGGGAACTTATTACTATTAGTATGACGCCATAATAATAGTAATTTCACTTCAGTTTTTTCCTATAATCAGAAAAACGTTGCTTTAACGTTCTATGTTGTGTCTGAATCTTTTTTTTAAATCGCCAGATTAGGGCTGAAACCGGGGATAAAATCGACATCTACGTTCATATCCGTAGATATGGAGATTTTAACACCCTTCTGTACTCTTGTGCTAGAGTACTTCAGGGTGTTACAAATTCCATGGCTACGGATACGAACGTAGATAACTTATAATGTTTGCTTTTGTCTACCAAAACCCAATCCCTTTTGAGGTAGTTTAACTCCAAATTGTAATGAAATCTTTTTAGCTCATCTGGCCTTAGTTTAACATAGGACCCTATGGGAAAATTCATTTAAAAATCTTCTTGTCTGAAAGTACTCAGCCAATTTGAACCAGACTTGGCAGCCATGCTATTAGATTGTCCTCTTTCAAGATTATATGTCCAATTATACAGACGTTTGTTTCTTAGGGGACTTTCATGGCTGTTGATATGGCCAATTGAATCTAGTTGAGCGATACAGGCTCCTGGGAGCCTCTTGTTTCTTAATCTCTTTCCAACGTCGACAGATTTTTTGTTATTGATTTGCAATTCCTTATTGTATCAACTCAAATGCCAATAGTGTATATTTATGATATACTAGTGATAAATATTCTTTAACATCAATGTTGGTACACGGGATATTCGTATTTCGCCCATTTACAGATCGTCAGTTACTCAAAGCTCAAAGCCGAAAAATGTCGAAAAAATCAAAATCGTTTAAATAGTACGACAAGGTAGCCAATTAAATCTTTTTTTCTTTTTAAGATATATATATATATATATATATATATATATATATATATATATATATATATATATATATATATATATATATATATATATATATTAAGCATTAATGAGACACCATCTAATCCTTTTTTGACCAATAATAATGACAGAATGCGTGCTTGTTCTCATCTTTTAAATAGAAAACAAACAAAGAACTCTCTTCAAAAATTTATCATGTTAAATATGAGTGTTAAAATTGTGTGTTGAGCATCTTTTTTTGGCATTTGTCTATCGTGGACAATCTACCTATGAAGAAACCAGAAACCTAGCATAAAAAATGCCTAAGAAATTAATGTTTTAAGCATATTTTGAAAACTCATTTTCGGACCAAATTTTCGCTCCATGAATGAAATCAAAATTGTAAAACCTTATTGCGCATCTACATCACATGTACGGTCATTCTATAATCAAAATAGAAGCAGAGCATCAATAATGAATAAGGAGTTGATGTCACATTCATACTTTGACAATTTGTTGATTTCGTCCATTAAACGAAATTGAAAAATTTGAAACCTGTCTTTCCATCTTTACGCCATGGACAATTTACCGATAAAGAAACCAGAAGTCTAGAATAAAAAATGCTTCAAAAAGTGATGTTTTAAGCATATTTTGAAAATTCGCTCATTTTCGGTCCCAAATTTCCCTCCACGAAAGAAATCTAAATTTTAAAACCTTATTGCGCATCTACATCACATTGCAGAAACAGAAAAAAGAGATTTTAGACGCGTTGGACACAAAACTTTCTGTTCCGCTTAATCAAAGTGAGCCTTAATTCCTACTAATAATTGTGATTCAGCCATTAAGACATGTTAATAAGTATTTGAACTTGAATAAATTTAAGTACGAAGGTGTCAAGGAAGCAAAGATTTATGCTGCAAATAAAAATTGTTGTTTTAAGTTAACTTTGATTTAAGGCATGGTTATTATGATGATGTCATGCATATTACTTTCCAACCTTATCTTGGCGTTTCTTGGAAATATGGAAATTTGGTTCAGTATTGGATATCTAAAGGAATTGTGATCGTAGTATATTTAGGGACGGTCTTGGCTTAGAAGATTCTAAGGAATCGTGTTTTAGGATATCAAAACAAGTTTTATCAGATTTATTGTCAGCTGGGTTTTTGCCATACTATGAAAATGTGTGTGGAAACCACGAACTAGTTTAAATTGGTTAGAATTCGTATGGGATTCAAAAAGGAGAGTTGCACGTGTACCTGACAGAAAAATTTCAGAATTTCTACTCTTCGGATTGAAGCAGTTCTTAAAAAAGAGTAGCTGAGAGATTGGTTTTTACCGATACTAGTTCCTATGCTGGAACAGGTTATTTTGTACACAAAATCTGAAGACTGTTCTACTTGGAGGGAACTAAAAGCAGTTGAAAGTTGAAATGATTCTAAAAAAAGTTCTGTTCATTTTCAAAATAAGTTTGTCAAGGTTTTCACGGACAATCAAAATGTTGCTAGAATATCAGAAGTTGTTAGTATGTAAAGGGTTTACATGTTTTAGGTATGGATTTTTTTTTTATATTTTGCATAGAAAAATCAATATGTGTAATAATATATTGGGTTCCTTGTTGTAGATTGTATTGAGTATGAAACACCTTCTAATTTTTTTTATTTTTTTTTTTTTGTTGTTGTTAAAGGGTCGGTATAAAATTCCATTTTTACTGATGAAAATTTATTTCCAATGTATTGGTGTTAAGCGGACCTTACCGCTCTTGTTTTTATTTTATGGACTTTGCCGTATATTAATGATGTATGCTTGTGTTTGCAAGTTGAAATAAATGCAGACCTTGCCGCTCTTGGAAAATTAATAAGAATTACTGGTACCTGTCTTGAGCATATTTCCGAATTCCGAGTTTTTCTTATTTTATGTGTGCAAACTTTTTGATACCTTCTGTTTCAGCTTTCAATGAGTTCTAAATGGAAAGATATTTATAAGTAAAGTCAAGAAATACCAATAACCTATCTGCTACACCAGGTTTGCATGACTTAGCGTTTGGTGTAATGGACATAGCAAAAAAAAAAAAGAGCAAGTCAAATGCTACTTATAACAAATATGACAGTTATTTGAAAGATTTGTCTTGGTGTAGGAGATGCGATTTGAGTGATTTACATGTCAGTACATCATCTGTTTCACTGTATTTGGCATAATAACATCTAAGCCTTTCACAGCTTGCATTGCTGTGGAAAAGCACTCAAGGTAACCATGGCAATTCCATCCGTATAATTTTATAAACTTCAAACAAGTATATATGATTTAAAGATTATGTGTATCGGGATTCAATTTTAAAGATAAATCAATTATACATTTGAATATATATTTTGTTTTTACGAACATATATTCGTTTTTACGAACAATTATTTAATTTTATGAACATATATTTTGGTTTTTGTGAATATTGCAACGTTTCACACGCCATATAAAGTACAGTTACCTCAAATTGTATTTTACTGGATTTGTTCGAAAATGACGTATACGGAAACATTATATCTGCTAGAACAAAATTAGTAAAAAAAAAAACAAAAAAAATTACAGTTTGTAAACAGCTAATAAAACGTTGTTACATGTAGGTTCACGAACACTTAGAAGATATAAAATATTTAAGGGTATCCGTACTCGAATATAATTAATAATGTTAGAAAATCTTTAAGAAATTTGTGGGCGGTATTTTGCGTGTATATATGCCGCCTGTACGACAGTTTTTGATCAAAGTGTATCGTGATTGTAAAAACACTTGAAACAGGCGTCTAAAAATGACTTAAAAACCTTTTATAGTAATTTTGGAATTTTAATTCGCTTTTCTTTTCAGTTTTTACGACTGCTGAAGTTTCAACGATTTCAACTATGAGTGTAAACGGACGATTCGTTTTCGTTCAAGAATGCATGCATTGATAATTATGTAATAATAATGTTAAAACAATGGAATACCTCAATAACTCTATCCTTAGATGGTTTTGTCCTAACCTTTTTTTCAGAAATTTTGGCATTTAAATATGCTCTTTTAGATGTTGGCTTAGCTTGGGCTTTAAACATCTTAGTCTTCGATTACAACTGATTAATTTTATGCGAACTAAGGAGTATCTCCCTCGTGCATAGATGAGTCCTTAATTGGTTTTTGCTTTACCTATTTTGGCAATTTTAACATTTTAATTTGCTTTTCAACATTTTCAGTCTTGAACACAACTGCCGAGTCGTAAATCGATGAGATGTACGTACGCATCTTCTGCATCAAAATCGGTGTTATGAAATATATATTTACTCTGGTACAGTTGCAATAGCCGATATATGTACACTGGCAATTTGAGATACTTTTGTATGATAACCACTGGTAGTGTTTAAGTCATGGAAGATTTTTGTGTACAAAAACAAAAGTTGATGGACTCGCATACAAGTCAGACTCTGACATGGGTGCGGATCCAGACACGCACTTTTATGATAATCCAATAGTTCTTAACTTTGTCGGGACAAACTAAACTAGACGCTCAGAGGTCTGAGTCTGTATCGCTCACCTGGCACGAAAGCCGCTTTTATTGATATTCCTCAAAGGCAGAAGTCACTTCTCCCTATCATTATGAATGCGGTAAGCCTTTTAGGGGCCACATTTTTCTGCATGAAGGTCCTTCTACTTACAGGTCAGCATATTCTAAAATAAATCGGTTCTCCAGAAGATTTTTGCATGTATTTCCCATAGGGTCTTATGTTGACCTAAGTCCCCTGCTGTTGGCCATCTTGAATGAGGGATTGGCACAAAAGTAACAATACTTGGTCAGCACCTTATGAGGAATATTCAGGCCATGTTTGGTTTCAAATAATTATGCGGTTCTGTAGATTTTTGGCATAAGCCATAGACACTCTCTGTCAAGTTTGGCCCAACATTTCAAAGATTTTTTTTTTAAATCGAGCAATCAGAAACAAGAATTGCCCATGGCAACAATGTTTGTCTCCTGACCAGGACAAAATGAGGAAAGTTTGTAACCCCCTCCCTCCTCTCCCCTTCCAGATGCTTCCTCTCAAGTTTCGTTTCATTTTGCCAAGTGGTTTCAGAGAAAAAAAAAATCTTTTTATCAGCAAGAATTGTACATGGAGCCATGCTTGTCGTCCAATCAGCACGAAAAAAAAACAGCACGAAGTGCTTTTGTCCAGCACTGATGCTAACATCCAACTGTAACAAGCATTAATATTTAGTTGATTTGTAAAAAGGATTTTTAAAAGGAGGAATTAATTTTTTTTTCGCGAATTAAAAAAAATGGATGTATTTATTTCAGTCATACTTATTAGCAATTAATTTTGAATTACTACAAACAGATGTATAATTGTTCACTGGGTCCTTTATAGAAAAAAAAAATCTCTACCATTTTGCATAACTTTAAGAAGATACTAAAAGTACTGAAACTAAAATTCACATATTAAAGGATACTCAAAATCGAGATATAGAGTGGGAATCTCGATGTTTTCAAATATATAAAGACCAACCCTAGGTACCCCTTATACACCAATGAATGTGCGTCTTGTTATAAGGAGAAACAAAATACGTTTAGAGTTGAGATCACAACCATTTCATAGTTATTTGAATGTTAAGGGGTTTGAGAGGGTGGATAAATATGACAGCTGACCGTCAATTTGGACTTTTACAATACATACCTAGTCATCTTATTTTTTTTACATCAAAACACAACAATGTTTAGTACATTGGAAAATCGTCCAAAAAATAGAATTTGTTCGTTCCGTCCTCATTTTTGACTCAACAATTTTGGCACAAGATCGACCTGACGTATGCATGTTAAGAATAGGAAAACATAATAATACGTCATAGTTTCGGCGTCGTTATTTTATTTTGCTTTCAAAAAATTATGTTTTTTGTTCCTTCAAATGGCTGTTTTAATGTCAAAGTCGAAAACGGCAGCAAACACTAATCGACCCGCCATACTGTTGACAAATTCGTAACACGTGACCAAAAGTTTTGGAACGTCATTTTTACTACACGTGTTCAACGTTTGTTGACATTCGTCTTGTTAGAATATATATAACCATAACCTTTTAATATCTAATAAGAGGATTTGTTTTCTAAAAAAAAATCATTTCATTTATATATTTCGAATATATTCCTTTGAGAAACGTGAATACACAAGTCCATTCCGAACTTGTTTCGTATTTCTTTTCGAAAGATAACCTCCAGGTAGAAAACAAATCAATAAAATATATTTTAAAATCGTTCTCATTACAACTATTTTTAATACAGTAAATGGTTGAAATGGTTAAGAATGACGAAATTAACACTCGACGAGGACTGAAAGTAATTAACTTACAGAAAATATTGAAATTACCGACTGTCACCAGCCGATAACAATATTACGGACAATCTTGGTTGTAAATTAAATTGAATTTCCCTCGCTTTCGCACTTCTGTATTTTTTTCATATTCATACGCTAAAGTTTGTTCGACTCAAAACAGTTTTCACCAACACAAATTTGTTATTCAATAGGGTTATCTTTCTATATATGCTATTTTTCATGTGAATAACTACATGCAACCGTATGCATTGTACCTTGATTTAAAATTGTATTGAGTTCATAGGAACTATATGCAGATTGTGGGTACTTTGGCTCAACAGATCGCCGTGTTAACAATTCTCCAGCATGGCTAGTTTTTATCAAAACTACCAGTGCTGGACTAAAAATTCATAAAAGACTTTCCATAGATGTTTCCTGTTAAGTTGGCTGACAGTTTTGGCCAAGCAGTTCCAGAGAAAAAAGAATTAATCAACCTATGAGAAACAAGAATTGCCTATGACGGCCATGTTTGTTTCCCGAGAGGGACGAAATGCGGAAACTTTGTAAAGAAACTCCCATAATGCTTCATGTCAAGTGAGAAACTTTTATAAAGGACCTCCCATACATGCTTCCTGTCAAGTTTCATTCTATTTGACCAAGCGACTTCAGAGGAGATTGTTTTATATCAGCCAATCAGAACCAAAGACTGCCCATGGTGGCCGCATTTGTAGTCCAGTCGGGACGAAATGAGAAAACTTTATAAAGGACCTCCCATATATGCTTCCTGTCAAGTTTTGTTCCATTTGGCCAAGCAGTTTCAGAAAGAAGATTTTTGAAAACTCGGCCAATCAGTACAAAATGAGCAAAGTTTATAAAGGACCATACATAGATGCTTCTTGCCAATTTTTATTTCATTTGGCACAGTCAGTGGTTTCAGAGAAGATTAAAATGTGAAAAGTTAGTGGACGGTCAAATGTGTTGTTTATCCATTCTGTTATAGTCTTAAGAATATGTTACGCATTCTTAAGAAATGGAATACACGATCTGTATAAAAATAATGAAGCAATAAGATTGAGGGGCAAGTCCTGTCCATAAAATACCAAAAGACCAAGCAAATTCGTGAAAGTAACAAAGAGAAGAATTTCAACAAAGTTGTAACACCAGAGGCTACATGGATCCTGAAACGCTCACCTGGATTTTAGGTGATCACAACTGACAATGTTCTACAGTGTCCAGCACTTTTAGATAAGACATGTAAAGAATTCTTCCAGGGTCCGATGTTAAAAATGTTAAACTAAGTCCAGCTGTAGCAGCTAGCTTTGATTCGTTCGGCATAAACACATATCTTTTTGTAGCAGACATTTATCCAAGGATCTTCATGCAACAAAAACATTTCAATTGGCTTGGTAGTTTCTGACAAGAAGACCTTTGTACAACATTCCCCATAGGCTCTAATATTAAACTACGTCTGGCTGTGGTGGCCATCTTGAATTTACGATCGGCACAAAAAACATAGATTTGTAGAGGTTCATCCAATGCTTGTTCAAACATAAAAACATTTCAATTGGCTTGGTAGTTCTGACAAGACCTTTATACAATTTCCCCATAGGGTCCAATGTTAAACTTAGTCCGGCTGTGGTGGCCATCTTGAATTTCCTATCAGCATAAAAAAACATATATTTTGTAGAGGTTCATTCATGCAACAAATCAATTCAATTGGTACAGTAGTTTCTAACAAGAAGAGCTTTAAAAATAAGTCCAATCAAAATGAATTATCTGCCCCTGGTAGCAATGTTGAATATTCAAGCTGCATAAAAAACACAAGTTTTGTAGAGGTTCATCTAATGCTTGTTCATACTTAAAAACATTTCAATTGGCTTGGTAGTTTCTGACAAGACCTTTATACAAATTTCCCCATAGGGGCCAATGTTAAAATAAGTCCGGCTGTGGCCGCCATCTTGAATTTCCTATCAGCATAAAAAATATTATTTGTAGAGGTTCATCCAAGGATCATTCAAGCAACAAATCAATTCAATTGGCTCTATAGTTTCTGACAAGAAGAGCTTTGAAGATAAGTCCAATCAGAATGAATTATCTGCCCCTGGTAGCCATGTTGAATATCGAATCGGCAAAAAACATAAGTTTTGTTTTGAACCATCCAATTAACATTCCTGCTAAGTTTGGTTCAATTTGGACTGGTGGTTTCAGAGAAGAAGATGAAAATGTGAAATATGGACGGACGACGGATGCAAAGTGATGGCAAAAGCTCATATGGCCTTTTAGGCCAGGTGTGCTAAAAAGGCATATAAAAATCATCGCAAACCCAAGACAATCTGAAAAGAGATCACAATAAACTAAGGAGTAACAATGTGAACAATTAACTGGGATACATAATTTCTCTACAAGGGTAAACATACCCTGCTGTTACAACCCACTTTGAAAAAAAAATTCAACTTGAATTAACTTTTAATCAGGCTTAACACGATTTAAAAAAAAAAATTCAAGATCCGTTTAAAATTTGGACCAACACAACGCAATTTGAAAAAGAATTTTTTATTTCAAAGTGTGTTAAACAGAAACATCTTGATGCACTTTGGAATTATTATTCGAACACCGTCTCATAATGATTTTGGACAATTGTGGTCGAAGGGAAGCTGTTGTTTCTTTTAAAATTTTGGATAAAGATTCGTAAGCATAATTTACGCTTGCAATAATTTTTCACAAAATGGGAGCTGATTAGGCCTTGTTTTGGCTATATTCCATTTCAAAATGTCATTACGCAAAATGAAAACAAAATTTGATGTATACTGTTAACAAATTTTGATTTTTTTTTCAAACTATGTTAAAGTTGTCTAGATTTTAACGCAATTTGAACAAGAGAGCTGTCTGAGTGACAACAAACAGGGTTTTCCTTCTATTCCATTTTTACTGAGTAACTTTTCTCCAACAAACTGCCTAAATATTAGAATACATTTATTTTGAAAGTAAAAAAAAGATGGAAAATTGAAATTTTTTATTTTAAAGAAAATAATTAAGTCCTTTCCCACAAGTAATTCAGTAGATCCTTGAATATAATATATTCAAAACATACTGTAGCAATAAAAAACCATCATTTTTACCTGATGTCAATATCTTTAGTAATTGACACATCATCTTGAGGTACACTACCCACAAATCAAAGATCTAAGATCTAGGTTTTAAGACAAAAAAGTTACAGGCTGGACATGATTAGCAATTTATTGACCTTGAGGTCAAAGTTCAAAGTCAACATCCTTAATATGCGACACATCATCTTGAGGAGACCTACGTACACAAATATCCAAGGCCTAGGTCTTAAGGCAAACAAGTTACAAAAATGTCAAATTTATTGACCTTGAGGTCAAAGTTCAAGGTCAACATCTTTAATATGCGACATCATTTTGAGGAAACTTACGTACACAACAAATATCCAAGGCCTAGGTCTTAAGGCAAACAAGTTACAAAAATGACCAATTTATTGACCTTGAGGTCTAGGTCTTCAGACAAGAAAGTTATAGGCAACACAATTGGCAGCCACCCGCCCGACCACACCAATTAAATAACTAGATTTTTCCAGAGGAAACCCCGGTTAAAAATTATTTCAAACCATGTTGAGGTGGTCAAAATTTTTGATGCACTTTGAAATTTTTTTTCAAAGTGCAAAATTTTTTCAAAGTGAGTTGTTACACTGCTCTGTTAATTTAAAGCTGGTAAAATCAACAACAAAAAATCAATGAAAACATTCTTTATTGTGATCAACAAGAAAACAATGATGACACTGGGTGTCTAGTATTTACATTATTATTATGCAGAACCATGCATGTACTCGCTCTCTCTCTCTATCATCCACACATGAAATCAAATTTTCTTATATTTTTAGAAAGCTGAATAATTGGTATTAAGAATTCTTTCACATGTACTTAATTTGTCTAGAAGACTGCTATTTCTTTTTCCAAGTTAGAATCAGAAAGAATTTCTTTCATATTTTCCATTCAAGAGTGAAAATTATCAAATCAGAAATTAAAACTTTAAATCGTTTTTTCTCTCTGCTAAATTCATACTGCAAAAAAATAATACCGTTTCATTCAAAATTGTCAACATATTTTTTCTTCTTCAAACAATTAAACAATATTCAAATTTTTAACCATCAACAAAATACATTAATAATTGTCCATTTAATAGGTATATATTCATACTTAGCCCGTTTTACATCCTCAGACATTTGTATTAAATGTCACTCAGCTGTACTCGCCCTAAGCTTGCCCTATCCTTAATCCTTTATAACAACCCTTGTACTTCATACATAACCAAAAACATCAATATGAACATGATTTTCTGACCTTCTGTTGTAACAAATACATGTAACCAATCCAAAATCTTGAAACTTTATGGTACACATATTTTCTGTCCAACATAAATATTCAGACTAAATTAAGAACATGATAAATCTGACAATACCTACATGATTATCAACCTACCCTGATATCCAATCAGTTACTGTTAAATTTACAGCGCTAACAAAAATTTAACTTTTAAAACTATTAGAATCTGTGCAAACATTATAAACAACAGACTTAAGATGAATCACAAAAATAAAAATTGTTGATTTGTTATCAATCTGACTACCATTGAGATATCATTGTTTATCTTCATAAAACCAAACTACACAATTTTTTTTTAATGTCATCAGTCAAACTTTTTTTGGGTATGAAAATGAAGTGAAAATGCTATGTCAAGCAATAAATATGAGGAAAACTTTGAAAACAATAAACAGATTGTAAAAATATGCAAACAACTAGATCTTTTGACTTTAGCAAGTTGTCTTCATTCTGTAGGCGAAGTCATCATAACATATAATGAGTTTTCCCTTATATGCGCACTGATTCTCCAAATATTTAAATTAAAAAGCAAACATACATGCATTTGAGGATCTTCATTTGCATAAATAAATACTTATGTTTACATTTATTTCAATACTTATATTATATGTACATATGCATGCAATATAAATTAAAAATATTATTTTATTGTCACTATCCATGATATGTATATATTGTATCCATTGTTTAAAAGATTGGTTTTAATATTGAACATCATGAATATTCATAATTCATATGCATTTTTCATTTGACCTTTGAATAAATAGATAAATTCTGTTACTATTATGCGGCAACACCCTTGAAATTCAGCATACCCTGTTTCATATATTAGGCCAAAATTTTTTTAAAAAGTTTACAGTTTCCCTCACAATCCTAATTTTTATATACAACCAAAATGTTTTATAAAGATATTTTGGAATTTGTTAACATGAAAAATTCCCAAACATTTCAGTTTTTACCTCTTTTTTTAAATAACAAAATACCTCACAGAATTGATAAAATCAGTATAATATATTGTCAATTTGTGTCCGAAATTTGTGACTAACAAATTAAAAAATTGACAAACTTTCAACTTCCAGTCAATTGACATGTGTAATACCGGAATTTGTGAATTTTTTTTTTAAATCTAACCAACCAACCTATTATTATGAGAAGGAAACTGTTAAAGCACATATTTTTATTGGGCATAAGACTAGTAAGAGTTTTCCTCCTATTCTTGACGTGTTTTCTTGAGGTTTTTGTCGAAAATCATAGGAGAAATAGATTCTCCTTCAATTTACTCGTGAGTTATGGAATTTCTCAACGTCAATAGTTAAATTTTAGATTTTAACACGCTTGCAAAAGCTTGCGTGTTGAAAATCGAAAATTTAACTATCTCGGGTAAAGAAGGAGAATCTATATTTAACCCATTCTATTATTTGATTTAATAAGGTTCTTAGTTTTCTTATACGAACAGAATTATATGCACTTTTCAATTGCATGAGAAATGAATAATTTTGCAAACATGAAAAATGAGTAATGAGATGAAATGTCCTATTTTGGGTTGATGATGAACAGAGATTAACAATACTAATGTAAGTCTATCAAATAATAACAAATGATTGCCACATTAACAGTAAGCAAATTAAATGACTGCTTGTAATTAGGCCAAAAAAATATTAGCTTCACAGAAGGCCACATCGACCACTTTATCTGTTAAATCTGGACTTTCATTTTCATTTCCAGTATCTGTTTTTATTTTAAATTGCAAAATCTGTCTTTGAAACATTTAGCAGTTCATGTCACTTCAAACAAAACAAAATATACATAGGTTCTCTAATAAACTATTTGTAGGGTTTTATTTTATTTAATTATTTTGTTTATTTTAATTACTTTGGCAAACTAAGGAAAAAAAGGAACAGATCACTGCATCAAAAGTAAACGTTCAAATTAATAGCACAGTGATAAAAATTATACCAAAGAGGTGTGAAATTATAGCACAGTGGTACTACTATGGAAAATAAGCCTGAAGAGAACACTGCCTTTAGTAAGTAAATTTTATATTGAATTAAATCCGTAGAATGGACTAACTTGACAAAACAGGTTGAATAAAAACCAACATCATTTATACAACAAAAGATGTTATCCTTGTTTTGATATGGAAAACCAAACATTCTGATGTAAAAATAAAATAGGAGGTGCACAATAGCATAAGTAAATATAGATTCCCTAAAAGGTTCATGGAAATTACCTGTTTCAGAAGCCATTGGGGGTTGATAAAGTTCTAGTTCTTTGATGCTTCTATTGGAATCCTATGATTATAGATTATAGATCTTCTCAAATTGTTCATTTTTGTGCAGTATTGCTTCGGTTTTCTTTGCCGATATTCGAGAAAGTGTGACACCGCCAAAGACAAGACAACAGACATATTGACCATTAAGTGTCGTAATTGATTTGCAATTGACACAAAAAAATGCCTTAAAACTTTTTTTGAAAATTTGGCCTGAGAAGCTAATAATTTTTTTGTATGATATTACCATAATTAGGATGGAATTGTTATAATTTACAACATGCTGTCATAGACCTAAAAGAAAATTTAGACAAATCACTTAACAATAAATGCACTGGTGTGTAGTAGTCATAACAAGCACTGTATAAAATTAAACTTTGCAAGATCACTTCATTTTTTCTTCCGCTCTTCTGAACATCTCGGACAGAACCATTTTCCTTTTGGTTTTATTGTTAGTCCTACACATGCAAAATGAAACCATTCAATGGGACACTGAAAAAGTAAAGGAATATCTAAGTCATAATTGTATTAATTTGGAAAGCAAAAAATGTGCGAGTCTTCCAAGGAAGACATGTGTTGCCTGCGTACAGAAATAGCTACATTAAAACCAATCACCTCCCTCCTCCCCCCTTTTTCAAAAATTTCAATTTTTACAAAAAAAAATAATTTTTCTAAAAATGAAATATATATGCACACCTTTGCATTAAGGTTAATGTGCAGAGAAAGTTTCGTCAAATTCCTTTGAGCTGTTTACAAGTAGTTGAGGATAGAAGAAAAGTGTGACAACGCAAGACGACAGATAGTGATCCCTATGTAATAAGAAACTATAGATATGACATGGTTATTGGTCAATCTCGTAGATTTTTTCGATGAAAAAAATTTTTTTTTTGTCATGTGAATATTCATTTGCACTAATAACAATAAGATTTTACAACAGAACTTTTTTAAAAACTGAATACTCCCTCTCAATATTTAAAAATATTTTATACAACTTTGGAATTTTTTTGTCTTATCAATTAAAATTACAATTTTTGCAAAAGATAATAGCACGAAGTCTCGTCTTTCTGAAACAGTGGATTTAATATAAATAAATTAGCATGAAAATTTTAATATTTCTACAGAGCTCCAGATAAGCTGCGTATTTGCGTAATTACGCAATAATTTTAAGGATGAAACCCAATTAGTATTTATTGCTTGCGTTGGAAAATGCAAATGATTATTTTGATTACTCACAAATAGTCTTAATCTGTTTTAATGTTTACAACATGTGTGAATTACGCAATAAGAAGAAGAAATCGGAAGTAAAATTTTAATCATCGACTTTGGAACTTCTCGGGTTGTGCCCCAAGTGATCATGATCAGCTATTGTAACAGCTCGAAATATATAGCTATTACAATATCAATCTTCCGGACTTTACTAAGAAATTACCCAATACGTGTCATGGTCTGGTGGTGAAAAAGCCAATTATATAATGTTCAGTAGGTGAGAAAAAAGCTGAAGCATTCAAAAATCTATTTCCACTCATTTTGACAAAACATCTTGGGTAAAAAATCCAAATGACCAATTCTTATCTGGAGCTCTGTGTCTAATGAATTTCTTTTTCCCAAGCATTATTTTGTATCAAAGTGTTTTCTCATTTTTGGATTAAATTAGTCTTTAGAACTACCGCAGTAAAAAAATTATCTGACATTTACAAACATCTGAATGACCCAGATGTTTCCATTGTGATTTTAATTTTCAACCCAATGTCAGATTTGGACCGGGAAATTTGAAAATTCTGGCGGACCCATCCCGATGCGGATCGACAAACTTCGTGAAGACTGCATATTTGTAATTTACATGACTTGCATATATAACTTGATAAGAACCATAAAACTTACGTCAGCATTATCACAGCCAATCATTTCACCATAGGACACTTGATGACATAAACAATATGTCGGCTCATTGGGATCTACGGGCATGTCTAATACATCTGACGGATGTGTGATTGATATGGCTAGCACTGGGATAGGTGTGGCTTCTGGCTCAGGTGATCTGTAAACAAGAATTTTTTGTAAGTAAAACACAACTTAGTAACCCCATCACCTAACAAACTGAATAAATTAGTTTCAGTAATTATTGATAGAAATTTATAAAAGTATTTCAAGAAAGAAGAAATAAATGTTGACATAGAAGTACCCAGGATCTCTATGGAGAAATCCCAGGTCAAAGTTGAACGGAAGTTGAGCAATCTTTTGGATGTTACAATATTTTTCAAAAATATAATTTTTGCAATCTTCTTGTGAAATGTGATGTATTCTTTAATATAAAAAACAAAGGAAATATTTCCCTTAATGAATAAATTATGAAATAATCAAATTGTTAAGTACAATACATACAATGGCTGTCCTTTCTTTTTCTTTTTTCTTGGTATTTCATCTTCAAATTCTTCTTTCATCGATTTTCTTTTCTTTTTCTCCTTCCCTTTTTCTGCAAATAAAATCACAACTTTTTCTTACTGTTTACTGTTAATTACTGTTATCAATGTGCTAAATTTTTCAAGATACTTTTAGTGTTATTTATTCCTACTGAAACAAAGTAAAAGAAAGACAACTCTTGAGGATAATGAGCATTGGATACAACATCAAGTCTATTTTTGATCTGTGCTTCTTTCCACAAAGAGAAAAATTTGTGTATTTGAACCACAAGTATCTTATTTACAAGATAAAATTAGAACTTGGCCAATTCTATTAAAATTCAAGAAAACTATAATTACCTTTGAACTTCTGATAACACATAATAAATTTTATATTTTGAGTTATTATACATGTATGATATTAAATCAGTCCTAATATTGTAAAATGTCATAACGATGATGCAGCCCCGCTGATATTAATATAGTTTTACAGCACAGGGCCAAAACAGATACACGCTGTACTAGATGGGTCCAATACAGGATATTACACTTCTGATCAATTCCCAAGTTTAATAAAGCTTCCAGTTTATTATGTCAAACGAAATAGGACATGTCGTCTGCAGATGAAACTTGTTTGATTTTGTAACAGGAGTTTTATAACTTTGTTGAGCAGATATCAATAATGGGCTAAAGAGTTTGAAATGCAACAGAAATTAGTCAACAATTTATTGAAGTTCAGCATACTTGAACTGCATACACAATAAACTAGATTCATGGGCAGAGGTAAAGGCCCTCATCCCTCCTGGCTTCGGGACAAATACAGCCACCCTGGAATCTTAAGCAGTGCCAATACAGAAAACAGCCAGTCAATAATACTACAGTAATACTCTTACGTTTCTTCCCAGAATCTGAATCTCCTTTCTGTTGACCTGCATTTGTGCTTTTCTCTTTCAGATCTGCTTCAAATCTTGCTAAATCAGCATCTAATTTCCGTATATGTTTATCAACCTACAATGTTTATAAATGAAGTTAAAATCTTATCTTTAGATTTCTGATTTCATAACTGACTGCTTTTTAAGCTGACGCAGATTTTCTAGAATTTGTCCATTGTCTGGATAGGGTGACATAGCTTTATCAGTAGTTCAAGTACAGTCAAACCTGCCCTAACAGTCACCTCTATTAAACAACCACCTGCCTTCAGCGGTCGTGCTGGAGTCCGCCCAAGGAGTTTTATGTGCTAACGTGAATATGCCAGTCACCTCTATTATGCGGCCAGCGGACACAAAAATAATATCCTAGCTTGAACATTAACCTGAATTAAACTGTCATTTTTCTTTCTAGACGTTAAAAACATCGTTAATTGACTTTTTAGTCATCTTTGATTAATTGAAGAGTTTGAGTATCATTTAAATTATCAATTGCATCGTTCATATATGGTTGATTGTGGAAAAAACATTGTTTCACCCCTTTCGACCAGCCATGTTTTTTATGTTTGACAACGATAATATCTTGACCATTTCTGACTGGAAACCAAAATCCGTATTTACCGCTCAGTGTAAAACTTGATAAAACGGTCACCTGTCTTATGTGGCCACTTTACCTTTGTCCCAGTTGTGACCGCTAAAAACAGGTTTGACTGAACTTTTTAAGATTTCAATCACATTAGAAGACTACATGTATATCAATAGAAAAGTCTTGTTTACAATTAAGAAATATCATGAAATTAATTTCAGGTCATGTCAGCATTTATACCAGACAGGTAATAAAGGTATTAACTGCCGATCACTGATCCTTTCATCCTGATTACCACTGACAACAAAGATTTTTTTCTGCCGAACTACATGTAGCTATAAATAGCTGAAAATTCAGAAAATTTAATGTGATAATTTTTGTGAAAGGAAATGGCAAATGCCATTTGTACTATTGCTAAAGTACGTACTTTCTAGGACTTCAATTTAATAATATTTTTTACCATTTCATATGTTTGCATGGCTAACTGCACTTTATCATCACCAAACTCTTTACTCTTTGAGAACATTTTCTCTATAGAATCTAACTGTTCTGTGCGTTTCTCAGGAGACATCCCTCGTACATTTCCAAGATAATCTATTGCCATCTTATCTATCTCTTTCATTAAATCTGAAGAAATATACATATATTTATATGTAATGTCTAGACTAAGAGCTTGACAATAATTTTTTCAGCTTGACCTGTCGGACAATAACATTCATAAACATGATAAATTACTTATCTGAATGGAATTGTTCTTTGTTTAGAAGAAGACCAAAACCGGGTCTGGACCTGCATCACAGCATGCAATTCAAATCCCAAAATTGCTTACATGCTACAACTCAACATTATGAAGCTGCAGACAAAATATGAAATCATTCCCTTTTGTAGAAGCTAAGAAATCTTTAAATAAGAGAGACTTTTCTCCACGCAGATACCCAAGTAGAGAAAACTCGTACCCAAATTTTCTTACCTTGTGCCCTTTGATCTAGGTCCCTCATCAAGTTGAAATTCCTTTGCAGTTCTCCAGGCAAGGACTCTAAACCTGTGAAAATTGATTAATAATTTATGTAATATTTTATGCTCTAAAAATTTAATTAACCTGTTGACTTTTCGACAAAAAGACATTTATACTTTAATATAGAATAGGTTCTGTCTGCAGGTAAAAGTAAGCACAAACTTTATATTATGTTCCCTATTACACAGTAATTTTTCCACCTTTTTTCAAAGGTGCCTGTTCCTTTCCATTTGGGAAAAATTATCAAAATAATTAACAAATTGGGAAATTTGTAAAACATTCATTTCACTTTTACAGAACAATTTTTCTGTTTTCTGTTTCTCTGTCCCTTAAATATGTCCACAAGTTTGTCTTTATCAGTGTCGTATAATGTTTTATTCAAATGACAAATTTTCATAATGTGATCCAGTTTACTCTGTAAAGGTTGGAAAAAAATAAACATGCTAGAACAATTGAATGTGCATCTCTTTTATAAATAATATATAATTCATATTTTAGTAAGAACTTGGATCTTGTGAAGCTCTGAAAATGCTGAACCTTATGGAAAATATAGCTTGAAAATACTAACAGGCAAAACTCTAACACCTTCAGTGTTTAAACAACTGAAGATTTCTTATACGATTAACCATTGGGGCATTCTAACCTCTTGACATAATATTTTGAATTGTGAGAAGCCATGCTATTGTGATTCGATAATTGTGTCAGACGCTTTTCGAAGTAACAAGTGACACACGTAATTCAAGCGTTTTAGAGATATTCGTATTTTGGGACGATCGGAACCTTTCTTTACATGGTTAAGTATTAAAGGGCAAGGATGTTCTTATTGACCTGAGGCTCTCAATGGGTATTTATTCGTATTAATGATGAACTTTAACTGTAATAATGGGGAATTTTGAAAGCAAGAATTTGGGGGAAATTCTGAGAAAATTATTGCCTTTGGCATTGAGAAACAGCCGATTTTCAGGCTTTAATTCCTGTGTAGAAAATTCACTGTTACACAAATAATTGATCACACATGGCAATACTTAGACATCAGTGGAGTTAAATGTCACAACAACCATTGCAAATTGCAACCAAATTCTGTGTTTTGTTTGTTGAATTAGAAAATTGTGAGTCTACCAAAAAATTAAAATGCAATATTTTTACTGCTGTTTAGACATTCATATCTTGTCATTTAGTTTAGTTTGAAGTCTGGTCTCACTAGGTCTTTGTTCAGGATAAGTACATGTAAAAACCCTGCAACTGCAAATGAACTGAAAAGTGAACCCAAATTGCATCCAGTATATGTACAGTACTATTGATAATAAACATCCAACGTTTATGAAGTTGCATTGTTATTTGTCATTATGAAATGTGAAATGTTGATATAAAGTTATAGATTTCTGATAATTTACTTCTTGCTCAAGCATGTATCTAAAATATCACGCAAACTCATAATTGGCATCAAGGAGGAATCATTGAGGAAAGTGTTTATGTTATCACCACTGCCGCTGGTGCATAATAATGAGCAAAGGACACCTTTCATTTAATTCTGTAAAATTGCAGTTTATAAGATTATTTCCCTTCTATTCAAAGGTGACAGTAGATGAATGTGGTAGGTAAGAACACAGGGGCCCGACTTCTGGAAATTTATTTCTTTTTTATTTTATTTTTTTGTCGTATTATTTCATGAGTACTTTTAATAAATATTCACTGTAACAACGAATATTCTGCGTTTATTATCAATGTGCATTACACTATCCACGTCCTTATACTAAAAAATCCTAAAGGGATATAAGCCGCCATTTTGGATTTCCTACCTCTGCCACGATTAAAATCAATTAAAAATACTTCCATGTCACAATTTATTTCATATCTGCCCTTAATCTCCTCCAAAATGAATGATCTTCAAAATACAATCATCATTTTACCAAGCTACGACATTAAACTCGATAATTTGACGAGCGAAGTCAAAACTTATCATATTTCGCGTCGAAAGCAACGTTCCTCGTAGCTTTACTATTGAAGTCAAAGGGACGCAACTCTGATTCTTATTGACTTAACATACTGTTATATACAGTAACGTTGCTTTCGACCAGAAATACGCGAACTTTTGACTTTGCTTGTCAAATTAAAGAGTTTGGTGTCGCATCTTGGTAAAATGGTGACTGGATTTTGAAGATGATTCATTTTGGAGGAGATTGAGGGCAGATATAAAATAAATTGTGACATGGAAGTATTTTTAATTGATTTTAATCGTGGCAGAGGTAGGAAATCCAAAATGGCGGCTTATATCCCTTTAGGATTTTTTAGTATAAGGACGTGGATAGTGTAATGCACATTGATAATAAACGCAGGATATTCGTTGTTACAGTGAATATTTATTAAAAGTACTCATGAAATAAGACGAAAAAAAAATAAAATAAAAAAGAAATAAATTTCCAGAAGTCGGGCCCCTGTGGGTAAGAACTACAGTACAGACTAGTTTGCAATTTGGGTTCTCTGAAAGGGGTCAATTTGTCATGATTTCTAAACTATCATTATTTTATCTTCTATAGCTAAGTTCAAAATAAATACCATTTAACTGCAGATGCGTTATTCTTTTAATAAGATATTCAAATTTGGATGAAATTGCGCCAAAATCTTTGACGTAAAACCTGGTATCGAAAGAAAACCTGTTGAATTGTGTTTCACAATAAGAGACTCACAAAAAACAGGCTCTTCTTTTTAAATGCGGAAAATTATGTAATGTTTTATTTTATTGTACCAATAAAATCGGTTTGAAATGAATAACTCACTGTCCAAATAGTGCTCGAGGTACATCGCAGTTGCCATTTTCGATGGGAAAAAAATAGATCACGTGAGAAATCTTGGTTTCTCAGAAGCTTTAGTTCTTCTCTATCTTCAGCTTATCCGTCAAACATTGAAATGATCGTATGCAGATCTTCTTTTAGGTCAATAGGTCACATCTGTCAAAATTGTTGGATTCGGCAATGTTTCAAATATTTTATTTCCAAATCAGTGGGCCCTGAAAGGGCATTTCAATTACAATAAAACAGTATAAAGAGAAAGAAAAAAAAGTCA
This sequence comes from Mytilisepta virgata, assembly GCA_028015205.1. NCBI lineage: Eukaryota > Metazoa > Mollusca > Bivalvia > Mytilida > Mytilidae > Mytilisepta > Mytilisepta virgata. Next base: position 25,600,035 of record CM051511.1, read on the forward strand.
ATTAAACATTGGAGATGTTATCGCTGGGACAGGGATCATATTTATACTAATACTTCATATAGAGTTCCTGGCAGGGATAAGATAAGGGGGGGGGGGGGGGGGGGCCGGGTCCAATAACAGCAAAACAGCAAATTGATTTGACTTAAAACAGATAACAAGGAATCGAAAGTGATAAAAACAGATAACAGTAAATGAAAATCAATAACAGATAACAGTAAATCGAAAATGGCTAATATCAGTTTAAAACATCATTAAAAGATCCTATATTAGCAGTGGAACGACCCCAATTTTCAGTGATCTTCAGTTTCTACCTAAAATTGGCCGTCGAAATTCTAACATTCCAATTTTCAATAACTGATAACAGCAATTACATTCTCACAATAACAGATAACAAAAAAAATAATTGTCATATAACAGCTAACAAGGAATAAGACAATAACAGCTAACAGCAAACATATTTTAGGAATAACAGATAACAAAGAATTAATTTGCCCTATAACAGCATAACAGTTATACCCCTTGCCCCCCCCTCCCTCATACTGATTTGTTATCACGTGGCACAACCAGTGTTGGCAGATCCTTTATCCTTTGAACAATGTTGCATTAGAACTTCTGATATAAAAAAAAAGAATATTTGATATCAGAAAATGTATTTCCTGATATCAGAAAATCGTCAGTATTTTTTGATATCAGAAAATTGATTATTTGATATCAGAAAATTGATTTCTTGATCATCAGAAAATTGATTTCTTGATATCAGAAAATGATTTTTCTGATATCAATAAATGGAATTTCTGATATAAAGAAATGTAAATGATTTTCTGATATCAATAAATGGAATTTCTGATATAAAGAAATGTAAATGATTTTCTGATATAAAAAAAAATCGATTTTTTTATATTAGAAAATATTTTTGATTTCAAAAATTAATTATTGATATCAAGAAATATTGTTTTTTGATATTAAAAAATTAGGAATAAATAGTAAAACGCGCCTTATAGCAGTTCAGGTCTAACAGTTCTACTCTGCAACTACGATTATCAAATGTGGGTCCGGGCTGCTCACGAACGTGCAAAATTTGGTAAAGGTTCATTAGGAATCGCTAATATGCCAACAAATAAAACAAGTGAAGGCTCCCATCGGGATCTTCGTTGGTCAGAAATAATACATGGTGAGGAAAATGTTGCTGATGTTAGGGAAACTGTCAACTTGGAATAAGGGCTTCATCAACCCTTTCGATATGGAACGATAAGCTGTTGTGTTTGTCATCTGGAGCTTTTGCAGATGTGAACGTTAAAAACGTTGTGCTTAATGCGGAGAAAAAAGGTAACATTGCAAAACCCTTATTTTTTAAAGTTAGGCCTGATACAACGTGTGATACAAACACAAAGTTTTTCGACCCGATCAAACGTTTCAATTTGAAACCCTCTTTAATTCGAAGTGACATAAAAAAAAACCATCTGTACAGTACAGAAAGCAAATTAATATTGACTTCCATTTCAGTGTTGATTAGACCCTAGTGTGAAGACCTAAAAATAGATCTCAAAGAACTAATTTAAATTTCTTATCGATTGACCCCCGTGCCTTACAGCATTAAAATTGCTACACCAGGCGGTTTTCTAAACAAAACCGATAAATCTAAGGGATTTCACAATCTTGTCCAAAATGTACAAATTAAATTCCCTACTTGAAGGAACTGTCTCCCACCTTTAGAGGTATCTGCTGTAGAAATTTTCAAATTATATTGTCAGAAAATCAGATGTTGTATTAAACACGGATATGTATATATTGAAAATTCAGTTAAATGAATGGAGAGGAAATCTAGAGGAGAAGCAATTCCTCAGCAATGATGAGAACAAGAAACAGTTTATACAAATGCTACGTATGGGAAACTGACGGTTTTAGTGAATGACGTCATGGAAAACAATTGCAGTTCGACGCATATCTGTTGACAAGTGAAGATGGTTAATATGGTATAAGTCAGCAGATAGAAAATTTCTTCGGTCAACACAAGCAGAAACTGATACCCAGATGCCGGTTCTTTACCGTTTCTATGGTAAGCAGCAAGGCTATATAGTAATCTCAGGGTCAAATATCCATGAGACACTGCATGATATCTTCTTCATTCTTCTCTATTATGCTTTATCTTTGAAATATGCCACAGTTTTATTTGATACTGGAGTAGGAAACAACAAAAGATTGATCAATATAACCTAACTTGAACGGGTTTTCCCGTCCTCGGTTCTATTGTAATATCGTAAAGCTTTGATGGCATTTATAGCTAGTTTTAAAGTAAGAAGAAGGCCCATTCTGACCCTAGATGCTATCTTGTACACTATGCACCGTCCACTCTAATTTTAGTTTTAGGAAGTGGTCACCTTGTTGGTAATCATACTGTATTGGTTTATAAGTGTGTGTTTTATACACCAGAGTGTCAGCATAGATAAGGGGGGGGGGGGTATATACCCATAAAACCAGTTCAACCCCACCACTGTTTAGCCGTGTTTGTATACCAAGTAAGACTATCTCGACTCTCTGTTTTGTTCATTTTTGTGCTTTGACTTATTGGTGTGTCAAAGTTGACCTTAATTTCCTTTTATCCATTTTGCTGGTTATTGCTGAGGAATATGGACAAGACTACTGCAAGAATATGCTTGGTCTTAACGCTTGCACCCCTGACAGCACAAGTGCTTTTAAACATGTTCAAGGTATTTGTAAGGTTAAACTTATCAATGTCCTGCTGAAAAAAACCCGATTTCGGAATGCTTTGTCTACATTAGGTGATACATGGGAAATTCCAGAGCTTCTTTTTTACAATTAATTTTACTTGTGTAATGTATGGTAGCAACACAAAAGTGAAATGTTGTTCAACAAATGTTTGGTTCCTCCAGAAACTGATTGATATCAGCGTCTCACATTGTCTTACCTCCTTGTAAAAATGCACTGCATAGCAGATATCAGCCTAGGAGAGTTAACTATTAGCAAATGATCAGGTTTGCATCTGTATGAGGTCGCACAAGAATGCGCTGATCCTGCCGACAACCACCGATGGGATTTTGTTCATGGTATTTTAACATGTTTAAGACGTCGAGTGTATTCCCCAAACGCTCATTAATTGACGTTTTAGTTGAAGAAAACATTTTATGTACGACTCGGTCCGATCTTAATTGACAAGGATTTTCGGTGGTTCTCTCCTTGTACTCATGCAGGCAAAAAAAAAACGGGCAGCCGCGAAATAGCAATGTGCTGAAAACGGCGAAAAACCCCCAACTAAACAAACGTGCGTGTTGAATCTTCATATTTTCGTTTCTAGTTGTAGAAGTACCCATTGCATAATCCTATCTACTTAGCTATATAACAGTTGGGTAAGTAGAGCATGATTTGTCTCCCAAGCCTGAGATTACAGGGCTACCGCACCAACCGGGTATCGAACAGCAGTCCCGAACTGAGCTAAAGGAGTAAATGTTTCCGCTAGCGTATAGTATAGTTTTATTCAGGCAAATTTAAGCACATGTCTATATGTTTATATATTTTAAAAACAGTGCTTCCAAAAAAGCCTGGGATATCCCATACAAGCTTACAATTGTATAACTTATTTCCAACGGGGTCCCTTGTTTGAAAATATATAAAAACAATATTTCACTATTTATTGTTAAAATTTGACTTTCACCAAATAAAAAGAAAAGAAGATCAACTGTTTTTTTTTTTAAAAAAACAACATATAAAAAATCTCCAGTTTCTATATTTCTTGCTTTTATTTTTAAATGTTCTTTAACTGCAGTCTTAAAAGCAGATCTATTTGATATGTTTTTTTTATATTTTATGGTAGATTGTTCCAATCTTGTATACGGCATTATATACAAAGCTGTTTTTATTACAGTTTTTTATATTTGGTACAAAATAATTATTATGTGCAGCACTTCTGGTATTATGATTATTTAAATCAAAATTTTCACATAAATACTCTGGAGCATGTCCATGATAGATATTGAATACATGGTTTAATCTAAGTTTACTTAGTCAATCTTTTACACATAGCATATTGACTTTGTCTAAAATATCACATGTAGTTGTACTCCTTGGATCCAGACCAAGGATGCCGCATTATACCAATTTAAAAAAAAAACATTAATGCAAAATGATATTTGAACGAACTACCGAACGGAGAAAAATATATGACTTAACTACCGTTCATATTTATTTTTATTCAGTACGGAATTCCATATCCGGAATGTTTTTTTAATTATTATTTTGAATAACCTCCCTTGATTTAGAAAACATGAAAGTTTGTGCGAACACGTACAGAATCGTTTGATTTGAAAATGAACGCAAATTAAGGTATTATGGATTACAGATTATGATATTGTATTGTGCATTAATATTAAATTCACGAAGTTTGCACTTTGATCGGTCTTGTATAGCTTTATTTTCCTGTGATACAACATCAATCTTACTTTTGGAGTTGGCGCCCACTTGAAAAAAATTATAAATAGAATATCACACGTACTTTTATTTACGTGGGAAGATTTAAATATATTGTTTTTAATTCTTGAGACATTTTTTATGAAATGAAGACCTCACTCAAACCACACCAAACATGGAAATCCCAGAATTTATCTTTTCCTATTGAAATAGAATATTGATAGTTACTTATTAAACATTAATGAAAGCACAGTTAAATGTATACCCAAGATGGGGTGATTCAAGAGACAGAAAGATGCATCATTATCTGAAAAACACTTGGAATAACCAAAATACACCTAAAAATTGTGTTTATACTTAATTTTACCTTTCTTAAAAACATTTATATTTGCGAATGAAAATCTTTAATTTCGTTTTGAGAAGATGCTATTAGTATTACAACACACATAAGAATCATCCAGTCAGCTGCTTCTATTAGAATACAATCAAGTATAATCAAATTTATAATTAAATTTTATTAAATATATGGGAATGTTCTTAATTACATTTCATTCTTTAATGAGTAAATCGTTAAGAAAACAAATTGGTGATTGAAGTACAAATGTAATTGCAGTGCTTTCGTTTATTTATACATGCCTAACTATTTTTTTTTTAAACTTAACCGAAATGTAACTATTATTCAATAATTAAAACTTTATTTTTGCTGAATGTATGCAATCATTCTTTTAGGCTTCCCATTTTGATTACCTTGGTCGCCCATGTTGGATGTTTCCATTGAATTATAATGACATCTTTATAAACTTACCTGCTTAGATAATTTCTTTTTCTTTTGTAAAAGCATAGACTTCTAATGAAATATAAATTATTCATCAATGTATAAAAGTCACCAAAATGTAAAATTAAAATTTTTAGGTGTCTTTCGGTCATTCCAAGTGTTTTTCGGATATTGACCCGTCTTTCGAGCTACCGCCCAAGATGGGTTGAAGGGTTTTAAACATAAAAGATATGGTACAAATAATAATGAAAAAAAGGAAGAAAAAAAACATAATAAACAGACATAATCATCTTATGCAGCTTCTATGTCCACCTTCCTCATTCACCAAGACGTTTTAATAAAGGGACCAACATGGGGCATCAGATCTTTTGTAGAATGTCAGTGCCACTTGAACTAATGATGTTGTAGAATAATTACTTTTTTAGGTCACCTGGCCCAAAGGGCCATATGAGCTTTTGTCATCACATGGCATCCGTCCGTCTGTAAACTTTTACATTTTGATCTTCTCCTCTGATACCCCTAGGCCAAATGAACTGAAAATTGGTGTGAAGTATCTATGGAAGGACCTTTATACAGTTTGCATATTTCGTTCCTGCTGGACAACTAATATGGCCGCCATGAAGAATTCTTATTTCTGATTGGTCAAAATTTCAAAAATCTTCTCCCCTGAAACCGCAAAGCCAACTGAACTGTAACTTAGTATGAAGCATCTATGGAAGTATCTTTATAAAGTTTGCATATTTCGTTCCGGTTGGAATTTTAAAAATCTTCTCCTCTAAAACCCCAAAGCCAAATGAGCTTAAGCTTGGTATAGGACCTTTATACATTTTGCATATTTTGTTCTGGTCATAGAACTTAAATGGCCGTTAGGGTCATTATCAGGGGTCGCGCTTTCAAAAAAATTGTCGCCAAAACATTTGCCAAAGCATCATTTTTGTTACCAGTTTCAAAATTTGTTCGCCAAGTCACCCTTTTGGAAGCATTCTGCCATACATGATTGTTCTTTTATTCACTAATATTTGAAATAACATGACCTGAAAAGTATTTTTGATGAAATAGTTTTAACTTTCATCTGAAATGACCTTTATTTTGATGGCAAACCCAATAAAACATCGATTATTCCACATGTGTTTGTTGATGTTAAACTGGAAGTGACATCGCAATCTTAGCAGATTGGAAATTTTATGATATATAATGCCTTTAAACACCTTTTATACGTGTTAAAAAGCATGCATATTTAATTTCATGACTAATGAAATTACATAATAAAAATCACCATTTTAAAATGTTTTCACATGAATAAGTGCCAGGTTTATTATTAAAAGGATCGAAAAATTCTGTCACCAGAAAAATTGCCAACAATAAAATTCTGTTGCCAGATTGAATAAAAAATCCCATTTTGCAACATTGGTGAAACCCAGTGTGGCCCCTGCATTATAGACAATAGGTATATAAAGATTTAACCAACAGCAAGTTACATAGACCTCGCTTGCAAGGTGTCCTTTTCGGCCAGGGGTCAGGGATAAATGGTGCAAAATCCTGCATTCTAGGCATTTCCTGGGACACTTATAACTTCTTATAACTTCTGATGATCAGCTTATTTTTTTGCTGAAACATTTACTATTTCAAGAATTCTTTACATTAGTGTGGTATAAAGAACTAACTTTGCTTTTTATTAATTAAGAAATTTCAATAGAAAAACTTTTATTTCATTCTAAACCCCTACTTTTTTTTTGTAATTTCATATTCCTTCTATTCTCGGCAACGTCACCATCCAGTTTCAATTTTAAGTTGTGGCTTTCCAGGTTTTGCCCTTTAAAATATTTGAGAATGCCAGCCATGGCTACTTCATGTTCAATATTTACAAACATTTTCGTATGTATGCTTATTCCATATATACAATAAATTTTTTAATATAAAAAAGATTGATATTTTTTGATAAGTTGTAGGACTTTAAAAGGTCGAAAATCGCAAACCAGTAGCACCACGTGTTGGGGATATATCGAAATGACCATTACTTGCACCCCTATTGTCAATAATGTTGAGGTCATTGTAAAAATAGCACATCCCTATTTATACAAATGTTATAAACACGACGGTGAAAAGGTAAATAAAGATGACTTCTGAGTTTTATAGTGACTTTTATTATGATAACGAAAAATTAGATCCAACTAGATAGGAAAATTTACGTAGAAAATCGGTCTTTATTGATACAGATTTACATAGACCGATGCCATTTTACGTAGACTCGGTCCGTTGGTCTACCGCTAATTTCGAAGACTGTGGCCGCCATGATTCTTATTTCTGATTGGTCAAAATTTCAACAAAAAAAAAAATTCTGAAAGCCAAATGAGCTGTAACTTGGTATTAAGCATCTGTTGGAGGACCTTTATAAAGTTTGCCTATTTCATTCCGGTCGGACAACTAATATGGAAGCTATGATGAATTCTTTTTTTGATTGGTCAAAATTTCTAAAATATCCTCTTCTGAAACCATATAGCCAAAATAACTGATAGTTGTTATGAAACATCAATGGAAGGTCTTCTTGTGAGAAACTACCAAGGCAATTGAAATGTTTTTGTTGTGTGAATGATCATTTGATAGACCTCTACAAAATATATGTTAATATGGCCGCCACAGCCAGACTTGGTTTAACATTGAACCCTATGGGAAATTTGTACAAAGCTCCTCTTGTCAGAAACTACCAAACCAATTGAAATATTTTTGTGTATGGACAAGCATTGGATGAACCTCTACAATAGTTATGTTTTTTTTATCCCAATCTGAAATTCAAGATGGTCACCACAGCCGCATTAGTTTTACATTGGACACTATGGGGAAATTTGTAGTCAGAAAATACTAAGCAAATTGAAATGTTTTTGTTGCATGTTGGATAAATGTCTGCTACAAAAGTTATGTTTTCGTGCCAATTGGAATCCAAGCTACACACGTAGCTGCCACAGCTGGACTTAAGTTTAACATCGGACACTGGAAGAATTCTTTACATATCTTTTCTAGAAGTGCTGGGCACTGTAGAACAATTCCTTATAGATCTTATATAGAAGCACTTTGTAAGTTGTGGTCACCTAAAATCCAGGTGAGCGATTCATTCTCCATGGAGCCTCTGGTTAAAAGCAACATGCCCTTCAGAGAAGGATTTGAAACCTTCATTTCATTTCAGAGTAGAGTGCACCAATAGCTTACAGCATATTTTCAAATTTTAGTTACTAAGTTAGTGTCCTGGTTGTCAGCCTTCCAGGTGGAATATTTTTTTTTATAATGTAACTTCTCCAAGCAAGTTTCTTATCTACAAAATGCTGAGGGACGTGATTCATTTTCTGATTTCATGTGACCTTTTTAGTTCGCCTACTTATTGCTCTATACGTCCGAGTTCAGTCTCTGGTGTGAGGAAGCATCTCAGGTAGTAACACAGCCTTTCACCAAAATTAGGTCACACTGACCTACTTATTGCTAAAATTAGGTCACTCTGACCTACATGTACTTATCGCTCTATATTGACTGGTTAAGTTTTACGTCTGAGTTCAGTTCTCAGATACCAAGGGACCTACAGTCATATTATTGGTGTGAGGGTGCATCTCAGGGAATAACACAGCCTCTCACCACAATTAGGTGACTCTAACCTACTTATCGTGCTTCATTGACTTAGGTTTTGTTTTAAGTCTGAGTTCAGTTCTGCAATACCAAGGGACCTACAATCATATTACTTGGTATAATGGTGCACCTAAGAGAATAACACAGCCTCCGACCAAAATTAGGTCACTCTGACCTACTTATCGCACTTCATTTACGTAGGGTAAGTTTTATGTCTGAGTTCAGTTTTCTGATACAAAGCGACCTACAATCATATTACTTGGTGCACGTTTGAGAGTGCATTTCGGGGAGTAACAACATTAGGTCACTGAACTACTTACTGCGCTTCATTGACTTAGGTTAAGTTTTACATCTGAGTTTAGTTCTCCGATACCAAGTGACCTACAATCATTACTTGTTGTAAGGGTGGATCTCGGGGAGCTACATGTACACAGCCACACACCAAAATTAGTGGAGGAACAAGGCAAACTTTGTAATCGTAGATTTCTGGTTTATTATAGGTTTAGCTGAATTATTCCATACAAAATGCATTGATTTGTTAACAGTAGAAAAAAAATGGATCCTAAGCATAAAGATATACTAATTAAAAGAAGAGTTGAGTTGGTGGAGAATCTGAACGTGTCAGATGGATTGTTTACACAGCTTATAGCCAGGAAAGTCTTTACTCAACGTACGGTTAGAACAATACAGGTAATTTGTTACATTATAGAACATTATAACAACAAAATCTTTTAAAGATTTATTTAAAAAGTTGTATTTATCAAACAGATTTCTAATGAAACAGTTTGGTTAGCACAGAACAAACTAATTTTGAGTTTTCAGTTATGTCAAAATAAAAAATAGGGAAAACATTTTATTTCGTCCTAACATTTAATTTAAACTACCTGTCAGCAGGGATGGCATGTTTATTTATCTTCTCCAGAAAAATTTTAACAATTCATTAAATATGTTAATATCCAGCAATTTTCAGATAATTGTGTCTATTCCAAAGATAAAAACGTACTGGATAAGGTATGGTGGGTGGCTGGGCAGTCCTGAGGGCAGGTAGAGCACAAACAGTGATGAGGAAAAATATGCTTTGTTGTGTGTCAGCTTCTTGTTGTAACATTGTATTGGCATAATGTCCAGTTAATTTTACATGTTATCTTGTGTTGTAATTCATAATTTATTTGAGTCTGTTATCAAATATTTATTTTCAATAAAAAAAAAAACTTTCACATACAGGATTTACATATAAAACATCTCAACTATAGGTAAAATAATACAGAAAAGATAAGACTTGGGGTGTAATAGAAAAACTAGGCCTATTCTTGGAGGAAAAAAACACAGAACACTAAGACAGCACAAATATTAAAGCACCAGCATTTGAGCTGCTGTAAAAAAAACAAGTTTGACAAGTACGGGAAGGAATATCCTGCTGTCTTAAAAGCATTTATCATATTTCTTATTTACCTGATTTTCCAATGGAAAAAAATATTGTATCCAGGTATTTTAACTCCATTAGAAATTGACTGTTGGGTCAAAATAACATTTTAGTTTGACTTTGTATTTGTTTAATATTATTTTATTATTGTTACATAGTATGTACAATGTAAGAAATGTGAGTAGTGCTTTAGTATAGTAGTTTCCAGTTTTATTGTTATTGTGTCCTAAAGCATGCATTTGCCCTTTCCTCTCCAAAAGCTAGGGGAAAACAATGCTTTCATTTATTGGTCAACTTGAAAATTTGTGAACTATTGAAGATTTATTTTGGACCCAATAAGGAAATATTCATTATGTTCAATTATCATAAAGACCCAAAAGAAAGGTACACATGAAGGTTGGGGTCTTTTTTTGCAGAAATAAAAATTATTTACAAAACAGAAATGTGTTGTTGGCTTAACTAACAAAAAACATAAAAGTTTACCTAAAACGTTTTTTCCTACAATGTATAGCTAATATATTTACGACATGCTGTGTCAGCTAGTCCATTTTGAAAAAAAAACTCAACATTATTAATTTTTCAGCATGGTAAAAGTCCTGATCAACAAGCTGAAGCCTTGCTGGATACTTTGGTCCTCAGAGGTCCAACTGCTTTTGAAGCATTCTGTGAGGCCCTGAAAGCTGACTTTCAAGAACATATAGTTGACTTGTATTTGAAACAAAAGGAGGAAGAAAAATCTTCAAAGGAAAGTACTAAAACATGTAACAGTGTGACAAACTCTTCACCGTCTCACATAGCGGCATCTACATCTTATGTGAGAATCCATTCTCATGTGACTATTCCGTCAACCTCAGAATCTCATATACAGGAAAATTCAAGTTTAGCAGTATCTGGTGCAAATTTTACTAATGCTCTTCAGCCACGACCACATTCTTCGCCCCCAAGGCTCATAAGTCCTCCTGACAATCATCATCAGTTGTTCTTCCATTATACCTCAAAAAATTGTGACCCTAATCAAAATTTTTCAGAGGAGGAACTGAAGGGTGATGCTCGGTACAAATTTCAACATTATATCTCAGATCCGCAGTATGTTGGTTTGAACAATGTGCAGCCAAGAGACATTCCAAATGAAGCATTCCATAAAATCAGTAGTTTTCCTTATGAGAATAATGCATCACCAAGGAAATACATTGGAAACAGCCATATTCTGATAAGAAATGATAGCACAGGTAAATATAAGTATCAAGTTCTCCTTAAAATGAAAATTGCTTCTTCACACAAAATATTTTTTATCTTTGTGTAATTCTATGCAGTGTTAGAAATAAGTGCTTGCCTGCTTGCCTGACAAAGTTGAAATCCCGTCGGGCAAATAAATCACTGCTTGTACTTTCCTGGCAGGCAAGTGAAAAATTTGCCTCCAATCGGTACCTCAAGTACTTATGCCACGATTCATTCTCGATAACAGTGACTTTTGTCTAAGGACAGGATGGGGAAAGGACCATAAAAAGTTTAGTTTGTAAGCTTTTACATTCCATAATATATGTAACATACATTTGTCCCTGAAAGAGATCGATCAAATCTGAGACAACCGAAAGCAATTTATAATCTATATCAACCACACGTTTTTCTTTAAACAGAAAACCATTCCAAATGTACAATATAAATTTATAGCAAATAGACCAGAACAGGTATAAATTATTTTGATGTTAAGATCGTGTAAATTATGGACAAAGCGCGATGTCTGGCCTAAATTTATGTAAATTGACTATTTAACATAAAGACCATTGTGACATCAGGTTTCTGTAACATAAGACCCCTTCCGGTTACCCTGAACCAAAGACTTCAAATTGACTGTGCCTGAATTTTTTTTTCTTTTTATCAGTTTATAGTTAAGTGGTCTAAAATTTTCATGATTGAAATTACACATGTATATAATAAAAATGTTATGTATTCATGTATATTTAATGATTTTTTTCAATTTTATAGATGCAATGACAAAGAAAGATTATACATATCCTGATAATATGGAACAGTCAGGTAGGTTTTTGTCAAGCTTGCAACTTTGCTGCTGAAGCGAGACATAGTGATCCTACATTCCGTCATCGTCACAGTTGTCGTCAGCGGCGGCGTCAACATGTACATTAACTCTGTGGTTAAAGTTTTTATCCAGATTTCTTGATTAAGTCCTTTTTTAAGCAATTGTAATACCTAGACCCATCCCCGTTTGGTCTATAGATAGTTCTTAGTGGGTACATGCAAGTCTGACACCTCTCTGTGGACTTTGACCTCAATTGCATGCTTGATTGAATTATTTGTCACATTTTCGAGATTAGGTCCATTTCTCAGCAACGTTAATACCTAGACCCATCATATTTTGTCAATAGATAGTTCTTAGTGGATACATGTCAGTATGACACCTGCCTTTTGACCTTGACCTCATTTTCTTTTTACACCTTTTCCTTTGACTTGCAAAATGTCGTGTATCAGATAATCATTATTCTGTGTCCATGTACCTACTCAGGCGAGACATGTAGTGTGTCCACTCTTGTTTCGTATTTTACTTATAAATGGACTTAGTTTGTCATGTTTGTTTTGGAGTTAAAAGTTTACTACAGTCTAAGCTGAAGTTAAAAGATTTAAAATTTATCAAACATATATGCAATTTTTGTATAATTTTAATCAATGATCAATGATAATTTTAATATGATCTATTTAATTATTTGTTCATTCAATAAATTTATGTTTTAACAAATTTCAAAATCACTTAATATAACAGGTTAGGAAAAATTCAAGTATTTTTGATAAATAAAAATAGAAAAACTTACTTCATTAATTTTTTATGAGTATCACATTTTTAGCTCACCTGACCCAAAGGTCTCATCACTTGGCGTCCGTTGTCCCGCGTCCGTTGTCCGTTGTCGTCCGTTAACTTTTACAAAAATCTTCTCCTCTGAAACTACAGGGCCAAATAGAACCAAACTTGGCCACAAGCATAATTAGGGTATCTAGTTAAAAAAATGTGTCCGATGACCCCACCTGCCAACTAACATGGCCGACATGGCTAAAAATAGAACATAGGGGTAAACTGCAGTTTTTGTATTATATCTCAAAAACTAAAGCAATTAGACCAAAACTGACGGGGTAAAAATGTTCATCAGGTCAAGATCTACCTACCATGCAATTTTCAGACGAATCGGTGAACTCCTTGTTGGGTTATTGCCCCTGAATTGTTAATTTTAAGGAAATTTTGCAGTTTTAGGTTATTATCTTGAATATTATTATAGATAAAGACACATTGTAAACAGCAAAAATTTTCAACAAAGTAAGATCTACAAATAGGTCATCATGACCAAAATCATTGATTGACCCCTTATAGGAGTTTTTGCCCTTCAAAGACGGCATCCAGCGTAAACTTTCCTTTAAAGATCTTTTCCTCTCAAACCACGGGGCCAATTGAGACAAAACTTTGGTGGAATGGTCCTTGGATAGCCCCCTTCCAAATATATGTCTGGCATCCCCGACTTCCAACCGACATGGCTGCTGTTACTAATAATAGGAAAAAAAGGGGGAGGGTGAATTTCAAAACTACAGGGCCTGTTGGAACTAAAGTTGGCAGCAATGGTCCTTAGACGGTCCTCTTACAGAGGTGTGTCTGATGATCCGGACTGTCAACCAAGATGGCCGCCACAACCAAATTTGGTTAAGCATAGGGCACTATAGGAAAATTCATTGAAAAATCTTCTTGTCTGAAACCACTTGACATATTGGAGCCAGACTTGGCAGCATTGGTCCTTAGGAGGTCCTCTTTCAGAAATGTGTTCGATCACCCGGATTGTCAACCAACATGGCTGCCACACCGAACTTAGTTAAATATTTGACCCTATAGGAAAATTCATTTATTAATCTTCTTGTCTGAAACCACTTAGCCAGTTGGAACAAGACTTAGCAGAAATGGTCCTTAGATTGTTCTCTTTTAGAAATATATTCGTTGACCTGGACTGTCAACGAAGATGACTGCCACAGCTGAAATTAGTTTAACATAGAATCCTTTAGAAAAACCAGCCAAATTGACTGCAACACTTAAATATTTAGGTCTGCTCAAGGTAAAAAGTTAAATCCAGGTGAGCGATACAGGCTCTTGAGAGCCTCTAGTTATACATTGCATAACTTGTAACCCATTAACAGTAAATGTTATTAATTATTACCCTTAACACAATCCCTAAAAAAATTATGTACATTCCACTATTACACTGAAAACATAGACAACAGCAAAAGTAGGCCAGACACTGGCTTCCATGGAACCCTTACGAATTGTTTAGTAAAATATGTCATAGATATATATGTACACCATTGCTTGCCCTTCTCTGGAAGGATATTATACGCAACAACAAAGACATGTACCTCCTCTATTCCGATATTAAGATTTCTTGACAGAATGTTCCTGCAATGCACACACAATGTAGCATAACATTCTGTGAAAATAAAGAATTTTTAAATTTTGACAAAATATTAAATGAAAATACAGTGTGAAAAAAGAACAATCCTGACTTTATATCATGTTTTTTAAAATTTTATTATTAACAGATGACAAGTGTTTCGATCAAATTTTTATCCCAAGAAAAGATAATGGGAAAAATTGATAGGGACAGGTTTATCAATCCATATGGTTTAGGGAGAGATTTTGAAAAATAAGGCCACACCAAATTGATCATTAATTCTTTGGATTTGTGACGCTCTAATTATTAGGTGATGTAAACTTTAAGGAAATTTTTTTTGCTGCTTTATTTTGCAAAAAAGGCTGAAAATACACCCCATATACTTCATTTTTAAAGAAATTAAAAATTAAAATTGTTTACCTGCTAAATTTTTGTAGAAATTGCGATTATTTCCATTTTTTGCAGTATTTTGTGTAAAAAAAATTATGTTGCATATAAATTTGATCTTTGTCTGTAAAAACAAGTCTTTAAGAAAAAAAAAATAAAATTTTCACTTGCAACTATTTCTGCCATCCAAAAATCCAAAGAATGAAAAATTAATTTGGTATGGCATAATAAGAATTCTTACAAAAATTGTATGAAGTTGCCAAATAGTATTATTTCACATAAAATTTACGTAATTTGAGATAAATAAAAAAAGTTTTAATGAAATAAAATTAGTTGTATGTATATTAATTTGCATAAATTTGTTTATTAAAGTTTCTAAGGGTGTTTACACAATTGTTTATTTTCTTGAAACCGTGTAGAATTTTTTTATTTAAGCTAAAAGACCAAGATTAACAGAAGATGAGGTGATAACAATTCCAGTTTATGAAGCACCAAAGCCGAAACACCAACCATCGATAGTTCTGGTTGATCCAGAATTAGAGACGGGCAGACGATTACCAGTTCCTGTTGGAGAACACGATGATCCGTCGTTAGACCTTACAGATGGACCAGTTATGGTCAAAGTAGAATCATGCACTAGACAGTTTTATATAGAACACTACAAAAAGGTTTGTTTTATTTTTGTAGGAGAAAAGAATGTGTATGAAGAACTTGAAACTAATTTGACCAGCATTTAGGCATTTTATAAAATATTTCTTTCGAATATTCTCATGAAAAATCTTTTCACAAGTGTTTTCACATATTATTTTAATGTACATATAAAATTTTGAGTTGTGCTGGGTAATAACAGTCTGAAGAGTTGAAAATCTCTGTTTTCTATATGAAATACACATAATGAATCAAGGGAGATAATTACATATATCTCTAGGGTAACTTTATATTTAAAGGGAGAACATAAAAAGGTCAATATAGGATAAAAAACTTAATTCAAATATTTTTTGAGAACTTGTTGGCTATTGGATCCCCACACATCAGAATTTTTTATCTGAATTATTAATTTGATGTTATCCCTGAAGGGAGATAGCTCATCAATGTTTTTCATTCTTTCATGTTTATTTTCAGTCCTATTCTATGATAAGAATACCTAGAGGGAAGGCCCTGATAATAAATGTAAATGAGGTAGAAGGGAAACCACCTCGACGAGGTACAGATATCGACAGAGACAATCTTTATCATCTGTTTTCTCAACTTCATTTTGATGTAACAGTGTATAATGATAAGGATGGCTTAACTGCTAAGGTTTGTGTATTGATAAATAAATCACAAAAATTTTTGTAAATCGAATCGGTGAAATATCTGTCAAATTTTATTTTGACAGTAACGGGATTTTTCCCTAAATGGATAATGTGGTTATTAGTATGGTGTTTTACATCAGGTAACTCCAAACAGAGATTAAGTAATTTCCAGTTTGTTGTTTCTCAACAGCTTGTTTCATATATCAATCAGTATAGAAGTTTTGTATTCAGAAAACCATGATCTAATTGTGATGGTTAAAGTACACAAACAAATTATTTACTACTTAAATACATGTATATGCAACAGTTTGATTACAGTTGTGTTGACTAAATGTCATGAGACTTTCTCTAATCCAAATATTATTTACAAATTAACATTGATTAACAGCATCCTCGTCTATTTATTTCCAATAAGCTGTAATCCGAGATAGAGATTAGTTTTGCTAAAGTGCTGTAATTAACCTAATACCGTAATAACCCTAATTATTGGAAGGCCTAATTATTCGACACTTTTGAAAATTTGCGGAAAATTGAATTTTTTGATAACTCTATTTTTTCGATGATTTCAAAATTTTCAATGTTACGATGTTTGTTCTCAGGTATTGACAGTCAGTAATTTTAACTTCTTAGGTAGGTTAATTACTTTGTCTTTATTGAGTGTTTATTTCGTCTTTCCAAACCATTTAAACTATCTATCGTAATAAATTTGATTGAAACAAGGTCGATTTTTAAGTAAATTTTATTGAATTTTTCCTACCTGGAAGTTTACTTTTGAAAAGAAATCTGAAACAAAGTTTGGAACAGAATTGCTTATTCGCAATTCTCAGAGAAATAAATTTTCAAATTTTCAAATGAAATGAATGTTTTTACAAAACAAATCCTCTTATTGTTTGTTAGACATTTAAATGTTGTAGTTATACATGAAATATGTTCTCAAAAGACGATGAGACTACAAACTTTGAACACTTGTTGTGAGAGCTCCGAATCCAGATCTTAAAAATCATTTGTGAGATGATCATGTATTGCATATTAGTCAACAACATGGCGGGTCGTTTGAAATTAGCTACTGTTTTCATCTCCAACATTAAAACAGCTATTAATTTGAAGGTCCAAAAGATAAATTCATGAAAGCAAAATGAAATAACAATACCCCAAGTATGACCCTTTATTTCAATTGCCTATTCTTAAAGTACATTGACCAGGTCGATCATATGAAGTCAAAGACTGACAACGATGATGACGGAAATATGAAAACTCTATTTTTTTGACGATTTTCCAATTTTCCTAAAAAATAGGTGTATTTTAGTGTCAAATAATTAGAGTAAGTAGGGTACTTGATATATGGGTCAAGCCGCGCAATTGTTTTCCTGTTACAGAAGTCATGAAATAATAGGCTGCCATTAAGTCTGTACGTTTCGTTGAAACATGGGAGATGGCTCAAAACGATCGCCATACAATGGCACATATCCAGTTAAAATCTCGGGGTGTGAAGTCAGTCTACTTTTTCCGTAATTTCAGAAATCACGAGCCATGGTAAAAAAGTCTCCTTCCGCAAAGTAAAATGTACCTCTTTCATGCTCTCCATGTAGAATAAAAATTTTCTTGGTTTTATTCATTTAATCCTTTCAATATTTCTATGTCAAATGTCTCAGGTAAATACGCCTTTAAAACAATACTAGTTATTCAGTTATCATGGTTGGTTTTGTTACAGTAGGTCCATATATCATGGTGCAATTATAATTTTTTTAATGGACTTCTTTTGTATCCCTCAGGTCAAAGTTCATTGCAGGTCTTGAGCCATATGATACATAATGCAAGGTTTTTTTTATTATAGGAAATTGCTTTAAAGTTACAAGAATTTAGTGAATTAGCTGAACATAAGCAAGCCGATGCCTGTGTTGTGTGCATTTTAAGTCATGGTGAAGAAGGTTATATTTTTGGTACTGATGGCAGAAAGATTTTGCTTGATAATGTTTTAGCTCTGTTTGACAACAAGCATTGTAAGAGTCTTATTGGAAAACCGAAGATATTTATAGTTCAAGCATGCAGGGGAGGTAAGTAGGTATAAAAGATCCAGTTAAGCTTAAATATATGTTACACTTGCTAAATATTAGTACGTTTTATTTTTACAATCTACACCTTTAGCCACCAGACCGAAGCATGAGTAGTAAAATTTACTTTTGGCTGGTAATAAATATACCTTACTAGTCGCACTGATGTACAAGAAATTCCTAAAACTGTCAGTAATCAGGTGTAGTTAATTTTGGTTTTATCTAGTACAAGTTGTTGACCCAACTAGCCTGAAGGTCTAGTGCATGAGAAGTTTTTCGTGCAGACTGAGTTTAAGGATCATTTAGGATTAAAATTATTGTCTAGATAAAAGAAGGTAATTCAGAACTCCTTGTAACTTTTCTTATAATTTATAAGTTAAAAAAAATCAAAAAAAGAAGATCACAATAATTAAATTATGCACTCTGTACAAAAAGTACATGTACACCAGTTCATGCTTTTCATCTCAAAGTATTGTATATTTAAACAGGTTTTGTCAAAATAACTTTCAGTGTCGTAATGGGAATGTAGAGTTAATTGTGATTTCCACATTAAATATATTTCTGCTTGGAATATTTAGTATCTTGATTTTCACAGGGAAATTTATATGACCTTTATTAGATTGTTGTGTGGATTGTTTTTCATTCTTCAAAGGTTGGAGTATTGGTAAATTTTATAACAGAAAAAACATCCATATTAAATAAATTCCTAGTAAACAAGAAAACAAAAAAAATTTACAGAAAAGAATAACCATATTTTGTCTTTTTATTTTAGGAGCATTAGATAGCGGAGTTATGTTCGGAGACGAACACGATGGGTCCAGCTGTAAGCCATACCAGCTACCAACCATGTCTGATATGTTGATTTGTTTTCCTACACAAGCAGGTATGTTAAAATGATTAAATAAAAAGCATTAGGTCTGGAATTACTGAAAGTTTGTTTATACCTTATAAGCTTTTATTTTTTGACTGTCTTCTATGGACCTATTAATATTCTGTCCGTCCATCTATTAAGTACCATTCCATATAAAATTCAAAATTCAGTGGCATATGATAGAAACAGATTTTCTTTTAATGTTTGTTTTTGCATTTCTTTTGTACATATATTAACAGATCTGGTGAATTTTTTGTAGTTGTGACCTGTCTTTCTGATATTTTTCTATATAGAATGCACTATGATCAGGGGAGATAACTAGTGTTAGACCAATAATTTGTGTATAATCTTTGCAGACTACTTCCATTGCTTGTAGAAGTCTTTTGAAATTTACAGACATTTTATTATAAATTTTTACTAAGTCTTAATTGTAATATTAAATGCAATTCAGTTCAGGTTAACACTTGTGCCCTTTTGTGAGATAATTTTTACAAAGAAAGCACCACATTGTTACCAAGGGAGATAATTTATGGAAATTTACATAAAAAGCACTACAAATTAAATAGCTTGTAAAAATCTTCCTGATTATAATTGGAACCAATGTTTGTTATTTTTTGTTATCCTAATGTATGGACATTATAACAAGCAAATTAAATTTCAATTAAATCACTATGATGTGCCATCCATTTTTATGTAATTGTTTGATTTTTATATGGAACTGTACTTAAGTTTATTGAAAGTTTTACTTAACATTAGAATTAATAGACAATGAAGGTTGATTCAGAAGGCTTTCTTCAAATTTTGAACATTTTCAGATCTGTTGTTCTGGCATAATGGGATTTTAATTGTCAGTAATAAAGCAATTTTTCATACTTCATACAATAATTCAAGTCTGTTTTCATCAATTTTTTCGTTTTGCACAACATTAAGACTGACAATTCTTGATAATTTCAAGATTTTTTAATCCAGAGTTATGTATCTTAGATTTTCAATTGATATTCAATTAAACAGGCGTATCATCTGCTATTTAGTACAACAAATTTACATTTCTTCAATTGCCAGATATTAATCTTAATTTTTCAGTGTTTCTGTTGATCTAGTTTTGATAGAGAACCTTGGCTGCAGAAATGTTCATAACTTTTCCATTTGGCCCAGAAGACAGTGGGCTTAATATGTATATATTATGACTTATTTTACAAATCAAGTTTAATTTTACTTTTAATTGACAGCATTATGACCTCTGCGTTCAGAATATTTTCATTTCCAAATGGATACAGAAGAATTTGTGTTAACTGTCTTAAAAAATATTGTCATAGTAAGTAATTAAGATTAAGAAGTAGGATAAAATGGGTGTATTTTTCATTGTCCTTAAAATGTTTTTATTTCTATGTATTGTAGGTTATTACGCCTGGAGAAACAGGGAGAGAGGAAGTTGGTATATAGAGGCTTTAGTACAAGTATTTATGAAATATTCGAGACTTGAAGATGTCTGTACCATGCTTAATAGGGTATGACTATATAAAAATAAAAATGTGGTGAAAAAGCTTGTAAACTAGATAAACAAACGATAAAGGGTCAGTGCCAGAGGTAAATAAACAAAACATAAAAATGACCAAGAAATAAAAACAACAGTGAAAAGTAAATGATAAATGCTTAAGGATGCTCGCTGGTCATGTTTTGGTTTTTTTGTCAGATTTTCAGAATCCTTGGGTTTTATCCATTTCTTAAACATGAAATTTTTTGCCCATGAACGCCCACTTTTTCTTTTATAATTCAATCATATATACATTAAAATGGTATTTCACAAAATTTTATGAAATCCTTTTTATTTTTTCATACGTCTTTGAGACACTGAAGTTGTCAATGCAAAGTTCTCTGAGACTTGCCATGAATCTCTGAAATAGGATAAATATTGCATGAGCACCAATATAAATTAAAGGATGATAACAAGGATGATATGGATAAGGCCATGTATTACATCACTAAATAGATAAATACATTAGTATCACATTCAGAAATATTGATAAACGGCCAGTCTCTCACAATAGTCACAGATCACATACTTCATTATCACTGAGCTAAAGTGAGGTAACCTTTGACTTAGGAAAGGGAAGATAACATGTTATCAGCCACCAATTATATTACTTGATCTGCAGGCTAATAACAGGCTGCATCAAGTAGTGAAAAGACAGCATTTTAAATGGCAGTTCCCTTATCAACAGGGTATCTTGATTAAAGATGATGACCGACAATTTTTTTTTTTAACAAACAGGGTGAGAAGTGTGTAAAATGTAATGACAGAATAAAGTTATTTTGTTTTATTCGATAGGTGAATTCTGTAGTATCAAGAAAAATATCAAGATGTCCACAGATTGAAATGGATCAGATGTCACAAATGTCGGAATACAAAAGTACATTACGGATGCCCCATTTCTTTTTCTTCCCAGGAATAGGAAGTGGTTAGGAAATCATCAAGAATTGAGATCGTGATGTGTATTTGCTTATTGAAAATGAGCAGTTTCTATATATACATTTCTGATCTGTTATGAATTCATAAGTTTGAATATTTATTGAAAAGTTATTCTGATATAAGATTGGAAAGTTTGTTTTTTAAAGAAAAAATATATAAAAATTTTAAGAATTTGTTGTGATAATCTCGAGCATTGCTGCTAAAAGCATTTTGTTAAGATTTCATATATTTGAATTATTTTATTTTAAAAAATTTCAGTATATTTTAATGATTTATAGATACATGTAAATGTTTGTTTTGGGCATATTAAGTTTAAATTTCTGAACATCATTTTAATATTAACAGAGATATTTTTAGTCAAATCTATACATACATTGTATAAAGTTGGGACTTTTTGCTACTTTATACATCATTGTAGATTAGTCTAAAACTGTATGTATGGCTAATTTATTTGTCTGTTTGAATGAACAGATGTATTGGAAAATAATACATTTACTATTTTTAGACAGATTAAAATAAGTTGCATTTAAATTAACACATTATTAATTAAATATTTATTAGTTACTTTGCTTTCTAACCAAGTCTTTTAAGCTTTATGAATATATTAAAAAAAATAAACCCATTAACAAAATAAACAAATCATGTTTGTTTATTTATGCAGTGTGATAAAACTTCACCAGTTCTTTGGCAAGGGACATCCAAAGAGATCTTTGATGGAAATAAAGAGGTACAATTATTTACATCTTCCTAAAACAAAAAATTAGTCATGGCCTCAAAAACATACCTAACCAAGTTGTACAGGGGAGATATTGCAGTTGTCTCCCTTTGGTCCTAAGAGCTAAAGGGAGACCATTTTATTTTAATTTTCCCATATAACTTTGTTAAAGAAGATACTACTGTGTTTGTTATTAGGGGAGGTAATAAATATTAAGTTGGAGGTTCAATGGTTATCCAATGTAAAATTGATCATTTGTACAGTTTAAGAGACATTATCTGATATTGAACAGAGTTAATTTACTTTTCTTAGTTTCATTCATGTACCGTACTAACTCTATTTATTGGACACTAAAATACACCTATTTTTTAGGAAAATTGGAAAATCGTTGAAAAAATAGAGTGTTTGTTTTTCCGCCCACATCGTTGTTATTTTTTGACTCCATATGATCGACCTGGTCAATATACTTTAAGAATAGGCAATCAAAATAATGGTTCTTACTTATTGTTATTTGATTTTGCTTTCATGATTTATCTTTTTGTACCTTCAAATTAAATTAATTTAATGTTGAAGACGAAAACAGTAGCAAACTTCAAACAACCCGCCATGTTGTTGACTAATATGTGAACATCTCACAAATTTATTTTTACAATTTGGATTTGGAGCATCTCACAAATGATTTTTACCACACATGTTACATTTGTAGTCTTTTTAGAACATATAACTTTTACATTTAAATGTTTTGTAAACAATGATAAGAGGATTTGTTTTGTAAAAACATTATTCATTTCATTTCAAATTTTTAAAATTTATTTCTCTGAGAAATGTGAATACACAATTCCGTTCCGAACTCTGTTCAGATTTCTTTTCCAAAGTAAACTTCCAGGTAGGAAAAATTCAATAAAATTCACTTAAAAATCGATCTTGTTTCAATCAAATTTATTAAGATAGATAGTTTAAATGGTTAAGAAATCTGAAATAAACACTCGATGAGGACTGAAAGTAATTAACTTACCTAAGAAGTTAAAATTACTGACTGTAACCACCTGAGAACAACGATCGTAACTTTGACAATTTTGAAATCATCGAAAAAATAGAGTTATCAAAAAATTTGGTTTTCCTTGAATTTTCAAAAGTGTAGAATAATTAGGCCGTCCAATAATTAGGGTTATTATGGTACATATGGGGTAAAAAATAGTACAATGGGATCACTTAATTTTGAATTATGTGGACTCATAATTCACAACATAAACAACGACAAATTACGTCACTGCTCACTAAAAAAAAGTATTATAGGTGTTGAATTATTAATATATATATATATAAAATTATAATTCTGTGAATTTAGAAATAGCCAAAAGTAGTAGAAATCCAGTTTATACACAGGTTTTGTTATAAATGTTTTTTGCTTGTCAAGTATTCGTGTTTTGTATGATGCTTAAGTTTTGATATGCTTTAAATACTTATTGAATTCTTTGAAATTTTATGAAACTTATTTTGTTAGCCAGGTACAAGTGATCATGCAAAAGTCCTGGAAAAGTACAGAATTTTAGAACAAAAAAAATATTGTAATGGTCAGTTTTGTATTTGACCATCACAGAGAATGTCACCATTTATCCCAGTCTTTAGGTTCATGTTTATGTGAAATCATTTCTGATCAGCCCTGTTAAACAAAAGTGATGTCTCAGAAAATCTTTTCCCTTTTCAGAAACAAACTGATGTCTTTAAAAATCTTCTCAGTTTCAGAAATGGAATATTTTCTAGCAAACTTGATATGTCATCGTATTTCCTTCCTTTGGTATCTTTTAAGTGTTGACTACTAAGTTATTATTTTCAATAAATTTTTTAAATAACATTCCTATTATATTGAGTAGTTTATATTTAACTTAATATACATGTAAATGTGTATAATTAGCTCACCTGACCAAAGACCATGTGAGCTTTTGTCATCACTTGGCATCCGTCGTCCGTCCGTCAACATTTCATAAAAAGATCTTCTTCTCTGAAACCACTGAGTGGATTCAAACCAAACTTGGACTGATTCATCTTTTGATTAAAGTATGTGATTTTTGTACCGGTTGTTGATTCAAAATGGCCACTTGGGCTAAAAATAGAACATAGGGGGTGTCTGTCAACAGTTCACAAAAAGATCTTCTTCTCTGAAACCAATGAGCCAATCGAAGCCAAACTTGGTTTTATGCATATATAGGGTGTCTAGATCAACATTTGTAATTTTTGTGTCCGTGGTTCATTCAAAATGGTTGCTTGGGCTAAAAATAGAACATAGGGGTATGAGCATGTTATTTGCTTAAATATGATCTATCACCAAAACAGAAAAACTGTTACCTAAAAATGATCAGAATGCAAAGTTTTAACTTTCATTCATTTGGTTCGAAATTTTCAGTTGCCGTCCTATATCAGTTATAGCCCTTAAATGACGATTTTTATCCGTTTTTGGTGAATTTTGTTTTTCTCTTCAAAACAATAATGTATAGAGAGAAACTGTAAACTATGAAATTGTCAAGCATGATAAGATCTACAAATGATGTAACATGACCGATATCATCAATCAATTCCTGCAGGAGTTATTGCCCTTAAATGACAATTTTTAGTCTATTTTGGTGTTTTTTTTTTAACTTTAATAGATAGAGAGAAACTGTAAACTATAAAATTGTTAAGCATGATAGATCTACATGTACAAACAATGAAGCATGAGCGATATTGTCTTTCAATTCCTGTAGGAGTTATTGCTCTTAAACAACGATTTTCATCTGTTTTTTGTGAATTTTGTTTTTTTTTTCTTGAAAAATACACAATATAGATAGACACAGACAACTTAAAAAAAACATGATAAGATCTACAAATGATGTAATATGACCAACATTGTCCATCAATTCCTGTAGAAGTTATTGCCCTTGAAAGACATAGTCTAACAAACTTGTTGGAAAATAACTTAAAAAATCAACCTGTCTGAAGCCACTTGGCAAATTTAAACGTAACTAAGTAGCAATGCTCCTTGTTGCTCCTCTTTCTACTATATTCCATATTCACTCCAACAACCAGAATACTGGCCATAGCAAAACATAGTAAATTGCCAATTGGTATCAAAGATTGTAATTTGTGGTCATGACATATGTACCTGTATCCTCTCTTAATGATTATAAGCTAACATACTTCTAAAAATGTAATTAACAATTATAATCATGACTAAGTGGACCCTTTAAGTTTCAAATACTTTGTGGTGGTTATTTGGTTTTGCCTGAAACCACTTGGCCAATTGGACTCAAACATGACAGAAATGGTTCATAGGTGGTCCTCTTTCAGAATTATGTCCGTTGACCTGGAATGTCAACAAAGATGGCTGCCACAGCTGAACTAAGTTTAACATATGACCCTATGGGAAAATCCATTAAATAATCTTCTTTTCTGAAACTACCGAGAGGTTGGAACCAAACTCAGCAACAATGGTCCTTTGATGGTCCTCTTTCACAATTGTGTCCGTTGACCCAAACTATCAACAAGGTGGCTACCACAGCCAAACTTTTAACCCTGTGGGAACTGGTCGCTATAGGCAATGCACTATCAGGTGAGCGATACAGGCTCCTGAGAGCCTCTGGTTGTATATACATATACCTTAATTTGATACATATAATTAAATAATTTTATCTTTAATTGTTGCTATATGAAAATATTTGTATTGTCAAATAACTGATATATATATATTAATGATCTGGCTTAACTAATTCTGGCAAAGCAATTTTTAAAATTCTTATGCTTTTGACTTATAAACAGATATGAAAAACTGATTCTATGATCTGTATAACATTAGTTAAATTTCAGTATCTATGTGCAGTTGGATAATTTTGTACCGTTTGGTTAGATAATTGTAAATTTTATGATTTTATATACATATACATGTACATATACATGTATATTGTTGGTTTATTTTAATAGATTATGATTGACTGCTTGTACTTACGTCAACATGCTGGTGTTTTTTTATTATGTTTGGTCTGACTATTTTATGCAAGTTCAGAAAATTTTAGTAATGTTTTGTCCGTCCTTGTTTACCATGTGTTCACATAATTATTTTTTCTTTTTCATATTGTCTAAACATCTGTATTCTGTTATTAATGTATATATGTTCTTTTTTCAGTATACTTATTTTAAGATGCAGTTTTCGTTGATAAACATGTAAATACTATATCATACCACATTCATGTATAACTACTGAAAATCAGAAATTATTGCCTACACTCGTTATTGCTCATCTTCAGCTATCGACAAAAATGTGATTCCTATACTTTTCGCAGCAGAATATTAAAAGTAAAAATGCAAGGCTAAATAGACAATTGTCCTGGTGGTGCTGTTCTTTTCAAATTCATTAACTCAGAGCAGATCTATTATGTCACTATTTTGAATGATTCAAATTTTGCCAATTACCCCATGTCAAATAGGGGTAGTACTTTCATCAAAAGAAATAAGAAATTTGTCTATTATTTCAATGTTCAGCCTGTCTCAATTTTTTTTAACATTCATAAAAGCAATGCATTAACTCCTGAATTTTAAGTATTCTAGATTCTCATTCACACTGCATTGTGTCACACATACTTTAGTAATCATTCCCATTTATTTCTCTCATTCATAACAATTGGTTCTGGTCAGACCTGGGGTAATTAAAAATGTAATTGTAATTTGCTGTAATTAATTACAAATTTGAAAGTAGTTCAATGTTATGTGTAATTGAGCATATTTTCAATCACATGTAATTGAAAGTAATTTATTAAATTGCCTTTTTGCCATGTAATTATGAATTACTTTTCAATTACAATTACATTTAAATATTTGATGTGAAATTTTAAACATTTTTGCCTTTTCTGATTCATCCACACATCATACTGTGTAACTTCTGGTTAAATTTTTGTAATATGCTGTCAGAGTAATTTCAAAATTTGATGAATGTGATGCCATTAGACTGATACAAAATTGGTGGAAGAATCTGTTCCAAACTAATATTGGCTATGAAAGAGATTAGAAATAAGTTCAGAGTGGATTTTGCAGCTCTATGTAATTAACCAGAATTAAACAAACAAAGGAAATGGTATTACAGCGAATCACATTCTTGGATGTTTTTGAATAATATGAGTAACAAGCATTATCAGTTTTTTTGTATGAGAGAGATAAGCAGGTGTGGAAATGGAACTCTTGGCTTTGCTTAAATTCTGTACATTCTAAATAAAAATCTGGTCAATCCTGAAAGTGGGCCTCATTAAAACCTTTTTGAAGGAAAGCCTGTGGTTATTCAAAACTGTCACATTAGTTTGGGTTGGAATTGCATTGTATGCAAAATTCTAATATGACCTTCTTCAAACCCCATCGGTCTACATCCTTGGTAAAAAATGGATACACTGGTCCCAAATTCACAGACGCCAGTAAAGTTCCTACAAACTTTAGCAACGTCATAGTATAACTTGCATTGTATAATAGCGTCTTCGTGTCTGAATACCTATGTTGCGGCGTTTAAAAATGTCATAGAAACCAGAAGTGTTTACTATTACGGAATTTCCATAATTGTCCCGGATTTTAGATAAAAATACGGATTTACCTCCGGAAATAACACGATACAGTAGATGTGCTCATTTGCAGAGCTGTAAGTATTTTAGTACTGGACAAGGCAATAAGCTAAAGAAACAAAGGATGTGAATGTATGAATTAATTTTACTTTATAGCTAGTTATTAAATATTTAAATATATTTAAATTGGTTTGTATAAGAGATTGATTGACATAATTTTATTGTATATTGTGTTTTACACAGGCATTAGATTTTTTGCAACAGAAACACTCTATTTTTCATAATGTGTTGAAATTATGATTTTTGATTAGTTTTTATGTATGAATGAATTGAATCACGATAATGAACTTTATACATGAAATGTTGAGCTTGTGAGTGTATGTTGAATTTGTAAAACAGAGGAAAAAATTTTTTTCTTATTTAATGAAAAATGTTCAGAAAGATATCTAGGAGTCTGTTTTATAAAGATAAATACAGTACATTGAATTTCAAATACCGTAGTTTTGTACGAATTGTTACGAATATTGTTAACTTTTAATCTATGCTCAAGGTTTACTATGTAACGTGGAGGTCTGCCTACATTGGAAGAGGTTGTTCAACAATGACAACAACAATAGGCCTTAAAATATAATGGAAATCCTGTTAAATTTAAGACTAGTGCTTTTTATTCATGAAAAACAAGTATATGTTTAAAAAAATGATATACAAGTTATTCCATGATAGAAGTTTATTTGTTTGTTTAGTTGGGGTTCTATTTTGCGGCGGCGAGTTTTTATTGGTGGAGAAAGCTGGATAGAACCTTTGACCCTCGGAAAAAACTCACAACCTCAGTGTTGACAGGCTAGTGATCATTAGTAGGCATGACGAACTACCTAGACTACTCGGCCACCGAGACCCCCCACCCCCATGATAGACGTAAAGTAAATATTACAGATAATATCAAATTACTACAAAAAAATTGAGCATAATGTATTGTGTTCACCACTATGTGTTCAAGATTATACTATCATTATCATAATCATACTTTTTGCATTTGGTTTTGGATAAGATCTGTACTTTAACTTCAATCATATTCATATGTAGTAGTAGGTACTCTTTCTTAGGGGTCCAGTGCCTAACTTTCAGCCATGTGACCAACAATCCATGACTGCAAACAGGACACTAGAGCCCTAATTTGTTAAGATAAATTATTATCCAGAGGAGGGATTGTATTACAATGTATATGAAATCAGTTTTTTTTTTTTTTTTTTTTGGTATCGTTTATTATTGTCTCTCCTGCGATGAATGTCGTGAAAGGTGAGATATAGGTATTACTTTCCGGCAGTGGCGGCGTAAACTTTTTTTAAAACCTTAACTTTGCACACATAATAGGATAGAGAATGGAAACAGGGAATGTGTCAAGGAGACACTGAAGATCTTTGGTCCACAGAATTATAATATAATATAAACTTTACAGTTGTATACTTGTGTTGGGGTTGACCTTTTGTTTTCATGGTTCATTGACTTCATAAAAATTTGTAAAATTTGAGTCACCTTTTCGAGATTAATAGAATAGAGAATGGAAACTTGGAATGTGTCAAAGAGACAACAACCCAACCAAAGAGCAGAAAACACCTCAAGGCTAACAATGGGTCTTCAACGCAGCAAAGTTCATTTGTCAGTAACTGTAATAGCTAGGCCCACCATATTTAGTGTATAGATAGTTCTAAGGGGGATAACATGTAGTCTGACACCTATCACCAGACCTTGACCTCAATTTCACGCTTGAGTGACTAGTATCACATTTTTTTAGATTAAGTTCATTTCTCTCCGACTAATAACTAGATCTACCTTATTTGGTCTATAGATAGTTCTTGATGGGTGCATGCCAGTCTGACACCTGTCACCAGACCATGCATGAGTACTTGTGTCACATTTTCACGATTAAGTCCATTTCTTGGCAGTTGTAATACCTAGACCAAATTTATTAAGTCTATAGATAGCTCTTGGAGATTACATGCCAGTCTGACACCTGTCATCAGAACTTGACCTCAATTTCTTGCTTGATTGACTTTATTCACATTTTTGTGATAAAGTCAATTTCTCAGCAACCGTTATACCTAGACCCACCATATTTGATCTATAGATAGTTCTTGTTGGGCTGATACCCGTCATTCAACCTAGACATCAATTTCATGCTTGAATATCTTGTGTCACATTTTCATGATTAAGTTCATTTCTCTGTAGGTGTAATACCTATACACTAATATGATATGTAGATAGTTCTTGGCAAGCCAGTTTGAGACCTTTCACCTGACCTTAACCTCAATTTCATACTTTAGTGACTTGTAACATTTTCACAATTAAGTCCAATTCTCAGCAAATGAAATGCATACATGCACTGTTTTTGGTATTTAAATACTTCTTGGTTGGTACATACCAGTTTGAGACCTGTTAGCTGACCTTGAACACAATTTTAGGCTTGAGTGACTTGCATCAGATTTTTCAGATAAATGTCACATGACCATAACTATTTCTTTTAATGCATTCTTTTTTAATTATAATGTTGGGCATCGGAAAAACTTTATTCTGTGTGTAAGTACTCACGTGAGACATTTAGTGTGTCCACTCTTGTTTTAGTTAATTGTCTATTACATGATTACATTAATTTAGATATATACATGTAATTGATTTTACCTGGTATATTACTGTAAATTCAGAAAGAAATGCATGTATACATTATTGCAAATATTTGGTAACTGTTAATAATGATAATGTAGAAACATCAACAAAAGATAAAGCATTAATTTATGTAGAAAAATGTATGAAACTATCAAAAAGAAATTTAATTTAAATTTACTATTTGAAAAAAAAAAAAATTATGAAAATAGGGAGTATCTCCCTGGTACATATCTATCTCCCTAGATGGTTTTGGCTTTACCCTTTTAGTCATTTTGGCACTTTTGAACCTGCTTTTGAACCTGTTGAATTACTGGTTTGGTTTTCAATATTTTAGGCCTTTAACACAACGAAAGGCATCAAAATTGGTATCAAAGAATTTATTGAAATTTTTTTGTTCCAAAAAGAAATAAATTTCTATGGCTCAGGTATATGTTACTCATCGTAAAGAATAATACTAAGAAAAATTAAAATGTCATTTCTATTTATGACAAGCTTATTTTGTTGTATATCCATTAATTTCTGAATCTACAGCAATTGAGTGATAGTTAAAAAAAAACATTTAATGTTATAATGCCATAAAAATGAACAGTGAGAATGTATTCATCTGGAAATTTTAAATTGTATTGACACTTTTTGTTTAAAGAACCAAGATTCAGCTTGGTATGGCAGTATTGACATTGAAAAAAAACATACTTGATACTTTGGATAGTTTTATTTTTGTGGATAATTATTTTTTCTGTTAGTTGGGGGGGGGGGGGGGGGGGGGGGGGGGGGTGGATTTTTTGTTTGGAGGAGACCATATTATGTGGATTTGTAATTTTATCCACTGAATGAATTCAATTGTTAATTTGGTAATGTACATGTTGGGCAGGTGTCTTGAAGGCAGGCAGCTCCCAACAGTGATGGAGGAAAATCTGGTTTGGTGTCTGTATGATAGCTCACTTCTTCTGCTGATATAGAATTATAAAATAAGCATTTATCATATACCCAAATTTTTGGTTTCAATTGGTATCCAACAAAATATTGTGAATACACAGTATATAAAATTTTTGTAACTTTAATATTGACTTTCAAAGTAATGAAAATGTTCAGATCATATGAAGAAAGAGCTATTCAGACATTGATTTAACTATCATTTTTCTTTTTTTTAAACTTAAGGATGCTCGCTGGTTATGTTTTGGTCTTTTTGTCAGATTTTCGGAATCCTCAGGTTTTATCCATTTCTTAAACGTGAAATTTTTTGCCCATGAACCCCCATTTTTTCTTTTCTAATATAATCATATATACCTTAAAATGGTATTTGACAAATTTTTATGAAATCCTTTTTATTTTTTCATACATTTTTGAGAGACTGAAGTTGTCAATGCAAAGACAATGAAAAATCCAGAGAAAACCCATTTCCTGCAAATTTTCAAGGCCTTATGGCTCTAAAATGAGCACATATTTCAAATACTATTTATTTCCTATTAGACCAGCGATCATCCTTAATTTTTAATGTGATAAAAAATATAGTTGTTTCAGAGATAAGGATTTATTTATTTTTGTGAACAAATTTGCAGAGATATTTACCACTGCTGTGAAATAAATTACATGTGTATGTAAGAGATAATTTATTCCGGCTGTGATATTCATATATCTGTGAAATATTTTCCGACCGTCAAATGATGATCTTGTGTAAAATATGAATCAGATAATATTTTATAGCAATCTTAATTTTTATATAATGAAATATTTTCCAACTTTATTCCGTCAGAAGTGTATTAATATACGAGTTCGGAAATAATTTCACACCGGAAAAAATAAACCGTTACATGTAGCTATCAGAGTTTTGAGATTTTAAATATAAATAAATCATTTTTTATATAAAATGACTTATTTTTCATTTTTCAGTTTAAATTTTAAATGGTATTATGGTTTATAAGGGACGAATGCACCTCCACATCAAGTACAGTCTATTTTTGTCATGCTTTATTAAAAAAACGAAGAAACTGCCAGTTGAGTCCTGGGGTATTCAGGTGATAATAGATATAAATTCTATTTCTCTTTGACAGGAAAAATATATTAAGCAATGATTTGAAACCAGGATTTACATAAATATGCCCTTCCCAGGTTGAAACTCATTTTGCAGTTTGTTTACAGTGTCTATGAAAATAAGCTATATACATGTATATGGTGCTTCCGAAGTTTGTGGAAAATTACAAAGTCCTTTTGCCGTTAAGCTTTATGGAACATCCTGGGTATTTATAATAATCACATATTCCATAATGGTCCAGATACCTAACTTGCCTCGAGTGTGGAAGGCCTCAGGTTCCATCGTTGGCCAGGTCAAACCAAAGACATTAAAACTGGTATTCGCTGCTTCTCCACCAAGGATGTGGCATCTAGGACTGAAAGGAAAGGACTGGTCAGCTCAGAGTCTGTATAATGTGTGTGAGTGGGGTGATATGTCTTCCTGTCTCAGCTTGTCGGTCTAGTTCAAAGCAGGGTTCATATATCATATCAACATGTTCTCGTCATGATATGCACTTAATTGTTGCCACTGGACGTTAAACAATAATCCATCGGTCATCCATAATCTGCAAACCAAAACAAATTATTCAAACTTAAGACTCTCCTAGTAGATTTCTCATTGTTCATTAGGCAAATGATTTGTGTGTGTTGATGAAAATGTACAGATATGGAGTAGGCATCAAAGATACTGTGTGCAACTTTATATCCCATGCTAGCGAAGCAGGGGATATATAGTAATGGGGTGTTTCTGTCCATCCATTCTTCTGTTCGTCTATCCATTCACACCTATTTACTGAAACTACTCTTACACCAGTGAATGGATTTCATTGAAACTTGCAAAGAATCTTCAGTACAAAGTTGAATTGTGGATCACCCATTTTATTTTTGATGAGAATGTTTTTTGGGGTTTCCAACAGACAAACATGGACTTTGCCATTTCTTCATAATACAACTCTTCCTAAACCAGTGAATGGATTTCTGTGAAAGTTTCAGAGAATATTCAGTGTACATTGCCGTTGTGCACTACCTATGTTTTTTTTATCAGAATTATTTTTTGCGTTTTCCAGACAAATAAACATATACTTTGCCATTTCTTCAATTAATGTAATGGGGGTAGGCATGCCCCGTTTTCGACTCCTCCTTAACCAGTGAATGGATTTCAGTGAGACTTTCAGTGTACCGGTACATTGCCATTGTGCACTATCTATATTAATTTTTATCAGAATGATTTTTTGGTTTTTCCACAGACAAACAAGGACTTTGCCATGTCTTCATGTAATGTAATGGGGTAGGCATGCCCAGTCCTCAACTCCTCGTAAACCAGTGAATAAATTTCAGTGAAACTTTCAGGGAATCTTCAGCATACATTGTACATTGCCATTGTGCACTGGCTATTTTATTTTTGATCAGAATGATTTTTTGGGTTTTTCCACGGACAAACATGGCTTTACCATTTCTTCATTATAATGTAAAGGGGGTAGGCATGCCCCATCTACAACTCTTCCTAAAACTGCCAATGGATTT
Source organism: Mytilisepta virgata (assembly GCA_028015205.1). Taxonomy (NCBI): domain Eukaryota; kingdom Metazoa; phylum Mollusca; class Bivalvia; order Mytilida; family Mytilidae; genus Mytilisepta; species Mytilisepta virgata. The sequence continues at coordinate 25,634,260 of CM051511.1, forward strand.
CTGTGCAACTTTCAGGGAATCTTTTGGGGTTCACATAGACAGACATGGACTTATACATTTCTTTATATTATTATACCCATAGCGAGGGATATACATTTGTGAGCTTTGTGTTCAGTAGTTGTAGTTTCAAACTGAAAGTGTTTTTTTTTTTCAGGAATATATCAAACGTTTCTTTAAGGATGCTCACTGGTCATGTTTTGGTCTTTTTGTCAGATTTTTGGAATCCTCAGTTTTATCCATTTCTTAAACATGAAATTTTTTGCCCATGAACCCCCACTTTTTCTTTTATAATTCAATCATATATACCTTAAAATGGTATCTGACAAAATTTTTTGAAATCCTTTTTATTTTTTCATACATTCTGAGAGACTGAAGTTGTCAATGCAAAGACAATGAAAAATACAGAGAAAACCCATTTCATGCAAATTTTCAAGGCCATATAGCTCTAAAATGAGCACATGAACCTATATTTTTTTCTTGCTTATTTGTTTACTATTCATATGTTCTCTCAAACTAAAACACCTATTTCAAATCCTTTTTATTTCCTATTAGACCAGTGATCATCCTTAAAATGGATGTTAGAAGTATTATACTACCTTTGTTTCCAACAGTTGTAATGAATTATTGTCATTTCCAGTGCTGAAATGTCCCAAACATTTCAGAATAGCTGATTTTCCAATTTTTGAGCCCATTGGTTTTTGCATCATGTATGATCTCACCATAAACAAACGTGACATTGCAGAATATGTGGGGGCCTCGGTGGCCGAGTGGTCTAGGTAGTTCGTCATGACTACTAATGATCACTAGCCTGTCAGCGCTGAGGTTGTGAGTTCGAATCTCACCTGTGGCGGGGTGTGTTCGACTCCGATCTTAATTGACAAGGATTGCCAATTTTCCTACCGAAGGTCGGTGGTTCTCTCCGGGTACTCTGGCTTCCTCCACCAATAAAAACTGGCCGCCGCGAAATGGCCAAATGTGCTGAAAACGGCGTAAAACCCCAACTAAACCAAACCAGAATATGTGCAAGTTTCTGTAAGTTTAATCTATGTTGGTTTTCAAGACATACCGAATTGTTATTTTAAAAGTACAGATTAGAAATAAAGTGCAGAGTTAACGTTTTTTCCAAGAAATCAGTTGAGGAAGTACGCAAGACAGGAAGATTAATGTAGGAAAAGCTTATTGCATTGAGAGGTGACAGAAGGACTTCAAGTCCTCTTATGTAAATACTGGTAAAAGCCCATTATGTATTTTATACCAGTATCACATATCAGGAATCAGTGGTCGAGTGTTCTAAGTAAATTATCATAACTACTGATGATTACTTAACATGTCAACATGGTGGTTATGTTTAAATCCAACTTGTGAAAACGTGTTAACATCCATCCTATTTAACAAGGATTGCCAGTTTTCCTGTGGAAGATTAGAAATTCTGTCTGGCTTCCTCCAATAAAAACTGGCTGCCATGATGTAAACCTGAATTTAAACTGGCGTAAAACCCCATTATGTATTTGATATGAAATTAAAAATAATCCATTAAATTAATAATTTCATGTTTTATTATGTATATATAAAATATAACTAATTTTCATATAAATACTGATTAATATAATTGCATGTATACATTGTAAAATGAATATATAGTATCCATGAACAGTTTATTGTAAATTGATGTAAAATTTAATTACAAAATTCTATATAAAATTGTATCACAACTAATTTTTTTACTAAAAACCAAATAAGAAATGTAACACTTTTTATTGCCATCTTGAAATAATATGTTGGGTTCTGACAGCCTTATGTCACATCTATTAAAAAACAAATTCCCTTCTCAATTATGGAGCAACCATTTGATTTTTATGGGGGGCTAGGATCAAATTTGAAATAAAAAGGCAGGACCAGGATTTTGGCAAAATAAAAAGACAGGATCACTTTAGGTGTGAAAAAAAATGCAGGAACTGTGCCAATTAAAACATTTTTTTGGTTTAAATGAAAATAAAAATTTAGGCCACAATAGGGGCGGAAAAAGAAATCGTGGACCAAAATTTAGACCATAAAAAATATGCAGGATCAAACATCGGGCAAGCCCTCGGGAAAACAACCTCTCTCAGGTTGCCAAATCTGAATGTCTACCTCAAATGAGGGCCATAATTGTATATTGGTCTTTTGTGAAGATGAGCTAAAAAGATGTTAAAATCAATAAAATTACAAAAGTTACTGTTACATTCCTATTGGCTGTAGTATATATGTCAAGGTTGAGAGGTATATTTGTACACTGTATGAGTTTATTACAATTAGTCTGCACTACACTAATTTACATGTATTCAACAAAATGTAAGCAATATATGTGACTATTTAGATAAGAAATTATTACAAAAATAAAAATTTCAGCTTGCAATTAAAAATAATTACTGTCTGTAAACGTCAGTCCACAGAATGGATTTTTCAAAATTTGAGTATACTGTAATCAATGTGAATTGTCTAACCACTTGGGTGATAGATTAAATTAGTTGAGTTATCACTAAAACAACTGAAGTAACTTGCTTATGTTCAATTGTGTTTTCAAGAGAATCATAAACACTTTGGGGCCTCGATGGCCGAGTGGTCTAGGTAGTTCGTCATGACTACTATTGATCACTAGCCTGTCAACACTGAGGTTGTGAGTTCGAATCTCACCTCTGGCGGGGTGTGTTCGACTCCGATCTAAATTGACAAGGATTGCAAATTTTCCTACCGAAGATCGGTGGTTCTCTCCAGGTACTCTGGCTTCCTCCACCAATAAAAACAGGCCGCCGAGAAATAGCTGAAAACGGTGTAAAATCCCAACTAAAACAAACAAAAAAAAAACATTAACACTTTAAATTTTAAATTTAAAAGGGAGATGACTTTTCTTTTGAGATTTTGTTAAATTAAGTATTACATCTATGTGTTGCATGAGATATGCACAAATTTCATAAAAAATATTTAAAACAATGGTTTTTACAAATTTTAGGAGTCAATTCAAATTTTCAAGTGCATTATTTCGATAATTTTAGATTCCCCATTCAGAATCATTTTTGAGGTTTAAAAATATAAGATTTATTCAACAATTGTAAATTTTTTATGTTTTTCTCAACAACAAAACAATGTTAATTAACCCAAAAATCTTCAAAATTTCAAAAATCTATTCCATGAACTCAGAGGTTTCCAGACAGTTGTATATAAACATATAAAACAAAAGGCATGATCATTTGGACTGATATTTGGCCCTTTGAATTCCAAAATCAAAGAGTAATGACAAAATTACTCTCAGCTATCATTAAATACTCTTAAAATCTTGCAGTTTAAGGAACATGTTTTGTTTTCAACAAGAAATTTCTGTAATAGCTTCAATATCCTGTGAAAGATGGCTAATTATGGAGATATCAATGAACCTGAGACTCCCAGGAGCATATATTGCTCACCTGATAGTGCATTGCCCATTACATACAGCGACCAGTTCCCACAGGGTTCAAAGTTCGGCTGTTGTGGCCATCTTGGTTGATAGTTTGGGTCAATGGAAACAATTCTGAATGAGGACCATCTAAGGACCATTGCTGCTAAGTTTGGTTCCAACCTCTCAGTAACTTCAAACAAGAAGATTTTTTAATGAATTTTCTATAGGGTCCAATGTTAAACTATGTTCGGCTGTGGCGGCCAGCTAAGTTGACGGTCCAGGTCATCCGATACAATTCTGAAATTTTAAACTAAATTCATCTGTGGTAGCCATCTTGGTTGACTATCCATTCATCGGACGCAATTCTGAAAGAGGACCATCTAAGGACCATTGCTGCTAAGTCTTGTTCTAATTGGCTCGGTTGTTTTAGACAAGAAGATTATTTAATGAATTTTCCATAGGCTCCTATGTTAAACTATGTTAAGCTGTGGTGGCCATCTTTGTTGACATTCTGAGTCAATGGATATAATTCTGAAAGAGGACCACCTATGAACCATTTCTGTCAAGTTTGGTTCCAATTGGCCAAGTGGTATCAGACAAGAAGCTTTTTTAAATGAATTTTCCCACAGGGTCCCATGTAAAACTAAGTTCGGCTGTGGCACCATCTTGGTTGACATTCTAGGTCATTGGACATATTTCTGACTAAGCACCATCTACAGACCATAGCTGTCAAGTCCGGTTCCTATTGGCTCAGTAGTTTCAGACAAGATGATTTTTTAATGAATTCCCATAGAGTCCAATGTTAAACTATGTCTGTTTATGTGTTATAGAATTTTTTAAAAACAAAAAAATAGGCACCCCTGACAATTTTTGCTATTTTTGTTTTTCTTTTTGTACATAGAATATATATGCATGACAGAGTCTATTGGAAAGAACTGACCAATCACACACACCTTGCATCCTACCCTTTGAAATGAACTGGTAATGTAATTTTTTTGTTTTTTTTTTTTACTAATTTCTCTTTCTTATTTTATTTATAAAACTGTATCACCAATTCTTATATCTGATTTCTTTTTTTTTAAATATGGATAATATATTCTTTTCCACAATCATATAGCTTGTATATTAATATGTAATATCTTTTATTGTATATATATGTGACATGTTATATATGTTTGGTACTCTGTTAGTCTATAAATGTGTATAATTATATATAATGGAAAAGTAAAAAATTAAATAAATATAAAAAAAAACTATGTTCCGCTGTGCAGCCATCTTGGTTGATCGTCTGGTTCATCGGATACAATTCTGAAAGAGGACCATCTAAGGATCATTGCTGCTAAATTTGGTTGCAATTGGCTCAGTAGTTTCAAAGAAGAAGACTTTTTAATGAATTTTCCCATAGGGTCCAATGATAAACTAAATTCATCTGTGGCGGCCATCTTGGTTGATCATCCGGTTCATCGGACACAATTCTGAAAGAGGACCATCTAAGGACCATTTCTGCTAAGCTTGGTTGCAATTGGCTCAGTAGTTTCAGACAAGAAGTTTTTTGAATGAATTTCCCATAGGGTCCTATGTTAAACTAAGTTCGGCTGTGGCAGCCATCTTTGTTGATAGTCCAGTTCATCGGACACAATTCTGAATGATGACCATCAAAGGACCATTGCTGCTAAGTTTGGTTGCGAGTGGCTCAGTAGTTTCTGACAAGAAGATTTTTAAATGAATTTCCCATAGGGTCTTGTGTTAAACAAAGTTCAGCTGTGGCGGCCATCTTGGTTGATCATCTGGTTCAGTGGACACAATTATGAAAGAGGACCATCTAAGGACCATTGCTGCTAAGTTTGGTTGCCAAGTGATGGCAATAGCTCATATGCCCTTTGGGTCAGGTGAGCTAAAAACACCGTCCAAATTTCGCTCATTTTTGGACCTTTGAACTAAAATTTTTGTATGAGCAACTGCTTTGCCCAAAAAGATATTTCCTTCTGTAAGACTAACATTAGTTGCTCATAGTTGTTTGACCACAATCTACTGTGAAAACACTTAATTTTCTTAAAATCCTTGATTTAGCAGACGTTCATGGCATTGCTGTTGCAACATGATAATCATGCATCATAATTGTGCTAACAGTGACCAGTAAGTCACAATTGTGCTTACAGTGACCAGTAAGTCACAATTGTGCTAACAGTGACAGGTAAGACACAATTGTACTAACAGTGACAAGTCACAATTGTGCTAACAGTGACAGGTAAGACACAATTGTGCTAACAGTGACAGGTAAGTCACAATTGTGCTAACAGTGACAGATAAGTCACAATTGTGCTAACAGTGACCAGTAAGACACAACTGTGATAACAGTGACAGGTAAGTCACAATTGTGATAACATGACAGGTAAGTCACAGTTGTGATAACGGTGACAGGTAAGACACAATTGTGCTAACAGTGACAGGTAAGACACAATTGTGCTAGCAGTGACAGGTAAGACACAATTTTGCTAACAGTGCCAGGTAAGACATAATTGTGCTAACAGTGACCGGTAAGTCACAATTTTGCTAACAGTGACAGGTAACTGTGTAATAGTGCATGTAGAAAATAACAGGCCATACTTAAGTGGGATAATCATGTTAGGGTTCATAATTTTGTTGTTATTGATGACTGTGTTGGAATTCCATTCTTTTCTGCATCAAAACCTAGATTTTCAATGCCCCCACCATCATCAACAATAAGCTGCGCATTATCACTGACTGTAGAAATCTGAGTTTCCAAAGTGACGTCTGCAGACGGCCGACTATCCAAAGAGGTCATGTCAACAGATATTTGACTCTGGACAAATGCAACATTATCAGATGACAACTGACTATCCAGTAACGAAATTTTTCCAAATGATGACTGACTCTCACTAGGTAGCAAATTAACAGTCGATGATTCTTCACCAAACTTGTCCAGATCTTTAATCGTAACCGATCCAGTTTCACTTCCTGAGTCTGCCAAACTATCAAGACTTGTTCTGTCATAATCAACACTTTGTGCACTGTCCATACGCTGAAACAGGTCAGCAAGACCACCGGAGAATGAAACTGGTGGCCAATGAGATGATTCTGTTATTTCTTCTTCCAAGGCTTTGTATTTATACTGGCTGTTAAACAAACATTTTTTAAGCTTATCCTGAAGTTCAATACTTACAAAATGACTGGCACATACATACTCCTTGAAATAAAAAGGTGATTTAGTAATTAATGAAATTATATATCAGTTTTTATTATTTATCTTTCAACATTGCAAAAATCTTATTGTTAAGTTTCAAATTCTTTTGTTTTTGCTTTGCTTTTTTATTAAAATACGTGTAAACATGAACTCATTGCAAAAAACTTGTTTTTTTTCTCAAAAATACAATTTATGGCATTAAATGCAGAACGTTGAGACAAAAGTCCAGAACAGGATTCTGAAAATACAGAAAATTCTTTCTGTAACTGCAGAATCCATATCAATGTCATAGAATAGAGAATGGAAACTTGGAATGTGTCAAAGAGATAGCAACCCAAACAAAGAGGAGAAAACAGCTCAAGGCTACCAATGGGTCTTCAATGCAGCGAGAAAATCCCGCACCCGGAGTCATGCTATAACATGACTGCTTTCAAGTAATTCTTTCTACTTTTTTCACAGGCAACTGATAGTTGCTAAAAATTTGTGTTACACTAGCAACCTAACTCTCAAGCTGATTATGAAACAAAGAGCTTTTTCCACAGAAAATAATATTTCTATTTATGCAGACACCAAGAACTGATTTAAAAACTATGGCATATGGTAGCATTTGGCCTCTTTTCAAATTTGTTACTGTAAAATTAACCTTAAGTTTGTATCTTTGGACTAAATTGGGAATGAGCAGCATAAAATGAAAATCCAGACAAATTACAGGCTAGTATATTGCTGCCAATATTTTCTATTCATAGAATAATTCCTTTTTCTATGTGGAAGAAAAATCAATGTATTTAATCAAATGTGAAAATAAATTAATGGTATTCAGCAGTTAATTCTAACACTTTGGACTGGCCAGCATGTCAAATCATGTATTGTCAGACCTGTGTATAAAGGGCAACCAACAGACCACAGAGAAGTGCCCTTTATATAGAGGTTAATTTTACAAGTTTTGTACATGACATGGACTTTTTCATAGTGCCCTTTATGGACAGTGATTTGCTATACAGAGGTGCAATTTAAAGCAGGTTTGACTGTAGTTTTCTTGGTTACAAAACAGTAATTCTTTATCAACAAAAAACTACCTCAACAAGAAAAGAGACCAGGAAATTAGCTGCCACGATACCTATGTAGAGTGCTTTATATTCCATGGATGGAATATCTGCCAACTGAAAAACAAAATTAATCACATATTAAAGTAATGTTATAACAAACTTGCCCTTTTTTCAGGGTGTCCCAAAACGTTTTACATGCAACAAGACTTTTGTCTAAGATTTCTTCTCTTTGGCGAGTGACCTGTCATATCAGACGACCCTCCTTTTGAGAAAACTGAAATTTGGTACCGAAAATTTGTCTTATTGGCGAATATTATTGGTAATTCAGGTATGAATTTTACTATCTTTTGTACCATAAACCATAAATTCGTCTTTTGTCTTACCTGTGGCAAAAGCTCGCTGAAGGAAAAACATGGGTTTTTTTTTCTCCACCGGCAGTGTTAAAAATTTATATTTCAGAAGGTACAAGAACCAAATTTAGTATATAGAAGCTTATTGTCCAAACTTTTGTTTTGGCATGTATGTCTCTGATCTCATTTTCATGGTTTAGTGACTTTGTTAATTTTGTTCCAGTTTTCATGAGGAGGTGAGTTTTTCAGAAACCAAAATATCAAGGCCTATTATAATTGGTCTTAAGATGGTTCATTGATATCTATATCACCTGACCTCAACCTTAATTTCATGCTTCACTGACTTATATCAAGTTTGTGATTAGCCTACTTTCTCAGTAATGGTATATGGTAGGTAAAGAATATTTTGCGTAAGGAGTCAGTGCTCGGTGTATGGCAGTCTGACATATGTCATCTGACCTTGATCTCATTTCAACTTAATAGGAGAAAGACATTTTTGTGTGGTTTATCTTGGTTTCAGTTGATTGTTTTCTATTCCATTCTAGATAAAATGTTATTTACTGGGAAAGAATGAGAACAAAAATATTATATAAAATAATCTACCACACAAATGTGTATGCAATTCCAGCTCCCAATTTTCTGTAAAAATGTAACTAGTTATTATATTGAGTCTCACTAACCTCCATAAATTCTCTGAAGAATTCCACTGGTTTTAGATGAAGCCACAAAGTACATGCTAAACAAAAGGCAAGGTTTCCAAGAAAAAAATCTGCCAAAAAAATACAATGTCTTAAACAGAAGATATTGATCAAATGTAAGAATTTCTGATAGCATATTATTGGGTTTATCACAACTTTCAGTGCATTTGGCCAAATTGGCCAGTTTTTATTTGTGTAGGAAGTCAGAATATCCAGAGAGTAACATCCACCTATGCCATCCTGGTCAAGCTGGGTTTGAAGTTTTGACCTCTGTGTTTACAGGCTAAATTGATCAATAGTAGTTATGATAAACTAACTAGACCATTAGACCACCACAGCTCCTAAAAGTATCCTAACCAAATTTCTTTATTTTTCTTGTAATAACACAAACCTTCTTAAATTCATGGTTCACTCTCATTTTGCATTAATGTTAACTAAAAAAATTTTAAAGTTACTTGAAGTTTGAAATGTATACATTTTCTTGCGTATTACCATACGTTCAAGAATTTTAATATCAATTCTTCTTCAAAATTTACGTTATGGCAGCATTACAAATTTTTAAAATTTATCCCTATTTTTGCTAAAAGGATGGATGGCTTATTGTTTTAAGTCCATTAGCAGTTATTACATGCATATCAGGACAAGAATATGTTGATGTGATAAACGAACACTCTGGGCCTGATTTTTAACAAACTGCAAGCTCATAAGGTTACAGTCTGCAGGAAGACATGTCACCACATCCTTACACATTATTCTAACTAGTTGACCAATCTTTGTTCTTACCCCAAATGCCCAGTGCTTGTTAGAGAAGCAGCAAATACCAATTTGAAAATCTTTTGGACTTTGGGATCTAACCTGCAACCTTCCACACTCAAAGCGAGTACGCTACTATAAGACCAAAGAGGCAGTTTTGTTATCAGGTGAAACATGGATTCGGAATTAATGTACAAGAGAAACTAACCCATTTAACACTAAAATAAAATAAAAAAAGTAAAACTAACACCATACCACAAGACCAAAACACCTCTTAGCTCTAGCACACTTTCATATACGAAAAGTTCTTTTGTACTGCAACTACACTTTATGCTGATCAATAATGTTTTGATATTGGGTCAGTTGCCTTATTAAGGATGCTCACTGGTCATGTTTTGGTCTTTTTGTCAGATTTTCAATATCCACAGGTTTTATCCATTTCTTCAACATGATTTTTTTTCCCCATGAACCCCTACTTTTTCTTTTAAAATTCAATCATATATACCGTAAAATGGTAATTGACAAAATCTTATGAAATCCTTTTTATTTTTTCATACATTTTTGAGAGACTGAAGTTGCCAATGCAAAGACGAGGAAAAATCCAGAGAAAACCCATTTCCTGCAATTCTTCAAGGCCTTATAGCTCTAAAATTAGCACATGAACCTATATTTTTTTCTTGCTTATTTGTTTACTACTCATATGTTCTCTCAAACTAAAACACCTATTTCAAATCCTATTTATTATCTATTAGACCAGCGATCATCCTTAAGTGTCCTGGTACTCTTGTCCTCACATTCCACAATAGTTTGTATTGTGTTTTCATTGTTCATAGTGTTTGTGACATCATGTTTCCCTAGATTACTTAAATAAGCCATATATGTCCCATTTTCATGCCTTATCCTTAAAACAGATAACAATTTAGTATTGCATGATAAACACGATATATGATTGTCAGAAAATATAAAGTTTATATTATTTTTTTTAAATCCTAGTTATAACAGTCATATTGAAAAAGGTCAATATTCTTGGACAAAATTTTGAGGAAACTATCATAGGACCATTACACTTCCTAATTGGTTTTAGAGAAAAAAAGTTTTAAAGGAAGGTTAATAATTAACTTACAGTTAGAAAATATAGTCTTTCTGTATGGTTTCCCTTTAGAAAACACAACTGCTAAAATCATATATTGATATGCTGAAATTAGGAACACTGATGCATTCTCGTAACTCTCGTATTCATCCTCTTCATTGTCAACAAATGGTGTAAACCTGTGAAACAGTCAGACGCATATTTCTAATGAAATATAAACTAATTCAGAATACTTTTTATTAAAACTAGAGGCTCAAGAGGGCTGAGGCTGTATCGCTCACCTGGCATGAAAGCCATTTTTATTGATGTACCTCAAAGAGAGAAGTCACTTCTCCCTATCATATGAAGTGTGCTAATAAGCCTTGTAGGAACCAAATTTTTCTTCATCAAGGTCCTTCCACTTACAGGTCAGCATATTCTAAAATTTGGCGGTTCTCCAGAAGATTTTTGCATGTATTTCCCATAGGATCTCATGTTGAATTAAGGATCGGCACCAGCTTAACAACACTTGGTGAGCATCTTAGCAGGAACATTCAGACCATGTTTGGTTTCAAAAAATTCTGCGGTTCTGTAGATTTTTGCTATATGTCATAGACACTTTCTGTCAAGTTTGCCTCCATTTGGCCAAGCAGTTTAACAGAATTTTTTTTTTTAAATCAACCAACCAGAAACAAGAATTGCCCATGGCGGCCATGTTTGTCGCCTGATCTGGACAAAATGAGGAAAATTTGATCAGAACATAATGAGGAAAATTTATAAAGGACCTCCAATATATGCTTCCTGTCAGGTTTCGTTTCATTTGGGCAAGCGATTTCAGAGGAGAAGATTCTTTTATATAAGCCAATCAGAAACAAGAACTGCTTATGGTGGCCATATTTATATTCTGATCAGAACATATTTTTATATCAACAAATCAGAAACAAGAACTGCCCATGGTGGCCATATTTGTAATCCGATCGGGTCGAAATGAGGAAACTTTATATATGCTTCCTGTCAAGTTTTGTTCCATTTGGCCAAGCAGTTTCAGAGGAAAAGATTTTTGAAAACTCAGCCAATCAGAAACAACAATTGCCCATGGCGGCCATGTTTGTTGGCCAGATGAGCTTAAAAGTAATACATGCTAATATAATTATAGTCTCTATCTGTTGTATGAGGTTATGATATTTCTACATTTACTGTGATAGTTAATTTTTATTTTTCAACATCTGAGAGTATATAAAGTATGTGGCCAAGTGAGTGATCACATCAGCATTCATCAATTCTTTCCTTTTGTCCATAAATACATGTACATACCAAGATTGCTCCTGAATATGTAGGTATACAAACACCTGTACTGCAGCCTGTATCCCTGTTTGTAATATTAATGCAAGGACTGGTCCTATACTAAATAGATTAATCAATGGTGGTTCTGGATGGAGTTTTTCATAGGCTTCTGTTATACCAACTGTGAAAAAAAAACAACAATGCATCAGTAATGAATGAATGAAGGCTGGATGGATTATTATTTAATGTCCAGTGGCAATTATTACAGGCATATCGAAATAAGAACATGTTGATATGAATTTGAACCCCGCTTTGTACTAGACAGACACACTGAGTCAGATTTTTAATGTCAAGCTCACAAGGTAACAATCTGCAGGAAGACATGTTCCCCCACCTGATAAATCATTCTGAATCCAAGCCATTCTTGACACAAAATCTCTACATATAAAAGACAAAATTACAAGCAAAAGAGCAACAATTATATTGATGGTATTCATCTTAAAGTCATAGAACACAGAGAAAATCTAGCACAGCCTTCCATGTTTAAGATGGCCCTAATATAACCAATTTCAGTACTATTAAGCAGGTACTGATAGCAACTTTGAGATGAATAGCAGTGATAAGAGCTAATCACCTTATTTCAGTTACTGTGGATTCATTAGTATTCGTTGTATACCAATTTTCATGGTTTTTGTGGGTCCCAGTAAACCACGAATTTAAATATCCAAGGAAAAATAATATTTTTCCTTTAGCTTAAATGCACTGAAGTTTGAAACCACGGAGTTTTCATGTACCAATGAACAATTGCGTTTTACAGCATGTACTTGGATACTGACATATGATGAGTCAGCTATATCCTATCCACAGAAGATATAGTGTTTCATGTAATTTTATCTTTGGTAACATATAAATGCTCAAAATTTTTTCTGTAAATTGTCGCAGAATTCACTTCCATTTTTTTAAAAGAAAATATTAATCCAAATTGGGCCTAAACAATACAGACTTTCTCATAAAGTACAGAAAAACATCTTGTCAAAAGATAATAAAGCAGAAGTTATTGATTGTAATCGGATCAAAAATATGTATGTATATGCCCCGAGGTATTTGGTGAAAAGTGATTGCAATTTTGTCAATATATATCTCACCCCTGAGTAACATAAGAAGTAAATAATTACAGATTTGTTAATCTTGTTAAATTCATGACAAGCTTTTTTAAAGAATTTGTTAGTTAGACTTTTGTTTAATAAGTGCTAAAAATCAGTACTTTACTGTACAATATCAAAGTCTTGTTGCAGTATTTTCATGATACCAGATGTGCCTAGCCACGAATTTCAGCAACTTTTTATATTTTTTTCTAAGACTGCAATCCACGAATTTACGTATCCAACGAAATGCCTTTTTTTTTCTCTATCCACGAAAATAAATGAATCCACAATGAATCCACAGTATTTCTTTAGTCTTGTGATTGAATAATCTCAAATTTTTAAAGTGAATTATCATTTTAAGTCTGGCCAAAGTTAATGAGATCGACATGTCTCTTATGTCTGCTAATCGCAACTTTAGGAAATAACACAAAGGTAGAAAACAGAATCCAATGAGGAGCATACTTTTCCTTGTCAGCTATCTCCCTTTAACTAGTAGGAGAGATAATAAAATGACCTCACTCTGGCCCTAATGAACAAAGGGAGATAACTGACTGTTACAAATTAAGACACTTATGATGCCGCTAAATGTCAATTATATCAACACATCATTGTATTCATTTAACAGCCCAGTATACCGTTAGCACGGTATTATTTATCTTCCTCAAAAGCAGTTAAAAACAGCAAAAGTCACAGATACAAAACATTGTGTACATACTCACATGTCACACTAAGTGTAGTTAGTATGAACAGATCTATGTAGAGGAATTCAAAGTCCGTCAAATTGTTAGAGATCTGTAACATACAAGTAATTTGACAATTAATTCAGTTTATCTCAAAAGTGCCCTTATGGAATACATGAAAAAGTGTCTGAATCAGCTGTATTGAAAAAAATTTACTGAAAATATTTTTGCTGACAAAGGCAAGAAAATAATGAAGAAAGTGTTGCTAACAGTAAACATTTGTCCATTTGTACTTGAAATAAAGAGGTTAAACTCCATTTCAATTAAGGGGGTACAGAACACGTAAGGGAGTTAACTCTTTAAAAATCAGCTGAACGTTTTAATGACATACTAAAGTATTTAATGACATAGTAAAGAGAAATCAAGGTTCTCAATGATCAAAATTAGTGTTTGTCAGACTGATATATATCCAATGAAATTATTCCCGTAAATTGTGTGGTTCAAATTTCTTTAATATTTTATATAGATGTCACCAGGTCAAAGTAATTATTTCATCAAAATTTATGAAAATTCAAAGAGTCAAATCTATTTTAGTGTTGGGTACCCCTTTAAAAGAATGGATTAAATGAGAAAATAGGGATCTCTATGTTTTAAAGCAATTTAGAAAAGAGTCTATTGTAACTTAATCTTCTTCAGTAGTAATTTTATCCTTTCGATCAAACCTTCACAAATATCAATTTTATTGAATACTCTAAATACTCACAGTTCTTAAAACGAGGACTGACATGAATTCTGTCAGGCTGAACAGGGCAGCACATTTGAATAGTCCCATAGTTGTTGTCCAACAGGCACGTCCTTCTCTGTTCAGCGGAATATGGAACAAATATTATAAATCCTTAACAGTGGCACATAATTTTCATTACCAAGATGCTTCTGTTAAATTTTGCTTTGAGTCATTTTATCTAATTAGCTGACAATTAGCATCTCGACTAAATTTCTTGTAAGAATGTACAAAAATATTTTCACATTTTAAGGTTAAGTGTTAATGATTGTGGAAAGTTACGTCTTTCAAAATTGAGGATATCTTTTAAAATATCTTGTACGATGGTTGTTATAAAGAATCAATGAATGTGATATTATCATTCATAACGGTCTTCATGATATATGTTCAAAAGATCAAGCAAATGAGATAGAGCCTAAACCTGATTTTATCTGGGAAAAAGAAATCAAAGGCAGTTACGCCAAAAATGTGGGCAAACATTTCATAATCGTCATTCAGATCATTGTCATATGTTTGACAACACTGCTAATATTGAAAGACTGACATTAACTACACTTATAATAATGACTGATTTAAAAAAAAAAAGGCTTTTTTTCTAAGAACCCATATATACAAATTAACGTTTTACAAAAAAACATGATTTTGATAAAAACAGAAGAAAAATTTTTTTTTATTTTTTAGTTGGGGATACTTAGTATAAAGAGTTTTTTTACATAAAATTACAACAGATTGACCATTTTTTTTAGGTTCAGATACAGATTCAAAAAATAATTTAAAAAAAAAAGACCCAGGGCATTTTCCCCATGCGATTGCCAGCTAAAAAGACTGAAAATTTTGAAATTACAATTTCAATAAATCTAAGTTAGAATTTTTTCTGTGCCACTGCCAAGGTTTTTTCAACACCAAACAAAAAACTACTATTAACTTACCCAGTATAATATACAAACTGTCAAGAACTGTGTTAAACTGTACATGGCCATGTATTTAAAGATTCCAGTAGAGGTTGTCAAAGCTGCCCGGCCTTCTCTACACAGTCAAAAGAAAGCATGCAAGCATTACATATATGATAAGCATGGAAAGCAGATTTTAATTTCATACAAAGGAAAATGAAAGGATATGGGTTATACATCAGACATTCAACATACCATGAAAATGAACATGGTAAAATATTTATAACATCAAGGAGTTTTACGAAGACATAATTAAGGCTTAGATAATGCTTATGTAGGAAAGTTTTAACATTGCAAAGAGCACATTTAAAAGATTTACAAATTGGGAAAAAGTTTCAATCTTTCTGCAACCCAGTCATATTTTATAAAACACATTAAAAAAATTCTTAAGGCAATCAATCTTTCCAAATTAAACAGCTATTTCGTTTGCTGAGCATAAAAATAGAAGAAAAAATATCTTTTTGGTCGCTGAAAATAGACGTACATCTTCAAAAAATTATAGACAAGATCAAGCATTGGTTTGGTATGGGATAATTTAAATTTGAGGATGGAAAGAGTTACATTTAGTACACTAGCTATACACATTCTCTTTTGTAACTAGCCTCATCAACCCCCAAAAGAGAGAGCCAAACAATCCGCAAACCATGTACAATAGGATCAGTATTTAACATGCTGTATACCTTCACAATATAAATCTGACATGCTTTACCTCTGCCAGACAAACCACTAAGAGATCTAATTTAATGACTAACATGCCCTCTCTATAGGAGAGTGTCTTCCTTCACACACAGAGATATTAATACTGTAAAAGCAGAAATTTTCATTGGGGATTCAATTTCATTTACATTTTATGGGTACAAAGTATAATCATCAAAAATCAATCCAAAACAAAATATAGACTCTTAGTTAATCAATATTTGTTAAATTTAGAATCCACAAAATTTTATCTCCATAAAATCATTTTCAGAAAGGAATCCATGAAATTTTATCCCACGAAAATTAGTGATTGTACAGTATATATTACATTAGAACTCTGGCCACTGTTTAAAAAAAATAATATGACTACAATTTTTCATAACCATGATGTCACTGCTGACGATTCTGTGATACCCCAAGTCAGATGTCCAATTAATTGTAGTTTTATGATATTTTGTGACAGTCTGATCTGGTCATCTGAACAATTAAGTTTGTTTGCGGCCCAGTTTCAAAATAACAAGCTTTTCATAACACTGGTAAATATTGATAGTGGATTAATAAACTAAATGAGCGGAAAAAAAATGATAGGTCCGTGTGCTTGTTTTCAAGATATAAGCCATTGAAAATTTGGCGTGAAAAATATGCTCTCTTGATTTTACATAGCTTTATCATTGAAATGTTTTATTTCTCAAAAACCATTACATAATAACAAAGGTTTCATAAGATTTTTACTAATGGCTTATTATTCTGTATGCAAAAGATTTATGAAAAGAAAAATGGGTGTTAGCGTGAAAAATAATTTATGGCATTCAAATGGATAAAACCAGATGATTCTCAAAATCTGACAAAAATTCAAAAACATGACCAGCGAACATCCTTAACAGCTTCTAGACTGCAAAAATACAGTTTCAGGTACAGGAGAGTAAAAATTACTTACAATATGAAGATTGGGAATCCCAGTGAAGGGATTTAATAAAAAACATGCAGTTATTTGAGTTCAATCAACCAAGGCTCGACAGCATCAAGAATAAAACTGTTGTTCTTCTATGTTCATATTTTTTAACCACAAAATAAATTCCTCAACAAAATATATACACATATATTTGTATTTATCACTAACATACCTTTGACCTCTGTCAAACATATGATATTTTGTTCTGTTTTTTACATTCAGTACAAACACTATTATTGAATTTGAAATTGGGAAATTTTTGTTCATATGAAAATCTGCACTGCGTCTTTGTTAGTATCATTCAAAGAATTATGTCAACAATTACCTTTTTTTAATAACCTTACATAGCATACTTCTGCTTAATTCAATGAGATGAGATATTTTTTTCCTCCTCACTTTGACTCTAAGATGAAGAACAGCAATATTAAGAAAATTGATATTCATTTCTTTTATCATGTAGATTATTGGATTTCTCCAATCGAGATAATAAAAATTCTGTAATTTAACTATTGAGATTGGAGAAATCCGATACTCTACAAGTTATAATGTGAGACGCTATTTCTCTAATTATCAAAACGCTTTAAAAACTGGCCAACAGCATCAAATTCTTCTCGTCACTATAGTCACCAGTATGTATTCATGTGAATCTTGTATTGAGAAATATCTGACTCTTTACAAGTATGAAACAATCAAATTCAATACATATTTTTATTTTAATATAATTCAACAACGACACTGTAAAACCTGGTAGATTATTTGAATATGTCAGTTGTCATTTGAGACGGAAATAATTTTCCTAGTGGAAATTTTATTACACAGCTGTCAAAAAGGAACAAAAAGAACATGGCATGTTCAGGTTTAACTATTTGTTACTCTTGTGAACTGTCACTTTCAATACCAAAGGTTTTCTCTTCTGAGGAGTTAAAGTAAATGTTAAAAGTTCCACCATAGATTTTTAAATTAACCAATCATATTCTGAGAACCAAAACCTCATGAGATTATCAATTTTTCCAACACAGTCGTGATACTGTTAAATTGACTGAAAATTAGAGAAATGTAGATGTAGAATTCTGTGTTCAGAATTAATCCACTAGATTACTTCTTACACTTTTTATTTTGATACATGTATCTCACACTTTAGGGGAAAACCACCCTTTTTTGCCTCAAAACTTCATTTTTTGGTAAAAATATGAAATGTCACCCCTTAAAATTCCTCTTTTTTGTTTATTTTCAAAATCTCACCATTGACCATTGATCGCGTGTATGTTTTAGAAGATAACAGTTTATAACAATTACCTGATCAGAGTTGGTACACATTCTATATTAGGCTTTTTTGATGTAAAAGGGGAAGCCACTGAGGCCTCGGCTTCAGACAGAGATATTCCTGCATGTGCTGTCTTCAGGGCACCACAATCATTGGCCCCATCACCACACATACCAACATAATAACTGAATGGTAATATACATTTATACAGTATAAATTACATGTATAACACCTTTTCGCTTGACATTTTTGTAAAATTTATCAATCGTATCCTTTTATCTATTCAATACACACACATTTTAAAATCGCTGAGAAATAGTAATCTTAACTGTTATAGAAGAAGCAGAATTGACAAAATATTTTATAATTTTCAATCTGAAACTCCTACACATTGACAAAAAGAGTTGCTAAAACTGGAATACATTTTACAATACTTAATCTCAAGCAAATAGCTGAATGGATATCTTACCCTAAGTCTTGCAAAGCTTCAACTAACTGGGCTTTTTGTTCTGGTGAAAATCTGGCAAACACTGTACCCCTTACACATATCTACATAAAAAAAATGAATTAACAGGGGCAATTTGATTGGTTGAGCAAGTTAGAATAAATGTATATTGTATAACCTACCTTGCTACAGTGACCTTACCATATATTATGTTACAGTCCAAAATTTTAAATATTCCTGAGCTACGACTGTAAAAACATATGAAATTTAATTTGCAAAAAAGCTCGGTTTTTTTATTATTTGGTATATTGTTAGTATTTTAAATACTAATAATTGTACTTTGTACTTTTTCATCATGTCAGCTACACACAGTGATTTAAACAATAAATGTCACAGTGTTTACTACATGTATCAACAAACCCTACTCTTGGAATCTGCCAATTATTTTGGGAATATATGCACGACTTCAACTGATTTTTATGTCAAATGTTATGAACTAATGTCATTAACTAACAAACCAAAGTGGTATAATATTGGAACAGGGTTAAGTATAACTTTCATCTATCGACTTTTGTGTTGAATTTTTAAATACTTTAAAGCAGTACGTATGTAAGCCATAATTCTTTCCAGAGAAAATTTTTAATATGAAATAGTTTCCATGTGACATCATTTTAACTATTTAATCCATTCCTCATTTATAAAAATGTTCCCTTCTTTCAACAATGATTTTATCTCATTTCAAACAACTTCATGATATTAATTTATTGTCTTACTATATGAAATAGTTCATGAAGGAATGTCAGTAGTTTTCAGTATTTAAGGATGCTCGCTGGTCATGTTTTGGTCTTTTTGTCAGATTTTCGGAATCCTCAGGTTTTATCCATTTCTTAAACATGAAATTTTTTGCCCATGAACCCCCACTTTTTCTTTTATAATTCAATCATATATACCTTAAAATGGTATTTGACAAAATTTTATGAAATCCTTTTTATTTTTTCATACATTTTTGAGAGACTGAAGTTATCACTGCAAAGACATGAAAACCCATTTCCTGCAAATTTTCAAGGCCTTATAGCTCTAAAATGAGCACATGAACCTATATTTTTTTCTTGCTTATTTTTTTACTATTGTTCTCTCAAACTAAAACACCTATTTCAAATCCTATTTATTTTCTATTAGACCAGTGCTCATCCTTAATTTGCATTAAAAGTTAGGTATGTGTTGGCCAGGATAAAATCTTGCAATATTTAATTATTAAGTATTTCCACCTCATTACAGGTAAATGTTAATACAGGTGAGTTGTTTTCACTGTTGTAATAAAAACTAAGTATTAACTTGTTCTTTATCGTGACAGTATTTATGAATATTATTAAAATAATATCAATTATATTGCATTTATTTGAAACAGTCATAAATTTTGTCTGCATTTAATTTGTATCATACAGAATATGAATCACTCTTCTGTTTCTTCATTTGTCAATATAAATTTTCTCTACCTAGAAAATATTTCATGATGAAATATTATCCAGGATAATTTCTATTGATAGAAAAATTATGCTGAATAATTATAGAATAACTAATCTTGAAATTTGAATACCTACAAATCTTCAATGCGTTACCAAACAACACATTTGAATTATTAGTGTTTTTCGGTCACAAGTGGTAGATGTTTGGTATTAGAATTTCAAGATAAGTTATTCTGTTTATTACATTGACATATTCCATGTGTTCATAAGATTTGACAATAAATTACAAGGGATTATGTTTTTTATGTAACTATGCATTGACCTTTGTATAGCAATGTCGCTGGCAATGGCTATTGTTACGTTACTTCCTAGAGTGAAATATTACCTAACTATTAAAAAAAGTTGCGCTACGCGCATTTGTAAATTACTGTGTTGTTTGGTAACTCATTGTAGATTTGTAGGTATTCGAATTTCAAGATTAGTTATTCTATAATTATTCAGTATAATTTTTCTATCTATAAAAATTTCACTCTAGGAAATGACGCTGGTATGATTTCTGATTTCACTGGGTGAATTATCGAATCTGATTTCACTCGGAAATCCCGGTATTTGACCACACTCAACTTAATAATATTTTTTAATCAAATATTTTCTAGGTAAAGAAAATTTAAAAATTTTTCATGTAATCATTTATCATGGATAATACATGTATTTCATATAAAATAGTTTCCTCTTTTACTTTCTTGCACCTATTTTCTTTCTTTTACCCCCACAAAAAACCAAACCCCACTTTTTTTAATAGTTCCCCAAAGGTAAACCCTTTTCACAAATTTTTGTTTAGCAAATTTACACAGTTTAAAGAAAAATATGGCTATGGAAAAAATTTAATGGCAAATATTTTCCTGAGGAAACAATTTCACAGAGGAAAAGAATTAAATGTTACATGTACATTAACACTTTCATTTATCAGACATGTCATATGAATGATATATATCATATTCATAATTCTATTTAAATAATTGTCATATATCATACCTTTGGTAACAAATCTTGGAAGTACATCCTGATGATTGACCAAGTACGGCCGTCGACAGCAAAATGAAAATATTCTTGTGATTCTGACGATATTATATCAACAGCAATTTCCTGTAATAGGATAGTATTCATGTATATAAATGTTCAATCCCCCCCCCCCCAAAAAAAAATTTGATAAAGCTTATTTATTCATTCTAAAATAATTAATTCATAATAATATTCCCCCACCCAGAGTTGCCTCCATCTGACAGTTTATGAAGAGTTGCACTTACATAATTCATGGACAGACAGACTGATTCATATTTGAGGTATGCCAAAGTTGAAAATATTCTGCTGAAGGCGTTATCTATATATTGTCTACCTCTCTCAACTGTAACCATTACTGTTATGGGAATGACTGCAGAACATTGACCAGATAATCGGAAGTGGCCGTTGACAGTGCAGAAATTATTACTTTTTACAGGACGTAACTTTCCCAAAAAAGCAACACAGGCCTGTCATCACGTTTGCAATTGACTATCCTGCCAAAAGTTGTCTTTCTTTGCAGCAGGAGTCTCACTAGGAACATGCCGATTTATCTTTCAATCCGAATGATAAAACAGAAAACCCAGAAAAGTGAAGGGAATTCCTCATTATATAGGATGTGCTGTCAATTTTATGTAGTTGAGATACATATGAAAATTTTCAATGTCTTACTAGTGAAAAAAAATGGAAAAGCCCTAAGTTCTTGATTGCACAGTTAATATTGTTTGTAGGGAATTCCAATTTTCGTTCGAACTCCTCAATCTTTTTCATTCGCTTCCGGCAAAATGCCACAAGTGACCTCAAAATCACACCTGCTGTAAGGACAATAACTCTGTCAAAAAATGATACAATATGTATGCATCCCGAGCTCCGCAAGTAGGGAATATACCCCAAGTTTTGTTTTGGGAGTAAAATTATATTGATTTGTTAAACATTAAACACTCTTAGATCTTGTGAAAGTTGAATACTCATTTATGCATGGGGTATAAGAGGTGCAACTCAAGACATAAAATAGTTTTTATTATCACTCTTTGTAAAAGGCAGACTATTGATTTAATTTTCCCATTTCTGTACAGGAAAGTTTGTCTGATATGAATGAGATAACATTACCTCTAGTGAAGAAGATTTGACCTCTTTAAGTTGTTTATCAGATTTCTCTGTATAATGGAACTCAAGGTATGCTTCGACTTTCTCCATCTGTGGATATCCTTGTACCAGTATAATTCTATCTTGTGGAGGTACCATCCCAATTTCTCTAGCCACACTCAATGCTGTTAACATATTGTCACCTAAAATACAGCCAAAACTACTTTAAAGGACACATATATATATATAGCAAACCATTTTCTATAAAAAGCATCGTGAAAGTGTATGTCATAACGCCTGTAAAAATAAGCTTAGTACGAAACACACTTTTTTTTTATTCACCGTATATTCATAGATTCAACTGAATAAATGTACTTTAGTACCTAATAGCTCATATTTTGTAGTACAGGTAGCTGAAATGGATGTCTTGAGTTGATCTTGGATGTGATATGAAAAACCGCATATCATATTAAGTGTTTGTCATATATATAAATCAAAGGAAAGGACATTCTCTGGATATTTCCTTGGGTTTCCTTAATATGTTTTCATTTTTCATCAATTTATACAAAGACCATGTCAAGGATAATACTGAAATCAGATCCCAATGTAGGTGCTGTCATATCATTCAAAATGACTTTCAAAGTATTGTTCAAAAGGAAAACAACAAGAATTCTTAGAATTTACAAATGAAAAAAGTAATGTGTGAAAGAAACTTCCAGACCTATATTGTAAAATTATTCCCCTTTGAGGTGAGTAACCCATACTCAGGTTGAACAACCTAGATATTCACTGACCTATGGGCAGTAATTGTAGAGGGTTATTCCCCAGTAAATAATAGCATTATTCACCCCTTACTGTTTTTCAAGCCAGTTTATTCATCAGGGCTGCCAGTTTTCGAAAAAATTTCAAAATTTTTCCTCATCATATCATGTGATTATTTACGAACCAATCAATTCATTTATATACATATGAAGTATAATAATACCATTTGTTACTAGGGGATATTTATAATCACCTGTAACCATTATAGTTTTTATGTTGGCTGTAATAAGTTCTTTTATGACAGGTGTTGTTTCAGGTTTTACTCGATTCTCAGTCACTAAAAATCCTAAAAATGTCAATCCTTTTTCAACTTGTTCTCTGAAGGAAAAAATATTGTAGTCATAATTTACTTTACAAAATAAATAATTTTTGTACATTTACTACAATGACACGATACATGTATATACAGAGATGATTTTCCGACCATGAAATAAAATGGAAATGCTGTATGGGTAGAAAGATTGCTTCGTATAATAAATAAACTGTAATGGATGTAAAAGACTGGCAAAATCAGACTACCTTTTTAAAATAATGCATTCTAATTTGGCATGCTGCTTTCCCTTTGCAACAACATATCTTTTTTGCACTACTTGGTCTACGAAATTGAAGTTATTCAAAAACAACTGTTTGATCTTTGCAAATGAAATTGGAATAGGAAAACAAATGCCAAAGGCTAGTAAATAAACAAATATGAATGCTTCTTAAGAAAAATTCTCCTTACTTTATCAAAACATCAGGATTTCTAATTAGGAGAATCAGACAGTAAGTTACTAAAATACATGTATATGTATTAGATTACAGAATGTGACATGTAGTTTTGGAGTCAAATCAAACATATTTAAACAATTTTTAATCACTCTTCAAAATTACCTCTGAATTCTTTGAAGTTTAGCATATTTCAGTTTCGTAGGTAATGGTCTATAAGCAAGGGCCAGAACTCTGTATCCATGTTGTGTGTATTTCATTAGTGTGTCATGGAAATCATCTGGAACTAAAATTCAAAATAATTCAGATCTAGATTTTAAAATTTTAATTGCAAATTCAATAGCAAAATCTAAATTCCTGATATGCCAATCTATATTCTGCCTTTTCTATAAAATAATTGTATAAGAATGTTGTAATATTTTTCTCATTGGTTTCATTAACCTTGCCATTTTACCTTATTTTCTGATGGAAAATTTTCATAATTAATTTCATAAAGGGTAAACAGTCAGTGGTAGCACTGTTATGTAGTGGTTTGAGCATCAGACTACAAAACCAATTCAAATTCCATGGTTCAATTTCCATTTGGGATGAAAATTTCAGGAATTGTGACGACCTATTTACACAATTTGAGAAGATGGTCTCAGTAAAAGATTCTAGTCTGTAGGATAGCAACGGAAAATAGCTGTTCTGTGTTAAGGGAGACAACACCCTTAGCACGTTAAAGACTCCACTGTAGATTCGAAAAAGAGAACGGCTAAAATGCTGCTACATATGCACCAACATTAGTTGGTATAACTTGTTTCCTAACCCACTATAAAGAAATAAGTTTAAGCTACATGTAATTAACCAGTCAGTTGGTCTGGCAGCCGATGAAGGATGAAGGGAAATAAAGTTTACTGTCAATAAGGCACTGTAAAATGCTTGACAATGGTCATTATAATTGTAAATTTTCCACTGTAAAATTAATTCTCAGCTGCTTCTTTTTATAGCAAAATCCTGTGTTTTAATGTAATTCAACAAGAGGCTCACCAGAGCCTGTATCGCTCACCTGGAGTCTGGTTTTCATTGGACAATTAATCAACTATTTGACCAAGTTTGTTGCAATTGGTTCAATTGTTCAGGGAAAATTTGTTGAAGATTTATTTTTCATAAGGTTTAATGTTAAAATATGTTCCCTGATGGTGGTAGTCCTGGCAGGAAGTTGACAAAATTGACCAGGAATAAGGGTGAACCTTAAATAAATGTAACAGAACCCGACCTCAAATTACACAAACCAATAACTCCTAAATAGAATTTGGGATTCCCTTCAAAATTTCAGGGTAGGTAGATCTCAACATGGCAAACATTTTTCCATTTACATTTCACTTCTATCTCAAATAGTTTTGGAGATAAATGCAAAAATGTTAAAATTTTAAAAATTTGACAAAAAAGGGCAATAACTCCTAAATGGGTTTCGGGATTTCCTTTAAAATTTCAGGGTATGTAGATCTCAACATGGCAAACATTTTTCAAATTTATATTTCACTTCTATCTCAAATAGTTTTCGAGATAAATGACGAAAAATGTTAAATTATGAAAATTTGACGAAAAAAGGACAATAACTCCTAAATGGGTTTTGGAATTTCCTTCAAAATTTCAGTGTAGGTAGATCTTGTCATGCTGATCAAATTTACCCCATGTCAGATTTTCGATATCTGTAACGGTTTTTGAGTTATTAGCAAAAAACAGCAATTTACCCCTATGTTCTATTTTTAGTAACAGCGGCCATGTTTTTCGACGAATCAAAAATCCCCACATCAGTTCTATGCAGGGTACCCTAAGCAACAATCTTACCAAGTTTCATATGATTTTGAATAGTAGTTTCAGAGAAGAAGATTTTTGAAATAATAACATAAAAAAAAGCCAAAAATGTGAAAAAAAGGGCAATAACTCCTAAATGGGTTTTGGAATTTCCTTCAAAATTTCAGGGTAGGTAGATCTTGTCATGCTGATCAATTTTACCCCATGTCAGATTTTCGATATCTGTAACGGTTTTTGAGTTATTAGCAAAAAACAGCAATTTACCCCTATGTTCTATTTATAGTAACGACAGCCATGTTTTTCGACATTTCAAAAATTTTAAACGATAGAAATTTTCCAGATGCCCTAAAGAACAATTCTGCAAAGTTAGGTTGAAGTCGGTCCAGTAGTTTAGGACGAGTTAACATTTGAAAAAGTTTACAGACGACGACGACAGACGACGACGACGACGGACGCCAAGTGATGGCAATAGCTCACATGGCCTATGGCCAGGTGAGCTAAAAATATACAGATCAATATTAAAATTAACTACCAGTTTCTGGTTTTGACAACATGGCTATTTTTTCTGGTGCTCCTTTAGTAAACAATTCAAAATGGTCAGATCCTAAAGTCCTGGTGATGACGGACATTCTCTGTAGACTGGAGGAAAATGTGAACTGTCGTAAGATTCCAATTTCTTTCTGTACAGGCTGTGAATTGCAAATATAAATGGAAATTATCTTTAGATATTTTTTTTTTTACTGAATGTCATTAAAAATACATTGTAATAACAAAATTCAGAAAATATTCTAATTAACTTCAAATTCATATATTTTTACATGCATTTATTAATGTCATTTTCAACAACAAACAATAATTTGAGATTAGTATATGTTGTATTAATGTACTAACAAAAATTAAAATGCAAGTTCAATTTATTTTGAAATTAATTCTATTGCACTTTTCACGTCAATAAAACTTTGCATTAATTTACACTGAACGTACAACAAGTTAAAGAAACCAAACGAATAAGAAAGTAAAAACAGTTACAGGTAATTACATACTACTAAATAGAGGGTAATCTTTTTGGGGGTACAAGCTTTTTTTTATTTTATTTAGCAGTAAACAAATAATTATCAAAGTTCGTCCAGCTACCGTAAAATTCGGAGATAAATTTGCACCATACTTTAAGAGTTTTCCATGATATACTTGATAATGACTTCTCTCTAGATTTGAAAAATGTTGTTTTTCAATACAGATTTGCTGCTTACTATACATAAATCTGAAATATTATATTAATCTAACTTTACATTTAAAAATCTACCCTACCTTGAAATTCTGATCAAAAGTATTGTTGGCAGACATATTAGGTTTTACAATAGTTGGAACAATCATATCAAATTTTGAGGAGTCCTGGCCTTCCTCAAGTAAATCCCATCCAGTTGCTTCAAACATGATCAGATCCAAGGGGTCACCACTCAGAACATTGTTTATCAGTGTCAGAGAGTGACACGTTGCCATGGCAGCAATGACTTTGTCATTATCCATTTTATTTACATCCATGATCTCCTTGGTAAATCTGAAGATCCAAAGAAAAGATTTTCAAAAAAAAAAAAAATTTACATCTATAATATTCATTTGAAAACAAAATAGTATACAAAGAAAATTGTCACATAATGTGGGTTCATTATATCTTAGTGGGCATCAATGTTATTGGGTTTTATGGTGTGCAATGAATATACAACAAAACATTTATTTCATAATTCTTTATATAGAAAAAAAACACACTAAATTTGCTTTCTGTGAAAAGTTGAATTTTCATCAAACTACAAAAATTGATGTTCATAAAGGTAAATTAATCCGATGTATTGATGACACAAGCTTCAAATATTTCCCACACACACAGTAAAGTTTAAATAACCGCTGAAAAAATTATTTTTCCCATGGTTATATTTTTCAATTCCTTCATAAATTTTCTGAATCCATCAAAATTTGTTACTCATGAATAACTAACTTGCTATCTTCTACTGGTACAATACTGTGCATATCCAGGCCATCTTCTGTCAAGGTACCAGTCTGAAAAGGAAAAGCACTCTTTGTTTAAAAAGTTAATAATTCCATGACTGATTGTAAAGATAATTTTTATTAACCAATACTGTGACTTTGGTGGTGTTCATTTTTCAATAAATAATATTAGCATTGGAATCAATGAGCCGGAGAAATAGTGCTGTTTTAACAGACTAAATTCTAAACTTACTGTATAAAATTCTGTAGTAAATTTTTTGGAATTACAAGTAATAAAAGTTGTTTTTATGGAATTTATTCACTTTGTCAGTGAATTTGTATCATTTACACACCAATGAATTACTTCAAAACAACTTTTATCACTACAATATAAATGAAATTCAATGTTTTTTTTTTTTATTTGTTGTTTAATCAACTTGTTACTGTAATACCAAACTTGTTCTATCAGCCACTTTGTTCAGACCGAGTTAAATGGACAGTTAAATTGTCTTATACATTTTTAAACCTAGAAAATGAAAATGATAATTTTAAAATTTGTAAAACTAATCGTTAAATTGCCAACCAATACCCCCCCTTTTAATCAACATATGGTTGTTGTTGACTGGTTAAGACAAGAACTCATGAACAAATTTTATGTTAATAACACCATAAAAACATATTGTACAAGTGTATAATAATCAGGAATGTGAAGGTACTCAAAGGGGATTTTGGTTCATCAAATATGAAAATTTATTTGATAATAATTAGAGAAACAGATTCTTACATCATTACTCGAGGGTTATCGAATTTTCAAATATTGATAGTTAAATTATTGAATTTTAACTGTATCTCACTTACATAAATCCGATAATCAAATGAAGTTGATGTAACAATCTATCCTTAAACAACTAACCTTATCAAAACAGAAGGCATTAATACTTCCACTGACATTAATGCTACGTGGACTGATACAATATACAAGCTGCTTTTTAAGTCTACGCTGGGCAAACACGATACCGAATGTAAGAGCTGCAGGCAAAGCTGGTGGTACTGCTATTGTAATCAAATCAAGAGCACGAATAACAATATGTGATGGATCCTCTCCTGCTTGTACCTATCAATAAAGGAAAGGTCCACTTAAATTTTCTGAAATGTTACCGTATGATTTCTCCTATTCTTGACGTGTTTAATCGGTGGGATAAAAATACATAATATCTTTAACCACTTCCCGGTGATTAAATTTCTACGTGGGAATTACCGCCCTTTTTTCTACAGTTATTGGAACGATAAACTAGAAAAGTCCCGAAATGACGTCTATGTAAACAAACTACAGAGCAACAAAATTTTCTTGAGGTTTTTGTCGAAAATCATAGGAGAAATAGATTCTCTTTCAGGTACGAGTGAGTTATTGAATTTCTCCACCCTCAATAGTTAAATTTTAGATTTTAACATGCTCACTAAAGGCTCGCGTGTTGAAAATAATAAATTTAACAACTCGGGTGGAGAAATTCCATAACTCACTCATACCTGAAGGAGAATCTATATTTATACCATGTACCAAAAGACATAACCTAATATCCCAGATTTATCCTTTTCAATCATTGAATTAAAAAATCCTACAAGACCATCCTCTAAATTATTGATTGATTTATTGAGAGGATGTGGCTTTAATTTAGCCAATTTTAATTGGTGGAGTACCCATAGATCCATCAACCTGCAGGAAAACTGGCAATCAGAATCACAGTCAAACATGAATTACTGAAAGATATTACTTACACATAGTATCATATGGTACAAATCAGAATCAGAATTTTATTGGTATAAAATCCATACAACTGTCATCACAATACAAACAATAAACAATTACATACATAAACAGTATTGTTTATATACACATCAGATTTACCCATATCAGGGCCCAGTTGTTCAAAAGTTAATCACTTTTTACACTTTCCATTATTTCGATTGTTGTAATATTTCTGTACAAAATTTTGCATAGACACACAAAGTCATAGGATTAACTCATCAGAAAATTTTCAGTCATTAGGCATAACCAAAGAAGCGAAAATTTGAAACTGGAAATTGTGGTTAACTTTTGAACAACTGGACCCAGGCTGTTGCCCAAACAGTTATCTAAAACACTACACATATGACTGAAAAGACAACTTACCTAAACAAAAAGTATTTTACATGTTATGAAATCCACAAAACAAAAAACAAAAATATCCATAAAAACATAAAATATTGCTTGGAGTAAAATTTATCTCAAAGAAATAGAATTTTTGTATGAACTAATTGCTTTGAATGATTTGTATAAATGTTGTGATTAGAATTGGTTTAGTTGGGGTTTTACGCCGTTTTCAACACATTTGGCTATTTTGCAGGGGCCTGTTTTTACTGGTGGAGGAAGCAAGAGTACCCGGAGAGAACCACTGACCTTCAGTACGAAAATTGGCAATCCTTGTCAATTAAGATTGGAGTCGAACATACCCCGCCGCAGGTGAGATTCTAACTCAACCTCAGTGTTGACAGGCTAGTGATCATTATTAGTCATGATGAACTACCTAGGCCACCGAAGACCCCATTGTCATGATTAGGAATTTTCTAAGCAGTCTGGATTACCATTACTGCATATACAGAGTCCCATTTTACATGTACTGCTGATAAACTAAATTAAATGTTTTTTATTACAATTTGAAACATTTTATCTCTTACCATTAATACAATGGTATAAACAAAACCTATTCCAGCAATGAATGCTAAAGCTCCAACAAATATATAGGTGTCTCTGTTGAATTTAAAATCTACTGGCTTGGGGTACAGAATTGATCTGACTAATTCTCCTTTAGCTGTTGTGAATCCTAAAATAATAAAATATAATAACTTAAAATATGACTTGTTTACTTATATGATATGATTGAAATTATTTTATAGTTGCATAACAATTTCCAATTGAGCAATTTTATTTGTAAAATTTTTAATAAAGTTCTTAAGGATGCTCGCTGGTCATGTTTTGGTCTTTTGTCAGATTTGCGGAATCCTCGGCTTTTGTCGATTTCTTTAACATGAAATTTTTTGCCCATGAACCCCCACTTTTTCTTTTATAATTCAATCATATATACCTTAAAATGGTATTTGACAAAATTTTATGAAATCCTTTTTATTTTTTCATATGTCTTTAAGAGACTGAAGTTGTCAATGCAAAGACAATGAAAAATCCAGAGAAAACCCATTTCTTGCAAATTTTCAAGGCCTCATAGCTTTAAAATGAGCACATGAACATGTATTTTTTTCTTGCTTATTTGATTACTATTCATATGTTCTCTCAACTAAAACACCTATTTCAAATCCTATTTATTTCCTATTAGACCAGCGATCATCCTTAACGTATTTCTCATTTAATGTTGTAGCTGAACTTTATCATTATAACCAATAAATTATCTGTACCATCATAGATAATATTCTTTTTAATGGAAAATAGTGACAACAGGAAAGGCATGTATAATACTTCACCAAGTTGAAAATAAATTACCATGGCCCCAGACAATTTTTCTGAATGAGAGGGTAACTATCCCAGGTTTTTAAGTGGGTTGAGTATTTAACTACCAAACAGCAAGATGAAAGGTTGAAAATTAAAAATCAGAGTAAAATGCATCAACAGTGTTACCAATTGCACAATTTGGCATAAAAGCCAAAATGACTGTAACAGTTGTCAACACTGTGTCACTACAACCATCATGTGTTAATAAAACAGCTTGCAGCTATGTGAGCACAGAGCTTTGATTTTCAAAACCTTTCCGTATTTGTTGCTGAAAAAGTATAACTTTCACGGCCAAAAAATATTTATAAAATGTATCAGTCCTGTTTTTAAAGCATAAATGACGCTGATACGCATCTTATCTAGGGCTACGAGTTAATATAGGTCAATAAATGTTTTCTGCCAATACCGTGCATGGAATATCAGCAATATTAAGAATAATAATGTAACCAATTATGGTCTAATTACCTTAATCATAATCCAAGACTTTCTGGGATCAATAACATTTTAAATTTAAGGATGCTCGCTGGTCATGTTTTGGTCTTTTTGTCAGATTTTCGGAATCCTCGGGTTTTATCCATTTCTTAAACATTAATTTTTTTGCCCATGAACCCCCACTTTTTCTTTTATAATTCAATCATATACCTTAAAATGGTATTTGACAAAATTTTATGAAATCCTTTTTCTTTTTTCATACATTTTTGGAGACTGAATTTGTCAATGCAAAGACATTGAAACATCCAGAGAAAACCCATTTCTTGCAAATTTTCAAGGACTTATAGCTCTAAAATGAGCACATGAACATGTATTTTTTTCTTGCTTATTTGTTTACTATTCATACTTCTCTCAAACTAAAAGACCTATTTCAAATCCTATTTATTTCCTATTAGACCAGCGATCATCCTTAACACAAGTTATCTAAACCAGGAATTTCACATAACACATCCAGTCATTATACTGAATGACTGTTGTATTTAATAATTATTCATATTTTTGTGTTTTTTTTTTAATTGTCCAATGCCATGCATAGAAACCAAAAACAGTTTCTAAGTAATAAATCTATTTACAAAATTAAAAGAAAATATCATTCATCTATCAAAGTTATTTTTTACCCTCAAAGATTAAGCTGGCTACAAAAATAAATATATGTATTTAATATCTGTTTTGTTTTGATTAATATAATATTAGTCCCAGATCAACCCTTTTGATACATATGATATTGTAAATATTGTTAGTATGTTTATATATTTCTATTGACGTCTTATGACAATTTTGTAATGTAACTTGGACCAATATGCACCTGTTCTTAGAACAACAGCTCTGACACGCTTGTTCCCATAGTAACGTGTCTGTATAACATCAGTTCCACAGAATAGAACATGTCGAGAGTGATGTTTCATATCAAAATATATATCTTCATGAGATCTGGACATCTTAGGGTTTGGTAGCGGTGTCTTAGTTACTGGAACACTTTCTCCTGAAATTTACAATCAGTGCAGAATATGATTTTAGAAACGATATGTAAAATACCTTGTTCTACAATATTTGTAAAAATTCTGTACATTGCAATAATACAAGTGGTAAATGCGGATGTGAAAATAATAATGGCCGAATTGTTTCAGTGATTCATCGTTAAAAAAAAAATAGAGACATCTGAATGGTTTTGTAGGATTTATATTAAGATATACTGATCACAAAAACATTCTTGATTTTTTATTTTATTCGGTTGATCTTGTATTAAATCTTTTTAAAAAATTAAAATACATTTATTTTTACTTTCGTGGGTTATCTCCCCATATTTACACCTGCTGTATTTATTTTCTCAAAACTGACATAAATTGTGACTTGTTATACTAATAATTTCCAAATTCATTTTTAAAAAATTGTAACATGGTATCATCTTTAAGATCGTCACCTGTTCTTGCAGAATCTATATACCTGTAAGCATACTTTCGTTGACAATACAATTCCCAGCGACCAAAACAGCATCACACTGCATTATACAACCAGATCTGGGTATTTCTATAACATCACCTGGAACCAGATCCTCAGATGATATCTGAACATACTCTGAAAAAAATCATCCATTGTTATTTCAAATAAATTTAGTTATCACTGAACTGAAAATTTGAGTTATAACAATATCAAAAATAAATTATCTGGTTCACAGATTAACGATTTTTTAAAATGGCAAGGTAGGTTGGGAATTTATTTTTTAGTTTATTTCCTGTCAAAAGACACAATGGATTTCCAGATCAGGAGTTTACTTTGGTGACGCAAAAATCCCGTTTGAAACCATTCACTCGTATAACGTTTGGCATATGCAAAACGCTTGTATATCAAAAACATTTAATAGTCACTTGAAAGCTTAACCTATATATTAACATGAGAGTTTTCTTACTTTCATTTTGACTTTATCAAAATGCTTGAAAACTGAGTCTGGGTTGGTCCCATATTTCAAAGTTTATTTTTTCAAAGAATACCAGGACTGTGGCAAATTATTTCCAGTAACCAATTAAAGTAATTACGTCAGCGACTTTTCAAGTGGGGTAGAAGTTTCAAAGGACAAGTTATTTAAGTTTATTTGGCCCGAAATCCTTTTGGTAATGAATATGAAAGTTGCAAAGGCATTATATTGATTAATTAAAAATTAATCTTTCAATAGTTTCGAACTAACAGGAAACCAAACTTTCCTACGGCACTGTTTGGATGTCCGCCCATCAACTGCCAACTGCTGTACATAGCCACTGACAAACTAATAACTTGATATTCCTGTTGAAAAAAGTTTACATATGTCTCTTTCCTTTATTAGATAAAATGTGCAAAGAAATTTTGGAAATATTACCATTCTCCCCTCTTAAAACTGTTACTATAGTAGAGGAATGAATTGTATTTCTTAGAGCTCTTTGCATCTGAAATAAACAAATATTAAAAAATAAATTTCACATCAAATTATCGAAGAAATAATATATACCATATATCAGTTACAAATAGCACTATGAGATACTTGTACTAGTCATATGAAAGCTTAAAGTGCATACATACATGTTTGGAAAAAGAATCACAATTTTTTGTGGTGAAATTGCTTTAATTTTTTTATAAATAGTGTAAACACCAAAAGATTCTGAAATTCTGCTTTTGACTCTAATATCAATTTTGAAAATCTCACACCTTTTCTCTGAAGAAATCTCACATTTTGACAAAAGGTGAATATTAGTAGAGTTTGATGTAAACAAATACTTGTCACACCAAACAAAATGACAGCACCAGTCCTATCACATCTCTTACTCACCTGTCTCGTCTGGTATATTGTTACTGTAATGGAAACAACAGACATCAGAACAATAGCAGAGGCATAATAATAATATTCATCAGCATACCATAAACAACAGCTGAACAACTGGAAGATGTAAAAGGGAGATAACACCTGTGAAATGAAAAGATTCAGTGAGACAAGTCCTTCAAATAAATATATTCTCATTGATTAAAGTTATATATTTCAAAGGCAAGTTTGTTCTTTTTTTGTTATTTTAATTTTTCATAGGTCAAAAATTTTGCAATAATGCCAAAACACGGACTCTAGATTAATGAGAAACATCACACAATTATCTCCCCTGATCAAGTTACCCACTAGAGGTAATTGTAATTGTTGTAACGGTTTGGTCATATATAACCTAAAGCGTGGCTATTTTCATTATCTCCCCCTGGACAACCTGGTTAAGGGAAACAATTAAATGATGTTTCACATTAAAGCTGTACTATAGATGTCAATAACATTTTCCCTTATTCTTTTTTTTTTTTTTTTTTTACAAAAATGCAACTTTACAAAAAGCAAAAACAAAACAAAGAATATTGTGAAAAACAACCTCTTTTATTGAATATTATTTTGTAGCAAACCATAGGTTTCCTTCAAAATCTGTTTCAAGGCTATTATCCGTTTTTAGAAGTACCAGTATAAGAGCTAATTTACTGTTTTTCTGGACTCAGAAGAACTTGCTAAGTCAGATAGATATCAAAACAAACAAAATACATAATTAAATTTACTTTTTACTTATAATTTATTTAAATCACTTGAACTTTTTCTTACTACCTGTCTAGTACAATGTATGTAAAAGATATGTTTTGCTTATCAGCGGTACTGAAAAATCATTAAAGACAATTATTCAACAAAAACATTTTTATCATCTGATTTATACAATTTCTTATACTGTGCTCTTGTCAAGGTTGAAGGGACAGTCTGATATTTAACGGAAGAGATCAAAGATGTTGTTTCATTCAGACTGAGAGTTATGCAAGTTTAACAAGCATTATAGATTATATAAACTAAATATCAGTCTTATTTAAACTTTGCTGATGCACAATCTCAATAGGCCCAGATAATAAATCATTATAAAGATAACCTTGAAAATTTGAAATAAAATTTCACCTTGAACGTATCTAAAACATAAATTATTTGAAGTAGTTGCAATTTAATATATATATTGAAATTAATCTGTTTTATAGTAAAATATATTACCTGTTTAAATAGTAATGTTATAATGGGTGTAACATGGATTCTTATAGAATTGTTGCCATATATATTTCTCCTGTAAAGTAAAATAATATACAACTATAAGATGTATTTATCTATATTATTTCTTCCTCTTCTGCAATATGTTAAATGGGGAAAACTGCATGTATTTTTGCAATTTTGTATAAATTATCAGGAAAAAATATTTTTGGTAGATATTTCAGCAACTATATTCCCACTAAATGTTTACCCCATTGTCTTTTCAATAAAACTTAATGTCAACCTGCTTTACCAACAAAAAAATGTTTACCCAGAGTCTGTCATATATAAATAAATGTTTCCACTTTTGAATATTCAATAAAACTAAATTTTAATCTCTGATCAACAAACTAATCTAAAGGTTTACTACATTGTCCATTTAAAATTATTTTCCTCTTTCATCTGTCCAATAAAACTAAATGTGTACCTATTTGTGTATTCAATATAAATAAACTTTTACCTCTTCATCCACTAAGTCTACAAATAAAACTATTTTAAATTTCAATAAAACTAAAGGCATACAAGCTGGGTTACATATATTAATACCTCTTTGTCTGTTCAATAAAACTAAGTCCTGATGCCTCATGGAAATATGAACATCTTGTTAAATGATCTAGTCCCCTGTACAAAGAAGAGTAATAGTTTACGTTAGATTATTCCAGGCCCAGTTGTAACGAACCAGAATCAAAAGGGTCAAACAAATACATAATATATGTTCATCATTGGAAAATACAGTTTTTTTGTACGAGCCTTAGAAATGTGATATTTTACTGAGAATTTCTCACCTGCTTTGCAGCCAGTAGGCATAAAATGTGTATTTTCTGACAATGTACATATGTTGTATTTATCCATCAATGACAAATTGTTATCTTTTGTCAGGAAAATGGCACATTTCACAATTTTAAAATGGTGATTTTTGGAATTTAATCTAGGGAGGGCATATCATCATAAACATAATGAGTAGGTTACTGGGAACAATGATTTGTACTTGGTTTAAAACCTTTAATTCTTGTTGATTTGTACATGAAATTTATTTTTTATAAATTTCAAAAATTACTTTTGATTTAAATACACCAGTACTTGTTAATTCAAACTTGAATAACCAGTAAAGATGAAAATTTTAAATAACTGATTTTCTGTTTACTCAACACCCTCGATTTGCACTAAATCATGCAGAAGTCTTTCATCCCCCCTTTTTCCCCAATAAGGGAGATAACTAAAATTAATTTTAAAGATGAATAGGATGGATGAATTGTTATTTAACATCCAGTGACAGCCAGGTGCATATCAGGACGAAAGAATAATAGGAGAAAAGGGTTTGTTAATATGGTCATAAAATTTAAAATCTGCCCTCATGGAAATTCTGAGGCATTCACAATTTGAAAAACCAGTAATTTATCACAATAATAGGAATAAAATGTAGGGTAATACTTCATACTTACATTTCAAGGAAATTTCTTAGAAATTCAAAGAAAGGCACACAGTAACTATCTGGTAATGTTTAAACCAACTAGAACTGTCCTGAAAGAGACTAATACCCCCCCCCCCCCCCCCCCCAACTAACATGTCTGTTTTGAAGCCTACACAAAGTTCAAATCATCATATTTTTCAAACTACTAGCCCAAACAGAAAATCCTGACAATATGCACATCTCAATAATGTGATCTAACACTCCATAAAGTTTCATGAAAATCATGCAAATACTGTAGAAGGGGTTGTGGACATCATATGGAACGAAGTTTTGTTAAAAATGCCTAAGTCCAAAGACCCATATCCTTTACATTTCATGTCCAAACAGAAATTCCTGACAAAATGCACATCTCCATATAGTGATCTAACAATAAAGTTTCATGAGAATCATGCAAGTAATGTAAGAGGAGTTGTGGACAAGTTTATTTCGGTGAGATGGATGGATGGACAGACAGACAGACTGAAACCTATATACTCCCCCAAACTTCGTTCATGGGGGTATAATAACAAAACTTGCATAAAGATAAATACAATGTATATTTACTTTGCTTTCTCAAATTCTTGTGCTGATGTATTCCAAATGTATTTGACCTTCTTTGTGATGAAGTATCGGATCAAATTCTGTTGTCTCTGACAAGAAAAGAAAATCAGTTATAAAAAAATATGCATTGTTGTACATCTATCCTTGGATTTTTGATGGATTACCAATAATCAAGGTCATAAAAAATTAAAAACTCTATATCCCTGCCATGAATTTAATTTATTTGGAAATATTATCTGAAAATATTTATTTCATGTAACAGAAAAACATTTTATTTTTATGAAAGATTCATCTTAGGAATTAGAACATTATTATAACACCCTATTCAAGTGACACAAGTTTTTGCTTCATCTATTTTTGGAATTCCATTTGTAATTTAACAGAAAAAAACAACAAGAAGAACCAAATAAAAGCACAAATTAATTCTGTAAGGATTTACGCTAATAGTTGTGATATGTATTATATGTTAAAAAATATATACGAAATTCAACAGAATACATCACGCCAAGCATTATGAACTCATGCAGGTACACATTATTGAAAGCATATAAGCATTAGTTTTAGAATATTATTACCGTAACTGCAATTCCAATTTATAAAAGAGTCAAGGATACATTGAAAATATTGTAGATCCCAGCTTTCAGCATAACATCTGTCATATTTTACCATTTTCTATGGCAAATTCAAGCTCACTGATAGGATATCATCCCTGCCTGTCCTTTGAAAATTGTACTGCCCTCATTTTTTCATTTTTCCAGAAAGTGATATTCGTACGGTAATTTTTTGTATTTCCAATAAAATCTACGATTATTTCATCATGATCATCCAAAAATAAAAAATTAAGAATAAAATCCTTCCAACCACCCCACATTTTTTAGAAGAGGTTGATGATAATCTATTAATAAACTTTAAGGATGGTCACTTGTCAGATTTTTAAATTTTGGTCAGATTATGCAGACTCCTCATGGTCAATCCATTTATAGTATGGGATATTTTTTCACCAGCAACCCCCTATTTTCTTTTCATTTAATTTATTATACCAAGGACGTATAACTAACATAATATACGTCTTTGATTATACATATCTTAAAGATCTAAATGAGAAAATATTATGAAATTCTATATACATGTATTAGTTTAATTTTTTACAACTTTAAAGTTTCATCACATTTTCCATTCAAACCAGAGGGAAAATCTAGACAGACCCGTTTTCCCGCCAAATTTTAAACACATTAGAGTTCAGCAACATATAGTTTTCTTTTTCTTATTTTGTTATTGATTTCAACCTCTATCTAAATATAGAAGTATTTGAAAATCTATATATTAAAACTCTCACCAGTGACAATCCTTAATTGGCCTAATCAATATTGTAAATATTTGTCATTTATTTTCTACCCATAAATTTGTCTATGTTTTGCAGGTTTACACATTTGAATAATTATTTCCCAAATTATTTTAAACACAAGACCAGTTTTGATGTTGAAGAAAAAATAGAAAATACTTATTGGCGACAGAGCTACATGTATAGAAATTTAATTAACTAAGAGCTTAGTATCTAAATAGCATTACATAAAACTATGTTTTAGTTAGGTCAATGAGGAACCTGAGTGAGTTTTCTTTTCCTTACCAATGTAGGTAAGGGAGATAATAATTTGTCTCCCTTTTAGCCTCAGGACAAAAGGGAGAGCATTTAATTATCTCCCTTACCTTCATTGGTTAGGAAAACATAACTCCCTCAGGTTCCTCATTAAAAATGAATATGCAAATTCTTTATCTGTAATTCCCTAATCCCTTACACCATCAGAACAGAAGTACAGACACACAAAGTTGCATGATTCCTATATACCATAAAAAATCATACTGACACATATTTTTCAAATTTTTGAATAGTTATTATTTCTAATGATTTATTACTTATTCATATCTGTTTGCAGAAACTGAAATGACAATTCTTTTTTCAATTGAACTTCATCTTGTGTATGTTCCATGGTTTTTGTGACTGTCAGTTAAAAAAAGCTAAAACCCTCCCGTCTGCATGAATAGATGAAAATATATCTGGTTTGCTAGAACGAAAGTGAATTCAAAGGTTGTTAAACATTTAAAAGTATGTGCTATTTTTTTTTTTTTTTAAAAAGACAAGTCTTCCTGGTCATTTTGAGGTCTAAAAACCAACATAATTCTCAAAACTTTAACACTGGGCTGCTTGACATAATTAGAATTTCGAGTTACCAACCGAGTTA
The DNA here is from genome assembly GCA_028015205.1 of Mytilisepta virgata. NCBI lineage: Eukaryota > Metazoa > Mollusca > Bivalvia > Mytilida > Mytilidae > Mytilisepta > Mytilisepta virgata. The sequence goes on from CM051511.1 coordinate 25,674,249, forward strand.
AGGCAAGCTGTCAGAAAACATGTCAAACAAAACCACCATGAAATTATTTCGCAAGCGCAGACATTACTTTCGACATTGTGAAAATTTTCGTTTCAAAGCGATATTTTAACACCTGCATTACAATGGAGATAACAGTATTGTATTTTATTATTTGACGGCATTAATTGATGACTTGATGGTCGGAAATATACGTTTACTGGCTCAGCTAACGCTAATTCTATTTCCAACCATTAAATCATTCACCTGATGCTTTCAAGTAATAAAATACAATACATTTATCTCCTAAATAATATATGTTGTTGAAAGAAACCTATGAAATAAAAGGTTAAAGATAGCTTATAAATATTAACAGTACTCCATGCAAACCATTTATTTAAAAAAAATTTACCTCTCCAACCTGTAATTAAATGAAGAATGAAGAAAAATTATGTCATAGTTATATACTTTTGATTCATTTATATACCGATGGAAATTTAACCCATTGGTCAATATACACTAGTCAAAATACCATATCACACAGGGGTGAGAATACCATATGGTATTTTGATACCGGAGTCAATATATCAGATGCCCATTCATATTTTGTATACAACTTTGCTTGTTTTTTATGTGCCATACTTAAAATAGTAAATATTTCATATTGTATTATTCATAAATTAAAAAAAACAACAAAAAAAACCCAGAAAATCGTATACCCTCCAAACAGCAAATGTTTTAAACCAATCCAAAACCATGGGTACTGTGAACAAACTCACAATGAGTATTTAATTTGCCCATTAACATATATTGGTGGACACATTATTAACTCCAATTATCTCCCCTTCATGATAACAGACCAAAATTATTTTTCTTCGTACAAATCTTCACATGGTATACTATCTTTATGTGAAGCTTCAATAGATTCAATCGGAGGAGTTCTGTGACAAGATTCATAGACAGACAGACAGAGAAACAATAAGAACTTTTAATAGTACATGTAGTATTTATGAAATATTAAAATTAAAATGATGGGCTTAATTCATATCACATTTTTTTACATTAATTAAAACACCGTAAGCATTGACCACAGAAGTGCCATTAAAGTTGGCAATGACTCCAAGCTGAGGATTTCCTTTTTGCCAGCAAGAGTGTCTTGGAGATTAATTAAAAGGCACTCAAAAAAAAACCTGGTAATGAGAAACCAGAGTGAGTTATATTTTCCTAACCAATGTAGGTAAGGGAGATAATAAATTTGTCTCCCTTTTAGCCTCAAGACAAAAGGGAGACAATTTAATTATCTCCCTTACCTACATTGGTTAGGAAAAGATAACTCACTCTGGTTCCTCATTGACACACATACAAGCTTGTTGCCTTTCACATTATTTCTTTGTGCAAAAAACTTAAAAATAGCTCAATCATTTTGTCAATAATCCTCAACATTTCCAAATTTCTAAATCTCCCATTAAAGCCAAATTATCGCCATAACATCATGTGTGTATCTAACTACAACTTCTGTCTGTAAACATTAAAGTCTGTGACATGAATTTTTCAAAATCTGAGTATCTTAATAAATGTGATTATTAGCTTAAACAATTGAACTTACCTTTGTTCAATTAAAAGTCTTCATGAGAAACAAAAAAATTTTGCCTATTATAGGAATATCCCATGTAATAGGGAGATAACTCTTCCAATGAAATTTTATTAAATAAATTTACATCCCTGTGTTGCATAAAAAAATATTTAAAATATTCATTTTACAAATTTTAGGATAGGGCTTTATGGAAAGTTGTTATATTGGATGTACTGGTATACTTCAAATACAATGTATGATATAACAAGCTGAATACAAATCAGAGGCTCCCAGGAGCCTGTATCGCTCACCTGATATTTCCATTTTTTCATTGCTAAATGACCTTGAGATAAACATCCATGACATGTTTGGTTTCAATCCATTCAGCGGTTCTCTAGAAGAAGATTTTTGTATGTATTTCCCATAGGGTCCTATGTTAAACTAAGTCCCCCGGTGGCAGCCATGTTGGATGACAGATGGGCAACAACACTTGGTCAGCACCTTGTAAGGAACATTAGTGTCATGCTTTGTTTCAATCAATTCAGTGGTTCTCTAGAAGAAGTTCAAAATGTGAAATGTTGATGTATGGATGATGGACAGACAGACGAAAAGGGATGGCAATAGCTCACATTACCCTTTGGTTCAGGTGAGCTAAAAAGCAATGAAAAATAGATAAACAATATATGATAAAAACACAAGATGCTATCAATAGAGTTAATTCCTTGTAGAACAGTTGAAGTTGCACAATGGCTTTTGCTACTGTAGATTCCATAAATGTTCACAGGTTCTTGGGGAGTTGTGCTTGTAAGAAAGTGACAATGATGATAACAATCTTGTTGCATATGTGTCGACACTGCTACACAGTTGACACAAATATATATAATGAATTTATACACAGTACACATTGTAGGAATTTCAAACTTAAATATTATTGAAACATTTAATAAATATTTCATCGCTGTTTGATGAAATTTTCCTGATAGTCATTTTCAGTCTTATAGTATTGATTTTCCAATTATTCAACTGCATTGAAAAATAAACAAAGATTTTTTTCTTACAATAGGTCATGGGGTCTATCCCACAAATGACGTTGATTAGCAACGTTATGATATTTTACCATTATCGTTGGTTTTTTAACATTCAGTTGACAAAGACACCTGGAGGGATTTTATTTAAACCTTGTAAAGAAAGCCAGAACTAATCTCTTTAAATAAGACCATAGATAAACAGGTATCTGTATACTTACAGTAATGTCTCCCTTCTTTAACGGTGTCGTTGATAATTTTTCTGTCTTATATGGCATTGTGTCCACTTCTTTGTCACTACAAAAATTTATTTGCACATATTTATTACATGTACTTGGTACAGACGGTTGGACTATAGAGACTAAGAAAAAAGTTACAACATAGAGTAAAGTGCCATAAAAATAATCATCTTTGTACAGAATTTACAAATTATAATGTAGATTGTATAATAATATGGAACTCGAGAATATAAATACAAAGAGTCTTGTGTTTTTGTAGAAAATGGGGAGAAAAGTTGTTTTCCTATATGCTATATGACTTATTTTCACCATTTTTATTTGGCAAAAATAATTTCATTATTTCTCAATGACCAAGTATGATTTCTTCATGAAAAGTCCTGCATATTTGCTTTATAATATTAACTTTATTTTTGTAAACTTTGGCAATAAAACGATATCTTTTTAAAAGAATTAAAATACATTATCAGAAAATTACTCCTGGCATCTCGAAATCCCAGTTTGTCACTAGGTTAAAAATGTAAATGTAACAAAAAATTTGTTCCGGCGTGACATTTGTTCCGCCGGAACTTATTTCATAGAAAATATGATCCACCAGAACTTATATCATAGAAAATAAGTTCCAGCCCTGTAAAATTTGTTCCGGAACTAATTTTTTAACCAAATGTGAAATAAGTTCCGGAACAAATAGCACAGCTTCATGACTTTCGTTCCGATATAAATTGTTTTAAAAAAGTCAAATAAATTCCCGTTATAAAAGTTAAAAAAAATTTTGAAATATTAAATTAAGTCAGCATATCTGTTGTATTAAAGTAGATAATATGATTAAAAAACAAATGCACAATTAAGATTAACAATGGTGATAAATAATTTAAACACCGTGACTATTAAATTTTTCTACAAATTCTGATACAAAGTAACAAATATGTTTAATCGTAATATTCATATATAAAAGATTGGCATTTAGTTGACATTTTGGCCCGTTTGGATTTGCGTAGGACAGGAGTTGACGTATCAAGATGGCCAGATTCTAAAACATCTATCCTGTCATGATCAACAGATGTGTTGACAACAGACGTATTAGACAAAGTTGACATATTAAAGTATGTGTTCAAAGATTCCTCTGATGACATGTCATCGGTTAACATGAAATTGGTTGAAATTAACTAACCAGTAGTTTTGTCCTTCTCAATATAATACAAATGTTCATCTTAAACTATGAAATTTTTCTATGTGATTTTTCGAATTCTTCTTTTTTCTGCATCATTTGTTGCATTTGGATATTTTTTTTCAAGAATGTAATTATATATTTTCCTACTTTCTCCAAAGGATCCATATTGGATGTTTATACTTTTTATTATTATATATTATCAATGTAGTGCTTGTTTTATAATGTACTTGAATGATAACTTTAAACACACTAATGACAATGCTCATTATTAAAGATAAGTTGTATAACCAGTGGAACATATTTCACAGACTAGGAACTTATTTCACCAGGTAAGGAACAAATTTCATAGAATTGGAACTTATTTCACAATGTAAGGAACAAATTTCATAAACCAAGAACTTATTTCACCAGGTAAAGCGTGGAACTTATTTTATAGAGATGGAACAAATTAAATAGAAATTGTCTGTGAAAAAAGTTCTCCCGGAATATATTTCATGTGATATTTGTTCCACTGGAACTTTTGTCACAGGAACAAATTTTGGCTCACATAAACACTACAAAAACATGGTTTCAAAAGACATATTTGACATAGAATTTTCTAAAAATCCCTATCCTTTTTGAAATATTTTTCTTCAAACTGAAACCGGCCATACTGTTATTCTGTCTCTGCTCTTATGTACTAACACTCTGACTCCCATTGCCAGGCACTTCAAAAAAAAATTCAATGCCAGGGAAATCTTGGACAGACAGATATCTGGCATTAGTGAAAATTAGTGAAAATAATTGCTTACTAATACTAATACTAATATTAATGTTTATTTCCCAATCAAGGGGCCCTTAAGGGCATTTAAATCATACAAAAGAATGATAGTACAAACATGAACACAATATAGATTGCAATAATCGTCATGTGATTAAGATATCAGACAATGGACTGCTTATTTAATAAAAAAAATCAATACAAATAATCAAATTACTTACGCATCCCTATCCTTATCTCTAAGCATGACTCTGGCCACAAACCATTGATTGTACTGATCCTGTTTAAAACAAACATATAACATACTTTTATCCTGCAATCAAGCCATTTCTGGTCTAATGAAAGGGGTGGAAAAAACTTTAGTCGTATTAGGTCAATGACCTTATAAAGTCCACTGGTACTTGTTTACATGAAGAGTGCGTGGAGCGTCGCGAATGTACCAGATGACGTCGTGGCATTTCCCGCATTTTCACTGTCGTTGAATTTCAACTTCAAACGTAATTTTAAGGCATTTTACGCAACTAAAGGGGATTGCAAGATAAAGACAATACAAAGTCACTGTCGGAAAATATAAAATTTATTTCGGCTCGCTGCGAAACATGGGGAAAAAGGCTCACTAAAACTCGCCCAACTAAATTTGATATTTTCCGACAATGATTATGTATTGTATATTTATCTAAACAACTACCTTTTTTCTACAACTATACGATGCTTGAAAACCAGTATTGTATTAGCAGTTACTAATGTTTTCAAATCTTTATTGTTTTGGGTAAATTTTCATACTGTTACCAAATATTACGGGATGATTTAAAACTTAAGATAACTCTTAATCAATAAGACCTTTATACCTTGACTTGTGCTAACATAAGATTGGAATCAATACTAAAAAACAACAGCTCTTATTGGTAAAAAATTACTGTTAAAGTTGGGAAGAGTTCCCAAATAACACAAAATTTAATTTAATGCTATTATTTATACATGATTGCTATCAACAATAAAGCCTTGAGTAGCTCTCCTTTACAATAATATAATTAATAATATTAATAATTTAATATTATTAATTATATTATTATTAATTATATAATAATGCTGTGTTTAGCATAGTAGGCAAGGTTGAAGACATAGTGCACGACCTGAAGGGGAGTGCACTATGTCTTCACCCGGAGCTACTATTTTGTATAGTCAATGCTAAACACAACATTATTGTTCTTAGTATACTGACTGTCAATAATTGTTTTAAAAATTAAAAACATAAAAAAAGTAAGAGGGCAGTTACATCTGATGTTTCTTAATGACTTTGGATATACACAATACAAAACTATGATTCAATTTTAGTTTTTAATTTAAATTTTAAATTAAATTTATATTCTAATTTTTTCTTATTATACATGACTTTGTACAGTTTTACATTCTTTTGTTTTACATGAAAATCAACAACATTCTGGCAAAACCAAACTCACCTTCAATAATACCATTTCTGCATTCTTCATGTGACTCGTATCATGAGTAGCTTTAATCATCAGATGTGGGAACCAGAAGAAAAATAAACGTAGAATTCCAACTGTAAGGATATACAGTATCCATATAACAACATTCTTGACCGTGTTCGGAATATATCCATAAATCTCCTACAAAAATATTTTTTTAAGTCTATATAAAACTTAATATAGATGGATGGATGAATTATTGTTTAACGTCCAGTGGCAACCAGGTGCATATCAGGACGAGAACATGTTGATATGATAATGAATATGATCCCTACTTTGTACTAGACCGACACGCTAAGTCGGATTTTTAATGTGCTAGCTCATGGGGTAACTGTCCGCAGGAAGACATATCACCTCACTCGGACACCGACTCCGAGCCGACCAGTCTTTGCTCTTACTCCTAAATGCCGCGTGCTTGACGGAGAAGCAGCAAATACCAATTTTAATGTCTTTGGTTTGACCTGGCCGGGGATCGAACCCGCGACCTTCCGCACTCTGGGCGAGCACGCTACCACGAGACCACCGAGGCGGTTAAAACTTAATATAAATGCTACTACTAGTTTATATCAAGTACATGTATTAATGATAATATTTTATTGCCATAAAACATATAAAACTAATGTCTGTGACAAGCATAATACAAACAGTACAATTAGTGCAAGTTTATATATATATATATATATGATTAGATTAAGAGCCCTCCGACCTCAGTTCTAATGACCGTATTATAAAAGCCAAGCAAAATAGAACTGAGGTACATGTGTATAATTAAGATCAATTTAGATAGAAAGTACCATTAACACATTTCCTCTTTAAACAATCATGGAGAAAATAGTTTTGACTGTAAATATTAAGACATAAAATTTCCTCTTTAAACAAACATTTAGAAAATAGTTTTGACAGTTGCTTAACATTAAAAGTGTGTATTTAATGAAAAATCATATGTCATCTCCAAGTTTCAAGTAGATGAAACAGATATTTTTTAAATGGGTAAAAACTTCACACTATACAATACAAATTGAGATCCACCTTCAGTAACCACTGAAGGTATGGTAATTTTTTGATGGGAAAATGGATAAGATAGGTTTTCCCTTTCTAAACTATTTTCTTTTATTCCTACCATTTGATCATCTTGATATGGATTGACATAGGTGATTCCATCTTGTAATGGTGGAGGCCCAACTCTTCCGGATTTCACCTTAACTTGCTCTGAAAATATATAATTCTATTATCTAGTTGAAATGCTTAGGACATTACCGCTGAAAAAATATTGGGGATAAAAAACTTGGCAATTTTCCAGTATTCTATTTAAAGGCACTATATTCCAAAACTGGTATTCTAATATCCTAATAACATTTCACTACTGGACTGATCATACTCGAAGTTAATTTTTGCAGACCTTTGACAATAAGCATAAATTGTATACAAGAAGACAATTTTCCCATGTACATGTATAAGTAAGAAAGAGTACCAGTAATCATGGTAACGGAAAAATCAGATGTTTGCTGGAAAAAAATTTTAAAAAAAATTCCCTCTCAACATACTATAGTATAAAAATTTATAGTATAAAAATTTATAATAGAAAGGACAAATATACCTAAGGAGCAATCAAAAAAACGTAATCCACTGGACAGACAAAACCGGGAAGACAAATGAACCACCACAAGCACAACAAATAAACAAAGAAAACTAAAAAACAACGAACAACATGAAATCCTATAAAAACCAGGAGTGAACCCAGGTGCACCGGAAGGATAAGCAGTTCCTGCTCTGTATACGGCACCCGTCATGAAGTTCAACAAAGTTAATGTGGTGGAAGTCACAAATCAGTGGAGGCACATGAAATGTTACGACAGTGGGAACAGAACTTATCAAATCTTTCTTTCATCACAGTCACACGAATTTCTATCACTAAATGTTTGAAAATAGCTTATACTGTCTTTTTTGTATATTATAGTATAGTATAGGACTCCCTATTGTCCTTTTCAGAAAATCATTTACGGTATCACGAATCTGACTCAAATATTACAATTTGAAGCAAGTTATTTCCCTTGCTGGGATGTACTACTGGTTCGCTGCAATGCAGAGCAACCAGTAGGAAGTAAATAGAAATTATTTATTATTTTGATATACAAATATTTCCAGATTTATCAAGTTTGATTACAAGTATGTTGGAAGCAAAAAGATCATAAGTAGTTCCCAAATTTATATAAACATTACGTGCAAATTAAAAAGTTTTAAAAACAGCTTTTCCTTTACTCTTCATTACAGCGAACCGGTTCTACGTCCTGGAACATCACAGCAAGGGAAATAACTTGCTTCAAATTATGATTTTAGAGTCAGAATCCTGATAACGGAAATGAGTTTCTGAAAAGGGCTATACTTATAATATTATAATATACAAAAAATACAGTTTTTAAAAGCTATTTTCAATCATTTATTGATACAAATTCAGGTGACTGTGGAGATAATATGTGAAAAAAGCAATCTCTTGGACAAAATAAACTAATTATGGAATTAAATAATCTTTTTAAACTATAAATCTTAATCAAAATAAAATACTCATGAAAGAAATCATTTATAATCACATCTGCCTAATAAAAAATATGCAGACACAGGTATCACATTTTACCATCATTTGAATATTACACAGTCCACTAAACCCAAAATGCAATAAAAAACTTATTAGAGTCGGTCCGGGTATTTCCGTACAGTCGGGAAATTACCGTACAGTTGAATTTTTGCCATATTATGTGATACAACTTGATAAATAAAGTGTATTTGATGTTTTTACTGCATAAAACATGTTTTTTTAATGTCATATCTTTTACTTTCTTTCACGAAAGAGTATAGCTTATATGTTTATTTGCGCTTTGTCCATTACTTTTGTTCGCGGTAATTTTTGAAAAGCTGCATTTTGAAAAAAAAACACGAACATTGTCGAGATACTTGTTTCCGTATTTCAGGTAAGTTTAGTTGTATATTTTTATCAATTGTTGTTAATATTTGATGTCCGATACCAACTAATACTTTACAATACCCCTAGATAATTTTCCATGTAGATTTATATTAGTGTTTTCTTGTAAAAAGGATGAAAGTGGCTGTACGGAATTGCCCTCCATGATAACTTAGGGTAATTAAGTAGGGAGTCTAATGCCGTACACGTCAGTATACATAACATGTGATTCGGTTTAAATGCTATTTTGTACAAACCTAAACTTCTTCGGCTGTATTTGTCTGTTTTGGGATTATAACATAAAAAAATATTTTGACGTTTCCTTTCTGGTAAAATGACGTTGTGCTTGAAAATGAACTTTGAATGTTAAATACGGATCAAAGATGCCAAAGGCATGACAATTTTCTGTTCTACATGTAGATGCACAGAAAGATGAAAAAAAAGATAATTATTAGATATTATTAATTTATAGCGGGGAAAAACCGTAGTTTTCCTACTGAGACAAAATAGAATAAATCACAAGTGAAAAAAATTTGCCCTATTATGCAAATATATATGGAGCCCCCATAGTAAAATCTCAAATCAAGCAAGGCCTTGAAAAAACATTTCTTTAAAAAAAAAACTCTGCGATAAAAGATCATAAACTTAGCAAACAAAACTACAATTGATTTAATTCTTATTTAAGATTTTCATATTTCCCTAAATATCAGTATACATTTGCAAAAAATTAAACAAAATGAATATATTTTTCAGTTATGAACAGTTCAATTATTGATTGTATAAAGAGATTGGTTTATCTTCTAACTTTTTCCCTGCAATCGCAAACCAGTTAGCCAATATTTCACGAAAGCAAGCAGACTTTTGTTGTTAGTTGTATCAAGAATTCATTCTTTAATAAAATCATCGAACCAAAGGTTTAAACAGAGTTAAATGTTGGCTAGCAACACATGAAGTAGACGAAATGCCAATCACTTATTTGATGAGAAGTTTGGTGAACCAGTTATCACCATTAACTGTAGAAAATAACCCAAACCTTCAAAACTTGAGGACTGTTTTACATACAATTGATGAATTTGACTATCAATCCTGGTCCGATTAAAACATATTATAATGTATTTTTTTTCCTTGAAATAACGTGTTTGAATTGTTATAATAAAAAAATGTAAATACCAGTAGCATTGTATAGTCCCTCTGATACATATATTTAATTTTTTTTTGCAGTTATAAATGCCAAAACAAAGAAAACCTTCCAAAAAAAAAAAAAACATAAAACACACGACATTCAAAATTTGCGGAAATTTCAAATTGTCAGTATTTAGCACCACTGATGAAAAATCAGACCTACGAAATATGCATATATTGTGCTTAAAAATTGGTGTCTTAGAATATTTATTAACAATTACACATGTCACACGTCACAAGTACTTGTGAAAAGGATTTTTTAAAAGAAATAAATCTAAATTCGTTTTTCTATCCGCATAAAGATTAATAAATAATGGTGGAAGGTAAATGCATGAACTGATTTATTTCTTTTACAAAATCCCGACCCAAAAGTACCCGTGGTTCAGGGTACGATAAAAAAAGATTCGAAAGAAGTTATTATGGGACACAGACCTCACATAAAACATAACCTAGCTAGTTTTAAGAGTTTCCGTGATAAGACGAACACAAATGCCTAAGGAGTAATTCCAAAAGACGTAAAACCATAGTACAGACAAACCCGGGAACATAAACAAACAAATACAGACACAACGAAGAAACACTGAAAACTTAAAACATTGAACAACACGAACTCCTTTCAAAACCAGGTATCTCAGGCGCTCTGAAGTGAAAGCAGTTTCTGTTCCATATACGACACCTGTCGTGCTGTTAAAAAAGGCCAATCCTGTAAAGGTCTCAAATCAGTATAATATTATGCAAAACAGGTCCATTTGATTGACTTTTCTAAAAAAAAAAACACCAGACAACCAGCATTTTTCCAGACACAAAAATACATGCATCAAGAAGAAAACTTACATTATTAATACTTATCAGTGTTATTATACAGTATCCCTGTGTCTATCTATGAATGAAGGTGATATTTTCAAAACTATAACAACAAAGTTGAGAAATTGTACCGATATTAATGACTTTTCTTAATTCTATTTCAAACGAAAAATTTTTGTACGGAATTAGACGAAATCGTGTACGGTATAATACGACCTGAGTACGAAATTTCCCGCAATGGCATTAGTTTTTCGGTATTCCTTGGGTCAGATCATTTGCTTTGGGTGAAAACAAAGTGTATAATCGAAAGAAAAAGATTTACAATGTTCAAATTCGGGCCTTGAGTCAACCTAACGTAAAATGGGAACCAGTAGGCATTGATGAAAGCCGAAGGTGTACGGAATTACCCGGACCGACTCTATCCTATTGTATACTATAATATACAAAAAAGACCATTTATTGATATAAATTCAGGTGATTGTGCTTTCACGCATCCACTCCAGCCATCATAATATTAAAGTAGTTTTCCTTAGATTAAGTTAGTAAGCAATCTTGGATTTTTAAACACATATGCAAGACCATTACATGTATGTTGATGATCATTATCTGAATTGATGAATTTGTGGCAAGGAATTAATTCTCTATCAAAATGTATATTTTTTAACTACTGTTATAATAACAGGCACTTGTTCCTATCAACATTATAAAATAACGACAGCTCAGTAGAACACACAGACACCTGGGGAAAGGATTTAGTCTGTGGCGTCCCCCTTTTCCCTCTGCCTCCTCCATTTTTTTTTCTGGCTCTATTTTCCAAAATATATATCTTATTATTTTTCTTCATTTTATGAAATATCTAGAAAACACTATAAACTGTCGGCTTCAGGTCTAAAGGAGGTCATAATATAAAGAAACAATGAAGAGTCACCTCAAGAAAATACCAACCGCAAACAGCAATGAAGCGCGTTTTTGCGCGTCCTGAATATTGACCTCTCGGCAATGCACGTGAGATCTATTTTTTCTAATTTGAAATATGGTAAAGGGTATTATTTTGAATAAATATATATACATTAGGTCATATTTCCAGATTAATTAAATTTCATGCATGCTCTATTTTTCCCTCCGCATGCAAAGATTTTTAACTGTTATAATCATCATTAAACTATTTGTGAAAATACTGTATAGTAAGAAAATGTATGAAAAAAGGGTCAGGAAAAGATTGGAATAGTTATGAATAGGTTGGACTTTCTTGGAATCTGCAATACATGAATAGGGTGTGATTTGAAAATGTTGGCCGCACACCGAGGTCGCACACCTGTACCATAATCTCGGAAGGGGGGGGGGCAACTTGACTATTATATTGACTATTATTATACCGAATTTGTGACCCGAAAATATCCAGGAAAGCTAAAATTACATACCCGAAATTATCCGAAAGTAATAAAAGATGGACAGTTATCATGATGAGATATATTTATAAATTTAACATTTACATATTGAAACATTTGCTATCAGACAACCTTAACATCTTTTCTTTTCATCGGCCTTTCATTGTGGAAAGTCAACCCGAATCTCCTCAGTGCTTTATAAAAATCTACAGAAATTTTTAAATTCCTGACCGGTATTCTCAAGAGTGTCAAAAAATCCCGACCCGAAATTGAGCCCGAAATCTCCACCGGTTTTATAAAATGTTGACACGAATTTGCCGCAAGTCCCGTATTTAAATATCATTGAGTATAAAGATAGTTTTTAAAAACAAACGTCTTTTGAAACGCTTCGTTGTTTAAATTAATTTAATGCAAAATCCCGGGGGGGGGGGGGGGGGTTACTTCCTATATTTTAGGTGGTACGAGTGTGCCGCAAAACAGGGTCGCTTTTTCATGCCCTGCTGGTTAGAACAGGTTCCTTTTTCATGTCCTGCTGGTTAGAACATGGTCGCTTTTTCATGCCCTGCCGGAGAGAATTAATTATCCGAAAGGATAGTCAGTAACCCCCCCCCCCCCCCCCCTAGTGTGCAATATACTTTTTTAGAGCAATTTTCTTTTCTCATGCATGTTATCAGTTGTGTACTATTCTTATGTTCTGTAATCCATTGTGGAATCAGTGTTTTCACTCAAATTCTTCATCCATTTTAAAATATTCTTTATTTTGTAGAACATCATTATATTTTTACGTAGACTAATTATTTTGTAGAACATCATTATATTTTTACGTTGACTAATTATTTTGTAGAACATCATTATATTTTTACGTAGACTAATTATTTTGTAGAACATCATTACATTTTTACGTAGACTAATTATTTTGTAGAACATCATTATATTTTTACGTAGACTAATTATTTTGTAGAAGTCCATTATATTTTTACGTAGACTAATTATTCTGCAGAACATCATTATATTTTTACGTAGACTAATTATTCTGTAGAACATCATTATATTTTAACGTAGACTGATTATTTTGTAGAACATCATTATGTTTTTACTTAAACTAATTATTTTGTAGAACATCATTATATTTTCACGTAGACTAATTAGTTTGTAGAACATCATTATATTTTTACGTAGACTAATTATTTTGTAGAACATCATTATATTTTTACGTAGACTGATTATTTTGTAGAACATTATTCTGTAGAACATCATTATATTTTTACGTAGACTAATTATTTTGTAGAACATCATTATATTTTTACGTAGACTAGTTATTCTGTAGAACATCATTATATTTTTACGTAGACTAATTATTTTGTAGAACATCATTATATTTTTACGTAGACTAATTATTCTGTAGAACATCATTATATTTTTACATAGATTAATTATTTTCTGTTATTTGATATTAATTCTATAGGTCATTATTCTCTACTCTATATACATGTATATAAATCCCATCAACACCCAAAGAATTCTAGGAAACATCTTTCGCTACGGCTTCTGTGAACTAAATATTAAATATTCATCTCAGTTTTGTTCTAGGTGAGACACATACTAGACAGAACGACCAAGAGAAGAAAAAACACGATCTTGCTTATACTATATAAATAATATATAATATATGTCATGTATGTAAATAAGTAAAGTAAAAAAATACCAAAGGGATATTCGAAGGAGGGTAAAATCGAAACAACTGACAAACTCCGGAGAACAACAAAGACGAGATCAAAACAATACAAGCACTACAATTAAAATATCAAAACATGAATAACATGGACCCCACCAAAAAAAACATGGTAGACTCGGGGGCTCCGGAAGAGTAAGCAGTCTCTGCTTCCTGCAGGACACCCGCCATGATGCCCATGAGAAAGGGACAACATCAATGGAACAGATCCATTTTCATTTGTGAAACGGTTTTTTTTCAATTAATGAATTATTAATTCATACATTATATGTAAATATCTGTCACGTTTGAGAAAAAATACATGTCATTTTAAATGTTTTTAAATTAACATTATGTATTAGTATTACTTACAGTTATTTCAGTCAAGTCTATGTAAAAAGTGTATGATTGATATTGACTTTTGTACAGAAAGTCAATTTGATGATATATTTTATACAATCAGTATGCAAAACTATACAGAAAATAGCGATTAAATGTCGTGGATATGATTTTCCCATACCCCTTTAGATACAAGAATATAACATAAAGGTTTGTGTCGTAGTACTGGTTTTTTTTTTAAATTGTGAAACATGTTATTACTTCAGTGAGAACGATTGGAAAAATTGTTAATGTTCGCTGGTCTAATAGGAAATAAATAGGATTTGAAATAGGTGTTTTAGTTTGAGAGAACATATGAATAGTAAACAAATAAGCAAGAAAAAAATGTAGGTTCATGTGCTCATTTTAGAGCTATAAGGCCTTGAAAATTTGCAGGAAATGCGTGTTCTCTGGATTTTTCATTGTCTTTGCATTTACAACTACAGTCTCTCAAAAATGTATGAAAAAATAAAAAGGATTTCATAAAATTTTGTCAAATACCATTTTAATGTATATATGATTGAATTATAAAAGAAAAAGTTCATGGGCAAAAAATTTCATGAGGATTCCGAAAATCTGACAAAAAGACCAAAACTCCTTAAGAACCTTTCAGTCAATGACTTAGGTTTAATACTCTTTTTATAACATTCTTTTCCTAAAATAAACTACTTTTAACGGAGAAAATGTTAATGGTCTAACAATTACTTGAAATCTATGTACTGGGTATTTACCAATAAAATAAAATAAAATAAAATGAAATTAAAAAAAAAAAAAAAAAAAAATCTGCCTTTTGTTTGTTTCCATTATCTAAGCGCCTAGATATTCTTTTAAAAGGATATTTATTCATCTGCTAATCATTTGCAAATGGTACCTGGAACTGTAACTTACCAGAAACATTTGAATATTTATTCTACATGCATAAATAAAAAAACAAAATAATTAGATTGCATCTGTATTTAGTGGTTAGATTGTTTTTTTTTTTCCAGTTGACAGTAGACAGATGTATATGTTAGTAATTAATCACTTTCAATCTCTTCCTTAAGTTAACAATAAAAAGTTTGACTTGACTAGGAAACGAATTTTATTTCTGACATACAGCTGTACATAGGCATGCTTTATTTTCTTCAAACATGTTTTTTTTAAACCAATAATCTGGTTAAGTTTTAACCTTAAACATGTTACAGACAACAAGAGGCTCCCAGGAGCCTGAATCGCTCACCTGGTCCTTAAGCTTTAAGGGAGTCTTTCATGAGTTATTACCCCTATAATGGATCATCTGACAACTTCGACCCAATTCAGACTTTTGTAGAGCTCAATGAACTGATTGTTTAAGCAAACAACAGCTTTTCTCTATTGACAACAACTTTAATAAGTACAAATTTCAAAAAAAAACAAGAAAAGGGGCAATAACTCCTACATGGGTGGTTACATCTTCTTCAAAATTTCAAAGCAGGTAGATCTTGAGGTGTTGAACACTTTAGCTTCCCATCAGAATTTTGATATCTGTCACCATTTTTGAGTTATTTGCAAAAAACTGCAATTTACCCCTATGTTCTATTTTTAGCCATGGCAGCCATGTTTTTTTTACAAATCAAAAATCCAAACGATAGTTTAGTAGCACTCATGCCAAGGAACAACTACACTAAGTTTGGTTGCAATTAAACTTATGGTGTAAGAGGAGTTAACGATTTTATTACAATGAATAAAGACTGCAAAAATGGTCAATTTTGATGATCTAAGGGGAATAACTCCTAAAAGGAATGAACCTACAACTTCGATCCTGTTACAAATTTTGTAGATCTTTGTGTGCCTAACAATATGAAATTTAAATTTTTCCAATTTCCTTTATAGTATCCAAGATATTGAGCTTAATAAGTGCAAAATTTGGAAAAAATGCAGAAAAAGGGCAATAACTCCTACATGGGTCGTTGGATCTTCTTCAAAATTTCAGGGCAGGTAGATCTTGAGGTGCTGAACACTTTTACCCTATGCCAGAATTTTGATATCTGTTATG
Source organism: Mytilisepta virgata (assembly GCA_028015205.1). Taxonomy (NCBI): domain Eukaryota; kingdom Metazoa; phylum Mollusca; class Bivalvia; order Mytilida; family Mytilidae; genus Mytilisepta; species Mytilisepta virgata. The sequence continues at coordinate 25,690,910 of CM051511.1, forward strand.
GTTTTTGAGTTATTTGCAAAAAACTGCAATTTACCCCTATGTTCTATTTTTAGCCATGGCGGCCAGGTTTTTTTACGAATCAAAAATCCGAACGATCTTTTTGTACACATAATGCCACAAAACAAATGTACCAAGTTTGGTTGCAATTGGACTTATGGTGTCGGACAAGTTAACGTTTGAAAAATTGTTAACAGACGACGACAGACGACGACGACGACGACGACGACGGACGCCAAGTGATGGTAAAAGCTCACATGGACCTTTGGTCCAGGTGAGCTAATAAAAAAGAAAGTTAATCAAAAATAATGGCGTCGAAAGAACGAGTTCTATCAATACCAAAGACCAAATAACAAATGGTGGAAACAAATCTAAAAACACCATACCAGTGAACTTTGTTAAAGTTTCAGGAGAGTAAAACACCCCTTTATGTTTTAATTCATTAGATAGTGCCTGCAATACGATATTTTTCTGCTCCAAATCATCACCGGCATATTGTAGTGATCAGGTAACAGAAATTATTAGATCAATTTATTCATTTTATTGCAAATGGAATCTGTTTTACTTTTTTTTTATACAAAAAGCGGTTACTTTTTTGTCATTTAATTGAAGGAAATATAGGATTATTTGGGAGAAAATGTCATACCATGTGCATAAGACCTTAAAACAGGTTTTTATTCTAGCTTTGTGTTTTAAATGTGGATAAATTTCTCCTAAACTTGATATACGTACCTATACAACATTTTAGTGCATTTTATATACTATAGTTTTAATGCATATTTTGTGCTCTATTGGGATCCCAAACACTCATTTCTCGGTCAGTATGGTATCCTAATTGTTTTTTTAAAACAAACTCCTGTAAGTCATGTACACGCATAAGTTGTTAAGACATGTATAGTTACATGCAGTTTTAAGAACATTTGGTTCTAAAATCTGTATATATTCAAAAATCTTTGCATAATGATGATTTACAGATCGAGAGTGCCATTTCGTTATACGACCTCAGTACAGCTTTCTTGTCAGAGAGCAAATCACGATACACAACAAATCTTGTGCATTTTCTGCGAGTACTTCAACATAAAGCGATTACGATCATGTCGTGCGGAGTACTCAGAAATTTTTACCTCAACTACAGAATACAGTATACCGCGAATCACCTCTATCAAGTCTTTGGCGTCCATCCAGTTGTAAGTAGTTTGACGATGTACAGTGTGCTGGAGGCTCAACAAAATGCATTATGAGGAAAATCTGTTTTGTTGACAATATAACAGAACATTCTTTGTGTTTTATACGTAATTTTACATCTATAGAAGAATGGAACTAATCTAAACCAAGCTATAATAGGCAGCGATGTCCAAAATCTATACATGTATGACTTGTATCCATTAGCTGTAAGGGGGGTAAAAGAATGGCAATTTGATCTGAAACATCTTGATCCCTTCAAAACAAAATTTGCATTAATTGTACTACACCTGATTTTTATAAGAGAGTTTTGATGATCTGAGGTACAGTAAAAGATATGACTTTAAAGTGACTCTTTAGGACTCGTATTAAAAAGAAAGAAAACAACAACAAAAACCAATCACTGACGTCAGGTAAACATATTAATTACAACTAAGTCGTATATTAATATACCACAAATGTACATGTATATAACTGCTTGGTCAACCATCTTGAAAAATTATGTCATCTTTTGTGATAACTGCAATTTAACCCAGACAAAACAGGCGACGAAAAACATTTCCCTGTGTAAGATACCCACAAGATGAACAAGAAATATATATAAATATAAAAGAACTTTGCTTATTATAAATAAATTATGTTTAAACTTTTTTTTCAGTATTGCTTAAAATGTTTAACATTTATCGCTCATGTATTTTGTATTGTATAACCCTAATGGGTTTTTGTCTGCAAAAAAATAAATAAATTTCTATGGGTTAATTATATAGTTAATTATAAGTTAATATCGTATAGGTATCGATAATATATGATGCTTCATGAGTTGCTACGCAGTAGACCTTGCCATGCGGGGGCAGTGGAGCAATATACAGACGATGCCATCTGCCGTCTGATAAAAGCGCTTGGTACGGACTTAAATCAAATTGCGATGCGCAAATGTGCAATTTATTTATCCCTCAGTTTCTCCATTACGTAACTATGATATAAAAATCAAGACTTACTAGAATCAGCAGATCCCATCCTGAATCAAAATCGTAAACAAACAGACCACTTATACATGTGACCTAATGTGTTTAAATTGAAAATTCAAAAGTGCAGATATTTGTTAGAAATTCAGTAATTTAATATGACAATCCATGCGTGTTTATTGAACTTCAGGTGACACGTACCTATGTCCAGTAAAGCGTGTCTTGTCAATATAACGGAATATTAAGGTAACCGTTGTACTCTGATTTTGACATACATCAGCGGAATATGTCAAATTGACTTTTTCATCATTATCAAAGGTACATGATATACTTGAAATATGTTGGAATAAAACTTCATATTGCGTATAATATGTATAATTAGAGTTAAATAAAAACATTTAAATGAAAGTCAACACAACCAGTGTTAGAACATGTAGTAATATTTAACAAAGGCCTTTCATTATCAGACTCGGATTCAAAATTTAATACCTCAATTTGCCCCTGTTAATTGATATATGCTGCGTGTGAATTTTGAAAAAATTCGGCAAATCCAAACTTAATAAGCAAAAATAAGCATTCAATATTCAATCCACTTCGAATCGTGTGGACGAGTTAAATATTCCAAAGGAGCACAACTAGCGAAAAGAAATGTTAATAAATAAAAAAAACTTTTGCATGTTTTAGTGAACTGATATATCAGTGTCAATGGAATACATGATTACCAATATTTTTTTTCCATTGAGTCAACAGACCACATGGGACAACATAAAAAAACTAGAGGCTCCCAGGAGCCTGTATCGCTCACCTGGATTCAGTTTGACAATCAACAGCCATAAAACCACCTTAGACACAAACGTCTGTTATATTGGACATAATACTGAAGAAGGACAATCTAATAACCATGGATGCAAGTCTGTTTCCAATTGGCAATGTACTTTCAGACAAGATGTTAAACTAAGTTCGGCTGTGGTGGTCTTCTTGGTTGACAGTCCGGGTCATGGGACACAAATCTGAAAGAGGACCACCTTAGGACCATTTCTGCCAACTTTGGTTCCAATTGGCTTCAGTGCTGGTTTAAGACAAGGAGATTTTCGTCGGTTTTAAACATTAAACAAAACATGCTTAGTAGATACTGTTACTTAAAATGCTCAAAAGATTACATACAGGAGACGTAGCCGAATTCAATGCGAAATTGCCTTTTGTGTTAGCCTTTATAAAGCAACAGTAAGGCAATCAAATAATGATTTCTTCATGGTCACAGTAACAATGCGAAGTGGATCGAAATAATGATTAACGAGAAAAAACAAATTCGGTAAAATCCCGGTTTTTTCCCGGATTTTCACGATTTTTCCGAATTTCAAGGACTTTTCAAGGCCTGGAAAATTCAAAATGAAATTCCAGGTCTTTTCCCGTTTTCCAGGTCGTGTGGGAACCCTGTGTAGTCCACCCCCCCCCTTCCTTCGGAAATGCCGGAGATAATTTTGATTTTGGAAGGGGGCTACCCAAGGACCATTCCGACGAAGTGTGGTCCCAATTATCCCACTGGTTTTTTTTTTTTTTTTTTTTTTTTTTTTTTTTTTTTTTTTTTTTTTTTTTAAGGGAAGATCGCTAAAGGAAAGTTTACGCCGGACGACAACGGACGCCAAGTGATGGCAATAGCTCACATGGCCATTTGAGCCAGGTGAGCTAAAAAAACATTTCGTATAGGCTAGAAAAGGTTGCATGACTCACGGCTGAAGTGAAACATATTACATCATACATTTACACTAAGGCCAAAAAATATATGTGTGTTTTGTCACAATGTAATACAATATTTTGTTTTGGCCTTATTGATAAATATTCAAGCAGACCTTTTGACGAAGATGATAAAGCAAACAGATGAAAATTCACTTCTATCGTAATGCCATATCTTTCTTTTCTATATACAGAAGACATTTTGAAACTTACATCCGATCTGTTCGGTACATATCGTGTAGCACACTCATAAGTCTGCACAATATGCCCTAGTAACGGATACAGCAGTTACTGTAGGGCATTCCATGGTCGCACTAGGGCACTGGATTTAGATTTTATCGCAAGTCATGTGATGAAGATCCTGGATGTGGACTTGAAACAGTTTAGTATAATTCAAAAGTCATGACTTTATCCAAACCTGGACCAGAATTATAATCTAAACTAGAGACTCAAGTGATCCGATCCAAATAAAATGAGGAGTTTGATAAAGGACCTTCCATACATTCCTGTCAGGTTTGATTATTACTGGCCTTGATGATTCAGAGTAGACGATGAAAAGGTGTCCCTGAGTACAAAATTATGTGCCACCGCAGCCGCCATGTAATCCACCTGATCAACACCAAACGAGGAAGGGTCTTCCAATCATCATTCCTTTTAAGTTTGAAAATATTTGGCATTGGAGTTTTAGAGGGGAAGAATTTAAAATGTTGACTAAGCAAAATCAATAACTTCCCTGGTTGCCATAGTTTCGTCCTATCCAAAGAAATTGATAGTTTTTATAAAAGACATTCTATGCATTATTCCTGCCAATTTTAGTTATCACTGGCCTTACACCTTCGGAGGAGATGATGATATTGTAAATTCTCATAGATTTCAGTGCAACATTATGCCATCGTAACCTTTTTGTGTGACCTCGTCAGATCAACTCCAAATAATGAATCTTTGTATATCATCCACCAACTTAGTAATCTTTCCTATACGTTTGAAATGATTTGGCATTGCAGTTTTAGAGAAGAAATTTTAAGATTCAATAATTGCCTCTAGCAGCCATGCTTTTCTTCCTATCGGAGGGAAATGGGGGCTTTTTATATATAGATACCGGCGTTCCATACATATACATTATTCCTGCTACATGTGTTCAGATTGGCCAAGTGGTTTCAGAGGAGACGATGAATTGTCTAACGACGGACATATACATGTATAGAGATGGCAATATTTTTTATGTTTAGTGGCCAGAACAACAAAATTGTTTTGCTGTTGTGCCCCTTCATCCAACCGCACACTGTCAGGCTGCACGTGATCGAAGACCTCACGACCATGGAGGATTGGAAACGTGATGATTTCCGGAATTTTTTTTAATACGTAGATATTTAATTTAATTTTAACATTTCTTAGTACATGTAAATTCCTGCGGACGGATGTGGACACCTTTACGTTTTTATAACCGATATTCTACAGATTTTTTTTAAATTAAACGACGAATGTCTACAAATCCACGAATGTGCGACTAACTTACTCGTGTAAGGATAAGGAAAGAAAAGCCATACTTCATTTGTACTTCCGACTGTTTTTTGTTACTATGGTAATACTGGAATGTTTTCAAAGTATAAATAATGAATAGAATTTTGCAGAAATGTGGGTTAAAATGTTTTTAGTAATTAACATGTACACAGGAAGCTTGATAAATACAATTACATATTCTTTTTAAACTTCGTGGTTTTTAACAATATGAAGCATATTCTAACAAACTCTCCTATATAAGTCTTGCGAATCACAATATAAATCCCCCCCCCCCATAATTTGATCCTTACAATCATCTCTCACGACGAAAAACGAAGGAGTGATCTCTTTTCGCTCAAGCCCTAGTCATCACATTCTGTTGACCAGCTGGTCATAATACGTATTCTTTTCTGATAAATATCATTCTGTATAAAAATAAGTTTTGCAGATTTGAATTTTACACCTTATACAGTTTCGGAAAAGACATCAAACTTTTCTTTCAACCAGAATTTGCAAATAGGTAACAAAAGTTTCCCTTCAGACGGATGGAAACTAAAGAAGACGTCGGCTAATGCAGCACTAGTAAACGTATACTGCCTAACAGTATACACTGAGTGTGTCACGGATATATAATTGTGAAGAAATGAAACTTACCTCTCCCGTCATCCATGGGTAAAGTTGATATCGCAAATGTTCCTTCTTGCCCAAAGGTTCTGAATGAGATTTACGCCTTCCTTTTGGTGATGGAAAATAGACTGCATGGAATTTGATATTCTGTCGTGTGTTTAATATATAGATGACCTTCACAGCTGAAAAAAAAATCAATATATAAAAACAATAAATTGCAAAGTCTAGTGTGGCTTTAAAATAAAGAACAGCAAATGTTTTTTTTCATGCAAATTTTTGCCGTAGTTGATCATGACATAATTAAATGGCTTTTATCGCGTATGGATGGATGAATTATTGTTTAACGTCCAGTGGCAACCAGGTGCATATCAGGACGAGAACATGTTGATATGATAATGAATATGATCCCTGCTTTGTACTAGACCGACACGCTAAGTCGGCTTTTTAATGTGCTAGCTCACGAGGTAACTGTCCGCAGGAAGACATATCATCTCACTCGGACACATTATACTGACTCCGAGCCGACCAGTCTTTGCTCTTACTCCTAGATACCGCGTGCTTGGCGGAGAAGCAGCAAATACCAGTTTTAATGTCTTTGGTTTGACCCGGCCGGGGATCGAACCCGCGACCTTCCGCACTCGGGGCGAGCACGCTACCACGAGACCACCGATTTACCGCGTATGTAAACGTGTTTAAGGCTTTCCACGTCTTCAGTCTTCAGCTTTACTAATAAAACGCAATTTGTTACGATTTTGCGACACGTCCAGGCGAGTATGATTCCGAATGTTATAATACATGTAATACCACTGATAAAATCAAGTCATTAGACTAAGTTGGGTTGCAAGTTTTGCTTGAAAACCATGAAAACGGTGCAAAATAATGGTTAGCTGTTGTCAAATTGTTTTTTTTTAAACTGATGTGTATCGTCTTCAAAGCATAACTTTTTTCTTTTATTTCTTTATTTTGTGGGTTTTTTTATTTATTCATTTTTCTTTTATTTGATTTTCTTTTATCTATTCACTGATCTTGTTTCCCTTTACCGATTTTGATATTTTGGGCTTTTTGTTGAACTTTTAAACAGTATGTTTTAGGCTTTACACATTATTTTGTGAGTATAAGTACCTATTTCTCCCGTAATTACTCGACTGTACCTAGGTAATTGAGTTCGACGAAGTTATGATAACGTTGATTGGTTAAAAGGTATGACAAAACAATTCTAATTGGGCGTCACAGCAGTGAGAGATCTATGCACGTGCAACGGTCGTCCGTAGGCCATCTCCCAATGAAAACGGCCATTTACGGACAAAAAAATCATCTCTATTGAAGGCCTCATTGGATGAGGAACGGCAATAAAATCAAGTTTTCTTGAATTTTAAATTTGTGGATTTTATGTTACGAATGTAGGTTATCCGCCGTATCCTTTCCCAGAGATCACCAAAATGTAGAAACCAAACAATATTCATTTGCATATTATATCTATATAACATGCATTCTTAAAATTAAAAGGAAATATTATGTAGCTGTAAATGTGTAAACATGTACATGTATGTCTTACCTCTAAAATGAAGGTGAGTTTATTTTTATCCATCGATAAAAATAATGTAAATTAATTAATACTTGATAAGATAACCTATAGCTACATGTACTTGTATAAACGTTACATAGGTATAATATTGTACAAGCCCAATTAGATTACTATGACTGTTTTGTCATTGTCTTCTTTCGTCCTTTTTCTGTATTAGAACATAGCTTAATTTGCCGCGCAAATATCAACCGATTAAATAAGCAATTTTAGAGCATTATTATAAATAACATGGCGCCCTCTGTTGATTTACTTACCACAGACAAAACTTTATTTATCCAAAAGTCAGTTCACTGCATCTCCTTAAACTGAAATAGGTAACTTTTATGTGATATAAGCATTTCTCGTATATCATTTATATCTTTCAGGTAACGCAAACATTTGGATAGGTAGTTGTCCGTGTTAGTCGTTTAAAATTTTTGTAGTCGATAAGACGATTGATCATTGTTTTAAGCCGTTGTTGTTAAATAACTGAATAATCGACAAAAATTGAGAAAGCCAATGTCGGGGTCAGTTTTAAATCTCGGAAAATTATATTGATGGCAACCGCACTAAAGAATCCGGACATAGATTGGAGTATGGAAACGGGAATGTCTCAAAGAGACTACAATTTCCTTTGGAAAAATAAATTTGCTTTTCCAATAGATAGTAGACAAAAATAATATATTTAATATTCTCAAAAAAGAGACTACTTTCACTAAAAAATGATTCTCTTTGTACATTCTGTAAGAATGAGGAGGAGACTCTTATTCATTTATATTATGAATGTAAATTTATTGAAAGAATTTGGTCTTTACTAGAGACATGGATTTATGAGAAAACAGGTATATTAATGAACTATACAAAAATAGAGATTCTTTATAACACGGAATCTGCTTGTTTTTTTAGTAAAATATTATATTTATAAACAATGATATTTTATTATCAGAAACACCTGAAGCACTTCAGAACCTTTTAATAAATTTAGTGAGTACTGTAAGAATTGGCAACTTTCTAAAAATGTTGAAAAATCAAAAGTAATGGTATTTCAAAAAAAAAAAGAGAAATTTAATTAAAATAAAACTTTGAAATAGAAACTTAGAGATAATTATGAAAGTGTGTTCTTTAAATATTACAAACAGTAAAAGAATATGTATTATAGATACAATGGATAAGCGTTGGTTCTTGAAAACTATGATCAGGGATAAGTTGATGTCATCACTTAAGAAATTTTACCATTACAGTGTTTCAATATCGCAAATTTAATCCCTGAAATTTTCATCCCGAACGGGAATCAAACCAGAGACCTGTGGCTTCGTAGTCCGATGCGCTAACCCTCAGCGCTAACCACTACAGTACGTCTGGGAAAAGAAAAATAAATAAATAAATGAAATAAAATTCAAAGAACAAGGATTTGCAATTGAAATTTCTCAATTTTAGTTCATTTAAATTAAACTTTCTCAGGAAAGTTTTTACCAGTTTGAAATATGTTATTCTAATCAGTATATAATACCTACTCAGCGATTTTTCACTTTTGTGCGTTTGAACCCCGTATTTTTTCACACCGCCTTGTTTCGCTTATTAGTTTGTCCAAAATAAATAAACATTTCTATCCCCAATCCGATGATATCCCATTAGCAAACACACGTGGGGAAAGATTTTAATAAAATTTAGTCTTAAATATTTGTTATGGGACGGAAAAGAGACTTATCCACAGACAAACCAAAAAGAGGACCGGGAAAAAAGGCAAAGAAACAAAAACCACCCGAGTTGCCAAAATTCTTAAAGGAAGAAGGTGGGATAATTTTGAACCCGCGATTTTATTTTAATTTTTAGTTTAATTGACCAATTTCCAATTAACTATTTAACATGTTAGATTAGAAAATGAGCGAACCATAAGTTTTTTATTGCTTTTTTCGGTTAAATGGACTGGAATATCCAAATGGTGGTTGTGACTTATTTTTTATCAGGTCTGGTCGAACTCGCAAACACAAGTATATCTGAACAGTGAACTGAAACTCGCTTTTGCGAGTATGGGTCATCAATTTACTCGCAAATGCGAGTTTCTTCACCTGGTTGTATATTCTTTCACCTGTAATACAAATGCGTAATCTATAACCAGTGGAATAGAAGTAAATTATTTTAGATATTGACTTATATTGATTATTCCCATCCCAAATATACTGGTTATAAATCTGTCATACCTGTTAATTAGGATATATATTCTTTATACCTTTTTGGACATTTCTACCGAGCAAATTTAAAATCTGCCGTGCAATTATGGGAAAATTAAAGATCAAAGTTAACCGGAAATTGAGCGATCTTTCAGACGTTTTTGGCATAGATAACAGACACATTTTATCTATTTTTGTGATTTAATCTTACATAAAAGGACATTATTTCTGTTTTTTGACATGTTAACGTTTATATTTAGAAAATACATAACCGGAAGTCACTTCCTCAGCATTGAAGATTTCATCCAAAACGAATGCTGGGAAAGAAAATTTGCTTTTGAGAGTATACTCGGTTTTGCGAGTTCGACTAGACCTGTTTATTGGGCAGATTTGATTCTAAATCTGGTTTCTTTCACATTTTTTTTACTTAGATTAAAGATTTAAAGTTAAAAAGATTATCTAAGGCCATAACAAATTGATCTTTAGTTCTTTGGATTTCGATGCTCCGGTTTTTGGACTGTGTAAATTTTAAAAAAGAAAAAACTTGCTGCTTCATTTTGCAAAATGCTGAATATTCGCCCTAAATTTTTCATTTTTAAATAAATTAAAAACAAAAATGGTTCACCCGCTCCTAAAATTTAGTAAAAATTGGAATTTTTCCATTTTTTTAATTTAAAAAATGTGTGCCGCATGTAAATTTAATTTTCGCTCGAAAAAGACAAGTCCTCAAGAAAAAAAATTAAAATTTCGCCCGCTCACACCTATTTTTGCCATCCAAAAATCCAAAGAATGAAAAATTAATTTGGTGTGGCCTCAGTTCATAAATAGTTTATTTTGTTCAAGAGATTGATTTATTCACATATTATCACTTACAAATTAAGTTTTAAGTCCCCCCTCCCCAAAAGAAAAAAAATTAGGAATGCCCTAAATGTGCTGGCTTAAGATTTTCAAGATAGATAAGTCGGTTCAAAATTTTGGCCAAGTGGGAACAACTCATACTGTTTCTTTATAGCAAGTTGAAAACAAACAAAAAACAGAGGTTTTGTTGTCATTTTGTTGGTTCAAATTTGATAAATACATAAGATTCAGATTACACCTTGTGATACACAACATTTACATATAAAATTAATGTTAATGATGTCTTTATAAGAACATTTTGATAAGAAATCAATTACCAGATATATGAACAGACAGAATGAAGGTGATCACATCAGTTGTGATGGATCAGACTTGTATTCAATTGTGTTGCTTGTTCTTGATTGACTTAAATGAATTCTAAAAAACTAAGATATTTGACAACTGTAGAAGATTATGATGCATTATGTAACCATGTCTTTGCCCTCCAAACAAAAGCAAAACATATACACCAATGCAGTCTCCAAAATAAAATTAGAAAAGAAACAAAATATAGAGAACAAAAAAAAATTCAGTGAAATAATAAGCCTCAGATGCCTCAACAGACAAATATAAGATTAGAATGTGTCTTTAAGCATTGATATATGCAAGTTATTAATTTTCATGTTAATTCGAGATAAATTCATTTTTCTTAATGAGCTTCCACATCTGAGTGTCATCTCCCTGTTATGTACATTGTACATGTCTTGGAGAGGGAAGTCACTTCTCCCAAAAGCTTACTGTCTTTTGTGTATTAAATGCTCACCCTTTTAGCCCTTGAAAATGGAGAAAAAAATTCTTTTCGTTAATCAAATATAACATGCAGGGAAATTTTTTTAAAAGGTTAAAACTTCAAAATCAACAATCTACCCATTGAAACATGATTTTTTTTTTCAGTAGCAAATTTAAGTTGATCTTGGTCTGACTAGAAAAATAAGTTCCACAATGAACAGATGAATAATTCATCAATCAATTCTAAAATCTTTATAATTTTCTCGTTCAACAAACAGTGTGATGTCTTTGGAACGATACGTAAATTTAAATTGTAGTCGGTGAAACTTGGTTGGATTATGGCAAACCTGATACAAACTCGATTAATATACTGAACCGCAAAAGAAACGTCGCTTTTTCAAAATGTTAGCAAAATTCAAAATAAATATTAATTAATGATTTTTATATAATCAGTATTACGATTACATCACCAGGTAAGATTAAATTACCTGTGAATTAAATTTTCGGTTGAATAATTTTCAGTTGATATCGTAGAGCGACCGTACCTAAAACCGCTCGTGGGACACACTTGGCGGTAATTTTTCTTAAATCTTAAATGTTCGTGAAATTCATGCTCCTTTATGGGTATAAAAGGCCGGAGAAAATTAAAGAGTGTTAGTATCAGTGTTGACACAGAAGCTATGCCACGTCTGACTCCACAACAGAGAGAACAGGCCATTGGTCGATTGGATGCTGGGCAATTTGCCAGAGTTATTGCCAACGACTTCAACTGTGCTGTTCGAACAATTGAACGTCTACGGACACGGTACAATGCAACAAACAGCACAAATGACCGTCCACGGAGTGGTAGACCCCAAGTCACTACCCCTAGACAGAATAGAGGCATTGTTCGTCACCATTTGATGAATCGGTTCACTCCAGCTGCCGAAACTGCCAGAAACACTGTTGGAACACATGGACGACCCATAAGTGATGATACGGTTCGTCGGCGATTAGCTGCTAGAAACATGAGATGTCGCCGTCCAGCAAGAGGACCTATTCTTACTCCTCGACACCGTCAAGCTCGTCTTCAGTGGGCCACTCAGCGACAGAATTGGCGAAATCGACAATGGCGTAACATCATCTTCTCTGACGAAAGCCGTTGCTGCATTTCAACAGCCGATGGCAGAACCAGAGTGTGGAGAAGACGCGGGGAACGTTACGAAGACAGCTGCATTCTGGAAACAGACGCGTGGGGAGGACCTAGCATCATGGTATGGGGTGGAATCGGCCTTAACGTTAAACTTGGTCCAGTCATCTTTCAGAACCTTGGCCCAGGCAGAGGAAATGGCGTAACAGCTGCCCGTTACATCAACCAAGTTGGCTTTGAGTCCAGATTTAAACCCTATTGAACATTTATGGGACGAAGTTCAAAGACGGTTGAATAATGAGCAGCCAAGTCCGACAACTGCAGCTGAACTTTCACAAGCGTTTCAGAGAGTATGGGCACGTATTCCGATGGCGTTTATTAATCGGCTCATCAACTCCATGTACCGAAGATGTGCTGCAGTAATTGGTGCCGGTGGAGGACATACACGTTATTAACGGACGTGGGAGCACAGCATTGAAAACATGTGACGTTGGGACAATTGTGACGTTTTTGTGAACATTGTAACCAAAAGACTGTAAATCATTCATTAAATTTTGTAAAAATTAATTTAAAATATATAAATGTCACTTTGAAATAAATGTATGTGAACATGTCATTTTGTGCGACGTTTCTTTTGCGGTTCAGTATATAATTAAATTCATAAAAATAAAGAAATAATGATTTTAAATCAAAATTTTGCAGAAAAAATATATCTTCAAAAACCTTTTTTGTTAAAATGATAACTAAACAGTCTTAGGTTCAGTTACAGAGTATGTTTGATGTAAAATCACTACTTTACAAAGTTTAAAGTCACATGACAAGCGTGTTCCATTGAATTTTCTCGCATATATCATCTCTATTCCCTGTAAGATCACATATATATATAATAAGTAATGAACAAAAGAAACAATTGACTTAAAACCTTTAAAGAAGTGGGTTTCTGATAGGACTGTAATAATCATCTGGTCTCATTTTGATCATATCAAACCCCAAAAAGACTTAAGAACTTATTCAAATACATCTAGTGAGTTTTCACACACATTCCCAGCATATATATTGTTTAGTTGGGGTTTTACGCCGTTTTCAGCACATTTGGCTATTTCGTGGTGGCCAGTTTTTATTGGTGGAGGAAGCCGTAGTACCCGGAGAGAACCACCGACCTTCGATAGGAAAATTGACAATCCTTGTCAATTAAGATCGGAGTTGAACACACCCCGCCACACGTGAGATTCGAACTCACAACCTCAGTGTTGACAGGCTAGTGATCATTAGTATTCATGACGAACTACCTAGACCACTCGGCCACCGAGCCACCCCCCCCCCCCCCCCCCCCCCCCCCCCAGCATATATACAAGGTAAAATACCTGAAATCATTTCACATGAAATACATGTATTTATGAAGTTACATGGATATACATGTAACTTATGGAAACAATCTGTTATGTATGATGGATATTCTTACTGAAAAGTTAGCACGTCAAAAATCTATGATGTTATGTAGATGCAGCACTGACAACTTGTAAAGCTGGCAAAAAGGACATACAGTGTATGTAAATGGTCTAGCCGTTGATGAAAGGTGAGATCACCATGAAAGCTAGAATTGAAATGCACTGTTTAGTGGAAATGAAACATTTTATTTGGAGAAATGAAACTTTTCGCAGAGATGAAATGTACCAGATTATATGAAGGATAAGTACTTGGGGTTGGCCTGACCATTCTTGTCATCAGTTGTAATGTTTTTTTATCAATTTGCTGCTAATAAAAAATAAAAGAAAATAAGGTAGGTTGTAAAAGATTGAATCTCCAATGTATTAATAGTGTTTTAATTGACAGTTACACAATAGTAGAAATACATTGGTTTTAGGTACCCCAGCATAAGTACATGTACATTCTACATTTAGTCATAGTAAAGATCTGATATGGATATCAGGTAAGTAAATATGAATTTCACAACATTCAAGAGAACGATTTTGCTCAGTTATGATAGAGATAGAAAAAGTAGCAAATTTTAAGAGGAAATTTCTGATAGTGGCGAATCTTTAAAATTTAGTGCAAAAATAATTCAACATTGAGACAGGAACCAGGTAAGCCTCAGAGGGTAAGATATAATATTACATGCATTATATGTGTGTAATGCACAGTGTATGTCCTTTATTTTGTAAGTACAAAAATGGAGAAAATTTATTCGACTGAATTTAATCTTTTATACAGATAATAAACAGGAGAAAACACTAAGTAGCAGGCAGAAGAAAAGACTGAAGAAACGACAGCAAAAACAAACAGAAAAACTAGAAAAAATAAAACAGAAAAAGCAGGCTTTAACAGACAACAAACAACAGGGGAAAAACAAAGAAGTCAAAGACTCTGCGAAAGGGAAAAGTCAGAATTTTAATGGAACCAAAAGAAAAAAAGATGAATCAGAAAGTGATGGAGAGAGTGAAGATGATGACATGGAAGGTGAGGTCAATGTACAATGTAATGCAGGGACTGCGGTGGGCGTCGCCAATGTTGCAAAATACGATTTTTTATTCAATCTGGCAACAGAATTTTATAGTTGGCGATATTTCAAAAAGCCTTTTATGGTAATCTAAGCTTCATGCCAAATAAATTCAATATGTCACTCAGGTGACATTTTGTAGGAATTTTTAAGTCTCATTGAACATAAACTTTAGTCATATTATGTTGATATTTCCATGCAGGTGATAGCTATGATAATCTACGAATGATTAATTTTCTTTAAACTTTAAGTCATTACAACTGAAATTTACCAGACAACTCTGGCATTTCAGATGACAGTGATGCTGAAGAATTTGATTCAGGAAGTGATGAATCAGATTCAGGGGACATAACTGGCTATACAGATGAAAACAAAGAGTGGTTGAAACCATCAAAATCTAAGACTGACAACCAAGACGAGGTAATTGTAACGGTTTATTTTTTCCGGTGTGAAATTATTTCCGAACTCGTATATTAATACACTTCTGACGGAATAAAGTTGGAAAATATTTCATTATATAAAAATTAAGATTGCTATAAAATATTATCTGATTCATATTTTACACAAGATCATCATTTGACGGTCGGAAAATATTTCACAGATATATGAATATCACAGCCGGAATAAATTATCTCTTACATAATTGTTTCTTTTCTCAGTGGCAAATACTGTGGATTCATTGGATACCATTGTTTTGTCGATTTTGTAATGGTAAATCACGAATTTAAAAACTCAAATACAGCTAATTATGAAACTCAAGGATGGTTTTTTACTTAATTGGATTCCAGGCTTTGCTCCCTAGATTTGTCCAATACTTTCAATTTCATTGGTATACACAGTAATATGGCTTCCAATATAGCATTTTCAATATTTATCCTGTCTTGCAAGGTCATCCATAGAAGCTAAATAGTATCAGGGACGGATCGTGCTGGGCTTTGCCAATGTCGCAAAATGCGATTTTTTATTTAATCACGGGACAGAATTTTATAATTGGCGATATTTCTGGCGACAGAATGTTTCAATCTTTTTAAAAAAATAATCGTTCACTAATGTGAAAATATTTTAAAATTAGTGACTAAGAAACATCATTTGTGGGTTTTATATAATTATCTATGATAATTGAACAGTTTACATCAGGCTAATAAACACAGCAGGTGTTTCAACAGTAAACAAACACATAAGCAATAACTCGCAAGTTCTGAGATCATTTACAATTGATTGCTCAACCCTCTGAGGATAATTCAGTTTATACACTAAGGTAATATTTATATTATCAAAATTTTATTAGATTATTTATTAGTCATGAAAATAACTATGCATTCTTTTAACACATTTAACAGGTGTTTAAAAGCATTAAATCATAAAATTTCCAATCAGCAAAGATTGTGATGTCACTTTCAGTTTAATATCAACATATTGCCATTGAAATAAAGTTCATTTCAGATGAATAACGAAAGTTTACTGTCATTAAAACTTTATTAAAAAATCACTTTCAGGTCATGTTATTTCAAATTTAGTAATGTCCTGTATGTTTCAGAAAGGGGGAGGGTTACTTGTCCAACAAATTTTGAAACTGGCGACAAAAATGATGCTTTGGCGACAGGTTTTTGAATGCCAGCGTGACCGCTGAGTATATCCTCATATATCACACAAAAATAATTAGATCCAGAATATTTAAAAGTATTTCAACTCATGTAGTTAGATATATTAAAAAGTATATTTTTTTTATTCTTTCAAACTCAGATTCCTGTACTTGTAAATGCAAAATGATTTAAATCTGTCTAAAATAAAATTATACATGACACCGCCTGTGTAGAACAAAGATATTAATTCTACAAGATTTATGCATGACAGGGACACCTTTATAGTGCCTTTTAATTGCAGGATTGATTTCCAATACAGAGGTGAACATTAAATTTAGCTTTGAATGTAAATGTTAAAATTGTCTTACCAGCAATGAATATCACTTTCATGTGCATAATTAGGAAGAGAACATTTTAACAAAATGTTAGCATTTTATTTTATCTATAGTCAGAGGAAGACAGTGATGAAGATGAAACAGAGGATGACGATGATGATGAAATGCCAGATGATTTTGGTGATGTTGGATCATCATCATCAGATGATGATAGTGATAGAAATGATGAAAATGATGATGAAGATAATGAAGAGGATGATGTATGTTGAATTAAGATGGAAAAATAAGGATTTAAGAAGTTAAATTTGCCATTTTCTATATTCTTCAATAATCCTTTGTATCAAATTATAATGCACCATGAAATAAGGAAGATTTTTTTGCACATATTGACATCTCTGTTAGTATAGAGATTTTGTCTTGACTTCGTTTTGTCTTGCTAATAAAAACAGTGCATCTATTTATTATGCTATATGTTTGTCAAAAAATAAGCAGTTTATTGCTCACCTGGCCTAAAATATTATGTGTGATTTTCTCTTTGTAGCTGCTACCAGTAGAAAAGAAAGCCAAAAAGTTACAAAAGAAACAAGCCAGGGACAAGTAAGTGGAGGTTGAAAAATGTGCAGGTGATGAAAACTTTTTGATGAGTACTCTTTTCTAGCTTAGCCTAGATATTACATGAACAAGTCTATTTAACCATTCTGCTGCTTTCTGAACAGTATGAAAAAAAATAAAATATAAGAAAATCTAAATTAAAATATATAAAATTTTCTTCTTTTCCTATAACAAAATGTGACTTATTCTTCATCAACGACTTACCACGTAATGGTTTGAAAAAATTACCTTCTTATAAAGAGAATTTATATTAATATATTATAACTTTTTATTTTCAATTCATTATGATGTTAAGGATGATCCCTGGTCTAATAGGAAATGAATAGGATTTGAAATAGGTTTTTTAGTTTGAGAGAACATATGAATAGTAAACAAATAAGCAAGAAAAAAATGTAGGTTCATGTGCTCATTTTAGAGCTATAAAGCTTTGAAAATTTGCAGGAAATATGTTTTCTCTGGATTTTTTATTGTCTTTGCATTGGCAACTTCAGTCTCTCAAAAATGTATGAAAAAATAAAAAGGATTTCATAAAATTTTGTCAAATACCATTTTAAGGTATGTACGATTGAATTATAAAAGAAATAGTGAGGGTTCATGGGCAAAAAATTTAATGTTTAAGAAAAGGATAAATCCCGAGGATTCCGAAAATCTGACAAAAAAACCAAAAAATGACCAGCGAGCATCCTTAAGCATAATAATGTAACTACACTTGCAGGTTAATTGCTACATTTAGTTATCAACATAACCACTTTAGTCTGTAAATCTTTTCTCTGTGTGAATTTCATAGAGATAAATGTTTTTTCAGAAAACTTGCCGAAGAAGAATTGATGACCAACATTACACAGTCAGAGAAATACACTTTACCCAGTGGGCAAGAGGTGGAACAAGAAAATATCCTTTATAATTTTATTACTTTAATGTTCTTTGTTTCCAGTCATACATGTAGTTGCTAATCCTTTTGAATTGCCATTAATTTGCCCAAAATTTCAAGGTTATCTCTGCGTTCCACATCTTCTGGTGCTATTTTTGGATTCGGACCAAAGATGCAAATAATTTTACTGTAATAATTTTGAGAAGATGTCAAATTTTACCATATTGAATAGTTTGTAGCTCACCTGGGCATTGACCATTGTGAAGTTATCTGTGTTCCATTTTTCCGTTGTCTGTGTGTTGTACAATGTATGTCTATCTGTTAACATTTCACATTTTAATCTTCTTGAGAATCACTGAACATAATTTAATCAAACTTGGCAGAGATGTTGTTACTTTTAGCCTATTCTAATTTCTGATTGGTTGAACTTTGAAAAACTTCTCCTCAATGGCCACCAGTGTCCTACTCAGTTAACATTGTATCCTGTGGGAAAATTAAAACAGTGAACCTTATGAAAAATCTATTTTAAGTTCTTCTTCTGAAAAACAATTAAATAGATTCATAACAAACTTGATGGAAGGGATACCTAGGAAGACCCAAATATTTTTTTTATTTTAGTGCCATTTTGCTAACAATCCCAAAAGGGGTTTTTCTGATTGGTTTAATTTCCTATATCTTCTCAGAATAGACTTGTCCCATAGGATTAAAACTTATTGTAAATGAACATTGCAAGATACTATCCAATAGTTGGTACTTTGTTCTGATAGGGAAATCAAAGATGATTGCCACTGCAATTGGGCTTAGTTAGCAATGTCCATAGGTGTTTCTCTTTTATGATTTTGTCCATTGACGCTAAATTTTAACTTAAATGGGAAATAAAATCCAGGTGAGCAACACAGGCTCCTGGGAGCCTCTAGTTTAATATCCATTCATGTGTAGGTCTTACTTTTTCAAAGTATATTGTTCTTAATATGGAGACAGATATTTGCTTTCTAATTTATCTTTATTATACACTCCAAAAATAAATTTAGGGAGGGGATGATGATTTATAAAAATCGCCTTGTCTGTCTGTCTGTCTGTTCATCAATCCATCTATCCATGACCTGGTTAATGCAACCCCTCCTAAGCCATTTATTGGAATTCAGTGAAACTCCTAACTAAAGCAATAAACCATATGAAGAAGTGCATTAATTAAATAATTTCTGATTAACATCTTGACGAGGATTTGACGAGTGACATAGTGATGTTTCCTACATTATCTGGAAAGTTGATCATCCATAGTATATATCATTTTCCCTTGAAAACAAAAGTAGAGATTGATTTAAAAGCATTTACATATTTTGTGGAACTTTGGATATTTGTACTTGGTGATTGGCAACTATCATGGCTGTTCTAATAAACATTACAGTTTGCAAAGAAGAACTATTAGTTATAAATTCAACAAGTATTACTCTTTGTTACTTACCAATCATATATACAATATATGTATGTATATTGTCAGAAAATATAAATTTTATTTGTA
Organism: Mytilisepta virgata; assembly: GCA_028015205.1. NCBI lineage: Eukaryota > Metazoa > Mollusca > Bivalvia > Mytilida > Mytilidae > Mytilisepta > Mytilisepta virgata. The sequence goes on from CM051511.1 coordinate 25,710,825, forward strand.
TTAGCCTTAGAAACATGTAGAGATGTGAGGTTTACCATGAGGACAATGGTACCAGGAGATAATATTATACTGCCAGACAAATATATGAAAAAGAATATTAGACTTCCTTTATTTGGCTAGTAAATATGCCAGTTGCATCATAAGTAACAATTTATTAACCTGGTTTTTCAGCTGAACATTCTTGATATTATATGGCAGGCGCTAAAAATCAATGAAGGAAAACGTGGTTTGCTCAAAATTTGACGTCTTATATTAACAATTTCAAGAATAGATTAGTTACTAATATCCAGATTGTAATGTCCTGTGAAACATTGTTTTGTCTCTTTGGGAATTTAGATTTTAATCAAAAATTTTGGGGCCGCTGGCATATTTCGGAGCCACTTAGGGACCCTATATGGCATAGTAGAATCATCCTTGGTCATACCTGTTCATTGAAAGTTTGAAGTGAAAAAGATAATCATTCAAGAGAGACTTGAACTGTACATTTTCACTTGTAGATTTATTGTATAACAGCAGATATTGAAATTTTTTTTTTACAACTAAAATATTTTTTCTAAGAATTATTACATTGTTACATTATTGAATATATCTTGAACACCATAATGGTTCATACAAACATATAACCAATAATTACAGAAAATTTCATTTATGTAAGTATTTTTTCCTTGACGATTTTCACCCAATCAACCACCAGATATAACTTTAGTGCAGAATAGAATAAAGGAAGTGATGCATGTTTTGGCCGACTTCAAAGAGCGAAGGCAGGAAGGAAGGTAAAACATTCATTGTTCATTTTATAAGAAAATAATTTTTTTTTCTATAATTGAAAAAAAAAAAATTCAGAAAATATGAAATACAATTACCTCTGTCAATGATATCAGCCATGATCAATGTTTTCAGCTTTAAATTATAAATCTGATTTTAATGTCAATTCTTGAATGTATCAGGACCACAAAAGAAATCGAATGCGAATCATGTGACTTGTATTTCTTTATGAGTAAAAAATAATTGAACGAAACATTGAAAAGTAGAAATTGTATAGATATATTTTTCCCAAGCTGGAACATACTGTGTCTTTTGGATTAAGTTGGGAATATAGTGTTTTCAAGGATTGCAGATAAGTAATGTAAGCATTACAATTACTTTGCATAAAATATCCAGCTCATCCAGTCAAATAAAGTCAAGATAAATTTATTTCTGTTTTGAACTGTGGACATCCTAACCTACACTGTCTTAAGATACAAAATGAGTTAGAATAAATGCAAAAATTTGATACATTTGACAGGTGTAGAATTTTTGTTTTAGAGTAGGAATCTTGATGTATAATTAATTTGTATTTCAGGAGCAGACAAGAATATATAAAACAGTTGAGGAAAGATCTATGTGCATACTACAGTTATAATGAATTCCTAATGGAAAGATTGATGCAGTTATTTCCTTTAGAGGTAGATTTATTCAAGTTAAAAATTATCTAATTTATGTTTTAATTTTAAAATAAATTTGAACAAAACTTTAAAATTTCAAATTATTTTTATACTAATTTAATTATAAATGATATTGGTTGGTCAAAATTTTATCTTATTTCTTACTCTGATCTTAATGTCTGATGGTTTTTGTGTGTTAAATTTTTTCTCTGCACCAAAAAAAAGAACATAAAAAATTATAGTTGATTGAGTATTGCACAGGCCCAATTACAGAAAATTATTATATACAATTCAGTGTTTTCCCCAGAAGGTTAATGCATGGTGGTACCCCCGTGCATTAATTTTAGGCCCCCATACTTGAAATTTTTAAATTCCTTATAATACTGTATAAATCTATTTACCCCCATCCTTCAGAATTCATGACCAACATCATTTCAGTCAATCCCCCCATGCTTCAAAAATTTCTAGGGAAAACACTTTACATGTAATTGTTTTAGAGAAGAAAACTCAGTAATTTTGTTTATGAGTGGCTGATGTTTATTGTTTATTTTATAATTTTTATTTTAGATACATGAGTTTTTAGAAGCAAATGAAGTACAGAGACCTGTAACCATCAGAACAAATACTCTCAAGACCAGAAGACGAGACTTGGCCCAAGCCCTCATAAATCGTGGTGTAAATTTAGACCCCATAGGAAAGTGGTCTAAAGTTGGTCTAGTGGTTTATGATTCCCAAGTACCATTAGGTGAGCCTTTTTATGGATTATTTTTAAATTACTGCAATTAAAAAAAAATTGGACCAAACTGTAGTTACAGATAATTTAGTTTATGCATATTTTGTAAATAATCATATAAAGATAAGAAGATGGAAAACATGACCAAATTCTGGTAAGTAAAGTTTTGATACCAGAATAAAACTACTATTTTTAGCTCTCCTGGCCCAAAGGGCCATGTGAGCTATTGCCATCACTTGGCGTCCATTGTTGCTGTCGTAAACATTTGTTTAAAGATCTTCTCTTCTGAAACCACTGGGCTAATTGGAACAAAACTGGGCAGCAGTGGTCCTTAGGTGGTTCTCTTCAGAATTATATCTGATGATCCCACCTGCCATCCAAGATGGCCACCAGAGCCAAACAGTTGAACATAGGACCCTTTGGGAAATTTACTTGATCTTCTTGTCTGAAACCACTGGACCAATTGCACCAAAATTTGTCAGCAATGTTCGTTAGGTGGTCCTCTGTCAGAATTATATCCAATGACCCTGTCTACCATTGAAAATGCCTGCCAGAGTGCAACATAGGTTAACATAGGACCTAATTGGGAAAATCACTGAAAGATATTCTTGTTTGAAACCAATGACCCAGTTAGAATCTGACAGCGATATTCCATGCTGCCAGTCAAGATTGACATAGTCCAGGTGAGTGATACAGGCTCCCGGGAGCCTCTAGTTAAGAATGTTTTCTAATGAGTTCAACATACATTTTGCAATGCATTCTTACTAAAAAAATTTAAAAAATGATTAAATTATCACATAGACAAATTTTTTCTTTGTTTTTTCCTTTTAGGTGCCACACCAGAATATTTAGCCGGTCATTATATTCTACAGGGAGGATCTAGTTTTCTTCCCGTCATGGCCATGGCCCCTCAGGAAAATGAAAGGATCCTAGATATGTCTTCTGCTCCGGGTGGTAAAACAACATATATTGGTTAGTATCAAAGAAACATTAATGTTGAGAAACATCAGTAATCCAAGGGAGATAACAAAATAGCCTCCCTTTAGCCATGAAGACCAAAGGGAGACAATTTCAGTTATCTCCCTTTGTCGACTTGGGTAAGAATAAAATCATTTCCACGTATTAAAACTTGATCATGTGTATTAGTAAGACAGATATTGCTATTAGATTCTCTAGGTTCAAATCTACAACTGTGCAAGTGAACTGTGACAAATGAATTACCAAATTATGGCCATGTCATAGCTTGGTTATAATACTTGGGAATCAGCACCCTTCCCCTTTCCTGTACTCCTCTGCTCTCTGAATTTATACAATGAAGTAAAAATACTATTTAAAAAAATGTAACAAACTGAATTTATTCAAAAAGTATTAAAGAAGGTAAATAGAGAAAAGAGGTATTAAATAATTGATATTTTGAATTTGTCATTTTCTGGCTTGCTCTTTTAAGACCTGAAACCACATGAATATGTCCCTTATCCTAAAGCATGCCCCTCGGCCCTTAAATCCTAGCTGGAACACTTTATAAGAAATTTTTAGGAATTTCAGCACTTTTGATAATCTTGTGTTAAATTTTGTTTTGTTTCAGCTTCACTGATGAAGAATACAGGGACCATATTTGCTAACGATGCCAACAAGGATCGAGCCAAAGCTATCGTTGGAAACATTCATCGGATGGGTATTATAAACACAGTAGTCAGTCATTATGATGGAAGAATTTATCCCACGGTAGGTCATAAAATTGATGTATCTTTAGATAAATGGTCATGAGAGGATTTCAAATTCTTCCTATACCTATACGTGAAATAATTTTGAAATTTTATTATTTCAAAATATTTTAATCACATTCCCCTTTAGGGTATCAATTATCCTTATCCTTATCAGGCTTTTACGTCTTTTACCTTGTTATAGATCAGCAAATACTGTGTAATTCATTATTTTCACAAGATGAAAAATTTTGAAAAACACGTTGTTTTAAAGTGACAAATATTAATTTTCACTGTAATGAAATTTTTGTGAATTGCTTATTTATGTAAAAAACTAAGTTTGTCAACTTAATCTTTTACACAGTTAATTTCACCCAGAAAATAGTCAAAATTATATACATTTTTATATTTTCAGATCATGAAAGGTTTTGACAGAGTATTACTAGATGCACCCTGTAGTGGTACTGGGGTTATATCCAAGGATGTGGAAGTCAAAATTAATAAGGTTTGTTAAAAGTAACATTGGCAACTTCATTTTCAGCTGATCTTTCCAAGTACAGTATATACTCATGATGAGTATAATGATGAACCCTAAGTGAAGTCACTGCTTGTTTAGTGCATAAGTTTATACGATGGAAGAATTTACCCCATCTGCTGATTGTTTAAGGTTTTGTATCTTGAAACCCTTTTTCTTTAAATTTTGTTTGCTTGTTAAAACTCTTTTTTAGTGGGGTTTAATTTGTTGCCTATCATTAATGACTATTTTCTTTATAATATAGGAAAATACTGGCTGGAATAGTCTACCTTAGTGGGGTAAATAAATATATAGGTTCTTACATCATTACTAGTGGATTATTGGATTTAACTATTAAGATTTGATACATCTGATAATCCTCGAGTAACACTAACAGCAGACCATACTGGGTAATGTGTTTGGTGAATGCTACCTCCCTGCACGCTAAAGACCCTTCCTGTAGTTTTCGAAAAAGAGTAGGCTGATGGCCGCTACAAAAAGCTAAATTATCCGACCCTACCCACCATCCTCCTTTTACAGTGGCAGTCAAAATTGGTTCCCCTTTGTGTCCAATCCACCCCCTATTTGAATTGTTTGATAAATTGAAATGGTTCTCGTCTTGAAGATGCATGAAATATTTGACACTGGACTTTAAGCAACAACCAATCAATCAATCGAGTAACAATGTAAGAATCTGTTTCTCCAATGATTATCAAATAAATTTTCATATCTGATAAACTAGAATCCCATTTGAGTGCCTCCAGCTTCCTGAAAGTATAAATTACCAACAGTGGTTTGCGTAACTACATTCTTTTTACTACAATGTATTTCGCCAGTTTCACCATGTTGTGGTTATTTGCAGGATCTGGTACCTATGAATAAAAATCTCTTAAATATAATAATAAGGATGTTCGATATAAAAAAAAATGATGTTTGAAATGAAACTTTTTGTAGGATGAGAAAGACATACAGAGATGTTCCCACCTGCAAAGGGAGTTAATCCTGGCCGCCATTGATTGTTGTGATGCTAAATCTTCAAGTGGAGGATATATTGTGTATTCAACATGTTCTGTTCTGGTAAATTTTAAAGTTTTTTCCTAGAATGTAGAATCAGCACTCCAGATAAACAGTTTAATTACATACCATGTAAATTGCTCTATAAATGTCTAAAAACCAAATTAAATATCTTATAAAACATTGTGTAGCAAAATGTCAGAAAAATAAATACATGAATTTTGAAATAAGAAATATAGTCTATTTTATTGACTGTTATTTAATGCATTATGGCGTTTGATACTGTTCCCATGTATATGTAGGTGTTTATTTGTGTAATCCTCTATTTATTTAGATTTAATTTGTTTATTTATTTACATGTTATTTGGTTATTTATTTACAAGTGATATATTCATTGTGTAATTTGGTTTATTTTATATAAATTTTAAAAATCTGTTTCCAGGTTGAAGAAAATGAAGCAGTGATACAGTATGCATTAAATAAAAGAAATGTGAAACTGGTTCCAACAGGGTTGGACTTTGGCAGGGAAGGATTTGTTAAGTAAGTTACTCTGATACCAGTGAAATGTCTTTTTTTAAAATGAGCAATTCATGTTTCTGGAAGCCTCTAGTTGCCAACACACATCAGACAAACAAAAACAATTATTGCGGTTCCTGTGGTTTCGGTTATATCAAGATAAACAATAGGGTTGGTAGGTATGGATTTTACAATTTCTTTTTATATTGAGTCTATTGGAGAGAAATTCTGACTAACAGTGCTAATTGAAAAAAGTCTAAAAAATCTTTAGGGTAGATGCCAAAAAATGGGGTTGGTAGGGTAACATACTTTATTTGGCCAAACATTTTCAAAAAATCATTAGACAGTTTATTAATAGATAAGTCATTCTGTCCTTATCAACTTCTATAATATAATGGTAAAGTCTCAGTTATCTCCCTCGATGATTTTACTAAGGGGAGATAAGTCATCTTTTCTCTTAGTGATTTTTAGGCTAAAAGTAGTAGGTAACATATTTAAAGGTAGATAACTCAGTCATGGCTTTTTTTTAGAACAACTCAGTTTTTTCTCTCCTTGGTTTTTTTAAATTTTTTTTTATTGGGGGGAAGGGGGGGGGGGCCTAAATGGAGATAACCAGATTTAGGGTAGATAACTCAGTTATGTTTCCTTTTTAGGGCTGGTAGATTTTATAGCATTGATTGATCTGAAATAATCTGTGATTTATGTAATTTAAATGAATTAGGGGATGAACTTCACTACTTGTATAATTGTACTTTTTCAATTCTGAAAGACAAAAATTTTTGCCTGATGCTTTAATTAAGGTTAAAAACATTGTTAGTTTAAATAAATTGATGAAAAATATACACTTATTGGAATTTCAAAATAAAGCCGCACAGTTATGTCAGCTTTCAATGCAAAATGATTGTCAATAGCCTTCTCAAAATTGTTAATATTCAATATTATGTATTATCTTCCCTATCATTATTAGTAATACCATAATCTGTTTCTATATTCTGTATATATGTTATTGTGTTCATGCATTCATATTTGAATTTATTTGTAGTTTTCTTATGTACTTTTGTACTTTCATGCCTCATGTGAGGCCTTAAGTGAAATAAAAAGTCTTCAAGTCTTCAAGGCATGACTTATAACCCAACCATTTTGAATCTTATATTGTAATTTTATAAAGTTCGCTATAAATTGTCTTGTATTGCCTTATGAAAATCCATTTCAGCAAGAAAGGTTTAAAATTGTTTTGTAGAAAATTCACTTTTAAAACAATAAACATTTTAATTATAGTTTTGAGAGACACAGATTTCACCAAAATATGAAGTTAACAAGAAGATTTTATCCTCATACACATAATCTTGATGGATTCTTTGTAGCCAAGTTGAAAAAATTTTCAAACAAAATACCAGTTGATCCAGGTAAGTTTTCATCTCCATACATGATAGAACTGCCTCAGTGGTCTCATGCTAGCCTCTAGTGCGGAAGATCAAGGGTTCGATCCCTGGCTGGGTCAAACCAAAGACATTAAAATTGGTATACGTGCTTCTCCGCCAAGCAGGCGGCACCTAGGAGTAAGACCAAAGGACTGGTCGGCTCGGAGTCAGTATAATGTGTCAGAGTGGGGTGATATGTCTTCCTGCTGACAGTTACCTTGTGAGCTAGCACATTAAAAATCATGCTCAGTGTGTCGGTCTAGTACAAAGCAAGGATCATTATCATATCAACATGTTCTTGTCCTGATATGCAACTGATGGTTGCCTCTGGAAGTTAAACAATAATTTATCCATCCATACATTGTAGTTTGGCTATCTATTAAAAAGAACAAGCCTTTTGTAATACAGTCAACCTCTTTAAGTCCAAGATCAAATAACTGAAAATAGAAAGTTGTGATTATAACAAAAATTATATTACACCTTATGGTCACCAAATATACACCATTTCAGATATTTTATACAGTAAAAATATGGTAATTAAGAACAATTCCTATTTTTGATTGGTTTAAATCCTCTGAAACCACTTGCTTGAATGAACTGAAATTTGAGTGGATTTTCCATTTATTCCGTGCAATTCATTGATTTTTTTTCGAAAAGTCGTCACCACAAACAAATGTGGCATTGCTGAATATATGCATGTTTTGTTTCCAAGAGTTTGAACCAAGTGGGTTTTTGAGATATAAAAAAACTTTATAGCCATCAAAGGGATAGGCAGTTCTATTTCCTTATTGGTTGAAATGTAAAATCTGAAAATTATTACTCATTATTCAGGGATGATTTTAGTCAGTTATTTAACAGATTTCAGTTATTTGGTATTGAAAAATTTATTTGAAAAAATATCAAACTGGGCAGAAACTGCCAGAAAATGATATTTTTGCACACTTTTTCAGTTATTCTTCAGCAAATTTCAGTTTATATATTTCCTCTGCTCATCAAAATCATCCTTGATTATTGTAGACAGAAACCCATTTGGTTAACAACAGTACATTTATAAAAAAATTAAATAACTGGAAATGCATATTTTTTTGTTTGGCCTGGTAAAATGCTGACTGTACTAGATTGTGATATGTTGATATTACAGATAAAAAAGAAATCACAGAAAATGTAGCTGAGAAACAGGAAGCACCAGAAACATCTAGTCAAACAGAAGAGGAAAAAGTTCAAAGTTCACCACAGCAAACTAAAGTTAATAAAAGCAAAGACAATGTGAAAAAAGACAAAAAGACCAAAAACAAATGGATGTCTAAAAAGGGAAATAAGAAACAATTTAAACCAGGGAAATTTAAAAAGTTTAAGAAAAATGGACAGAAATGACATTCATGTATGTTACAAATAGTAATAAAGTAAATATATTCACTGTACATGTATATTTATTTATCAGTCCTTCGTTGTTTAAGATCAGATAGTTTTATCACTCTATGTGGACAGAATGTAAAGGAAAATATGTTTGTTTAGTTTGGGTTTTATGCCGTTTTCAGCACATTTGGCTATTTCGCAAGTTTTTATTGGTGGAGGAAGTCGGAGTACCTGGAGAGAACCACCAACCATCAGTAGGAAAATTGGCAATCCTTGTCTATTAAGATTGGTGTCGAACACCCCCCTGCCACAGGTGAGATTGGAACAACCTCAGTGTTGACAGGCTAGTGATCATTAGAAGTCATGACGAACTACCTAGACCACTCGGCCACCGAGGCCCCAAGGAAAATATGAGCTGAACCTCATTGTAAAATTTTATTTCCTGTCACTATATTTAGTTTAGAGATATTTTTTCCACTTGATATGACAAACAAATTAATGGACAGGCCAAATGTGGGCTCAACATTTTAGCTCACCTGACCCAAAGGGTCATGTGAGCTTTTGCCATCACCTGGTGTCCATCGTCCATCGTCGTCTGGTGAACTTTTCACATATTGATCTTCTTGAGAACGACTGAACAGAATAAAACCAAACTAGGCAGAGATGTTCCCTATAAGGTCCTTTCCAAGTGGCTGCCAGGGCGTTTTCTAATTTCTGATTGGCTGAATTTAAAAAAAACTTCTTTTGAAGAACAGCTTAACTGATTGAAACTGAATTTTATAGTTAAGTTCCTATGAAGGTGCAGACCAACTTTGGTGACGATCCGTCATCCAACACGGCTGCCAGCGAGGAACTTATTTTAACATAGGACCCTATGGGAAATACATACAAAATCTTCTAGAAAACCACTGAATGGATTGAAACCAAACATACCATGAATGTTCCTTGTGAGGTGCTGACCAAGTGTCGTTACTTTGTTGCCGGTCCGTCATACAAGATGGCTGCCATCAGTGTACTTAGTTTAGCATAGGACCATATAGGAAATTTTTACATACAAAAATCATCTTCTAGAGAACAGCTAAATGGATTTAAAGAAAACATGGCAAGAATGTTCCTTATAAGGGGCTGACCAAGTGTTGTTACTTTGTTGCCTATCCATAATCATAAATGGCCACCAGCAGTGTACTTAGTTTAACATAGAACTCTATGGGAAATACATACAAAAATCTTCTTCTTGAGAACTGCTGAATAAATTGAAACCAAACATAGCAGGAATGTTCCTTATAATGTTCTGATGAAGTGCTGTTACTTTGGTGCCGATTTGTCATCCATGATGGCCGTCAGCGGAAAACTTAGTTTAACATAAGACCCTATTGGAATTACATAATGTACATTCAGATGGCCTCTTCTTGAAAATTAATGAATGGAATTAAACCAAACATTGCATGGATATTAATCTCAAACTCCTGTAGCAATGAACAAATGGAAATATCAAGTTCGCGATACAGGCTCCTTGGAGCCTTTGATTATATTTTTTGTTATTTAAGCCAATTAAAGTCAATAATTGATAGCTTATCATCCCTGCTTGCCCCTAGAAAATTGGCCTGCTCCATATTTGTTGAGTTTAATGGAATGTAATTTTCAGAAATTTCTTGACTTTCCTATGAAAGCTTTGATTTCACATATATAAGGACTGTGAGAAGCAAAATCGACCACAAGTCCCCTATCCGAGACCTGCAGGCAGGGAGAATTTTGGTGCACATTTGCCTTGCCAACATGAGTTGACAGAATTTGATCAATGTAATAGAGCATAAAAACAAAATCCATCCACCTAACCCAATTTTTTAGAAGGGACGGATGATAATCTATCAATTTAAATGAATTGACCTAATTTTTCCTACTTGATAATTAAAATGAAGTAAAATACGAAAAGTAATTCTGTAATATGGACTGAACATGAGGGCTATTCCATTAAAATGAATGTGGGAGGGTAGGAAGGGACTTTCAAAATACCCCCACAACCAACAAACTTTTTTATGTAACTTTATGTACATATAATGGGCACACACTAAAAATGATCCAGAACCCATGTCCTATAATAAAACTTCCCTTCCTACCCTCCCACATAAATTTTAATGGGATGGCCCTGATTTAAAATTTTTCTTGTTTTTCTCTTTCTGAGAATCACAATTAATACTAGATTTTTTTTTTTTGTGGAGCATCTTGTAATGGACCAAATGCTTTTATTAACCAGATTTTCCAACGGAAATAATCTGGCTATTATAGTCTATGTACAGCGGGTGAAATTCATAATTAACCAATGTATGAATTATTACAGCACTTGACCTTTGTTCAAGAGAAAAATGACTATATAATTGATTAGTATCCATATCGTGGAAAAAACTGGTTTGAAAGAAACAAAAAATAATGAAAAATGCTGTTTCTCCAGAAACTGGAAAAATTTCTGATATCCCACACCCCCAGCAGTGCTTAAAAAGGCTGTTTGATGACAGATGAATCTCAGAGTAGTAATGAACTAATGTCTAAGGGATTAGAAAAGTTAAAGGTAAGATTTAGGGTGCCGTATACGGAGCAGGAACTGCTTACCCTTCCGGAGCACCTGGGTTCACTCCTGGTTTTAATAGGAGTTCGTGTTGTTCATTGTTTTTTAGTTTTCTGTGTTTATTTGTTGTGCTTGTGGTTGTTCATTTGTCTTCCCGGGTTTGTCTGTCCAATGGATTACGTTTTTTTGATTGCTCCTTAGGTATATTTGTCCTTTTTCGTCATGTTTTCATGAGTAAGAGACTAAATAATGATGGAAAAGAACACATAATTCTAAGTTGTAACGTAATTTAAGTTGAACTTCTGTCATAACAGTATCCATTCTAAACTTTTCATGTTTCAATCCTCTGTGCCTAACAAGCCCAAAGTTAGTGTAAACTTTGAATAAACCGTTGTAAAGTTTGTTTTATTCTGGTTGAGCAACTAACAGGTTGTAGCATGGCTTCAACGAACAATTCTTTATTTGTGATTGGTTTAATTGTAAAAATTTTGAAACCTGATGGCCCAAGAACAGAAACCTGGTATGAAGTATATATAGACGGACCTATTTTTCGTCCCAGTCCGGACAATTCAACATGACTTATTTGAACAATTATATCCGACTGATCAGATTTAAAAAAAATATTCTGTGAATCTGATCAGCTGATGATAGGCCAAATAAACTCAAACTTGATAAAAAAAAAACATTTGAAGGGTCTTATTTTTAGGATAATGAGCACTCAAGTGTGGTTTCACGTCTAAACAGAGCAAACATCACAACTTTTTATTGTCTGTCATTTTATTTGGCTGCTTTTTTTCTACCTTGTCACACCCTGTCATAAACGGTTCCAAAAGTGTCAAGATGACAGTTCTAGGATCGTTCTAGAAAAGTTCTTGTTACAGTTTAGGATAGTTCGTTCTAATGAAAGGTTAGAACATAGCCCAGCTGTATTTTTTTTATCAACATTTAGTTTTCTATATGCATACTGATTTAAAATTATATGCAATGTCACCACCAAAGGAGTAGGGTCACTTTCCCCTGTATTTGTTTCAATCACAACCATTGATTGTTTAGTCTTAAATATCTATCTACTTTTTATCGTAAACGATTGTATACAATGCATTTTTATGTTAACAAACAGAAATCTTATGTTTAATCATTGATTCAAATTACCTGCAAAAGTCGTGTGTGTATAAGGCGATTTAGGTAAATTTGTACCACTTTTTGGAATATCGCCAATAAGGAAATCCAGAACCAAAACCATTCTACTGTCATACGAAAGGAGATGCATCAACTGACTTACAGCAAAAAAATCGTTTTGGTTCTGAGTGTCTTTCACGTTGGAAAACTGTTTTGAAGACGTTAATTTGGCAAATTTGTGGTTAGACTGTCCCCTAAAGCGATATTCGGGTATGTAGAAATATTTTTGGTAATTTATCTGTTAGTTATTATTAGCAAATCCTTAAAGAATACACACCAAACAATGCCCAAAGAAATTTTGAAAGGCTTTTGATAGTATCAGTATAAATGCTAGATATTTCTCTATTCATCAATATAAATTTCATTAAAATATGAAAAAAAATAACTTCAGGACATAATTTTGAAAAAATGTCGTTTTATATGTAATATAGATCTATAGGAAAATTTCCAAGTGGGAACACATTTATTGAATAAAACCCCCATGTTTTTGAACGAAAATCAATTTCGTGGTTCATGTCTCAAAAAGCAAGAGAAGAATTTAAAACCATCAACCGTGATTTCTGTGGGATATAAAAATAATAAATGAAAGATATACCAAAAAATATGACCTGATTGTAGATAAAATTTAAGTGAGATGATATTTAGAATAATGCTCATCTAAAAATATATTTTATAATTTAAAGGAACCATTTTATATATGCTATCATTCGTCCGAAACAATTTAAGATTTTTTAGACTCGATTGGTTATAGAATGGTTGAAATACTATCCTATTGTCTAGGTGGTATTGTAACAATTTTTAATACTTTGTCTTTGAAAGAGAGCAACCTACCAGAAAGTGTAAAATTTCATTTAAAACATTTATGATATTATAAATGTTCTATTTAATTGATATTTTTTATTGTATTACAGTATGTTAATTAGGGTAGGTTATTTATCTCATTTTATATTTTATATCTGATATTATGCATAAGTTCAATATTTTTTTTTAATTAAACTTTATTGAAATTACATATGAAATTTATAAGAATATAAAAATGAAAGGATATGGGGTTTTGAAAACGTTAATGAGACACCATTTTATTAAACTGAACTAGGGAGACGGTTAAACGTGTACATATATCGTTTTTGATAATCATATGCCATGAGTGTCATCAATTCCTTTCGGGTATATATAAACATCTAGGCTCCTGTATCAGGCGTTGTCAGGTCATAATACGGAAAGTCTGACCGCGAACCATAGTGGATAGCGTGTTTGGAGAATCCACGCTACCTGCACACTGAAGATCCCATCTGTATTCGAAAAAAAGAATAGGCTAGCGGCCGCTGCAGAAGTCTAAATTATCCGACCGTATCAACCACCAAATATTTTACAGTGGCAGTCAAAATCAATTCCCCTATCTCCCATTCCACCCCTATTTTAATTGTTTGATAAAAATTAATGAACTGGTTCTCGTCATGAGGAAGCATGAAATATTTGTCACTGGTCTTAAGCAAATAACAATCAATCCATCAATCAATCTACGTGATACTGTTCTATGTTCTCACAAATTTGTCTTGTCCTTGTGTTTTGATGTTAGGTACTTTCCCCTTTATCTTATTTGCTTCGGTATTTTAGTGTCTGCTCCAAGTCAGACTTTCTTGAATCTCTGTTGTGTTCATGTTTGTGTTTTCTGCTCTTGAATGCTATATTTTGTCCTGTGTTTTGTCAGTTGGGTTGCTTTGATTGATTGGTATGTCATTGTTGACATTTCCTGTTACACATTTTGTTGTTTATTTATACCAACATTAACACTGACATAGATGTAAGGAAAGAATTGATATCTATGGTAACCCGTTTTACTATTTATTCTAACTTCAAGATATATAATAAACTTTATAAGATATCTCATATAGTTTACAAGATATCTCTGTTTACAAGATATCTCATATAGTTTATAAGATATCTTATATAGTTTATGAGATATCTCATATAATTTATGAGATATCTCATATAATTTTCTTTATAAGATATCTTATAAATTATATGAGATATCTTATAAACTATATGAGATATCTTATAAACTATATAAGATATCTTATTAAATATATGAGATATCTTATATAAAAATATTTATAAGATATCTTATAAACTTTAGAAGATATCTTATAAAAACTAGATTATATAAGATATCTTATATATCATATATTATATATTATATGAGATATCTTGAAGTTAGAATAAATAGTAAAACGGCTTCCCATAGATATCATCATGTTTCACTAATTATTGCAATGGTGTAAAGGTTTCAGAAAAGGGTCTTAACGTAGTTAATCATTGTCCAAGAAAACGCATGGTCCTGTTTTTTCAATACAACGTATCGACAACTTATTCAGTAAGGACTATTATAGCAGCTTCTCACTTGCATATTATTCACAAATAATTAATTCAAATTGTCTCTGATACATGCAATATTTTATAGTTTCAGAAGAGATACAAGTGTTTTAAGTAGTGAAAATGTCTCGTAAGTGCGAGAAACATGGCTTAAACCAAGATCTCTTTTGTCTCGGACATAACATAGCTATATGCGCCAGATGTACACAAAGTGATCATTTTAAATGTCCTCAGTTTGTCCCGATCGAGGATGCTGCGAAGTATGCAAGACCTCTTGACCAAATGAATACAACCAGGCATGAACCGGATACGACTGTAGCGACATCTGCCGATATTTTGCAAACTGTTCGGAATGAACAGAACACCTTTAACAATTATGTAAAGGCTGCAATAGAAAGTGGTGAAGAAAATACATTCACGAAATTTCTTATATCGACAACCACCAGAAGCGAAAATGATCGTATTGATGAGCAGATGAAATTTCCAAATCTTCAGTCAAAAAGTCCAGGTTTTCCAATGCACGAAAACAAGCAAGTTGCGCATGATCAAAAGACTACAGACGATCTGGAGGGTGACATGGATGACCCGGAAAATAGTGACGCATATTTCATGAGACCCAAATCTGCAGAGATACAATCTCCTAGGCGAAGTCATCACGCTTCTCCATTAAGACGAAGTCATGATCCATCAGAAACACCAAGGTCTCCAAAAAGTGCAAAAGGAATCAAGAGTGATGTAGGTCAGTTGCTGGAGGACGTCCGAAATTTTTCCAAAGGTCTGTCGTCTCGTGACGATGTTGGCATAAACATTACGTTGGATGATCTCATCATGAAAATTGATAGAGCCTTACACGAAATTGCCGAGAATTTCCAAAATACAAAAGCACAGAAAACAGCCATCGAGTCACAGATTAAGGATATAAGACACAGGATAAATAAGCACTTGGATAACATGGAAAATAAGTTGTTAGATTCTCTGGAAACAAAATTACGACAATGCGAGTCGAACGTCAGTGGCACAATACAAAGGCTTCAGAAGGGCAAGATAGATATTAATAATATGAAAAATGGCAACACCGAGAACTCACCTTTTCAACAGAACACGTTACTTGCCATCAGAGAGAGCGATAAACAGTTTCGGAGAATGAAACGATCAGTCAACGCAATGACGGAGAATATTTATGCTATCGATATGGATGTTAGAATTAACCAAGATCTGCTTGCATTCATTGGCGAAATTCAGACATTTGGCGAAGTTAGCATTAATACCCGCCTGAATCCAAAGATTTCAGACCCTGTAGAACCCAGAAGAGTAGAAGTTATACGAACAGAAACAAAAAGGACCAGGCCTGAAGAAATGAAGAAGTTAACACCTACCAGACCAGTGGAGCGGTCGGATTCCAAGAAGACGCGTACAGTAAACAAACCAAAACGTACACTTTCTAAACGTGAATTGGTGGAGACGACAAGACAAATAGAACAAGTTCAGCCTTTACCCGAAATTGAGCTTGGGCAGAATTTGGCGTTTATAGATGAACCTCTACCGGAAATCGTCGTTACCAGTCGCTCAAGCATTTCAGGAATTAGAATAATGCAGAAGAAAAAGGTTAAAATTGGACATAAATGGACAGCAAGTGTTACAAACTGTAAAATGCTTCCGAATGGACGGCTGATATTCATCGATACGGAAAACAAGAGGCTAGTTATACACAATAAAGACACGTACGTTTACCGAAACCTCAAAGTTAGCGACTCTCCGCGAGATTTCGCCATTATTGATAGCGATAGAGTTGTTGTAACATTTGGTGTCTACATCGAGATACTAAACATGTCGACGTGTCGAAAAGAGAAAGTAATTCGATTAGAATTTTTCGAATGTAACGGAATATCATATATGGACGGAAAATTTTACATCTATGGCATATTTGATGGATACTTACTTTCCCGCCACGGAATTCAGATCATGGACATGTACGGAAGGGTAGAGGATAGGCTTCCAATTACACGGGTTCAGACGATTCACCATTCGATAGCTACATGGAAAGGAAGAATTTATTTTACTGGATACAGCAGCATCACCTGCTGCACCACTTCCGGTGAGGAATTATGGGTCTTCAAACACGACTTGATGGATCATCCAAAAAGTCTGACTGTTGACGGTTACGGCAACGTATTCGCATCATACGAAAATGAAAACAAAATTGTACTTATATCAGTAGACGGTCTCCATAGTAAAGAATTCGAACTGAGAAAACATGATCTTTACTACGGTCAAGATCCTCGTCCAATCAGTGTGTTCTTTGACTTGATAGAATCAGCGTTAATTGTGTGTAATGCAAACAAGGACCATTCTGTAATGTATTTTGTCAAATACGACTAAGAATAAAACAATGATGCGACTATGAATGAAACAGTAAATTAATGAATATTAATGAATATATCTGACTATACGTTTTATATTAAAATGACCGATTCAATTTGGTTATCAACCAATGTACCTTAATTTTACTGTTTTTCCTTTTTGTGAATTCTATGACAAACGGAGAGAAAACCGAATTGGAATTTAATTTGATTTATTGATTAATTGGGGTTTACACACTATATCGTGGCGGCTAGTTTTTATTGATGGAGGAAGCTGGAGGATCCAAAGTGAACCATCGACCTACAGTAGAGAAATTGGCAATCCTTCCCAATCATGTCAACTCACGATCCGTTTTTTGACAAACTATTGATCATTATTTAATGAGACCACTCGACCATTGCTGCCATAATTGGAATTTAAAATTCGTCAATTCAGGGATTCAGAGCGAACAAAACTCATGGCTCTCTAGAGCCTGTATCGCTCACCTGGATTTAACTTTTCACCTTGAGCAGGACTAAACATTTAAGTGTTGCAGTCAATTTGGCTGGTTTTTCTAACAAAGTTCGGCTGTGCCAGCCATCTTGGTTGACAGTCCAAGTCAATGGACACATTTCTAAAAGAGAACCATCTAAGGACCGTTATTGCTCGTCTTGTTCCAACTGGCTAAGTGGTTTCAGATAAGAACATTTTTAAATGAATTTTCCTATAGGGTCCTATATTAAACTAAGTTCGGCTGTGGTGGCAATCTTGGTTGACAATCCAGATGATCGGACACATTTCTGAAAGAGGACCATCTAAGGACCCATGCTGCAAACTTTAGTTCCAATTGGCTGAGTAGTTTCAGACGAGAAGATTTTTGAGTGAATTTCCCATAGGGTCCTATGTTAAACTAAGTTCGGGTGTGGCGGCTATCTCGGTTCACAGTCCACGAAATCGGACACATTTCTGAAAGAGGACCTCCTAAAGACCATTGCTACAAAGTCTGGTTCCAATTGGTCAAGTGGTTTCAGACAAGAAGATTTTTCAATGAATTTTCCAATAGGGCCCTATGTTAATCTAAGTTCGGGTGTGGCAGCCATCCTGGTTGACAGTCCGGGTCATCAGACATAATTCTGAAAGAGTACCATCTAAGGACCAATGCTACCAAGTCTAGTTCTAATTGGCTAAGTCAGGTTTCAGACAAGAAGACTTTTGAGTGAATTTCCCGTAGGGTCCTATGTAAAACTAAGTTCGGCTGTGGCATATTGGTTGACAGTCCCGGTCATCAGACATATTTCTGAAAGAGGACCATCTCAGGACCATTGCTGGCTGCCAAGTCTGGTTCCAGTTGGTCAAGTTGTTTCAGACAAGAAGATTTTTCAATTGATTTTCCCATAGGGTCCTAAGTTTGGTTGTGGCAGCCATATTGGTTAACAGTCCGGGGCATCGGACATATTTCTGAAAGAGAACCTCCTAAGGACCATTACTGCCAAGTTTGGTTTCAATTGGCGTTGTAATTTCATGAAAGAAGATTTTTTTTTAAATTTAGCCCCCCTTTTTCTATTTTTAGTAACAGCGGCCATGTTCTTGGAAGTCGGGAATGCCGGATATAAATTTGGAAGGGGGCCACCCAAGGACCATTCCACCAAAGTTTGGTCCCAATTGGCCCAGTGGTTTCAAAGGAAAGTTTACACCCGACGCCGTCTTTAATTGGACAAAAACTCCTATAAGGGATCGATCAATGATTTTGGTCATGTTGACTTATTGTAGATCTTACTTTGATGAACATTTTTGCTGTTTACAGTTTGTCTTTATCTATAATAATATTCAAGATAATAACCTAAAACTGCAAAACTGCGAATGTTTATAGAAGACCTCTCAAACCTTACAAATCATTTGCACTTGTAGTTTCAGAGGAGATGATTTTTAAAATTTCAGCCAATCAGAAAAAAGAATTGCCCATGGCAGCCATTTTTTGCCGGATCAAGTTGACGTGAGGAATCGTTGTAGAAGACCTCACAAACACCCTTTGTATCAAGTAACAAATCACGGATCTGCACTTTTAGTTTCATAGAAGATGATATTTAAATTTTAGCCAGTCAGAAAAAAGTCAAGTTGAAATGAGGAATCTTTGTAGAAGACCTCACAAACATCATTTGTATCAACTTACAAATCATTTGCACTTGTAGTTTCAGAGGAGATGATTTTTAAAATTTCAGCCAATCAGAAAAATTTTTTGCCGGATCAAGTTGACGTGAGGAATCGTTGTAGAAGACCTCACAAACACCCTTTGTATCAAGTAACAAATCACGGATCTGCACTTTTAGTTTCATAGAAGATGATATTTCAAATTTCAGCCAATCAGAAGAAAGAATTACCCATTGCAGCCATGTTTTTGTCGTTGTTGAAATGAGGAATCTTTGAAGAAGACATCACAAACATCATTTGTATCAGAGGAGATTATTTTTGGATTCATGTCAACTCGTACTTCCGGCAACTCGTACCCCAATTACGATAACTCGTACTCTGTATATTAAAATTTACTAAAACCATATTAAATTACAATAAAAAAGAATTTAACTTGCTGAATTGTATTTAAAATGTTAAATATTACATTATTCATAAAAAAATTATGATGATTTGTACTATTGCATCATAAATAATTCACAATTATTATTACTTAAAATCGTGAATAAATATTTCCATTTAGCATGATTAACAATTAATATAATTTATTTGATTGTTAAAAAGTATGTTTGTAAAATCATAAGCAAGACGTAGATTAATTATAGAAAAGTTTCTACATTAATCAACAGAAAAAGAGCGGCAGCATTTACATCAAAGTTGGCTGAGTAATGCCTATAAAAGCAAAGTTTTTACCGAAAAAAAAACGTTATATAAACTTTTTTTCAAAAAAAGTACGAGTTGTCGTACAAATCATTTGTACTTCTAGTTTCAGAGGAGATGATTTTTTTAAAAGTTTCAGTCAACAAAGAACAATTGCCCATGGCGGCCATGTTTTTCGTCCAATCAAAATGAAATGAAGAATTTTCATAGAGGACCTTTTGTACATCATTCCTGCAAAGTTTGGTTCCAATTGGCCCAGTAGTTTCATAGGAGATGATCAAAATCTGAAATATTAACGACGACGACGATGACAACGTGATGGCAATAGCTCACATGGCTTTCCCAGGTGAGCTAAAAAATAAAACAATATGGAAAACATGGACTCATTTAAAAACCAAGAACGAACTAAGTTTTCTGTAGCATAAATGTGGTCTGCATGCACGTTCACGTTTTCTGTGGTAAAAAAGATCAACTGTTATTTTGGAGTTCCTTAGCAAAAACAGTTTGTTATGAAAACCACAGGACTTCTTAAGCGATGACTTCAAACATAAAGTGCCCAAAAACCTTTGCAACATCCAGTAACTCACTGTATTCATGACGCGATTTTGAATAGCATAAGACTATAGCTTCTGATAATCGGAAGACTGAATTCGTCACGCTTGGCGTAGGGGATAGAGTTTTGTAGGTTTTTTTTTCAGTTCCGCATTTCACGACCACAACATCTTTTCTACAGCATTTGTTCTCATTCACCAGTTAAGTGATAATATTAGAAATAGTGACAATGTCATTCAAATACAACTGTTCAACATATTACTTCCCATAACATCAAATATTAGTATTCTAGCCCCTTCTTGTAAAATATAGTTGCTCATTAAACGACGATAGGAAAATAGAGGGCGAATCACTTAGAATTCAACTTCAGTTAACGCTAGGCGCAGCACTGTATTTTAGGTCCTGCTGGCTCCCAAACCATAAATTAGGCTTTTTACTTACTTTTTTCATGAAGTCAAGGGTAAACTTCATTAAATTAAAAAACTAAATAGGAGTTGAAGCTATATTTTTAGCATTGATTAGCAGTTGACCATTAAAACACAATGATCTCAACAAAGTCTGTGTCAAATTTTAACAAGATATATTGAGCTGACTAATAAAGTAACTGTATAGACGAGTCTAAGGACATTTCAGTCTAGTGAGTCTTTTTAGCAACTTCAAACTTTTTTCACAACTTTTTTGAACTTGGCAATATTTTGTAACCATTTTTCAACATTTTAGTAACGATGATTTTTAAGATATTTACACTGGAAACAATAAGAAAAATGTTTTCATGTACTCATTAAAAAAGTTTCATTTTTTAAGTAGAATGTAGAAATTTAAGTTAAATAGATAGGCTGATAAATTCGCGGTGAAGCAGTTTTTAAATAAATAATTGAACATTATCTCCTCCTGGTGTGAGCTAAAGTTGCCATATAATTAAAAATATAAGATGCATAAAAATCTATATAATTCTAGAATATGTTTTGTTCATGCTTTCAGCTTTCAAGTTTTAGCATAATTGAAAAGACTCCAAAATCGGACCTCTTCCATCAGCAAAGATATAATACAACTCTCTGCCCATAAACCCATAAATGTGTAGTTTATGTGTGTGTGTGTGTGGGGGGGGGGGGTGTTCACAAATGTGTAGTTTGTGTGTGTGTGTGTGTGGGGGGGTTTCACGGGGTAATGATTTTCCCAATTCCCTAAAAAAGTGCCATTCCCCCCAATTCTTTAAAGTTTATGTCCCTTTTTTCCATTCCATAAATACTTTGCTCAATTTTCCGCAATTCAGTAATTTATTTTGACCACCCCCCCCCCCCCCCCCCCCCCCCCTTCCCACCCAAATCACTCTTTGTCTCCAATTCCCCAAAGCATGTCCCCCCCCCTCCTCACCACAAATGTTGGTTGCCACAAAACCAGAAGGGCTATTTTTCTGCGATACTTTATTCCGGATTTTCAATTAATTTTACGATACAGATCTGTTTATTTTAATCTTTCCTCCGCACCACCAAATGTTAATAGAAAAGTGTGGACCAGACAAATTATATGCATAGTTACATGTAGTATTCATTTAACATTCCTAACTTTTCCCACTTAAATAATCTGAAGAAAAACTATGTGACACTTGTAAATAGTCGTGGTCAATATTCATCGTGTGTATTTCATATAATTCTGTTTAAATGCCATGCCCTCACTAAATACAACGACAAGTATTATTCTGAACATATTACTATAGTGTTCACTGAAACACGAAATCCATTTCGTTTACGGTTCACTGAGACGGTTAATGCATCAGTTCAAAGGTACTTTTATGTCATGGTGTAAACAGGTAAGCAATTTTATAAACATTCAAAGTTTTCTTAATAACTGAACTTGTTAAGTGTACTTGATTTGAGATTATTAACTAACAAACCAAATAAACCGAAAAAGAAGCTAAATACACAACGGTTAATCGCTTCAGCCCGACACTTATAGGACGAATATTAACAAAACAAAACCAAATAACAAGTTTAATACACAATGGATAAATCTCTTCTGCCTGACTTCATAATACATGTTATATACGGGTCACTTCTGTCAAGCAGAAACTTGTCTTATCGGGCCATTTTCACTTCTTGTTTGTGATCAACCTGTCTTAAATTATAATTGTCTGGTTTTGTTTTTTTAGCTCACCTGGCCTATACGCCATGTGAGCTTATGTCATCACCGTCGTCGTCCGTAAACTTTTCACATTTTGATCTTCTCCTCTGAAACTATTCGGCGGATTGTAACCAAACTTGGTAGGAATGATGAATGGAAGGACCTCTACAAACGATCCACCATTGCTTTCGGTTGGATGAACAACATGGCTGACAGAGGCCATCTTTGATTTTTATTGGTCAATTTTCAAAAATCTACTCCTCTGACACTACAGTATGAAATGTTTTGAAACTTTGCAGGATTGATGACAAATACATATGTATACCCTCTACAAACGATCCACTTTTTGTTGAGATTCATCCACTCAACATACGACTGCGGCTGTTCAAAGTCTCCATTGAATCCATATGGGAAAGGGTTTGTTTTGTCATTTAGTCGGAATAAATGGGTAGATTGTAACCAAAGTCATGGTTGGCTGGAATGGTTTGAGGAAGGGCTTCTACCAGCTATCTACCTTTGGTTCCAGCTATCTACCTTTGGTTATGTTTTTGTTGTACTTTATACTTTGAATTAATTAATAAAATATGTTTAAACTAAGCATTGTTTAAAAAGTTATCATAAAAAGACAGAAATACTGCTTGGAATTATGTTCCTGTGGGTGGTATGTACTATTTATACCTTTGAACTTCCAATAAGCCAATAAGGTGACAGTTATTTTCAGTGTCTTGTTAATTACTTTGTATTTAAGAAGGCAAAATTCAAAATGCTTTAAGTTTTCATTGGCTCAGTGAAGTAACATTCAGTCGTTTGTTGGCTTTGTGGGAGGTAGAGCTTCAGCTATTGTATAACATGCATCTTGTCCGTATTATACCATAGCTTAAGCGCCACCTATTCTGTATATATAACACAATGGATTTCTAAGACTAAACATATGGTATAATATTAAGATCTGCATATTATACCATGCTTTTGTACATTCACCAGAAATAAATTATTTTCGAAAAAAGATCAAAGAAAATTCAGTCATTTATGTTACAACATTTGTATATATACCAAAGGAAATATTTCGAAATATTTCGTGAAAGTTTAAACTATTTTATATTGAATAAAAAGTAGAAATCTGCTCCAAAAGTCAAAAATGGTTTTACTTCATATCAGATTAATATCATGAATACGACCCGAGGCATCATGTGGTTAATACAAACACACCTCTTATACAGGAATAGCCAGTTAATACTGGTATCTGCTGTAATTTGTATTTGTGTGTGTTGAAATATTTAATAAGTTATGTTTATACATTGCAGTTGCTACAAATATGGCATATAAAACTACTGACAGTGATATAGAATTGACAGAAGATATGAAAATATTGCCCTTAATGGACTTCTCGAAATGTATACTTGTCGTCGGAGAATTATTTATAGAAAAATGTGTTTATGGAAAATATCCCACGATCGCAAAGAGCAATTCCTTTCCAGTTTTCCAACAGGAAAAAGAGGAATTACGACTAGCAGGAACAGGAAACATTATCCGTAACTTGAAGAAAATGGGTCTATCTGTTGATGTTGTGGCTTTGATTGGTCAAAATGACAACAGAGCAACGGCGTTAATCGATTAATTGAAGATTGATACGAAGAACTTGGTAGTATCACAGTCGTATAGGATAAAATGCGTAACAAAATATTTATCCGATCGCGGTTTGTGCTTTTGTGTCGACGATGAATTATGCAATGAGATGTCTGATGACTTGTATAAAAGCGTGATGAAAAAAGTGAACAATCTTATGTCTTCAAAGCATTATGCCGGAGTTATAATTTCTTTTGGTGGACTCGGTCTTTGCTCAAGTAATATTATTCGCGATATAATATCGCTTTCTCAAGACAGAGGGGTTACGACGATTGCTAGTCTGCCCGGATGTAATAAATCGGATATATTTTCTGGAATCGGGTATCTGGTAATGAGCAAGACCGACATTGAGAATTTTTTTAAAGTTAAAACCAATATGTCTGATGTTCTAAAGGAAATTTGTTTGAAATTTAAAGTAGAAAATTGTATTGTTTTAATTCCTGGTGAAGGCATCTTTTTACACCAGCATGGTGTAAACCCTCAATCAGAAAGGATAGGAAAATCGAGTGTGGCTACAATTGTTGACATGGATGGCGCATCTGATGCAGTGTTAGCAGGCATCGCCTTTGGAATCGCAAGTTACTGGCCACCTTCAAAAACTGGATATTTTGTTCAATTATGTGTAAACAATGTCATTCAAACATTTGGTACAGTACCAATTTCAATGATTGATATCATTCCACAGAAAGTTCTTACAACTCCACAAGAACTTAGAATATTGAAAGGTGTCGTTCCAATGGATAAATCTGTTGTTCTAACTACAGGCTGCTTTGATATGATCCACACAGGCCATGTTGAATCTTTACGTCTGGCAAAAGACCTTGGCGACCTGTTATTTATAGCACTAAATTCTGATGTGTCTGTTCAATCATACAAAGGAGAAACAAGACCCATAATTCCACTGCAGCAAAGATGTAAAATGTTGCTTGCTACAAAGTTCGTGGATTTCATTGTAACTTTTGATGAAAGGACTCCAAACTGGATTGTTGAAATTTTGGATCCCGATATTTTTGTTAAAGGGGCAGAATACACAGAGGAAAGACTCCGTAAAACATTTCCAAATCTGCGCAAGATCTGTTTGACTCCGCAGCTAAATAGTACTACCAGTATCATAGAGAAAATCAAGAAAATGTAAACACTGTACAAGAAATTTGTTGATTTGCACGAAAATTTCTGAACGGTTTATAAAGTACATGAAGTATGACACGACAACTTATAATTTTTATACATTTTACTAATTATTCATCAATTAATATTAACTAAAATTGATCTGGCCATTCATATTTCCCCTTCGAACCAATATTTTTAACAAAGAACACTCCCACGCCGAAAAAAAAACAAAGACAGTGATACAATAAACATGTAGTTGCACACTGCAGTAAACCTGCATATTTTCTGTTTTATACAAAACGAAACATTGAAAATAAATCTATACACATTCAAGTATTTTTTGGCTAGCTGTATTTATTTAAAGTTTGTGGTTACTTCTGTTGTGGTTTTGAAGTTCTACATAACACCATTTGGTATTGCATTTATATCTAGTGGTGTCATGGGTGGAATTGTGCTCATTCTTGAAGCCTAGACAATGATCCTAGCTGTAATCAATTTTTGTAAAAAAAATATCCTACCTTCTAAAAATGAGAGATTAACAGTCTTCAGTTACTGCATAATACAAAAGGCATTAAATAGGGACAAACAATATTTCTAGTCTTCGAGAACCATAGTATACATGTAGACCAAATACGGACGAGCCAATATTTAACATACCCAACATCAAAATACAAAGACGAAAGTGGTTTATTATAATAAAAGAAAATATAATATAATTATACAACAGGTATTGACGGATAAAAATCTTGTTAATATTTGATTTATAAGCAAAATAAATTTTAATTTATCAAAATGACATAATCCATCTTCAGTTTTTTTTCAACTCAATTTTCATTAACTTTTTTAACAAACATCTTTTCAAAATTTCAAACAAAAGCAATTCTACAGCACGCCAAAAAGCTACTCGACTACTACACTTAATTTAACGATTTTGCTCTGGTCATAACAATTAAAATACGTTTCAAGACCACATCTATAGATGGTAGTTCTTTTTCATTTTTTGTCGCTCAGTTTTTCTCGACATGAGACTGCCATCTGAATTTAAAACGAGCATATCATCTTCAACTATGATTATATCCTGACCGGAATCTGAACATGTGATGCTTATGATGCTATTTGGACGAAAGAAATCGTTAGCTGCAATGGACCATGATAGATGAAATGAATTTCACCGTCTGCCTTCAAGGCAACAATTCTATTCGCAACCTCGTCATTCCAATCTATGATCATAATGTCTCCATTTACTTAATTAACAGCGATTTCTTGTGGAATTGCATCAACGAAATTCGGCGTATCTATTTTATCATATTCGAACACAAATATTTGTTGGGGCCTCGGTGGCCAAGTGGTCTAGGTAGTTCGTCATGACTACTAATGATAACTAGTTGTGAGTTCGAATCTCACCAGTGGCGGGGTGTTTTCGACTCCGATATTAATTGACAAGGATTGCCAATTTTCCTACCGAAGGTCGATGGTTCTCACAGAGCACTCTGGCTTCCTCCACCAATAAAAAATGGCAGTGGTCTGACCGTCTCCAATAATCAAGTTACCTTTCATAAATCATGTGAGTGATGATGCTTCCAAAATATCCCCTCCAAATCATTGTTCTTAGTATTAAAGTGGCAACCATTTGATTTTTATGAGGGCTTGGATCAAATTTGAAATAAAAAGGCAGGGCCAGGATTTTGGCAAAATAAAGACAAGATCTCTTTAGGTTGTGAAAAAAAAAATCAGGACTGTGTCGTGTGTGTGTCAACAGGAATTTTTTTTATTTAAATTAAAATAAAAATTTAGGCAAAAATTTCAACGAAAAAAATAGGAAGGATAAAAAATTTAACTCAAAATTTTGAAGAACAAAGAGAAAATGACAAAATGACCAAAAAAGGAAAACCAAAACCACCTAAGGAGGAGACAATAAATGTGAGAACTATAAGATTTGTTACTTTGGTCCTGGAAAGTACTGTGAAATCGATTTCCTTTTAAATCAACCTTTATGCCCAACTTTCTATCTTTGTAACAACACTTGAATATACTGTAAATTCAAAGATTTTTATTTATTATTAATTGCAGCAGTATTAACATTGCAATAATTTCAATTTTTTACTGTATTAATTTTTTTCCATGATTCACATTACATGTATCTATCTTCACATTTTTAGCAGTTGTTGGAAGATTCTCAATGCATGCGTTAATCATATTTACAGCAAGCATTATACAGTTCTGTGTGACAATATTACATACCCCACCCCATAATTAACAAAGATTTGAATTTTATCATGGTTGTAGTGAATGCAGGGTCTGGTGTCTGAAAAAAGTCAATAAGTTATCTATATGCCATAACCACAGCTTTACTTTATAATACAATCGACTCTCATTACATCAAAGTCCTTCGGACACCAAAAAAAAAAGAAAAAAAAAATTCAAGATAGATGAAGTTTGACTAGTTTATGTACTTTATGAACACAGTTAACTATACTAAACTGTAGAAGTTGAAAAGACTGCAAAAATATTTTAAGATAACAGGAATTTATGTTTTCGAAGCAAACATTATGTAAATTTTTACTATTGAAGTCTGAGATATATTTAACAGACAACAATCTCATATTTAACATTTTGTCATGTGACCACATTTTGTCCAATAGAATTTTGTTCTTAACAATATTAAGTAATATTTTAATAAAGAGTGCACACAACAGTTTTTCTTAGAACTTTTCATGACGTCATGAATTGAAGAAACATCCTCAAAATATTGATAGCTGGACAATTGGCTGTATCATATACCCACAGACAACCATATATCAAATAAAACATATTTCTTCAAGCTTTCACTGTATATAAGTATTTTTAAGGAATTCCTTTCCAAATTCTTACCATTACAGAAAGATAACTGACAAAAAATAGGCCTCCCTCCCCCCTTCAAATATTTCAAAAACAGACCAACCTCAGAGCATCCTAGCAAAGATTCCTGCGTAATTTAGAGAACTGAGTATATGTGTTTTCAAAAGTACACATTCAACTGGTTTCAGCACATGTAGTTTCAGGGTACATTCGCCGCCTTTTAAAATTGCTACATGAAGTGGTATAAAAATGTTGTGTTTTCACCTACACTATTTTTGGATGTTTTCAGAGTAGTCTCCCATTAATAAAACTTTTCTGAAAATAATTACTTTTTTACATTTCATGCATTTTTTTAAAACTTAAAATAAAGCCAAGACTCTAATTTAAATCATGAAACCAAAAAACAATCAGAAATCAATATCTAGAACTTATAAATAGAGGGAATTCCATACCTATGACATCATATATTTAGGGAAAAATCACTGGAATTTTATACGAAACTGTTGTTTGCATTCAAATAATAGTATAAATAAAAATGTATAATCAAAGAGTAAACATCTTAAACAAATTTATCAAAAATACTGCATACAGTTCATCCACAGGTTATTTTCATCTTAATGACAAAAAAGCAATGATCAAAAATATAAAAATCTTAAATATTTGTATGAAAGATCGGATGATATGATATGAAATTATACAAAAAATTCATAAACTGACAAATCAAATACTGGCTTAATTTTTCTAAAATTCAAAATGCTTCTCATAGCAGTCTCAACAATGCTGTTCTATTCTGACAACTGTGTAAATTATAGAAAAATTATTTGTGCTAAAAATAATATTTAATATGATTTTCTGGAGATCAAAAATGAAGATAAAAATATTTTCAATAAATAAGTTATAAATCTTTTTAAAACTCTTCCTTCCATTCTGTCAGTGGCTTGGATAAGTAAAATGACCGGTAACTGTCTAATAATTTTTTTCAAGAATAATTATTTGTTTATTTAGATTATAGAAACATCATTCTGAAAACCACTATTTGTCCTCATATGATGCTGGCCTGTTTATGTTTGTTAATGAGAAATCTGATTTATATATATTACCAAGTTGTCTCCCCTAATGAAGTTACTAAGGAGAGAAAATTATGTGAACATTAGTAACCAAATACAGAAAATATGAATTATCTCCCTTAAATACTGTATATTCAGAAATTATTGCGTGCATTTATTATTGCGATTTTGTCATTTTAGACCAAAATGCGATATTGATTTTTGCGATATTGAGAAAAAATTCGTTTTCATACATATAAAAAATATTGCCATTACAACCCTGTCGCATTTTTCGCAATAATAAAAACATCGCAATAATTCTCGAATTTACAGTAACTGAGTTAATGGGAGTTAATTAGTAATAGAAAAAATTTCTTACATTTTTAGCCATAAGCAAAAAACAAAAAAAACAACACAAAATCAAAATTGACACTAATGAAAAATCAGTAACTTTTGTAGATGATATAAAGTAATGAATAATTTCTTGACAATATTCTTCTCATTCTAACAATGAAGTAGTTGATTCAGGTCTTTGGAACAATAAAGATGTACTGTCATCTGTTCTGTCCACCATAGATCCATAATCTATTTATGGAAAAAACGGGTGTCATATAAATGCTTTTAAACATATGTAAAGTTATCCAAATTAACACATAATCTGACATTACAACTACTCTTCAGTAAAACTTAAGGACACTTACAACAGAATTAATAAAACAAGATGTCAATGAATTTCCTTCAAACTTTAATTCTGACTTCACAAGAATTTGATAATACAATAATAATACTCTTGCATTACTGAATTTTTTTACCTGATCGCTGCAAGTTTTGTTATCCGACATTGATTTTCGGATTGAAAAATACGGATTCAATATACAAAACAAACATACATTGTTGCAGAAAAACAGGACCCATGATACAAAAAGTATACTCTCAAAGCATATGCCCATATTGGTTAATCTATTTTTACCAAATTAAGTTAAGAGGGGGGGGTGTGGGGGTCAGTGAAAAAACTATATGAATTAAGTTTTTTATTCTACATTGAACTTTTGATCTCGTCCCTTATATGTCCAGTTATAATCAATGACCTATTTATACCCGGTTGTATGGATATTAGGTTTTTAACAATTATTGCTTTTATACAGAATGTAAAAACTATTTATAATGGATATAATCCTATATGACAACAATGCCATATTCGAACATATTTCATAATGAAATACAGTTCAATAATACAATGGAACTCCCCTAAACCGGACACTCTGAAAACCTGATTCCTCCGCAAACCAAATTCTTTAACTTGCCCTGGAATTTACATCAATATTTTCAAGTAAAAAAAAAACCGTCGCCTCTGAATTTCGAATACCAAGGATAAATTCTGGTCCAAAACATACAGTTTCCTGTCAAATACACCTCTAAAAACCAGCCGCACTCTCATGCTCTTCACTGATTGGCATATTTTATACATAGCCTCATTGATGTGTGCAGTGAAAATTAGTGTTGGGAAATCAGTTGAAATTACCAACCGATTATCTATTACTATCAGTTGACAGCAACCAACCAACTATCGGTTATAGTCAAATTTTTATAACTTATTCTTTTTCATATGAAATCAAGCATTTAGCCACATTGCACATGTCTTATGTATATTATACAATTACTGACTTTGTAATAGGTCGTTATCAGGATTTTTCAATCCGAGAAAATGTAATATTTACCGACCCTTTAGTCAAGCTAAATATACATTTTCAAGGGTTGATCAATCCTGATATCGACCTATTACATAGCCAATAATTGTTTTATTACATAAATCAGAAAACTGTACTTTCATTTTCTATTGGTTGCTAATAAATTCCACTTGACCTCTTACAGAGCCAGTAAATTATTTATATTACCTGAA
Organism: Mytilisepta virgata; assembly: GCA_028015205.1. Taxonomy (NCBI): domain Eukaryota; kingdom Metazoa; phylum Mollusca; class Bivalvia; order Mytilida; family Mytilidae; genus Mytilisepta; species Mytilisepta virgata. The sequence goes on from CM051511.1 coordinate 25,742,001, forward strand.
TCACAATTTTTTTTAAATTGGACCTCCCCTTTCTATTTTAAGAACAAGAGTCACTATTAAATTCCGCTTGACTGGTCAGGATCTATTTTAATCCCATAACCGTGCAAGTGGAATTCTTGCACTACATCTAGATTCTTCTCAGTTACTATACTAATAAACATGTATATCCCATATCATTGCAGAGCTTTATTTGTTCTTGTTTGATCTTTTGTTTACTTTTCATATTTTAGTTGCATTTTTGAATTTCTTACAACTGCGCATGTAAAATGCAAACCCAAAACGGAGTTAAGGAAAATAATGCAAATGTACTACTGTATATATGTAATTTTCATGCCTTTTGTTGGACTAAGTACAGATACGATTAAGTCTGGAACCACTGAAAACCAACAAATTTCTGTGGTCCAACAGCTGTTTGGTTTACAGAGGTTCCAGTGTATATATAATGGGAACAGTCTTGAACATACACAAATGAAATTGACTAGCAGCATGCAAACTGAAAGGTCAACTCTGCCTGATAAGTTCAATAAAACAAGTAATACCAAAACGATTGCAAAAATTATCTTTGTAATTTGCCTTTTATACTGTTTCCACTATGACTATTTGGAAATAATCTTTTTTTAAGTTTCAGAAAACAGTTACTTTTTACCAAAAATTTGGTTGACAGGAAGTGCAATATTTTAACATTTACAAATCTCCATCAACTGATTCCAAAAAAAAAATGAGAGGTATTAAATATGTATCTCAATAAAAACAAGTGCTACATGTGGAAATTGTTATATTGTGAGGGACAATTGGCTAAATATATGAAGACTGCATGACAGGATGCCCTTGGGCCATGTACCGGTACATGTTTATTGGAAATGATCAAATGTAAGATTTGAGAAATTTAAGGAACAAGAGTTTCAAATTTTCTGATATATAAGTGCAAATTATGGTGTTGGTCTTTAAAGTGAGATATATTACATGTATGGCTTACAAAATGTTGTATTAATGGAACAATTTACAATGCATTATAAAGAAGTAAAATATGCAAGGAAGAAATTCTTATTAAAATTTGGAAGGTGAACTACATGTGAGGGATAGCAAGGAAAAGTAAGCAAAATGATTAAAAAAGTTTTCATTGCCTGTTCTAATGTCAGAATAATTAGCACTCCTTGTTGCTATGTCTTCTAAACTGAAGCTGTATCTTAATTTATTTGGAATATAGTGATCGTTAGCATTCTTGTTTTCTCCTGAAATAATCAAGATTGACAAAGTTCAAAAAATTTCCAACATTAGGTCCTGTAAAATTTGTCCTTGGACCAAAATGAGAAATCCAGTGTTTTCGTTAGCATGCTGCTAAATATTAAGGTTGATACATGTATGCAGACATTTCTACAAAAAATATTTTTTCAAAACTTTTTAAATAGGTTATATCAAGACCTCTGCCTGACTTAACAGTTTGTTAGAAAAAAGTCAGTCAATTTTGGGCAGTTTCAAATAAAACTAGAGGCTCAGAGGGCTGTATCGCATTAAAGCCATTTTTATTGATGTACCTCAAAGAGAGAAGTCACTTCTCCCTATCATTACGAAGTGTGGTAAGCCTTGTAGGGACCAAATTTTTCTGCATCAAGGGCCTTCTACTTACAGGTCAGCATATTCAGGCCATGTGTGGTTTCAAGCAATTCTGCTGTTCTAAGCCATGGACACTTTTTTTCAAGTTTGGCTCTATCTGGCCCAGCAATTTCAGAGAATGTTTTTTTTAAATCAACAAGAATTGCCCATGGTGGCCATGTTTGTCACCTTATCTGGACAAATTGAGGAAACTTTGTAAAAAACCTCCCATAGATGCTTCCTGTCATTTAATAAAAGACTTTCCATAGATGCTTCCTGTCACTTAATAAAAGACTTTCCATGGATGCTTCCTGTCATTTAATAAAAGACTTTCCATAGATGCTTCCTGTCAAGTTTTGGCTAAGCAGTTCCAGAGAAATTTTTTTTTTTTAAACAACCAATGAGAAACAAGAATTGCGCATGATGGCCATATTTGTTGCCCGATTGGGACAAAATGTGGAAACTATCTAAAGAACCTCCCATCTATGCTTCCTGTCAAGTTTTGTTCAGTTGGACAAAGTGACTTCAGAGAAGAAGATTGTTTTATATCAGCCAATCAGAAAAAAAATTGCTCATGATGGCCATGTTTGTTGACCAGTCAGGAAAAAATGAGGAAACCTTGTAAAGAACCTCCCATCAATGCTTCCTGTCAAATTTTGTTCCATTTGGCCAAGCTATTTCAGAGGAGAAGATTTCTTACATCAGCCTATCAGAACCCAGAAATGCCCATGGCGGCCATATTTGTAGTCCGATGAGAAATGAGGAAACTTTATAAAGGACCTCCCATATAAGCTTCCTGTCAAGTTTTGTTCCATTTCGCCAAGCAGTTTCAAACGAGAAGATTTTTGAAAACTCATCCAATCAGAAACAACAACTGCCCATGGCGGCCATGTTTTATGCCCAATCAAGATGAAATGAGGATCATTTGTAGAGGACCTCACAAATATCATTTCTGCAAGTTTAGTTCCAATTGGCCCAGTGGATTCAGAGGAGAAGATCTATAATGGAAAAGTTTAAGCTGGACGACTGACGATGATGGACGACATCGGAGCCAAGTGATGGCAATAGTTCAAATGGCCTTTGAGGCTAGGTGAGCTAAAAAAAACCATTACATAAAGTATTTAATATCGTACACGTACTTACACTGACTTCCTTCTTATTTAACATGTATTACCTCCCCTGACTTCGAATATAATTGTATAATGGGACTTGTACAAAATACGAAAATTTTTATCTCTGTGCATATGTATAAACCTTTTTTTTATAAGTGATATACTGTTAAAACATGCTAAGTACCAGTAATTAGTTATATCATGTTGGGAACAGATAATTCTATCATATTAACATCATCATATTGCTGGATAACTGGAAAGCTCTTATATTTAAGAGTGAAAATGAAAGTGGTAAATTAAGTGTATATTGTTGCTCCTGGAATTTCATTTCTGTAAACATTTCCTTATAAACTTACTCTCTGAATTTTCTGCTATTCTAGCAGCAAAGTGGTGTGGAGTAATCATTCTGCTTTGAACTCGACAACTGGCTCTTGTGTTATTCAATGTTGATAATAGTTTGTCCTTCTTGGCAAACTGAAGTGGCATACAGGCATGTCCAAGTATAGATGCGAAGTACATAAAACTCAACAACATCTACAAACAAACATCTTATAATAGGATAAAAGATGGAACATGTTAATTTATGAGAAATTAACCCGTGTTATACCAGAACATAATAGAAACATTTTTAAAGTTGCCGCACAGTCTTTTGTAAATATTGACCTAAAGCTCACATCTTGAAGAAAAATCAAGAAAATTACAGCAGTTCATATTTAACAAAATTCGTACGGGTCCACGGAACCCAGTGTCTCGTCTGTTTTTGCTGTTGTCTATGTTTTAAGTGTAATTGTGGAATGTACATAATTTTTCACCACATGTTATTTATTGGTCATGAAGAAGCTTCTGTCAAACTTTTGTAAAAATCCAGGATGGTTTAAGAAAGTAATTAAATGTTCAAAAAACTTTTACTGCAGACTGTATGTAATGTTAACTGGGAGAAAAATAAAGTCCATTTATAAGTAAAATACAGAAAATGGGAAAAAATTATTACAAAATTTTCCTCTCAATACTATGTTTTGATCACGAACAAGCTTCTGTCTAAGTCTGGTAAAAATCCAGGATGGTTTAAGAAAGTTATTAATGTTCAAAAAAATTTTAACCACAGGGTGAATGTAAATGATGCCGCAGACAGAATTTAGGATCGTTACGTCTCACTTCCGCGACAATAATTGCAGTCTCGACAAAAATCAGTATCAATCAAAGCATTCATATAACTGAAACTCTAATCAATTTTGATAACTTTTCCCATTAAAAGAATCTGAAACTAGAGGTACTGTTGTCACAGGAGTCCAGCATGCTGGACTGTTTTAGCACGCTAAAACTGATGTCTCCCCTTCCATACCCATAGTTTTTTTAACATTTGTTAGGGATCATCAAGGTGGCAAATTAAGAGCAATGGTACATAATACATGTAGTTACCTACAGATATGTGCTTCAACAAGGAATGAATAAGGTAATATATAGTTTTGGGGAAGGGATCTGAACCATTTTTAAGATAAAATAAGGTTTCTGATTTTGAGGGGGTGGGGATGATCCCCAGGGCTAAGATGTATAGTACATTCAACTTGTCTTGTAACCATGAGTAGTACAATATATGGTTTAGGGGTGGGGATTCCAACCATTTTTAAGATAAAATAAGGTTTCTGATTTTGAGGGGGGTGGGGATGACCCCCAGGGCTAAGATGTATATTGCATTCAACTCGTCTTGTAACCATGAGTAGTACAATATATGGTTTAGGGGTGGGGATTCCAACCATTTTTAAGATAAAATAAGGTTTCTGATTTTGTGGGGGTGGGGATGACCCCCAAGGCTAAGATGTATATTGCATACAACTGGTCTTGTAACCATGAGTAGTACAATATATGGTTTAGGGGTGGGGATTCCAACCATTTTTAAGATAAAATAAGGTTTCTGATTTTGAGGGGGTGGGGATGACCCCCAGGGCTAAGATGCATATTGCATTCAACTCGTCTTGTAACCATGAGTAGTACAATATATGGTTTAGGGGTGGGGATTCCAACCATTTTTAAGATAAAATAAGGTTTCTGATTTTGTGGGGGTGGGGATGACCCCCAAGGCTAAGATGTATATTGCATACAACTGGTCTTGTAACCATGAGTAGTACAATATATGGTTTAGGGGTGGGGATTCCAACCATTTTTAAGATAAAATAAGGTTTCTGATTTTGTGGGGGTGGGGATGACCCCCAAGGCTAAGATGTATATTGCACACAACTGGTCTTGTAACCATGAGTAGTACAATATATGGTTTAGGGGTGGGGATTCCAACCATTTTTAAGATAAAATAAGGTTTCTGATTTTGAGGGGGTGGGGATGACCCCCAGGGCTAAGATGCATATTGCATTCAACTCGTCTTGTAACCATGAGTAGTACAATATATGGTTTAGGGGTGGGGATTTCAACCATTTTTAAGATAAATTAAGGTTTCTGGTCTTGAGGGGTAGGGGATGACCCCCGGGGCTCAGATGTATACTGCATTCAACTTGTCTTGTTATCATGAATAATAAAATATATGGTTTAAGGGTGGGGATTTCAACCCTTTCCAAGATAATGTAGGCTAGGGGGTGGGGACTGACCCCCAGGGACCCAAATGTGGTACTCTGCACTCCGCCTTGACCTGATGCATATACCTTCCAAATATCATGAGGCTAGCTCAAGAAACAAAAAAGTTATGTTCCGGACAAAAAATTTGATCAGAAGAGGAAGAAGAACACTATTGGGTTGGGATCTCAATGGTTTTCAGAATATTTAGTATTTTATCATTTGAGGGGGTGGGGCATGACCCCCCTCAGACCCCCCTATGGTACCAAATGATTTGTCTTATCATAAGGAGTAATAATATATATGGTTATAGGGTGGGGATCACAATGGTTTTCAAAATATTAAGTATTTTATCATTTAAGGGAGTGGGGCATGACCCCCCCCCCTCAGACCCCCTATGGTACCAAATGATTCGTCTTATCATAAGGAGTAATAATATATATGGTTATAGGGTGGGGATCTCAATGGTTTTCAGAATAATAAGTATTTTGTCATTTAAGGGGGTGGGGCATGACCCCCCCCCCCCCTCAGACCCCCTATAGTACCAAATGATTCGTCTTATCATAAGGAGTAATAATATATATGGTTATAGGGTGGGGATCTCAATGGTTTTCAGAATATTTAGTATTTTATCATTTGAAGGGGTGGGGCATGACCCCCCTCAGACCCCCCTATGGTACCAAATGATTTGTCTTATCATAAGGAGTAATAATATATATGGTTATAGGGTGGGGATCTCAATGGTTTTCAGAATATTTAGTATTTTATCATTTGAGGGGGTGGGGCATGACCCCCCTCAGGTACCAAATGATTCGTCTTATCATAAGGAGTAATAATATATATGGTTATAGGGTGGGGATCTCAATGGTTTTCAGAATATTTAGTATTTTATCGTTTGAGGGGGTGGGGCATGACCCCCCTCAGACCCCCCTATGGTACCAAATGATTTGTCTTATCATAAGGAGTAATAATATATATGGTTATAGGGTGGGGATCACAATGGTTTTCAAAATATTAAGTATTTTGTTATTTTAGCCTACATTTTACAGGCTAGGGGGTGGGGACTGACCCCCAGGGACCCAAATGTGGTACTCTGCACTCCGCCATGACCTGATGCATATACCTTCCAAATATCATGAGGCTAGCTCAAGAAACAAAAAAGTTATGTTCCGGACAAAAAATTTGATTAGAAGAGGAAGAATAACTAGAATTGCAATTGCGAGCAATAGCAGATGTCGCCCCTGGCAGCCATCTTGAAAATGGTGGCCATTTAAAAAAAAAAGTATTGATTGCACACCTTCACATAGTGATCTAACTTTCTGCCAAGTTTCATTCAATTCTATCACGGCATCTCCGAGAACTAAGCCGGACAAAAATCATTGGAAAGAAAGAATAATAACTAGAATTGCAATTGCGAGCAATAGCAGATGTCGCCCCTGGCAGCCATCTTGAAAATGGCGGCCATTTTGAAAAAAAAAGTATTGATTGCACACCTTCACAGAGTGATCTTACTTTCTGCCAAGTTTCATTCAATTCTATCCAGGCATCTCCGAGAACTAAGCCGGACAAAAATCATTGGAAAGAAAGAATAATAATAACTAGAATTGCAATTGCGAGCAATAGCAGATGTCGCCCCTGGCAGCCATCTTGAAAATGGCGGCCATTTCGAAAAAAAAGTATTGATTGCACACCTTCACATAGTGATCTAACTTTCTGCCAAGTTTCATTCAATTCTATCACGGCATCTCCGAGAACTAAGCCGGACAAAAATCATTGGAAAGAAAGAATAATAATAACAAAGAAACGGAAGAATAACAATATGTCGTCCCGTGACTACGTTCGGGGCGACATAATAATAACAAAGAAACGGAAGAATAACAATATGTCGTCCCGTGACTACGTTCGGGGCGACATAACTAGAATTGCAATTGCGAGCAATAGCAGATGTCGCCCCTGGCAGCCATCTTGAAAATGGCGGCCATTTCGAAAAAAAAGTATTGATTGCACACCTTCACATAGTGATCTAACTTTCTGCCAAGTTTCATTCAATTCTATCACGGCATCTCCGAGAACTAAGCCGGACAAAAATCATTGGAAAGAAAGAATAATAACTAGAATTGCAATTGCGAGCAATAGCAGATGTCGCCCCTGGCAGCCATCTTGAAAATGGCGGCCATTTTGAAAAAAAAGTATTGATTGCACACCTTCACATAGTGATCTTACTTTCTGCCAAGTTTCATTCAATTCTATCCATGTTAAGTTTTTCGCCATTTTAACATCATTTTTCAAAATGGCCGCCAAACGTCTCCAACCGATCGCCATTTTTTTTCATCAGTTTGTTCTTCTAATTGTACTTTACAAACCTACGAAGTTTAATGAAATTCTATGGTACAGTTTTTGAGATATAAACGTGTTAAATTACCGATCTATGAATGGCGGCCATCTTGAAAATGGCGGCCATTTTGAAAAAAAAAGTATTGATTGCACACCTTCACATAGTGATCTTACTTTCTGCCAAGTTTCATTCAATTCTATCCATGTTAAGTTTTTCGCCATTTTAACATCATTTTTCAAAATGGCCGTCAAACGTCTCCAACCGATCGCCATTTTTTTTCATCAGTTTGTTCTTCTAATTGTACTTTACAAACCTACGAAGTTTAATGAAATTCTATGGTACAGTTTTTGAGATATAAACGTTTTAAATTTTCGGAGGGTACCGATCTTTGAATGGCGGCCATCTTGAAAATGGCGGCCATTTCGAAAAAAAAAGTATTGATTGCACATCTTCACATAGTGATCTTACTTTCTGCCAAGTTTCATTCAATTCTATCCAGGCATCTCCGAGAACTAAGCCGGACAAAAATCATTGGAAAGAAAGAAAGAAAGAATAATAATAACTAGAATTGCAATTGCGAGCAATAGCAGATGTCGCCCCTGGCAGCCATCTAGAAAATGGCGGCCATTTCGAAAAAAAAGTATTGATTGCACACCTTCACATAGTGATCTTACTTTCTGCCAAGTTTCATTCAATTCTATCCATGTTAAGTTTTTCGCCATTTTAACATCATTTTTCAAAATGGCCGCCAAACGTCTCCAACCGATCGCCATTTTTTTTCATCAGTTTGTTCTTCTAATTGTACTTTACAAACCTACGAAGTTTAATGAAATTCTATGGTACAGTTTTTGAGATATAAACGTGTTAAATTACCGATCTATGAATGGCGGCCATCTTGAAAATGGCGGCCATTTTGAAAAAAAAAGTATTGATTGCACACCGTCACATAGTGATCTTACTTTCTGCCAAGTTTCATTCAATTCTATCACGGCATCTCCGAGAACTAAGCCGGACAAAAATCATTGGAAAGAAAGAATAATAATAATAATAATAACTAGAATTGCAATTGCGAGCAATAGCAGATGTCGCCCCTGGCAGCCATCTAGAAAATGGCGGCCATTTCGAAAAAAAAGTATTGATTGCACACCTTCACATAGTGATCTTACTTTCTGCCAAGTTTCATTCAATTCTATCCATGTTAAGTTTTTCGCCATTTTAACATCATTTTTCAAAATGGCCGCCAAACGTCTCCAACCGATCGCCATTTTTTTTCATCAGTTTGTTCTTCTAATTGTACTTTACAAACCTACGAAGTTTAATGAAATTCTATGGTACAGTTTTTGAGATATAAACGTGTTAAATTACCGATCTATGAATGGCGGCCATCTTGAAAATGGCGGCCATTTTGAAAAAAAAAGTATTGATTGCACACCTTCACATAGTGATCTTACTTTCTGCCAAGTTTCATTCAATTCTATCCAGGCATCTCCGAGAACTAAGCCGGACAAAAATCATTGGAAAGAAAGAAAGAATAACTAGAATTGCAATTGCGAGCAATAGCAGATGTCGCCCCTGGCAGCCATCTAGAAAATGGCGGCCATTTCGAAAAAAAAGTATTGATTGCACACCTTCACATAGTGATCTTACTTTCTGCCAAGTTTCATTCAATTCTATCCATGTTAAGTTTTTCGCCATTTTAACATCATTTTTCAAAATGGCCGCCAAACGTCTCCAACCGATCGCCATTTTTTTTCATCAGTTTGTTCTTCTAATTGTACTTTACAAACCTACGAAGTTTAATGAAATTCTATGGTACAGTTTTTGAGATATAAACGTGTTAAATTACCGATCTATGAATGGCGGCCATCTTGAAAATGGCGGCCATTTTGAAAAAAAAAGTATTGATTGCACACCGTCACATAGTGATCTTACTTTCTGCCAAGTTTCATTCAATTCTATCACGGCATCTCCGAGAACTAAGCCGGACAAAAATCATTGGAAAGAAAGAATAATAATAATAATAATAATAACAAAGAAACGGAAGAATAACAATATGTCGTCCCGTGACTACGTTCGGGGCGACATAATAACAAAGAAACGGAAGAATAACAATATGTCGTCCCGTGACTACGTTCGGGGCGACATAACTAGAATTGCAATTGCGAGCAATAGCAGATGTCGCCCCTGGCAGCCATCTAGAAAATGGCGGCCATTTCGAAAAAAAAGTATTGATTGCACACCTTCACATAGTGATCTTACTTTCTGCCAAGTTTCATTCAATTCTATCCATGTTAAGTTTTTCGCCATTTTAACATCATTTTTCAAAATGGCCGCCAAACGTCTCCAACCGATCGCCATTTTTTTTCATCAGTTTGTTCTTCTAATTGTACTTTACAAACCTACGAAGTTTAATGAAATTCTATGGTACAGTTTTTGAGATATAAACGTGTTAAATTACCGATCTATGAATGGCGGCCATCTTGAAAATGGCGGCCATTTTGAAAAAAAAAGTTTTGATTGCACACCTTCACATAGTGATCTAACTTTCTGCCAAGTTTCATTCAATTCTATCAAGGCATCTCCGAGAACTAAGCCGGACAAAAATCATTGGAAAGAAAGAATAATAACAAAGAAACGGAAGAATAACAATATGTCGTCCCGTGACTACGTTCGGGGCGACATAACTAGAATTGCAATTGCGAGCAATAGCAGATGTCGCCCCTGGCAGCCATCTTGAAAATGGCGGCCATTTCGAAAAAAAAAGTATTGATTGCACACCTTCACATAGTGATCTTACTTTCTGCCAAGTTTCATTCAATTCTATCCATGTTAAGTTTTTCGCCATTTTAACATCATTTTTCAAAATGGCCGTCAAACGTCTCCAACCGATCGCCATTTTTTTTCATCAGTTTGTTCTTCTAATTGTACTTTACAAACCTACGAAGTTTAATGAAATTCTATGGTACAGTTTTTGAGATATAAACGTTTTAAATTTTCGGAGGGTACCGATCTTTGAATGGCGGCCATCTTGAAAATGGCGGCCATTTCGAAAAAAAAAGTATTGATTGCACATCTTCACATAGTGATCTTACTTTCTGCCAAGTTTCATTCAATTCTATCCAGGCATCTCCGAGAACTAAGCCGGACAAAAATCATTGGAAAGAAAGAAAGAAAGAAAGAAAGAAAGAAAGAATAATAATAATAATAACTAGAATTGCAATTGCGAGCAATAGCAGATGTCGCCCCTGGCAGCCATCTTGAAAATGGCGGCCATTTCGGAAAAAAAAGTATTGATTGCACACCTTCACATAGTGATCTTACTTTCTGCCAAGTTTCATTCAATTCTATCCATGTTAAGTTTTTCGCCATTTTAACATCATTTTTCAAAATGGCCGCCAAACGTCTCCAACCGATCGCCATTTTTTTTCATCAGTTTGTTCTTCTAATTGTACTTTACAAACCTACGAAGTTTAATGAAATTCTATGGTACAGTTTTTGAGATATAAACGTTTTAAATTTTCGGAGGGTACCGATCTTTGAATGGCGGCCATCTTGAAAATGGCGGCCATTTCGAAAAAAAAAGTATTGATTGCACATCTTCACATAGTGATCTTACTTTCTGCCAAGTTTCATTCAATTCTATCCAGGCATCTCCGAGAACTAAGCCGGACAAAAATCATTGGAAAGAAAGAAAGAAAGAAAGAAAGAAAGAATAATAATAATAATAATAATAATAATAACAAAGAAACGGAAGAATAACAATATGTCGTCCCGTGACTACGTTCGGGGCGACATAATAATAATAATAACAAAGAAACGGAAGAATAACAATATGTCGTCCCGTGACTACGTTCGGGGCGACATAATAACAAAGAAACGGAAGAATAACAATATGTCGTCCCGTGACTACGTTCGGGGCGACATAATAACTAGAATTGCAATTGCGAGCAATAGCAGATGTCGCCCCTGGCAGCCATCTTGAAAATGGCGGCCATTTCGAAAAAAAAGTATTGATTGCACACCTTCGCATAGTGATCTTACTTTCTGCCAAGTTTCATTCAATTCTATCCATGTAAAGTTTTTCGCCATTTTAACATCATTTTTCAAAATGGCCGCCAAACGTCTCCAACCGATCGCGATTTTTTTTCATCAGTTTGTTCTTCTAATTGTACTTTACAAACCTATGAAGTTTAATGAAATTCTATCATACAGTTTTTGAGATATAAACGTTTTAAATTTTCGGAGGGTACCGATCTTTGAATGGCGGCCATCTTGAAAATGGAGGCCATTTCGAAAAGAAAAGTATTGATTGCACACCTTCACATAGTGATCTTACTTTCTGCCAAGTTTCATTCAATTCTATCCAGGCATCTCCGAGAACTAAGCCGGACAAAAATCATTGGAAAGAAAGAATAATAACTAGAATTGCAATTGCGAGCAATAGCAGATGTCGCCCCTGGCAGCCATCTAGAAAATGGCGGCCATTTCGAAAAAAAAGTATTGATTGCACACCTTCACATAGTGATCTTACTTTCTGCCAAGTTTCATTCAATTCTATCCATGTTAAGTTTTTCGCCATTTTAACATCATTTTTCAAAATGGCCGCCAAACGTCTCCAACCGATCGCCATTTTTTTTCATCAGTTTGTTCTTCTAATTGTACTTTACAAACCTACGAAGTTTAATGAAATTCTATGGTACAGTTTTTGAGATATAAACGTGTTAAATTACCGATCTATGAATGGCGGCCATCTTGAAAATGGCGGCCATTTTGAAAAAAAAAGTATTGATTGCACACCGTCACATAGTGATCTTACTTTCTGCCAAGTTTCATTCAATTCTATCACGGCATCTCCGAGAACTAAGCCGGACAAAAATCATTGGAAAGAAAGAATAATAATAATAATAATAATAACAAAGAAACGGAAGAATAACAATATGTCGTCCCGTGACTACGTTCGGGGCGACATAATAACTAGGTATGATTGTGATCGCCAGCGAGTCACAAGATGTCTCCCAAACAAACCCCCATTGCCACTATCTAGAGCTTATCAGAAACCCCCTAAATTCAAATTATTGCAATGTCCTATATAATGACCTTTGAAACGGCGGCCATTTTGAAAATTTTAAAAGTCGTTTGCAAAACTTCAGGTCACCCTTAACATATTCCCAAAGTTTCATATTGATTGGACATTGCATCTTTGAGAAACGTCGCGGACAACATTGAACGGAAAGAAAAAGGAAAGAAGAAGAAGAAGAAGAAGAAGAAGAAGAAGAAGAAGAATAATAACTAGAATTGCAATTGCGAGCAATAGCAGATGTCGCCCCTGGCAGCCATCTAGAAAATGGCGGCCATTTCGAAAAAAAAGTATTGATTGCACACCTTCACATAGTGATCTTACTTTCTGCCAAGTTTCATTCAATTCTATCCATGTTAAGTTTTTCGCCATTTTAACATCATTTTTCAAAATGGCCGCCAAACGTCTCCAACCGATCGCCATTTTTTTTCATCAGTTTGTTCTTCTAATTGTACTTTACAAACCTACGAAGTTTAATGAAATTCTATGGTACAGTTTTTGAGATATAAACGTGTTAAATTACCGATCTATGAATGGCGGCCATCTTGAAAATGGCGGCCATTTTGAAAAAAAAAGTATTGATTGCACACCTTCACATAGTGATCTTACTTTCTGCCAAGTTTCATTCAATTCTATCCAGGCATCTCCGAGAACTAAGCCGGACAAAAATCATTGGAAAGAAAGAAAGAATAACTAGAATTGCAATTGCGAGCAATAGCAGATGTCGCCCCTGGCAGCCATCTAGAAAATGGCGGCCATTTCGAAAAAAAAGTATTGATTGCACACCTTCACATAGTGATCTTACTTTCTGCCAAGTTTCATTCAATTCTATCCATGTTAAGTTTTTCGCCATTTTAACATCATTTTTCAAAATGGCCGCCAAACGTCTCCAACCGATCGCCATTTTTTTTCATCAGTTTGTTCTTCTAATTGTACTTTACAAACCTACGAAGTTTAATGAAATTCTATGGTACAGTTTTTGAGATATAAACGTGTTAAATTACCGATCTATGAATGGCGGCCATCTTGAAAATGGCGGCCATTTTGAAAAAAAAAGTATTGATTGCACACCTTCACATAGTGATCTTACTTTCTGCCAAGTTTCATTCAATTCTATCCAGGCATCTCCGAGAACTAAGCCGGACAAAAATCATTGGAAAGAAAGAAAGAATAATAATAACAAAGAAACGGAAGAATAACAATATGTCGTCCCGTGACTACGTTCGGGGCGACATAATAATAACAAAGAAACGGAAGAATAACAATATGTCGTCCCATGACTACGTTCGGGGCGACATAATAAGAAACCGGACAAAAACAATATGTCTCCCAAAACTTTGTTTGGGAGACATAATAATAACAAAGAAACGGAAGAATAACAATATGTCGTCCCGTGACTACGTTCGGGGCGACATAATAATAATAATAACTAGGTATGATTGTGATCGCAAGCGAGTCACAAGATGTCTCCCAAACCCCCATTGCCACTATCTAGAGCTTATCAGTAACCCCCTAAATTCCCTTTTGCTCTATTCACCTACAAAATTTCAGAATCCTACCCACCTAGGTTACAGAGATATCGCAATGTCCTATATAATGACCTTTTCCTGTTTCCATGGAAACAGCGGCCATTTTGATTTTTTTTAAGCCCTTTGCAATCGCCATCATTTAAAACCCCTAAATATCAATTTTCATTGAAATCGAAGCACTTCGAAAGAATTTCGAATTTTGGGCCCGAAAAATCACATTTTCGTAAATAACGCGAAAACCGTAAATATCGCTTCAAATTTTTTTTTCGTATAATTAAAGAGCACCTTTTGCTCTATTCACCTACAAAATTTCAGAATCCTACCCACCTAGGTTACTGACATAAAGCAATGTCTCCTATATAATGACCTTTTTCTGTTTCCACGGAAACGGCGGCCATTTTGAAAATTTTAAAAGTCGTTTGCAAAACTTCAGGTCACCCTTAACATATTCCCAAAGTTTCATATCGATTGGACATTGCATCTTTGAGAAACGTCGCGGACAACATTGAACGGAAAGAAAAAGGAAAGAAGAAGAAGAAGAAGAAGAAGAAGAAGAAGAACTAGAATTGCAATTGCGAGCAATAGCAGATGTCGCCCCTGGCAGCCATCTTAAAAATGGCGGCCATTTTGGAAAAAAAAAGTACTGATTGCACACCTTCACATAGTGATCTTACTTTCTGCCAAATTTCATTCAATTCTATCCATGTTAAGTTTTTCGCCATTTTAACATCATTTTTCAAAATGGCCGCCAAACGCCTCCAACCGATCGCGATTTTTTTTCATCAGTTTGTTCTTCTAATTGTACTTTACAAACATGCGAAGTTTAATGAAATTCTATGGTACAGTTTTTGAGATATAAACGTTTTAAATTTTCGGAGGGTACTGATCTTTGAATGGCGGCCATCTTAAAAATGGCGGCCATTTTGAAAAAAAAAGTATTGATTGCACACCTTCACATAGTGATCTTACTTTCTGCCAAGTTTCATTCAATTGTATCCAGGCATCTCCGAGAACTAAGCCGGACAAAAATCATTGGAAAGAAAGAATAATAACTAGAATTGCAATTGCGAGCAATAGCAGATGTCGCCCCTGGCAGCCATCTAGAAAATGGCGGCCATTTCGAAAAAAAAAGTATTGATTGCACACCTTCACATAGTGATCTTACTTTCTGCCAAGTTTCATTCAATTCTATCCATGTTAAGTTTTTCGCCATTTTAACATCATTTTTCAAAATGGCCGCCAAACGTCTCCAACCGATCGCCATTTTTTTTCATCAGTTTGTTCTTCTAATTGTACTTTACAAACCTACGAAGTTTAATGAAATTCTATGGTACAGTTTTTGAGATATAAACGTTTTAAATTTTCGGAGGGTACCGATCTTTGAATGGCGGCCATCTTGAAAATGGCGGCCATTTCGAAAAAAAAAGTATTGATTGCACATCTTCACATAGTGATCTTACTTTCTGCCAAGTTTCATTCAATTCTATCCAGGCATCTCCGAGAACTAAGCCGGACAAAAATCATTGGAAAGAAAGAAAGAAAGAAAGAAAGAATAATAATAACTAGAATTGCAATTGCGAGCAATAGCAGATGTCGCCCCTGGCAGCCATCTTGAAAATGGCGGCCATTTCGAAAAAAAAAGTATTGATTGCACACCTTCACATAGTGATCTTACTTTCTGCCAAGTTTCATTCAATTCTATCCATGTTAAGTTTTTCGCCATTTTAACATCATTTTTCAAAATGGCCGTCAAACGTCTCCAACCGATCGCCATTTTTTTTCATCAGTTTGTTCTTCTAATTGTACTTTACAAACCTACGAAGTTTAATGAAATTCTATGGTACAGTTTTTGAGATATAAACGTTTTAAATTTTCGGAGGGTACCGATCTTTGAATGGCGGCCATCTTGAAAATGGCGGCCATTTCGAAAAAAAAAGTATTGATTGCACATCTTCACATAGTGATCTTACTTTCTGCCAAGTTTCATTCAATTCTATCCAGGCATCTCCGAGAACTAAGCCGGACAAAAATCATTGGAAAGAAAGAAAGAAAGAAAGAAAGAAAGAATAATAATAATAATAATAACTAGAATTGCAATTGCGAGCAATAGCAGATGTCGCCCCTGGCAGCCATCTTGAAAATGGCGGCCATTTCGAAAAAAAAGTATTGATTGCACACCTTCACATAGTGATCTTACTTTCTGCCAAGTTTCATTCAATTCTATCCATGTTAAGTTTTTCGCCATTTTAACATCATTTTTCAAAATGGCCGCCAAACGTCTCCAACCGATCGCCATTTTTTTTCATCAGTTTGTTCTTCTAATTGTACTTTACAAACCTACGAAGTTTAATGAAATTCTATGGTACAGTTTTTGAGATATAAACGTTTTAAATTTTCGGAGGGTACCGATCTTTGAATGGCGGCCATCTTGAAAATGGCGGCCATTTCGAAAAAAAAAGTATTGATTGCACATCTTCACATAGTGATCTTACTTTCTGCCAAGTTTCATTCAATTCTATCCAGGCATCTCCGAGAACTAAGCCGGACAAAAATCATTGGAAAGAAAGAAAGAAAGAAAGAAAGAAAGAAAGAAAGAATAATAATAATAATAATAATAACAAAGAAACGGAAGAATAACAATATGTCGTCCCGTGACTACGTTCGGGGCGACATAATAATAATAACAAAGAAACGGAAGAATAACAATATGTCGTCCCGTGACTACGTTCGGGGCGACATAATAACTAGAATTGCAATTGCGAGCAATAGCAGATGTCGCCCCTGGCAGCCATCTAGAAAATGGCGGCCATTTCGAAAAAAAAGTATTGATTGCACACCTTCACATAGTGATCTTACTTTCTGCCAAGTTTCATTCAATTCTATCCATGTTAAGTTTTTCGCCATTTTAACATCATTTTTCAAAATGGCCGCCAAACGTCTCCAACCGATCGCCATTTTTTTTCATCAGTTTGTTCTTCTAATTGTACTTTACAAACCTACGAAGTTTAATGAAATTCTATGGTACAGTTTTTGAGATATAAACGTGTTAAATTACCGATCTATGAATGGCGGCCATCTTGAAAATGGCGGCCATTTTGAAAAAAAAAGTATTGATTGCACACCTTCACATAGTGATCTTACTTTCTGCCAAGTTTCATTCAATTCTATCCAGGCATCTCCGAGAACTAAGCCGGACAAAAATCATTGGAAAGAAAGAAAGAATAATAATAACAAAGAAACGGAAGAATAACAATATGTCGTCCCGTGACTACGTTCGGGGCGACATAACTAGAATTGCAATTGCGAGCAATAGCAGATGTCGCCCCTGGCAGCCATCTTGAAAATGGCGGCCATTTTGAAAAAAAAGTATTGATTGCACACCTTCACATAGTGATCTTACTTTCTGCCAAGTTTCATTCAATTCTATCCATGTTAAGTTTTTCGCCATTTTAACATCATTTTTCAAAATGGCCGCCAAACGTCTCCAACCGATCGCCATTTTTTTTCATCAGTTTGTTCTTCTAATTGTACTTTACAAACCTACGAAGTTTAATGAAATTCTATGGTACAGTTTTTGAGATATAAACGTGTTAAATTACCGATCTATGAATGGCGGCCATCTTGAAAATGGCGGCCATTTTGAAAAAAAAAGTATTGATTGCACACCTTCACATAGTGATCTTACTTTCTGCCAAGTTTCATTCAATTCTATCCATGTTAAGTTTTTCGCCATTTTAACATCATTTTTCAAAATGGCCGTCAAACGTCTCCAACCGATCGCCATTTTTTTTCATCAGTTTGTTCTTCTAATTGTACTTTACAAACCTACGAAGTTTAATGAAATTCTATGGTACAGTTTTTGAGATATAAACGTTTTAAATTTTCGGAGGGTACCGATCTTTGAATGGCGGCCATCTTGAAAATGGCGGCCATTTCGAAAAAAAAAGTATTGATTGCACATCTTCACATAGTGATCTTACTTTCTGCCAAGTTTCATTCAATTCTATCCAGGCATCTCCGAGAACTAAGCCGGACAAAAATCATTGGAAAGAAAGAAAGAAAGAATAATAATAACTAGAATTGCAATTGCGAGCAATAGCAGATGTCGCCCCTGGCAGCCATCTAGAAAATGGCGGCCATTTCGAAAAAAAAGTATTGATTGCACACCTTCACATAGTGATCTTACTTTCTGCCAAGTTTCATTCAATTCTATCCATGTTAAGTTTTTCGCCATTTTAACATCATTTTTCAAAATGGCCGCCAAACGTCTCCAACCGATCGCCATTTTTTTTCATCAGTTTGTTCTTCTAATTGTACTTTACAAACCTACGAAGTTTAATGAAATTCTATGGTACAGTTTTTGAGATATAAACGTGTTAAATTACCGATCTATGAATGGCGGCCATCTTGAAAATGGCGGCCATTTTGAAAAAAAAAGTATTGATTGCACACCGTCACATAGTGATCTTACTTTCTGCCAAGTTTCATTCAATTCTATCACGGCATCTCCGAGAACTAAGCCGGACAAAAATCATTGGAAAGAAAGAATAATAATAATAATAATAATAACAAAGAAACGGAAGAATAACAATATGTCGTCCCGTGACTACGTTCGGGGCGACATAACTAGAATTGCAATTGCGAGCAATAGCAGATGTCGCCCCTGGCAGCCATCTTGAAAATGGCGGCCATTTCGAAAAAAAAAGTATTGATTGCACACCTTCACATAGTGATCTTACTTTCTGCCAAGTTTCATTCAATTCTATCCATGTTAAGTTTTTCGCCATTTTAACATCATTTTTCAAAATGGCCGTCAAACGTCTCCAACCGATCGCCATTTTTTTTCATCAGTTTGTTCTTCTAATTGTACTTTACAAACCTACGAAGTTTAATGAAATTCTATGGTACAGTTTTTGAGATATAAACGTTTTAAATTTTCGGAGGGTACCGATCTTTGAATGGCGGCCATCTTGAAAATGGCGGCCATTTCGAAAAAAAAAGTATTGATTGCACATCTTCACATAGTGATCTTACTTTCTGCCAAGTTTCATTCAATTCTATCCAGGCATCTCCGAGAACTAAGCCGGACAAAAATCATTGGAAAGAAAGAAAGAAAGAAAGAAAGAAAGAATAATAATAATAATAATAATAATAATAACAAAGAAACGGAAGAATAACAATATGTCGTCCCGTGACTACGTTCGGGGCGACATAACTAGAATTGCAATTGCGAGCAATAGCAGATGTCGCCCCTGGCAGCCATCTTGAAAATGGCGGCCATTTCGGAAAAAAAAGTATTGATTGCACACCTTCACATAGTGATCTTACTTTCTGCCAAGTTTCATTCAATTCTATCCATGTTAAGTTTTTCGCCATTTTAACATCATTTTTCAAAATGGCCGCCAAACGTCTCCAACCGATCGCCATTTTTTTTCATCAGTTTGTTCTTCTAATTGTACTTTACAAACATACGAAGTTTAATGAAATTCTATGGTACAGTTTTTGAGATATAAACGTGTGAAATTACCGATCTATGAATGGCGGCCATCTTGAAAATGGCGGCCATTTCGAAAAAAAAAGTATTGATTGCACATCTTCACATAGTGATCTTACTTTCTGCCAAGTTTCATTCAATTCTATCCAGGCATCTCCGAGAACTAAGCCGGACAAAAATCATTGGAAAGAAAGAAAGAAAGAAAGAATAATAATAACAAAGAAACGGAAGAATAACAATATGTCGTCCCGTGACTACGTTCGGGGCGACATAACTAGAATTGCAATTGCGAGCAATAGCAGATGTCGCCCCTGGCAGCCATCTAGAAAATGGCGGCCATTTCGAAAAAAAAGTATTGATTGCACACCTTCACATAGTGATCTTACTTTCTGCCAAGTTTCATTCAATTCTATCCATGTTAAGTTTTTCGCCATTTTAACATCATTTTTCAAAATGGCCGCCAAACGTCTCCAACCGATCGCCATTTTTTTTCATCAGTTTGTTCTTCTAATTGTACTTTACAAACCTACGAAGTTTAATGAAATTCTATGGTACAGTTTTTGAGATATAAACGTGTTAAATTACCGATCTATGAATGGCGGCCATCTTGAAAATGGCGGCCATTTTGAAAAAAAAAGTATTGATTGCACACCTTCACATAGTGATCTTACTTTCTGCCAAGTTTCATTCAATTCTATCCAGGCATCTCCGAGAACTAAGCCGGACAAAAATCATTGGAAAGAAAGAAAGAATAATAATAACAAAGAAACGGAAGAATAACAATATGTCGTCCCGTGACTACGTTCGGGGCGACATAATAATAATAATAACAAAGAAACGGAAGAATAACAATATGTCGTCCCGTGACTACGTTCGGGGCGACATAATAACTAGGTATGATTGTGATCGCCAGCGAGTCACAAGATGTCTCCCAAACAAACCCCCATTGCCACTATCTAGAGCTTATCAGAAACCCCCTAAATTCAAATTATTGCAATGTCCTATATAATGACCTTTGAAACGGCGGCCATTTTGAAAATTTTAAAAGTCGTTTGCAAAACTTCAGGTCACCCTTAACATATTCCCAAAGTTTCATATTGATTGGACATTGCATCTTTGAGAAACGTCGCGGACAACATTGAACGGAAAGAAAAAGGAAAGAAGAAGAAGAAGAAGAATAACTAGAATTGCAATTGCGAGCAATAGCAGATGTCGCCCCTGGCAGCCATCTTAAAAATGGCGGCCATTTTGGAAAAAAAAAGTACTGATTGCACACCTTCACATAGTGATCTTACTTTCTGCCAAATTTCATTCAATTCTATCCATGTTAAGTTTTTCGCCATTTTAACATCATTTTTCAAAATGGCCGCCAAACGCCTCCAACCGATCGCGATTTTTTTTCATCAGTTTGTTCTTCTAATTGTACTTTACAAACATGCGAAGTTTAATGAAATTCTATGGTACAGTTTTTGAGATATAAACGTTTTAAATTTTCGGAGGGTACTGATCTTTGAATGGCGGCCATCTTAAAAATGGCGGCCATTTTGAAAAAAAAAGTATTGATTGCACACCTTCACATAGTGATCTTACTTTCTGCCAAGTTTCATTCAATTGTATCCAGGCATCTCCGAGAACTAAGCCGGACAAAAATCATTGGAAAGAAAGAATAATAACTAGAATTGCAATTGCGAGCAATAGCAGATGTCGCCCCTGGCAGCCATCTAGAAAATGGCGGCCATTTCGAAAAAAAAAGTATTGATTGCACACCTTCACATAGTGATCTTACTTTCTGCCAAGTTTCATTCAATTCTATCCATGTTAAGTTTTTCGCCATTTTAACATCATTTTTCAAAATGGCCGCCAAACGTCTCCAACCGATCGCCATTTTTTTTCATCAGTTTGTTCTTCTAATTGTACTTTACAAACCTACGAAGTTTAATGAAATTCTATGGTACAGTTTTTGAGATATAAACGTTTTAAATTTTCGGAGGGTACCGATCTTTGAATGGCGGCCATCTTGAAAATGGCGGCCATTTCGAAAAAAAAAGTATTGATTGCACATCTTCACATAGTGATCTTACTTTCTGCCAAGTTTCATTCAATTCTATCCAGGCATCTCCGAGAACTAAGCCGGACAAAAATCATTGGAAAGAAAGAAAGAAAGAAAGAAAGAATAATAATAACTAGAATTGCAATTGCGAGCAATAGCAGATGTCGCCCCTGGCAGCCATCTTGAAAATGGCGGCCATTTCGGAAAAAAAAGTATTGATTGCACACCTTCACATAGTGATCTTACTTTCTGCCAAGTTTCATTCAATTCTATCCATGTTAAGTTTTTCGCCATTTTAACATCATTTTTCAAAATGGCCGCCAAACGTCTCCAACCGATCGCCATTTTTTTTCATCAGTTTGTTCTTCTAATTGTACTTTACAAACATACGAAGTTTAATGAAATTCTATGGTACAGTTTTTGAGATATAAACGTGTGAAATTACCGATCTATGAATGGCGGCCATCTTGAAAATGGCGGCCATTTCGAAAAAAAAAGTATTGATTGCACATCTTCA
This sequence comes from Mytilisepta virgata, assembly GCA_028015205.1. Classification (NCBI taxonomy): domain Eukaryota; kingdom Metazoa; phylum Mollusca; class Bivalvia; order Mytilida; family Mytilidae; genus Mytilisepta; species Mytilisepta virgata. Next base: position 25,764,270 of record CM051511.1, read on the forward strand.
CATAGTGATCTTACTTTCTGCCAAGTTTCATTCAATTCTATCCAGGCATCTCCGAGAACTAAGCCGGACAAAAATCATTGGAAAGAAAGAAAGAAAGAAAGAATAATAATAACAAAGAAACGGAAGAATAACAATATGTCGTCCCGTGACTACGTTCGGGGCGACATAACTAGAATTGCAATTGCGAGCAATAGCAGATGTCGCCCCTGGCAGCCATCTTGAAAATGGCGGCCATTTCGAAAAAAAAGTATTGATTGCACACCTTCACATAGTGATCTTACTTTCTGCCAAGTTTCATTCAATTCTATCCATGTTAAGTTTTTCGCCATTTTAACATCATTTTTCAAAATGGCCGACAAACGTCTCCAACCGATCGCCATTTTTTTTCATCAGTTTGTTCTTCTAATTGTACTTTACAAACCTACGAAGTTTAATGAAATTCTATGGTACAGTTTTTGAGATATAAACGTTTTAAATTTTCGGAGGGTACCGATCTTTGAATGGCGGCCATCTTGAAAATGGCGGCCATTTCGAAAAAAAAAGTATTGATTGCACATCTTCACATAGTGATCTTACTTTCTGCCAAGTTTCATTCAATTCTATCCAGGCATCTCCGAGAACTAAGCCGGACAAAAATCATTGGAAAGAAAGAAAGAAAGAAAGAAAGAATAATAATAATAACAAAGAAACGGAAGAATAACAATATGTCGTCCCGTGACTACGTTCGGGGCGACATAATAACTAGAATTGCAATTGCGAGCAATAGCAGATGTCGCCCCTGGCAGCCATCTAGAAAATGGCGGCCATTTCGAAAAAAAAGTATTGATTGCACACCTTCACATAGTGATCTTACTTTCTGCCAAGTTTCATTCAATTCTATCCATGTTAAGTTTTTCGCCATTTTAACATCATTTTTCAAAATGGCCGCCAAACGTCTCCAACCGATCGCCATTTTTTTTCATCAGTTTGTTCTTCTAATTGTACTTTACAAACCTACGAAGTTTAATGAAATTCTATGGTACAGTTTTTGAGATATAAACGTGTTAAATTACCGATCTATGAATGGCGGCCATCTTGAAAATGGCGGCCATTTTGAAAAAAAAAGTATTGATTGCACACCTTCACATAGTGATCTTACTTTCTGCCAAGTTTCATTCAATTCTATCCAGGCATCTCCGAGAACTAAGCCGGACAAAAATCATTGGAAAGAAAGAAAGAATAACTAGAATTGCAATTGCGAGCAATAGCAGATGTCGCCCCTGGCAGCCATCTAGAAAATGGCGGCCATTTCGAAAAAAAAGTATTGATTGCACACCTTCACATAGTGATCTTACTTTCTGCCAAGTTTCATTCAATTCTATCCATGTTAAGTTTTTCGCCATTTTAACATCATTTTTCAAAATGGCCGCCAAACGTCTCCAACCGATCGCCATTTTTTTTCATCAGTTTGTTCTTCTAATTGTACTTTACAAACCTACGAAGTTTAATGAAATTCTATGGTACAGTTTTTGAGATATAAACGTGTTAAATTACCGATCTATGAATGGCGGCCATCTTGAAAATGGCGGCCATTTTGAAAAAAAAAGTATTGATTGCACACCGTCACATAGTGATCTTACTTTCTGCCAAGTTTCATTCAATTCTATCACGGCATCTCCGAGAACTAAGCCGGACAAAAATCATTGGAAAGAAAGAATAATAATAATAATAATAACTAGAATTGCAATTGCGAGCAATAGCAGATGTCGCCCCTGGCAGCCATCTAGAAAATGGCGGCCATTTCGAAAAAAAAGTATTGATTGCACACCTTCACATAGTGATCTTACTTTCTGCCAAGTTTCATTCAATTCTATCCATGTTAAGTTTTTCGCCATTTTAACATCATTTTTCAAAATGGCCGCCAAACGTCTCCAACCGATCGCCATTTTTTTTCATCAGTTTGTTCTTCTAATTGTACTTTACAAACCTACGAAGTTTAATGAAATTCTATGGTACAGTTTTTGAGATATAAACGTGTTAAATTACCGATCTATGAATGGCGGCCATCTTGAAAATGGCGGCCATTTTGAAAAAAAAAGTATTGATTGCACACCTTCACATAGTGATCTTACTTTCTGCCAAGTTTCATTCAATTCTATCCAGGCATCTCCGAGAACTAAGCCGGACAAAAATCATTGGAAAGAAAGAAAGAATAATAATAACAAAGAAACGGAAGAATAACAATATGTCGTCCCGTGACTACGTTCGGGGCGACATAATAACAAAGAAACGGAAGAATAACAATATGTCGTCCCGTGACTACGTTCGGGGCGACATAATAATAACAAAGAAACGGAAGAATAACAATATGTCGTCCCGTGACTACGTTCGGGGCGACATAATAATAATAATAACAAAGAAACGGAAGAATAACAATATGTCGTCCCGTGACTACGTTCGGGGCGACATAATAATAAGAAACCGGACAAAAACAATATGTCTCCCAAAACTTTGTTTGGGAGACATAACTAGGTATGATTGTGATCGCAAGCGAGTCACAAGATGTCTCCCAAACCCCCATTGCCACTATCTAGAGCTTATCAGTAACCCCCTAAATTCCCTTTTGCTCTATTCACCTACAAAATTTCAGAATCCTACCCACCTAGGTTACAGAGATATCGCAATGTCCTATATAATGACCTTTTCCTGTTTCCATGGAAACAGCGGCCATTTTGATTTTTTTTAAGCCCTTTGCAATCGCCATCATTTAAAACCCCTAAATATCAATTTTCATTGAAATCGAAGCACTTCGAAAGAATTTCGAATTTTGGGCCCGAAAAATCACATTTTCGTAAATAACGCGAAAACCGTAAATATCGCTTCAAATTTTTTTTTCGTATAATTAAAGAGCACCTTTTGCTCTATTCACCTACAAAATTTCAGAATCCTACCCACCTAGGTTACTGACATAAAGCAATGTCTCCTATATAATGACCTTTTTCTGTTTCCACGGAAACGGCGGCCATTTTGAAAATTTTAAAAGTCGTTTGCAAAACTTCAGGTCACCCTTAACATATTCCCAAAGTTTCATATCGATTGGACATTGCATCTTTGAGAAACGTCGCGGACAACATTGAACGGAAAGAAAAAGGAAAGAAGAAGAAGAAGAAGAAGAAGAAGAAGAATAATAATAAGAAACCGGACAAAAACAATATGTCTCCCAAAACTTTGTATGGGAGACATAATAATAACAAAGAAACGGAAGAATAACAATATGTCGTCCCGTGACTACGTTCGGGGCGACATAACTAGAATTGCAATTGCGAGCAATAGCAGATGTCGCCCCTGGCAGCCATCTTGAAAATGGCGGCCATTTCGAAAAAAAAGTATTGATTGCACACCTTCACATAGTGATCTTACTTTCTGCCAAGTTTCATTCAATTCTATCCATGTTAAGTTTTTCGCCATTTTAACATCATTTTTCAAAATGGCCGCCAAACGTCTCCAACCGATCGCCATTTTTTTTCATCAGTTTGTTCTTCTAATTGTACTTTACAAACATACGAAGTTTAATGAAATTCTATGGTACAGTTTTTGAGATATAAACGTGTTAAATTACCGATCTATGAATGGCGGCCATCTTGAAAATGGCGGCCATTTTGAAAAAAAAAGTACTGATTGCACACCTTCACATAGTGATCTTACTTTCTGCCAAGTTTCATTCAATTCTATCCAGGCATCTCCGAGAACTAAGCCGGACAAAAATCATTGGAAAGAAAGAATAATAACAAAGAAACGGAAGAATAACAATATGTCGTCCCGTGACTACGTTCGGGGCGACATAATAATAATAAGAAACCGGACAAAAACAATATGTCTCCCAAAACTTTGTTTGGGAGACATAATAACAAAGAAACGGAAGAATAACAATATGTCGTCCCGTGACTACGTTCGGGGCGACATAATAATCACTAAAACAATATGTCTCCCTTCGAGAAGGGGAGACATAATTACTTTGGAAGTTTATTTTTTTTTCATTTCAGTGTGTTTAATTTTGGCACATTTACAACAGGTGCCAAATTAACAAATATATAACCACAGAAAGTTTTATTACCAATTTACAGTAATACTAAACTGCACAAATTTTAAAACTTTTATTAGTTATCTGCTATTTACAGATAAAGAAGCTTGCCTTTAGAATTTTAGAAAAACTGCTATTATCTCCCCTTATGTAGCCTGGTAATTTGAATTAAAAAAAAATAATTTTCTAATTTATAATACTGGTAAATAGATTTCTTTAAGAAAGTATTAGACCACAATTGGATTAAGGATGATTTAGAGCATATCAGCCTAAAATTAAAACATTTCATGTTTTTAATGTTGTGGATTTGGATTTGAATATCCAGACAATGAACACAAACCTGAGCTGCCACAAATATACAGTTGTACCATTCATCTGGAGTAATGTCAGCTGTTCCACACAATGTACCAGTGGACACAGAAAAATACAAAAATTTACAATAGATTATAGCTATAAACACTGGGTTGTCCACATTTCCTTGTAATGATTTCCAAGACTGTGGCTAGAATGTGAAAAAACAATTTAAATATCATAATGTGTTCTGAAGATCAATTTAAGTTGGCTAATCATAACAAACTGACAGGGAAGACAACTCCTGAAACATTACATAAACAAGAGAACTGTATTTATCCATTCTGGCCTGGGTGCCATAAAGAATTTTTTTTGCTGAGCAAAGAAAATTTTACTCAAATTCCCATTCGCAGCCAATCATATTCGAGTATCCCAGTATTTAAGCATATTTTCAGACTTAAGAATATTCTCAACTTTTATGGCACCAGGGCCTGATAAAAGAGGACACAGATTTTATAAGGCCACACCAATCTGATTTTTAGTTCTTTGGATTTTTGGATGGCAAAAATAATTATAAAGTGGAAGCGAGCAAAATTTTAATTTTAATTTTTTTCCTTGAGAACTAGTTTTTTGGGTGAAGATCAAATTTAAGTGCGGCATGCATTTTTAACTAAAATATTGCAAAAAATCGGAAAATTTTTTTTAGGAGCAAGCAAACAATTTTTATTTTTAATACCTTGAAAAAAGAAGAAATTGGGGCACATTGTCAACATTTTTGCAAAATGAAGCTGAAATATTTATTTTCTTTTAATTTACATAGTCCAAAAATCAGGGAGGGGAAATCCAAAGAACTAAAAATAAATTTGGTGTGGCCTAAATGAAACAATGTTGTAATGATATTCGAGTTTCAAGGTATTTTTATTACTACACTTGATCATCAAACTTGCAGTTGTAATAGGAAATTCATAATTATATCATGGAGAAGTTTATTCAATGCAATTTTAACTGATAAAGATACCTAGTTTGCCTGCCGAAAGTAATGGTCCTCTCTATCAGCCTTTGAGTGGTGTAAAATTTTTACATAGAAAATTCTACCCTAATACTGTGAATTCAGTTATATTCATTGACATCAATTTTCGTCAATTTTGGCAAAAAATACAAATTCGTGGGTTTTTAATTTGGTGGATTTAACATTTAAAAAATAAAATGATAACCAAATCAGGCCAGATATAATTAATGAAAAGTGTTAGACATTGTTTACATCATTTGGAGTACATGTATATATTTTATTTTCAATAATTTATCTAAGCCCAAATCGCTTCCAGTCGCAAACTAAAATTTCCGGCCCTGTCAACATTGTTATTCATACTCATCCGTTTGAGATATATTTACTAAAGATCAAACGATGATATTGCATTCTCGGAAAGAACCTCGAGGTTTTTTATTCAGTCCTCTTGATAAAACGATTGAAAAAATATTTCGTTGCATTTTTTCGTTGTCCACGAAATCAACGAAAATTGGTATACCATGAATAATAAGTGTTTCACAGTATAAATCCAAACAATTATGCATCTGTACATCTTGTTTTGAAAATGTGTCTGAGGCCAATTTTAATAATTTTTTTTTCAGTAAAGACTGGCATCACAAACTGGCACCTTTAACCTTTTTGTCACTGTTTAAGGTCCAGCAAATTTCCTCAATACTGGTAAATACAAACTACCCTTGACAGAAAATAATTGGAAAAATAGACCGGTACCTTTAACCTTTTTGTGACTGTATAGAGTCCAGCAAAAAGAAGAAGAGTTGCTATATAGGACTGGATTAATAAGATGCCACTTATATGGTGGTTGTACATCTGTCTAGCTAAGTTTCCTGTAATATACAATACACCAGTTAATCAAATTAAAATATTTGTGATATTTCAGACTTAAGGGTGAGACTAGTCAATTTTGTCCATAAAATGCTTGAACTTTTTGTAGAATTGCAAAATTCTTTAGTTTTCAAAATGCCACCCAAAATGCCACCCAAAATTTTGAAAAATTATAAACCATCACCATTTTGTATTGATTACATAGATGTTCATTTTAGTTGGATTAGAAATGCCAAATTTTAAAGATCTGCTATCAGACCTAAATTCTTTCAATATACAAAAATTAAGGTTACAGACATGTGACCAAAAAAGACTACCTTTTTTTACCAAAAAGCTCAATAAAAATTCAAAAACTCAAAAATAAAATAAAGAATCATCACGAAAAAGTATACAGATCTTCAGATTAATATAACTAAGAAGTGTGTAAAGTTTTATGCAATAATCATAAATCGTTTTTGAGATATGGCGCGACATGTGAAAACCCCCCTTTTTTTTTTACAAAAAACTCAATAACTCTAAAATAAAATTTTGAATCATCACCAAAAAGTATATAGTTCTTTAGATTAATATAACTAAGAAGTGTATTAAGTTTTAAGCAATAATCATAAATCGTTTTTGAGATACGGCGCGACATGTGAAACCCCCCCTTTTTTTTTACAAAAAACTCAAAACTAAAATAAAATTTTGAATCATAACCAAAAGGTTTAAAGATCTTTAGATTAATATAACTAAGAAGTGTGTAAAGTTTTATGCAATAATCATAAATCGTTTCTGAGATACGGCGCGACATGTGAATACCCACCCACCCCTTTTTTTTACAAAAAACTCAAAAACTCTAAAATAAAATTTTGAATCATCACCGAAAAGTATACAGATCTTTAAATTAATATAACTAAGACGTGTGTAAAGTTTTATGCAATAATCATAAATCGTTTTTGAGATACGGCACAACATGTGAAAACCTCCCTTTTTTTTACAAAAAACTCGATAACTCTAAAATAAAATTTTGAATCATCACCAAAAAGTATACAGAGCTTTAGATAAGTATAACTAAGAAGTGTGTAAAGTTTTAAGCAATAATCATATATCGTTTTTGAGATAAGGCGCGACATGTGAAAACACCCCCCCCCCTTTTTTTTACAAAAAAACTCAAAAACTCTAAAATAAAATTTTGAATCATTACCAAAAAGTATACAGATCTTTAGATTAATATAACTAAGAAGTGTGTAAAGTTTTAAGCAATAATCATACATCGTTTTTGAGATACGGTGCGACATGTGAAAAAAAACACACTTCTGTTTTAGTTACAAAGTCCCGTAACCCAAAAAGTTTTAACCTTATTTTTACCAAAAAGTATACAGATTGTTTGACCATCATAACAAACAACTGTGTTAAGTTTCGTGAAATTTGGATGAGTTGTTCTCAAGTTACAGTGCGACATGTTTACGGCGGACAGACGGACAGACGCACAGACGGATAGATGGACGGACAGACAGACGGACGGACAGAGGAAATTTGTATACCATAATACATCCCGTCAAAATTTTGACGGGCATATAAAAATGGGATCCTGAGAGTGAAATTCCCTTATCCTACATTTTCCGTGTGAATGATAAATTTTCGCTAATTACAGAACAAATTCAAAGAAATAGATATGAAGTGAGAATGGCCGCCATGACAGGAAAACTATTCTACAAAATGAGGAATTCTAGGGAAAAACAAACATGATAATCTGAAAGATCATATGTAATTTGGTTTTATATTGAAAGTATACTACTTAAAATGAGATGCTAAATAAAAATCATCTGACAGTTTTCTATCTGTGAGCGATTTCTTTTTTTTCAAAATCTGTGAAAGCCAATGTTTTCTTGGTGTTTTCATTAAGACTTCAGGAAAATATATTGTGACATGTGATGTAAGACAAGGAAATTCCACATGGGTGTATAATGCTGTTAATAGTTATCCTTGAGAGAAATAAATTCCCAATTGAATACATGCAATTAGGTCCTCAAAAATTATTTTGCTAAATATGTTTATTTTCTGTCTTGTCAAAACACTCCCATGAAATATATCAACTAATCTAAATGATGATCCACTTATAAAATTTGCATTCTTATTCAAAGGGCCATAACTCTTCAAAATTTTTGTCAATCTTTGTGAAAAAAGAAATTAAGTATTAAATAAATTCGCTTAGCACTGAAGTGTTTTATAAATATATCTATAAGATCTATAATGGAAAAGTTTAAGCTGGACGACGGACGATGATTGACGACGTCAGAGCCAAGTGATGGCAATAGTTCAAATGGCCTTTGAGGCTAGGTGAGCTAAAAAAAAATTACATAAAGTATTTAATATCGTACCTATACTCACACTGACTCCCTACTTATTTAACATGTATTACCTTCCCTGATTTATCTACCTGATGTTATTCCAGAAAAACAAACATACATACCTGATGTGAAAATAATAAGAACCAAATTCACTAACTGAAGAGTTATCATTGTAGCAGAACTCTAAAATATAAAAAGCACTTTTAATAAAAGACTGAATTTTACAAAGAAAACATATTTCACACATCAACAAACTTTATCTATTGGGTTCGTGAGGTTTGAAATCCAGCTTGTGGTGGGGTGTGTTTGACTCCTATCTTAATTGACAAAAGTTGCCTGTGTTTCTGCAATAGGTAATTGGTTCTCTCCAGGTTATCTGACATCTTTTACCAATTAAAACTGGCCACTACAATACAGTAAAAATGCACTGAAATTGTTGTAAAGCCCCAATACATTAATTAATCAATCTATTCAAATCATATTTTTTCTTAGTTTCTGATTCAAAGTATATCCTTTCTGTCAACACTTAGTTATAGTTTTGATTCTATGTATGGTGGCATCGATTAAAACTATACAGATCTGTCATCATTAAAGGTATACAATAATCAAACTTTCGAATGCTTTCAAAAAGAAACTAGAAGTACTTTGAGCTAAGCTCACATCAGTACATGTATATCCCCCATTATGGCAACAATAATATAAAGTCCATGTTTGTCTATGGAAAACCCCAGAAAATCTTTTTGATCAAAAATGAAATAGGCAGTGCACAATGACAATGTACACTGAAGATTCCCTAAATTTTTCACAGAAATCTATTCACTGGTTTAGGTGGAGTTGTGGACGTGGCAAGTCTACACCTCTTACATTATGGCAAAATGCATGTTTGTCTGCAGATAACTCCAAAAATCATTCTCATCAAAAATAAAATAGGTGGGGCACAATGCCACTCTGTACTGAAGATTCTGTGAAAGTTCCATTGAAATCCATTCACTGGTGTACGAGTAGTTCAGGGCTTTCCAAAGTAGCCGGTAGACGGTGGAAATCCGCCGTTTACGGTGGCTACAAGTGCCGGCTACTTCACTGACAAAAAAATAAATTCAAGAAGAAAAAAAATATTTTTAAAATATGTAGACAAGCGTCGAGAGTCGTATTGTCACGATAAACAAGGATGTAAATCCTGTGTTTACCTTTAGCTAAATATAGTTCACGTGAATTCCGGTCACTGATTATTCGTCTATTAAAAGTGTACATTTACGTCATCACTACTCAGAAAGCATGGTATTTTTGCAAGGATAATAAGTGAGAAGTTCTGATGGTCAACAACAATGAAGCGATCAAATACCCTGTTCGGTTTTGGCTTCAACAAAATTCTTTAAATTTTATAACAATAATATTTTGTTATTATTATAAAAAAAGAATGAATTATCAGCATAAGGGAAAGAAAATAATGAAGACTTGAAGGTTACACAATCCTGCACACAAAAAAAAAATCAAATTTCTTTGAGATTTTTTTTTTTAATTTCATACATAAAAAATGGTAATTTGAAAGTTGGAATTAGGTGCCAGGAGATTGCAAGAATGCAGGATTTTGGCCTATTTACCCCAGAGCTTCTGATGACTAGACCCCCTGCCGTAAAGGCGCCAAGCTTGCAGCTTGGCCCGGCGACCGGCTTTGCCGGCCGCATGTCACAGCGGCCTACTTTTAGATTTCAGCCTGCTACTTCAAATTGTATGGAAAGGCCCTGGTAGTTGTAGTAAATAGGTGTGGAGAGACGGATGCATGGGTGAAAGTACAGAAGGTGCCACAAATCAGAAATTGGGAAGAATCCAATATCTTCTAAATATTTGATAAAGGAATATATAAAGACTAAAATGGTCAAAATCCGGAAAACTTTCAGGCATGCGGATGAATGCGTGGAAGGAAGTACAGACGAATGGAAGCGCGTTCAGGTATGCGGATGAATGCGCGGAAGGAAGTACAGATAAATGGAAGAACAGAATCCACCATCACATAATATAATACATTATATATAAAATAATAATAAAAATTAAAAAAAAAATACTAATACTATCAATTCACTAAAAGTCAAATTTAAATTGCAGATTGATAAACAAAAATTTCTAGATATTTCAGTTTGTTCAATTAATAAATACAGTTGATAAATAATACTAATTTTAAGGGTTCTTACCACTATCAAAACGTCTCGGGTGTCATTATGTGGTAAAAAGTCTATCACAGTTTGTATGAGTAAATTCACACCCTGAAAAAAAGATTTCAACTTCTTGATCTAATTTCACCAAAAATCCATGATAATTTGAAAAAGAATAATCATATTAACTACAGTATAATAATTACCATCAGATTTTCAGTTATTCTGAGAAACAAAATCCCTGATAATTAAATTCAATTTCATTACATTAATTACTGGCATATGATTTATCTTTTATAAATAAAGAATGTTTCCAAATAATTTTTTACCTATTTTTTAAGAAATCCATGTTTAGGTTTTCTTTAATTTTACAATAAATATGAAGAGATATACAGGGTAAACAACCCTGAAATTAAATCTGGAAAGTATAAAAATACTGTCATACAGACTTCAACATGCAATACACCGATTCAAAGCTCGTAATGCCCTAGATAAAACAACAGAAATTATGCAATGGAAGAAAATTGTCAATGGGGATTTAACTCTTTTCATGGCATTTTTCCGCATCAAATTAAATTATGATTCCACAATAAATAAAAACTACCTTTCAGCAATTTACCTGTAATTTACGTGGTCTTTAAATAACTTTTGCGGCAGAGAATATGTTATAATATAAACCTACAGTGAACAGAAATTTGCTCAATAAGTTCTCAATGTGTCTCATTTAAACTGTTGTCACTCACGACGGAGATCGTACATACAGAACCCAAACTACTACTTACATTACAAAACTGGCTTCATAAACCAGTGCTTCCATCCGAAAAAACAATCGCAAGCATATGGATTTTGTGCTTCAGCAGTATGTAAAGTACACCAGAGAAGAGGTATCGATGTCTAAATTTATAAAATCTGTCAGGTACAAGTTTTCCTCAAGGACAGATATGTAATCTACCAAGTGCTTTATGTAGTAGAGAACTTATAAGAAGTAGTGGATTCGGAAAAGATAATCAACGAGCGACGTCAGTCGCGAGTTGATTATCGATTCCGAATTCACTACTTCTTATAAGTTCTCTCACTTAAACCATTGCTATGTATTCTTTAAGTCATTACTCTTTGTGATATACAATTTCAACGTTTCCTTATAGTTTGTTCACATTTTTGTTGTCGGAATCGAATAAAATATATCCCTTTCGAATCACATTTTTAAAATTAAATTTTAATTCTGAGTGAGTTTAAAATCACTATTCGTTCTGCATGGATTTTTGTCATAGATGGATTATTTCAAAGATGAAAATAAAAAATCGATTAAACAAACAAATGAATATAGTCCGACTATAAATACAGGTAATTCTAACACAGAATAATAACCATATGTATTTAATTTAAAATCACTATAAAAAAAAGCTACAATTCCAAAAGTATTTTTAAAAAAGTAGCATTAAATCACGATGCTAGAACATTTGTCATAAAAATGTTTTTTGAACTTACCCCTAGTCAAATATTAGTATATATATGAGTGTAGAAGTTTGAATAAAAACTACTCATCATTAATTATATGACAATGGAAATGGACGACGAGGATATTTTTATAACGCAATCTAAATTTTGTGAAAATCCACAAAAAACTGATGAGGATTTAAGTGCAAACTTTTTTTTAATGTATGATGACATTTCGTCGGCAGCTGAAAATGAAAATTTTCCTGTTATAAAACCTATTTATGAGGATATATCGTCTGCATCAGACGAGGATTTAATGTGTACCCTAGTCGATAAGGTAGATTCTGAGCTACGAACCAAACCAGGGCCGTTAAGAATAAAGAAGATAGTGTCTGATAATCAAATAGAAGAGCTTTCTGTGATAAGGTTATTATTATATGTTTATATTTATTTGATTCTTTAGAGATAAATCCTCATCCCCACTTTTTCCGAAGTATTTGCCCCCCCCCCCCCCCTTTTTTTTTCTAAAGTATATATATGATGTTCTGAAATGGTCCTATGCAGTTATATATGAACCGCACGACCTTCAACTGTGTTCAACACGTAGGAAAGGCCTATAAATTATGTATAAGAGGATAACTATTTTTATCAGGGAGAAGACATCAAATTTTTTAAAAAATGCGTCTTACTGACAGTTTTTTTTTTTTTTTGGGGGGGGGGGGGGGGGTTATATTTGAAAGGTCTCAGTTAAACAACGTCAGAATAATTAATCAGTTGAATACACAAAACTTGTACCCTCCTTTGTACAATTTGCTTGAAATAAGCTAGTTTCCACGTACAAAAAAAATTGTACAACTTCAGTTAGGTCGAAAACTGAAAAGGGGTTGATTACACAAAACTTGTACTTTCCTTTGTTATTAAGTTTGCTGAAAAATTTCCTGCATTTAAGTTCCAAAGTCCGGAAAAATGGGAATGCATTCTTTTTAAAAATATCCATGCATAAAATGTTACAGGTGCACAGCATCAATATATTACCTTACAATAAGAATTTCACTATGGGGGTACTAAATTTTATGGGAAGCAAATATTTCAAAAGTGTTGTCAAAAAATCGTTTGTTTCACTAATGACATTTTATTTTGAAAAATCCTGTTCCTACATGTAAAATAAAAATAATCCTCTGACCAACAGAAAAAATAAATTTTTGTCTCGAGTAAAAAAAAAACAGTTTCGATAGTTGGTGCCTTATCGTTTACAACATTTCATTTTCTATCAATTTTTTTTTACGGTTGTAATTAAATCTACTCATTCACACGAAATTCGTTGGACTGTGGTGAGTAGTATTTATAGACACCATCAGAACTTCAGTGGATTCCTAAAAAATAATCCACTGTTTCTTCAATAGATGACGTCACAACAATGGTTTAAATGTACATACATAAAATGAAGATGACTGTTTTAAGTAAAATTTTATAAATTCCATACAAAAGACTTATCCTGCTCAAAGTCCTATTTCCACCTCCCGTTGGCGAGCAGGGGGCAACACATTTACATGGCTAACGGAAGAAACAAAATAGTTCTATCAACATAATTATATAAACAAAACATAATTAATAATAAGGGGGGAACGTAAGCTATAATAATGCTTAAACGTAATGTATTTTCAAAATGCCAAAATACGGAAACATAAAACGCCGCTTTTCATACAGTGGGAAACAATGATGGACACGTAGCAATGCATGACATGATAAGTTATGACCCAGAGCCTGTAGTACATTGTACAATAGAAATTCAGACAAGAGACAAAAATCTTGTACAGGTAGGCCATACAGCAATTTTAAATCCGCCTAAATTTTCCAGAATTTTTTTTACCTAGCATTTATTTACGGTGGCTATTTTGATATTCAGGTAAACCATGGTATTAAAACTTACCTGTAGAACCAGAGTAAATATTACAGCTTTGGATCCAGTCATTTTTTGAATAGTTGATATGCATTTTTGACATATATAATCTCTACAGCTGTTTGTTCGCAGCAGACTGGTATCTTCTTTCTCTGTCTGAGACTCGAAAATTATGCAAAAGATCTTACATATATCTAAATATATTCGAAGTACTTAACCTAAGGTAATTAATTTATATGATTAATATGATTTATGATACGTTTACATTAAATTTGTAACATAAAAAATACCTGAAGTAAAATTTTCAGACATTAGGCATCAAAAATTACAGTAGAAGCTCAATTTCTCAAACTTGATTTGTGACATCCAGAAATTTGGGTTCCAGAATAACATTGTACAAAAGTATAAAGTTCAATTTTTCAAACTTTTTTCATGAGATTCGAGTGTATTTTGATTATATTTTACTTGATAAATTCTTGAAAACTAAAAATCACCTTAAAGGGAGAGAACTCCCTAATTCTTATTTTTAGTTATAACATTTGGACAAATCTATGATATAATGAGATAAATGCAGATCAGTAAAATCATTGCCTATCAGTCCATAAAACCTTTAGACTTCTGTTATAAAATAAATAGATATTATTCAAATCAAATAATTATGATTTGGAGCAATGTTACCAAGAAATTTTGTCTTCAAATGTTTGACCCTTACACTCCCTATTGGAAATATTTTTGATTTTATTTGTCAGTGGCCAATATTTACTGAACAATTGTCCAAAGCAATTGATTTCTGGTGATAGCTTGCTTTTCTCTTGTTATATTTTAGAATTAACAGGGAATTACAGGGAAAGTCACTGTGAGTTAAAACTCACAACACTGGTGATTTGAACAAGTATTTCTAGTTAAAACTTTTTCATTTACTTGTGATTTAAACAAAAAAGCTGTCTGAGTGACAACAAACACTTGGTTCTTTTTTTTTTTGTTTTCACTTGTTTTTGTAATTATTTTCTAAAGTTCTGACTAAAAATAGTTGTTTATATATACCTTTTCATATTCCAAGTCCACTTCAGTGAGGTAGCTTCGTAAGATGTCACTTGTTTCTTCGAGATTCTGTATCAACTGTAATGTCTGATAGCAGGAAAGGTTTATACCCTGATTCCTGAGAAGGAAAACAATCTATTAAATAACTGACATCATCTATCTCCAATCTCATTAAAATCAAGATTTTGAGGTGTACACATCTCTTTTTGTGCTCTTTTTGTTACCAAGACCGAAAAGTTAGCTGAAATGTGGCGCCTTTTACCTGTTGCTTTTTTCAATTTTTTTTTTTATTTTTTCATTTTTGTGTTTGGTTTATTTACCTCATTTTGATAAACAACAGTATTTATTAAAAATTACCTCAGCATGTTTTTTTCTATATAAAAATTAAGACAATAGATTTACTATATTGTCTGTTTCTAAACTTGAAACTATTTCCATTACCATTAAATACCTGTCAATAGTACTTGAAACTATTGTCCGGTAAAGTGTTCTCGGTATAATAAAACACCTACTGACTGCATATTCGGGAAATAATAAGGTTATTATCCCCTCCATACCAACTATTGCCCTCAGCTATACCTTTGGACAATAGCTGGTACCTTGGGGACAATAAAGTTACTACTCCCCTCATACCCAGTCAATAAATATATAATATAGGTTATAAAATTAAGATAACTACTGATAAGATATATATCAAAATATTTTGATAAGGAATTTACACCTTATATAAAAATCTTGGATTCTGATCGGTTGATTGCAAGTGTATTTCTTGCAAATCTTTTCAATTTAAATGAACTTCCCCTGGATATTCACGATTTTCCGATCTACCGGGGTATACATGTATGTAAAAACGTATATATACACTTTTTACCCTGGATATACATTTCTCAACTGGTATTTTTTGCACATACCCTTCACAACCATTATATATCTGTTTAATATATAATGGTGTTATTTCAAACATCAAATGTTTACTGAAGCACAAGAAGATCTGAAACACTAAAACTGAGGATAAAAAAATCAAATTTAATTCACATGACAATTTCTTTGAATCATGACATTTTTTTCATATTTTTGTGGCTCAATATAAATTGATAAACAATGATAAACAAGTAAGCACTTGACACTTGATAAAGCCAGGTCATTACTATCAAACTTTGAGATATACTTAATTCAGATGACAATTGTGACTCGTGATTGAAGATACCCAGCTCTATAAAATTAGATGAATTTAAGGGTGTACCCAACTAAACAACATTTGGCTTATTTAATTTTCATAAAATTCTGACGAAATATTTACTTTGACCTGTTGACAAAAAAAATATAAATTTCAAGACATTTGAACCACACAATTTACGGGAATAATTACATCTTATGTAAGAATCCTGGGTTTTGATTGGTTGATAGCCAGTGTATTTTTCACCAATTTACTTTTATCAAATGAATATCGTTCATTTTTAAACAGTGCCGGGGTATATGCAAAAAGGATATGCCTTTTTTACCCTCTCTGCCGTGGTATTTGCCAAAAAATACTCTATCTGACTGGACGCTTGTAATGTCACGATCATCAATGCGTTTTTTACGTTGATATTCAGTGTAATTAAACAGATATAGCATGTTTTTGAGGGGTATTTGCGAAAAATACCAGTCTTGAGAATGAATTTCCCTTGCCTTACGGCTTGCGAAATTTAACATTCTCTCGACTGGTATTTTTCGCAAATACCCCTCCTTAACATGATATATCTGTTCATAATTTCATTGGATAGATAGCAGTTTGAAAAACACTAGTTTTGATCATTGAGAAGCTTGATCTATCTTTACTAATAGCATTTGATTAAAACGTTCAACTGATTTTTTAAGAGTTTATTCCCTTAGGTGTTCTGTACCCCCTTAACCACAATTATTTGGTCATTTTTTATGTATTCTGTAAATTTTTCAAAGCTGTTATAAAATTTTAGAAAATACATATTATAACAACAAGCACTTGAATTCCAGATAGCCCTTTTTTCCCAAAATGCCCCTTCCAGTGATACCGATATGGATCTTGAGCTGAAAGTACCACTTTTGACCATTTTATCATTATTTAACAGAATTTCGCGATACAATTGTCTCGTTGTATTAGCCTTTGTTTCTAGGTCCAGCTGCTGTTTCTGAAAAACAGGTTTTTTTCATTAAGTTGGTCTTAAGTTTAACTTCTCCAGCCATCTCATTATATATTTCTTCAAGAATCAACATCTTAATATCTTTCATATGAGGTAAGGTATTTCCTGAGGCACACTTAATTTTATGTGATTAATAAAGAACAACTTTACTAAATACACTGAACTTTTTATGGAATTTGAAGTTCTTGAATTAAGTACCCTGGGCACATTAATCAGCACATGGTGGCTTCTGATATCAAATACACTGTGTAAACATTTGTAAATTTTATAAACCACTTTTAAAAAGCAAATAAATATTTTACATCCAGCAATTTTATGTATTTCATATACACCTCTGCAGAGGTAAGAGGGTAAAAAAAAGCAGAAACCCACTTGACAAATACCCTGCTTTTGAATGTAAAATGAATGGAAAATGAGATGATATATAAAAATTTCCAATCAACAAACAAATCCGAATTCTTGATTTTTATATAAGGTGTAATAATATTTAAAAAAAAAATGTATACACAAAAATTTGAAAATTTGTGGTGACCACAATATTCTCTAACCTAAAATATTCACCTACTGAAAATTGTGAAGTCTTTGAAAGTTTAATTTGAAAGTGATCCATTATCAAATTATGCTAATTCTATATGTACCAAAAAATATTATAGAAATAATCAAATTATGATCAATAATTTATTTTCTATTTGTACTCACAATTTTTCCTCAAACATAATGGTGCTAAAATTTTATTAGTGCATCCCTATCGAACAATAATTATCACCTGACAAACACATGAAACAGTAAACAAGGGAAG
This sequence comes from Mytilisepta virgata, assembly GCA_028015205.1. Lineage (NCBI taxonomy): Eukaryota > Metazoa > Mollusca > Bivalvia > Mytilida > Mytilidae > Mytilisepta > Mytilisepta virgata. Next base: position 25,782,310 of record CM051511.1, read on the forward strand.
TCGCCTCATGGTATAATATTTAAATATAGTAATTATATCTAGTAGATAAACCCGGGAGATAAACACTTAGTAAACATATCTTATCTCAATAATATCTTCATTTATATAAATTTAACAGAAACATAGTCTTTTATACCTATGATGTTGAATGGTGTCACTAAGATACATGTTTGTGTGTGTTATTTGCAACATTTTATTTTTAAAAAAATATATTACTAATTACTGTAAAATTGCATATTACTTCAAATAAAAATTATTATAATTATGGTCTTTTTCGGAAAAAAACAAAATATATGAACTGATCTAACACATGCAAATAGCTTTTCATAAACTTTTTTTCATAGTAACATTCTTTTAATATTAAGTAAATTCATAAATGTGAAAGGAAGTTATTGTGAGTTGCTGTCTGTAGGTTTTTAGCTATGTCAATAAATTTATAGCCTTGATTGGAATTTATATTTTTCTTCATATTTGACACCTTGATCTTCGACGTGGTGAATCCTCGTCGTTCTGTGTCACAAAAGGTGAGGTTGCATCACCAAGTTCTTCGCCTCCGTGATCCCAATAGAGCTCTGTTGAAGTCTCAGCCATCTGCTGTCTAATCATGTGACTGAAAGAAAACCACAAGTTAGCTCCCTTTTGCCGAAAAAAGAATAAACTATCTCCCAGGGATTTCCAAGATTTTTGTTTTACTAAACTGCTAACGGAATACAGTCATGACAGTCATATATCAAGTCCAAACACCCCGTCATGACAGTCATATATCAAGTCCAAACACCCGTGAATTTTTTTACTGGTGAGATATACAAAACTATAATTACCGTTGACACAGGTCTGAGTGCAAATTCAAGATTTTGTCCATCTGTTAAGTCCTGTGTGTGAACCTTGTCCCGTGGTAATTAGACAATAAGTTAATTTACTTCATTTCACAAAACGCGTGTACACAATAAATTATATTTGATGCCCTCTTGAATGTTTTCTCTTTCTGATGATAAAATTCAAACCGAGGATTCAACATTAATTTAATATTTAAAAACAAATATAACTCACTAATTGCATGTATTACTAAATTTTTGTCTCCAAAACGAAAATCAGGCCCTGTTCTTATATGAAACTTTTTTTTGCAGAGGAACAAATTGATCTTTGTCACCGAGTTGCAATTTAAGGAATAAATATGACAGTACGATTGAAAGTCTAAAGTTTTTTTTTCTGAAAAAGAAAACAACTTCGGAACCGTTACCGTATATGTGGATATATTTTATAAACTATATCTAGTATGAAGTAGTCCGGGACATATCAACAAATGAGTTTAGATTATATTGGTATTTCTATGGAGGAATGTTTAGTAAAAAATATTCAACCGATTTGATAAATCCTACATGTATCTTCTGTGGCTCTCTTTCCTGAAATATAAGTTCGTAACTGAGCCGCTTGTTTTTGCTCCATTTATGTTCCTTATATTCTTGTTTTTGAAACAAATTTCATATAAAAGATTTGCCATACGTATATTTGGAAGAAGAGTACAAAGTTTCACTTCCAATTGTTGTTCTTTTCTTTTTTCTACAGTAAACATTTCATTTAATTTTTCAAAGTTTCAAAGTAAAGTTAATAAAAAAAAAAGTTTTCAATACCGTTAATTGAAAAAAAATAAAAATAAAAAATGGGAAAAATATTAAAATACGTAAATTATTAACAATTATTTATTATACAGTATATATACGGCTGACCAGCCAATTCACGTACATGTACCCCCACACGCCTGGGTTTTCGTGTGATTTTGTAATTTCGAAATCGTTAATGATAAATCTTGTCAAGATTTGTTTACCATTATGCTAGTGCGAGAAGAAGGTAAGTTGTACATGTATATGAACAGAAAAAGGATAAACCACGAACCTTTTTATGGTAAATGATGATCTCCACCAATAACCTTATTGAACGTTGACATTTTGCAGCTGTTTGCTTGTCACTCAGAATGCAAACAGATGTATTCGGTCATCCCCTCATGTCAATGGTCCTGAGTCCACTTCGTTCCACATAAATTGGACTCGGAACCACTGACTTGGGAGGATTATTTAATCAGCTATAATAAGAATTTACATTTAATCAAGATCTATATTACAATATACATGTATTTAAATACCTATTATGCTATATGAAATACAATTTGTTGTTTAACTGCATCATGTGCATTATAGCCTTAAACTTGAATCGAACTGAGACAAGCAGAACAAGGACCTTTTCAATGCTCTAAGACAATATGGACAAAAGGAAAATATTTGTGAAAACGATCATTACTGAGTACTCAGTTTTGAAATATACGCACCAAAATTTGGTGGAAATTGTGAGTTTTAAACAGTTTAAACAGATTTTTTTTAATATACCCGTGGGAAAGTGATAGTAAAAACTCGCATAACTGAGCTAAATAAGTTTAGTTTAAACATATTTTATTGTCTAATAATTTGGATTGAATACAAGTTATAACAACTTACATAAATCCTCTCCATACAATATATATATACAATGTAAAGACGGACAGCAAGTACACAAAATAATATAGTAAATAAATATAACGCATACAAAAGTATTGTAATAAATGTAAAAACATGGACATATTAGGTTTTTTTTTTTTTTTTTTTTTTTTTGGGGGGGGGGGGGGGGGGTGAGTACATCTATATAAAAAAAGTTCTTATTTGATGATCCATGTTATAATTCTATAAAACGTTTTGTTTGGTGTATAAATCTATGAACATTTTCAAAAATATTTTTATTCACTTCGTCACTCAACATATCTGATCCAAATAATATATATTCTATTGTATGGTTTGGTTGAATATTATTAATTAATTGAGCTCGGGGATGTGTATATAGGGGACATTCTAGAAAAAAATGTATAGCATCCTCCAACGGGCACCCACAGATGCAGCTAGGGTCATTAACCAAATTAACTCTAAATAAATCAGCTTTAAGTGGACTGCAACAATGACGAAGTCTAGTATGTAAAATATTTATTTTTCTAGGTCCAATGAGATAATAAAACGGAACCAATGATTTTTCTCCTCTAACAGACTTGTTAAAACTTGAAATTGAGGGAATAGATCTTATAGCAGGATTTAGAGCGTTCCAGGAATACAAGAAGGATAAAAATTAAAGCTAAATAATTAAGTGAATAAAATGAATCTATGGCTTTAAGTCGAGTTTTCCAAAATCCTTTGAATTCGTTCAATTTCGTGCTATGCAAACGTGGCAAATGTATGTCTTTTAGCAAGTCCAATTGCAGGTTTTGAGTACTAAGACTCAGATTAGGGGAGTACCGACATGACCAAGTTAAAATTTACACTCGTGAAAAATCACGACACTCAACGGCATGACCACTTTATTGTTTATCTGGGTCACTGCATTCGTGCAGTCTTTAAAAACGTGTAAAATAGACTTCCGTAAAATAACATAAAATCTAATGTTATGATGTTGTGTTATGTAATAATTAAATTTATATAAACCATTTTATGTAAAAACGCAAATGAAAATCGACCTACCTTGACGGTAACTCCATTTTTGACATAAATATGTTAATTAGTCATCAAAGTGTCATAGTGTTATAAATCATTGTAAATCATTATGTAAGATGGGAGCACGTTTGTGTTTACTTTTCCTTGTTGTTATGACCTTTCTACAATTACACTTAATATCCAAACAATGACATGCGTTTTTTTGTAATTTCTTATAACAAATCAGTTTCTAATGTACGTAGCATCGTAACGGTTTGCTTTCTATCCGTCCTTTCTCACATGTACCTGTATAGGAGCAATCATTGGATGGATGGATGAATTATTGTTTAACGTCCAGTGGCAACCAGGTGCTTATCAGGACGAGTACATGTTGATATGATAATGAATATGATCCCCGCTTTGTACTAGACCGACACGCTAAGTCGGATTTTTAATGTGCTATCTCAGGAGGTAACTGTCCGCAGGAAGACATATCACCTCACTCGGACACACCACGAGACCACCGAGGCGGTTAGCAATCATTGGAGTTGAGTAGATGAGGCCCGTGTGATTATCGGTCACAGCTGAGTAAACGAGGTCCGTGAGATTGTCGGTTCCAATTGAATAAATGAGTCCGTTGGTCACATTTGAGTAAATAAGGTTCGTGTGATTTTGTTTTGTTATTGTTTTTCGCTTGGTTTTGTTCGACTTGTGTCCTTTGTACGTTTTTGTAGTTCTATGCCCATTTTGACAACTCAACATTTCCATTTATTATCATCGTATTCTGTTTTTGTGATGAGGTGTCTTGCAAAAAACATACTTTATTTTGATACATTTCAACAGCAATCAGCATTCCTAAAGGTAAACAAACAATTTACCAAAAACCGTAATGTAAATTTAAAATGCAAAATGACAAAGGACAGAACCTAATGATAAAGCTATTAGTAGGAAATTTCGTAATTTCATAACAGAAAACATGGCAATTGGGTTTCAATTTTATGACCAACTGAACCGAGCATTATCTTAACAAATTACTGTATGTTCTTTGTACTTCAAGTATCTAATATTCTTAAATTTCTTGTGTAAAATGAACCAAAATAAAACACTTCGGAAATCAAACTAAAAGAACAGTAACAAAAGTTTGTGAGCAAGATACCAATCTAATTAAAAACCGATCTCTCATCGCTCCCGTTTTCTGATATGTCGCGTGGGAGATCTAACGAAACCCGCTTTGAGGTCACATGTGAGTGACCTCGTAGGTGTGTCCTGTTCGACCAATGAAATTGCGGCTTAGGCGATCTTGTAAGTTGATCGTGTGGTAAAGGGATGTAACTCATTTTATTAACGAAGAAATCGTCTGTCCCCAGAATTCATAAACTTTTTTGATTGGCTTATTGATAGGAAGTCAACTCATTTGCATGTCATTATAAATTCATAAGTTCCAGTTCACTCACATGTGACCTCAAAGGGGATTTCGTTAGATCTCCCACGCGACATATCAGAAAACGGGAGCGATGAGAGATCGGTTTTTAATTAGATTGGCAAGATACAGGACAACCATTTTTCGTCCCCATCTGACGGACAGGATATAATACCTCCTCGCAAATGGTGTCGATAAGGCGTTGCAAATTTGATCCCTTAAATTTTCATCCCGAACGGGAATCGAACAAGGAGCCTTTGGCTTCGTAGTTCGAGCATTATACATGTTAAATATTTTCCTGGTAGAGCACAAGCATGGTTGAAACTGCTATCATTTAAACAAAGTAACTGTAATCTGACAACAAAAATAACATCTCCAGGAAAATATGATAAATATGTGTAACAAAATATGTATTGTATGCAATATGCTACCCAAATCTTACCCAAATTCATTAAAAACTTGCACAGAAAAATAATCGAGGTCATTTATTTAAAATCATTTTGGTCGGAAGAGTCAAGCTGAAAATTATAAAAATTATTCAAGTCCAAGATTTTGAAAGCTTCTTGATAAAAACTTTTAAATAGCACAAACGGGTGAACAATTTTAATTGTGACTGGAACTTCAACTGAACACCTATGGTGTTTCACAGTTGTCATATTAAACGTTTGTCCAAATTCACATTCGGTGAGTGACTTGTGGAATCAATTTGAGATCTTGAATTGTATCCAACATGTCTACTTTTTGCGTCGTGCACAATATTCGCTTTGTGGAAATAAACAAAATCCTTGTTCTCCAATATTTCATTTCGTCAACATAATGAGTTAAGTGGAAACGTTAAGAGACCCAACCGTTTCTAATTTACATTTTCCATTTAATTTAACACTGGACCAAAAACAATGCAAAAGGCAGACAGAATAAATCAGTCTTGAAAGGTAAAATCACCACAAAACTGATCAGTAAGAAAGAGAGAAAATAAAAACCACAGTTACTGTAGTAGATGCAACATGAGAACCAATCTGTGAGAACTGAGACCAAATTCACAAATTAAAACAAGTAATATAAAAAATAAAATGAAATAATAAAAAGCCGTCAGCATTTTTCAAAAAGTCAGTGGAACCGTGGACAATGCAGAAAAGTAACTAAAAGACATGTAAATATAATAGTGAAGGTGGGACAGTTTAAGGTTTAATCAACAACAGCAAGACGCACGCTATATCATAGCTGACAAAATTTTAAGTGAAATAAAATGTAAAGAAATTTTCAGTTGGTGGCCCGTTAAAAAGCATGTCATTGTCAACATATTCTTTGTGCTGCTTTTTTGGATTATTGCACTTTGATTGAAACAATAACAAACGATCGTTCAATAAATGCACGTAGATGGGCAATAAGGTTTAAGATGTTTATCCCGGCGAAATTCGGGGATATTGTTATCGTCCCCGTCCTCCCGTCCGTCACACTTTCTTGTGACCTAAAATCTTCGTTCATTTTTAACTTCATGCATTTAATTTCTATACAGTATTATCAGATACTGTATGTAGATGTGGAATAAGATTAAGAATTTGGATTTTTCCAAAATTTGGGCCCACAAATTTCGAAAATTGGAAATCTAAGCTTGTGAACAAGACCGCTTTAATTTTTCTTTTTATGTATTTTATATCTATACAGTATTATCACATACTCTATGTAGATGCGCAATAAGATTTAACCTTATTTATGAGTCTGTTGCTATGCAGCTGTTAGTTTGGAACACAACAGCTTATACGACATTGCTCTGATTTACTCTTTCAATGTTATCGGAAGCCAGGGCACACTCTGGAATTTATCAGTGTTTTATTTCTTTACAATTTAATTAGTACAAGAAAAAAATTGTATATACATGTATAATACACTTCCGACGCAATTTTTCTTCTTGTTAAAACCAGTCATTACCGTCATACAGCTGCTAAGTTCCTTTTTAGCGCACCTGTTCCAAAGGGCCAGTTGAGCTATTGCCATCACTTGGCGTCGGTCGTCCATCGGGCGTCGTCATCGTCCGCCGTCGTTGTCATAAACGTTCCTTTAAAGATCTCTTCTGAAATCAGTGGCCAATTGAAACAAAACTTGGCAGCAATGGTCCTTATATTTTCCTCTTTAAGAATTGTATCCAATGACCCCACCTGCCACCAAAGATGGCCGCCAGAGCCTAACATAGTTTAACATGACATAAGAATCCCTTGTCTGAAACAAGCATGCCAATTGGAACCAAACTTGTCTGCAATGGTCCTTATTTTGTCCTTATCTAAATTATATCCCATGACCCAGACCATCCCCCAAGATGTCCACTACAGGCAAACTTAATTTAACATAGGACCTTATGCGAATTTTCTTGTCTGAAATCAATTGGAACCAAACTTGGCAGTATTGGTCCTTATATTGTCTTCTTTCAGAATTGTATTCGATGATCCCACCTGCCATCCAAGATGGCCATCTATAGCAGCCTATTGGAAAATTTATTTAAAACGATCATCCTCTTTGAAACTGGTGACCAATTTGGAAAGACTAGTGTAACAATTAGAACAACAATGTTCCTTCAGACTGCCAGCCAAGTGGGACATAGTCAGACAATCTTTTCTTTAAGTTTGCAAATGATTTACAGGACAGCGAAACAGGCTATTGGGAGCCTCTAGTTTCACCCCCCATAGTGAAAGCAGCATTGACTACAGATATTTATTTATGTAGTTATATCAAAAATATATAATTAACTGAAAGGACAATATGTACAAATATATAAAGAGGAAAACGGTTGTAGAGGACAACTACATTTCGTATTAATAAAATTTTATCCAGGAAGAAAATAGGTTTGGTATTCGTAAAATAATGGACATGACAAAGCAGATTCTCTAAAGGATCGGAAAAAGATATCCTATACCCAGCCACTTCAAAACGGCCGTTTGATGCATGATCGAGGAATCACTGTCTCGTGTTTCTAGGATTTATAAGCCTACTCAAAATAAGGTGTCGATTAAATACGCTGAGTAAAATCAGTTGGAAACTTTTTAGTTTTATTTGATACACCAAGATCCATGGAAGGGGTGTCTAACATACTGCAGTTTTTAAATTTTCATTTGTTTCCATTTTTAATATTGTCGGTAAAGTCTTATGAAAATATAGATTTTAGAATAGCATGATCATAAAATTTGATACCAAACACAAGGAATGTGGGGTTAAATGTACAAAAACGCAATATAAGCACATACGAAAAATCACAAAAATCGGATGCAAATTCAATGTGGTATCCCTCTTAAAAACTTCATCATAGTTCAAGTGCAAAAAGTAAAGTTAAATGTAAAATAAAAAAATAAAAAAAAATAAAACTATTGTTTGCCAATTTTCCGGGATTACATACAAAGTTTTCTGTGACGTTCTAACGTCCCATGCCATTTCAAAAAGGCCGTTTCATGAGTTTGACGTCAAAGGAATCTCGCACCACAGAAAATAGAACTCAAATACATAGATAATTGATATATTTGATCCAATATTGAAACATCCAGACAGTAATTGTGTACAAATTAACGTCTTTCTGACCACATAATGAGCTGGTTGTCAAATTTGTCTTTTTGATAGTGCAGTCAATTTAAGGTTACGTGAATGATACGATATCACGTCACCCGTTAGACAGAATGACATTTACAAATATTTTTATTTCCAAATTTAGACTCAGATATTGGTTTTTTGATAGACAATTCGAATGGGAGCAAAACGTTTATACCATTATTTACACGAAATATATTCATGACGACTGGGACTTTGTTGGAAGTCACTAAAAATACATAAAACAACAACACGTATAATAATAATATATAATAAAAAATAAACTTATGTGCATTATCAGGGCCGTATACAGATTCTTAAGCTTACAACATAAGGAACAATTTATTGGCTCAGTAGAGATTCGCACTGCTTCTTCTGAGTGCCAGATGGGCGTGGAACCTAAAGTACACAACATAAGGAACAATATATTGGCTCAGTGGAGAGATTCGCACTTCTACTTCTGAGTGCCCCAATGGGCGTGGAACCTTAAACATAAAGAACAATATATTGGCTCAGTAGAGATTCGTACTTCTACTTCTGAGTGCCCCAATGGGCGTGGAACCTTAAACATAAAGAACAATATATTGGCTCAGTAGAGATTCGCACTACTACTTCTAAGTGCCTCACTGGGCGTGGAACCTAAAGTAAACATAAGGAACAATAAATTGGCTCAGTAGAGATTCGCACTACTACTTCTGAGTGCCCCAATGGGCGTGGAACCTAAAGTTAACATAAGGAACAATATATTGGCTCAGTAGAGATTCGCACTGCTACTCCTGAGTGACCTAATGGGCGTGGAACCTAAAGTAAACAACATAATGAACAATATATTGGCTCAGTAGAGATTCGCACCGCTACTTCTGAGTGCCCCATTGAGCGTGGAAGCTAAAGTAAATACAACTCCTGCAAGAGCTGCCCATAAGCTATTGACTGCGTTGGACTTGCTTTAATTAAAGGTCCTCTAAGTGTGTAAAGGAACTCATAGAAGTAGGAAAGCGCAAAGAATTAGTGTTTTCAAGGCAAAGACTTTTATCTTTCAATATAGATATATATCATAAACCGTCTATTCATATTATTTGATTTCATTCTTATTAATCATTTATCTACAAAAATCATCACTGAGATAATAAAAATTGAAATGACAAATTTGTATCAGATGTCTGACAAATATTATTGAAATCATAAGTATCTTCCTGATGCTGAGGAATTAATGGAAAAGGAAAATTGCAGCAGCTATTATTTGTTTCGAATTTCTTAATATAATTTTAAATTAAGATCATAAACCAACGGGACGATGATCATAAAAAGATTTTACATAATATTCCTAATAAAAACCAATAGACAATCACATGTATTTAAACAGCATGAGATATTAATTATACTGTAAGATATAAACATCAATATTAAAAAAAAGCAAAATATTTATCTAGATGTTTCTTTGCCTATTGTAACAGAGGCATGTATGTATATAGTTCACGCCATAAACGATGGCTTTAGTCTCATGTTTCGAAAGTGTTTATTTTTTGGTACCCTTACTAATAATTATGAACAAAATTAATACATTATAGTACAACATCCCATTCACAGAATAAAAAAACCCCAAGATCTTGGAATATGATTTGTTCAATTCAAAGTTCTTCATATATAGTTACATTTGACAATTATGACTTAAACGTTATGAACTCTTCCTTATAACGTATTAAAACAGAAGTAAACCAGAAAAAAATATACTTTTCATTCATTTTCGTTACTTTCGGCTTGATGTTCCTGTAGGTCCCTTTTGGACATATTCCAGTTAATTGACTTTGCCCGAGTCTGTATCAACGAACAACAGTTTTGTATCACAAATAGAGTATACATGAAAAATATTTCGATACCATTAATTGCTTAAGGATGCTCGCTGGTCATGTTTTGGTCTTGTTGTCAGATTTTCGGAATCCTCGGGTTTTATCCATTCTTAAACATGAAATGTTTTGCCCATGGACCCCCTTTTTTTCTTTTATAATTCAATCATATATACCTTAAAATGGTATTTGACAAAATTTTATGAAATCCTTTTTATTTTTTCATACATCTTTGAGAGACTGAAGTTGTCAATGCAAATCCAATGAAAAATCAGAGAAAACCCATTTCCTGTAAATTTTCAAGGCCTTATAGCTCTAAAATGAGCACATGAACATATATTTTTTTCTTGTTTATTTGTTTACTATAATTCATATGTTCTCTCAAACTTAAACACCTATTTCAAATCCTATTTATTTCCTATTAGACCAGCGATCATCCTTAAATCAGTTACAAAGTTTTATCATCGTTATACATTCTAAGGTTTTTGCCTTTTTTTTACAGATTTGATCAAAAAACATTTTTTTACCATTATGTTTACGGTATTAATGTCTGTTCTTGGCATGTGTATTTCAGACATGTCCTTTTGAAATAGGGCCCGTTTCAATAACCATAATATCATAGTTTGTATTTCAAGTTAATACTTTCAGGGGGGATATCTTTTTTGTTCTATTCACTGATGCACTGCTATAGTTTGTAATAATTTGTCGTCTTCTGTAGATACATGTTAATACATACATCTTTATTATTCTAGACTACGTTATCAATTTCAAAGTATAAGAGATGAACTATAGTGTGGAAATTAAGTGATCTTTTAAATCTTACATTTTTAGCAAGTTACCCGGGTACTTTTATTGATATTTTGTCACAATGTCTACCTTATTAATGTATTACTATTACTTTGTATGCAAGTCTTTTAATGATTAAGTACCTTTGATTCGACACTGAACTAGAATTCGGGGGTGGGGTGGGGGTGTGGTCTGAGTAATTATAAATCCTTATAACGTCGCTGCACTCTACATGTCACAGCCCCAAACCAGAACCTTATATTTTAAGGACTTTAAATGCTTTTGCCTTATGGTTCTGATTGCATTGCTGTTTAATTTACTTTAAACTTATTTTATTGTCAAATCAAAATATAATTGGATCAGACACAAGTTAATAAACTTAGAATTGTCTGTTTAATGAATTATTGTTGAATTTATGGAAACGAATTTTCCAAATATGAAATATAAAGATGCAGACTTTCTTTGCAGGTGCCACGTGCACCCTAAAGCTCTTTACATGAACAACTTGTGAAATGTTTGTCCAGTATGTGTTAAGAGCTCGAAATTATTATAACAAACTGAAAGAAAATTTTTGACTGTAATAAAACGTTCTAGAATAGAATCAGTTTTAAAATCAGACATCAGACAGTTTTTACTACATATCGATATTACAACGACGTACCTTATAATATCCAAATGTATTTCAGTGCCCTATTTGCAGATTTTTTGTGATGGAATTTGACCATATAAGCAGTGATGAATATCACAATTAGATGAGATAAAACATTTGGTTGTCTTAAGTGGCAGTAAAATTGTCTTTATTTTAGCGTAAACAACATTGATGGTCTTGTAAATGCTTAGGTGATCACGTACACAACATGATACAAACACAGCATCATAATTTTTAGTTTATGAAAGTTCACAAATGGCACTGGTCTGGATCTATACGCGATGAATGTGACTGGCAATCCAACAAACTGTTCACTGCTTATAATTTTAAAAGCTAGGAACAAGGGACTGGGTACTTGAGAAATTAACCTATAAAAGAATCATCTGTGAAAGGTATACGCCACAGGCTGGAGGTGATGGTATTTGAATGTATCAATTTCTGTCGACCTTTATCGTCTATGTTCAAAGTATAGATATAGGTATGAAGATGAAATATCGGTGTCTGTGGTCTCTTATTTCATGTTAAGATGCAGGTAATCATATTGTGTCCAGCTCGACACAATATGAAGCTTTTTAGCTCGTTCGCTACGCTCACTCGCCGAAAAAGCTTCACATTGTGTCTCGCGGCTGATATTTTACAATATACGTTTGCAGAAAACCTGATAATATGTACATATTGCCGATGAACTATTTTTAGAACCAGGTGATCTCCAATTAAGAAGACCGAACAATTATGTGAATTCATACTCTTTATTGTAAATGTACATATATGTTGATTATTCATGATTTACACCCTAAAAAACAAATCTTGTGAATTTAACCACTTATTGCGACGCATGCAACTGAACGCCGACCAGATTGTCAAATCTAAATATATATCTGCCAACTTTTAAATTGAATTGTGTAGTATAAAAATAAATTCCCCAATATTTAAACAAATTTGTAAAAAAGAATTTAATATGCTATTCATTCCAACAAAAGAATTTCATAGGCCTTATCAATGGTTCTTAGCAGTACGGAAATTGGTACAAAGTTGACTTGAGGAGAAAAGTCATCTTCCAAAGTATTAAAGTACAGTGTCATGTTTTATGAACGACCTAACAGCAATATTTCCCGCGGTCGTTGGCCTTGAGCAATATTTCTGTTAAGTTTTCCATAAAACACGATATTGCACTCAGTGAAGTTCCATTTTTTTGTAATATTTACTTTCATCCCATATGAAACATTGTTTCTCTAAACTGGGAAAAAGAACTACTGTAGTTGGCAAACTGAAATGAAACTTAGTATGGGAAAGCTGTAATTATTTTGACTCGGTCAGACACTCACACTGCTTCCATAAACGAGGGTCAATTTTAGTTTAAAAAATACATTTATGAAATCTCTTGGTCAAACAAAAGAAACTGAAAATTGATAAATACACGTAGTCTTTATAACTAATAGATTTAATTTACGGAATCAGGAATATAACACATAAATCGATTAAATGGTAATATTCGGTCGTCTCATATTTAAACTAATAAATGAATGCATATATTTTCTTTTAAATATAGCCAGAAATTAATATAGACATTTAAGTATATTTTGAAGATATTGATATACATCAAAGAAGGCATGTTTAATACATTGGCTCGTTTCATGGTATGAAATCACTACTAGCCATCAGAATATTTCCGAGGTTTATATATAGTTCAGTGAAACTGAAGAATATTTACTGTTTTCTAAGTGTTCATGTGATTTTTTCATCGTCTTTCATTTATTAATTGTCTGACTATTTGCAGTGAACTTTATTGTTAATGTTTAAATTTATGCTTTATTTGAACTTTGAAGTTAGGCGAGTTGCTTATTTATTTTCCTCAAATCAACATAATTATTTGACTGTAAATCACATTCTAATTTTATATTTTGTTTGTCTTGATAGAATGAACATAAACAATAATATTCTACCCTTAGATCTCTCCCTAGCAGAAGCATTTCCATTCCGTTATCTTTCCATCTCTCACCTGTGAATATTATTCTATAGTCCAGTTATCCTAGCGTTGAGAATGGTTGTTAGCAATCTCCGGCGCGGAGTTCATATCCGTTCCGTTCCACTACGCACCACTACACAATATAAAGTGCACAATCGGAACATCCCTCGCCCATTTCCGACAAAGATCGATAAAGTGACTTTACGACGCTAGGCGGAAATAACCGAGGATGATCCCATTGATAAAGTGCAGTATTGCGAAGCATGTACGGAACGGATATGAACTCTGTGACGGAGATTTGGTTGTTAGAGCAAAGATTTGGATATTTTTGATTTTACAATTATAGACATCAATATTTTTAATTAGAATTTTTTTTAAGGAAACAAGTCATCATACAAAGCCTAAATAAAGGGCATTCGTTTAAAGCAACTGTTACCAGGGTTACAACAACATCAGATTCAGACTCTAGTATATCCCATCTCTGTGTAGTTTTTCTCATGGTGTTACAGTCATGATAGTAAATGCAATCTCTTGATTCTTCTCAGCAAAGAGTTCATTATATTATCCTGAGATATTCAATCCTCGAGTGTCTGTATTCAGTCTCCGGTGTCATTTTTCGAATCAGCCGTCACCCCTTATAATCCCACGGATTCTCTTCTTACAAGATAACAAAAGTACTTCGATCTAACTGCCTTTATCAGCTTACCTGGTACATACCACGACCTTTCGGCTCGGGCAATATCAGTTTATCTGGTCTAAATCACGGCCCTTAGGCAGTCCATATATCGTTATATTGCCCTCAACATCAGTAACTATTGTATATATCCCATCTCAGTGTAGTTTTTCTCATGGTGTTATATATGTTATAGTCACGATAGTACATGCAATCTCTTAATTCCTCTAAGCGAAGAGTTCATTATATTATCCAGAGATATTCGATCCTCACGTGTCTGTATTCAGTCTCCGGTGCATATTCCGAATCAGACGTCACCCCATATGATCCCACGGATTCTCTTCTTATATGATAACAAAAATGTCTTTATCAGCTTACCTGGCACATACCACGATTTTTCGGGTCGGGCAATATCAGTTTATTGTATAGTTACGGCTCAAAGTTCCTGTTTCTGTAAATATATATATATTTCAGTAAAAAGAGTAGATTTTGGATTGAAATAAGGTGAAAAGAGTAAAAGAGTAAAAGAGTCGTAAATAACATACAATCTGCTCAAGAATAAGAAAACAAAAAAGACACGAAAAAATTTTTTTTATTAAATGCAAAATTCAACAATGTTATTTTAAACCGAATTTGGTTATAATTTGTCCAAGGTTTATTGAGTTGTAACCATAGGATCATTGGAAAAACAAATTGAACTTTTCATACTAATTTGACATATTTTCACTTGTATCGACGAAGAAATACCAATCTTTTCGTAATTGACTTTTATTTCGTTTTTTGATAAAACTAATTGACAGACACGGCAAAATGTTTTAGCTTTAAGTGAAACTTATTGCTTTACCGAAGAGGAGAAATCTGTATTCCATGAATTCGTCAACGTTTCAATTCTTTAGTCTTCCAATATCCTTCTAACAATACGACAATTGTTTAGGAATTTTAACCAGTTTCAAAGGTCTACTCCCACAATATTTTAGAATAGAACTAAATATTATAGATGGATTCAGTTTGGTTATCTTTGGTACAAGTAGTATATGGGGACAGTTCAGTTAGCATTTGAGGAGGAGCGAGGAGGAGCCGGAAGTGACGTCACCGGAATCGGAAGTACCGGAAGTGATTTGCGCGCATGCGCAACCGGAAGTAGTGGATTTTCGCGCCATTTGTTGACGGAAGTGACGTAAGTCACGTACCAGGACCCGGATATGTCGTCTACCGGAAGTACCCGGAAGTTATTTGCGCGCATGCGCAACCGGAAGTAGGGAATTTTCCTTATCATTTGTTTACGGAAGTGACGTCAGTCACGGACCCGGAAGTGCCTTGCTTGACCAGAATTAAGATTGAATTATCTCCCTTTTCCCGCACTTCTCGGTCGTCTCTGGATCTTTCATCGGTCTCTAGGGTCTGATACTCTCACTGTTATGTCGAAGTCCGAGAGTATACGAAGTACACTATTGGATTATCTCCCCTTATCCCGCTCTTTTCATCTGCGGGTGATGTTTTCTGTGAGGACCAAAGGTAGGATTGGATTATGTCCCCTTACCTGCAAGTGATGCTGTCACCAATAGATCAATGGAGGGGTGTCCTTAGCAACCGCCTTAGCAACGGCGGTCCATTTCTATGATGCACTTCGTTTCTCTTCTCTTGCTCCATCCCGCTCCTCGCTGCTCTTCTCTTGCTCCGTGCTGCTCATCGCTGCTCTTCTCTTACTCATCGCTGCTCATCACTGCTCATTGCTGCTCATCTCTTGCTCATGGCTGCTCATTGCTGCTCATCTCTTGCTCATCGGTGCTCATTGCTGCTCTTCTCTTGCTCATCGCTGCTCATTGCTGCTCTTCTCTTGCTCATCGCTGCTCATTGCTGCTCATCTCTTGCTCCGTGCTGCTCATCGCTACTCAGGACCTTACTCGCGTGCTCATTTCGCTCCTGTTGCTTGTTGCTGATCGTAATCGCTGCTCTTCTCTTGCTCTTTGCTACTCATCGCTACTCAGGACCTTACTCGCGTGCTCATTTCGCTCCTGTTGCTTCTTGCTGTTCGTTATCGCTGTTCATCTCTTGCTCCGTGCTGTTCATCGCTGCTCTTCTCTTGCTTCGAGCTGCTCATCGCTGCTCTTCTCTTGCTCCGTGTTGCTCACCACTGCTCTTCTCTTGCTCATCGCTGCTCATCACTGCTCATAGCTGCTCATCTCTTGCTCATCGCTGCTCTTCTCTTGCTCTGATGCTCATCGATACTCAGGACCTTACTCGCGTGATCATTTCGCTCCTGCTTCTTGTTGCTGTTCGTCATCGCTTATCTTCTCTTGCTCTTGCTGCTCATCTCTACTCAGGACATTACTCGCGTGCTCATTTCGCTCCTGCTGTTTGTTGCTGTTCGTCATCGCTGCTCTTCTCGTGCTCTTTGCTGCTCATCGCTACTTAGGACCTTACTCGCGTGCTCATTTCGCTCCTGCTGCTTGTTGCTGTTCGTTATCGCTGCTCATCGATACTCAGGACCTTACTCGCGTGCTCATTTCGCTCCTGCTGCTTGTTGCTGTTCGTTATCGCTGCTCTTCTCTTGCTCATTGCTGCTCATTGCTACTCATGACCTTACTAGCGTGCTCATTTTGCTCCTGCTGCTTGTTGCTGTACGTCGTCGCTGCTCTTGTCTTGCTCACCGCTGCTCTTCTCTTGCTCTTTGCTGCTCATCGATACTCAGGACCTTACTCGCGTGCTCATTTCGCTTCTGCTGCTTGTTGCTGTTCGTCATCGCTGCTCTTCTCTTGCTCTTTGCTGCTCATCGCTACTCATGACCTTACTCGCGTGCTCATTTCGCTCCTGCTGCTTGTTGCTGTACGTCATCGCTGCTCTTGTCTTGCTCATCGCTGCTCTTCTCTTGCTCTTTTCTGCTCATCGATACGCAGGACCTTACTCGCGTGCTCATTTCGCTTCTGCTGCTTGTTGCTGTTCGTCATCGCTGCTCTTCTCTTGCTCTTTGCTGCTCATCGCTACTCATGACCTTACTCGCGTGCTCATTTCGCTCCTGCTGCTTGTTGCTGTACTTCATCGCTGCTCTTGTCTTGCTCATCGCTGCTTTTCTCTTGCTATTTGCTGCTCATCGATACTCAGGACCTTACTCGCGTGCTCATTTCGCTTTTGCTGCTTGTTGCTGTTCGTCATCGCTGCTGTTCTCTTGCTCATTGCTGCTCATCGCTACTCATGACCTTACTCGCGTGCTCATTTCGTTACTGCTGCTAGTTGCTGTTCGTCATCGCTGCTCTTCTCTTGCTCATCGCTGCTCTTCTATTGCTCTTTGCTGCTCATCGCTACTCAGGACCTTACTCGCGTGCTCATTTCCGTTTTTGGGGCTACTGCTGCTAGTGGTGGTCAATTGTCGTTATTCAAAGATTTGATCTGTGCGAGAGCACCCTTACATTCGGGTCATTTGAAAGCCCACTCTGCATTTATCCAGGCTTGTGACTGGCTATCATAAGATAGGCTGCATTAATCCTTCTCAATTTTTTAAGGCCACTCTGCATTTGTCCAGGCTTGTGACTGGCTATATATATGTATAAACATATATAGGCTGCTTTACCCTCCTTCCCTTTTTTTATTTTTTATTATTTTTTATTTTTTTTATATATTTTTCCTGTTTTTTTTCTTTTTTTCCAATTTCACATAGAGTCATTGCTGTCTTCAGCTGGTGGTGGGTCGTAGTCGTTCAATACACGGTTGAGCAGATATTTTCGTTTTTCTACGGCATATTCCCATGATTCTTTTGATTCGTAGTCTTCCTCTTCTCTCAAGCGTTTAGCCGTTTTCTTGATCTTTCTATGTACGGGGTCTTTATTCATGTCTTGATGACAGGACAATAGTCCGAGGTAATGCTTTCGTATTTCGTCTCTATATGTGTCAAACATGTCTCTATATGCTGCCAAGCGTGCCTCGTCTTCTTCCATTCCGGCTTCGACTAGTTCGTTTACTTTCTCTGAGTATTCCGATTGATGTACTTGAAATGTTCTATTCAAAATGACTTCCCATGGAGACTGTTCGCATCGCTCTTCGGAGTCTTCGTTGGACTCATGTTCACTACTTTGTTCCGATTCCTCTTTATCGGCTTCTGTGGTGGTATCTGAGACTGAATCACTATAGTCTGTTGAATCCTCTTCCATACCGTGTGCATTCTTTTTGTGTCGCTCTATGTTGAAGTTTCGCTTGGACTGGTATCCACATATGTCACAGGTAGGCATTTAAGACGTCTTTCTTTCCTGGGATTCAAAAGTAGAACGAGCTCCGGTCGTCCTGCAAGTGCTTATATTAGCTACAGGTTCCTCAACAGCTTGTTGATTCATACACAAACGTTTGGCAAAGTATTCGTTTCGAGATTGTTGCAGTTCAGATTTCACTTTTCTGATGAGGTCTCTATTAAGTCTTGTCCACTCGTTGTCAATCCTTCTACACCCCTTGCAGACATTCATGTTTTTGTAGAATTCCCCAAAGCTCTTGTTCATTTGACACTTTGTACATTTCTTGTTTGGATCCACTTTGCTGGGTCCTCCACTTGTGTTGTCCGGCCGTTTGGTTCTCACCACTTTGGTTGGAAGTATTTTCCTTTTCATTTCTGGTTTTGCTTTGGTCTTTGAAAGATCCACAGGTATTACGTATCTAGCAAGAACCAATAAACCGAGAGGCGTTTTCGACTCCATTGATACGTGTGTGTTGTTTGACGGTCTTCAAACAACTGACGAAATTAAACAAAACCTCTGATTATATTTTCGTTAAAAGCTTTCCATTGGTGTCATAGTGACGAAGATTGCTTTTGTCTATTCATTCAGACCACACAGTTCGCTGCTCGTCATTGTAGTTTGCTGCTCATAGCTGCTCTTCCTTTTCTCTGTACTGTTCTGTCCTGCTCATCGCTGTTTAGCACCATGCTCTCGTGCTCATTTCAGTTTTTTTTTTTTTTTGCTGCTGCTGCTGGTGTGCCGAGGTGAAGATGGGATTCTCACTGTTTCGTTATAAATCACCTCTTGGTCTCGATGATGTTACGATGAACATCAAAGATGGCTGCGGCCATGTAACGCGGACCTGAAAGAGAGCACCCTTATGAAACAGAAATTTTAGAGTCTTTCCGGACGGGAACAAATGTTCTCGGTTTCGTTGATGTTACGTTGGATATCAAAGACGGCTGCGCCCAAGTAACGCGGACCTGAAAGAGAGCACCCTAATGAAATGAAAATTTCAGAGTCTTTCCGGACGGAAACGAACGTTAACGGATTTCAGTCCTAACCATAACCCTAACTCGAGTTCTAACCCCAGCCCTAACTCTAATCCTAACCCTAGTTCTAACCATAACCCTAACTCTAACCCTAACCGTAGTCCTGCGTCTAACCCTTATCGTGGGTCTGTCTCGCACTCCTACTCTAACAACTCATACCCCACCGTCGGTGGTTCACCTAAGCAAGCGTGACTGTTTACCTCACGCTTGCACCAGTGAACCACAGGCGTGGGGTATGAGTTGTGCTAAACAGCGAT
This sequence comes from Mytilisepta virgata, assembly GCA_028015205.1. Taxonomy (NCBI): domain Eukaryota; kingdom Metazoa; phylum Mollusca; class Bivalvia; order Mytilida; family Mytilidae; genus Mytilisepta; species Mytilisepta virgata. Next base: position 25,802,211 of record CM051511.1, read on the forward strand.
GAGCAGGACAGAACAGTACAGAGAAAGGGAAGAGCAGCGATGAGCAGCAAACTACAATGACGAGCAGCGAACTGTGTGGTCTGAATGAATAGACAAAAGCAATCTTCGTCACTATGACACCAATGGAAAGCTTTTAACGAAAATATAATCAGAGGTTTTGTTTAATTTCGTCAGTTGTTTGAAGACCGTCAAACAACACACACGTATCAATGGAGTCGAAAACGCCTCTCGGTTTATTGGTTCCTGCTAGATATCTAATACCTGTGAATCTTTCAAAGACCAAAGCAAAACCAGAAATGAAAAGGAAAATACTTCCAACCAAAGTGGTGAGAACCAAACGGCTGGACAACACAAGTGGAGGACCCAGCAAAGTGGATCCAAACAAGAAATGTACAAAGTGTCAAATGAACAAGAGCTTTGGGGAATTCTACAAAAACATGAATGTCTGCAAGGGGTGTAGAAGGATTGACAACGAGTGGACAAGACTTAATAGAGACCTCATCAGAAAAGTGAAATCTGAACTGCAACAATCTCGAAACGAATACTTTGCCAAACGTTTGTGTATGAATCAACAAGCTGTTGAAGAACCTGTAGCTAATATAAGCACTTGCAGGACGACCGGAGCTCATTCTACTATTGAATCCCAGGAAAGAAAGACGTCTTAAATGCATATCTGTGACATATGTGGATACCAGTCCAAGCGAAACTTCAACATAGAGCGACACAAAAAGAATGCACACGGTATGGAAGAGGATTCAACAGACTATAGTGATTCAGTCTCAGATACCACCACAGAAGCCGATAACGATGAATCGGAACAAAGTAGTGAACATGAGTCCAACGAAGACTCCGAAGAGCGATGCGAACAGTCTCCATGGGAAGTCATTTTGAATAGAACATTTCAAGTACATCAATCGGAATACTCAGAGAAAGTAAACGAACAAGTCGAAGCCGGAATGGAAGAAGACGAGGCACGCTTGGCAGCATATAGAGACATGTTTGACACATACAGAGACGAAATACGAAAGCATTACCTCGGACTATTGTCCTGGCATCAAGACATGAATAAAGACCCCGTACATAGAAAGATCAAGAAAACGGCTAAACGCTTGAGAGGAGAGGAAGACTACGAATCAAAAGAATCATGGGAATATGCCGTAGAAAAACGAAAATATCTGCTCAACCGTGTATTGAACGACTACGACCCACCACCAGCTGCAGACAGCAATGACTCTATGTGAAATTGGAAAAAAAGAAAAAAAACAGAAAAAATATATAAAAAAAATAAAAAATAAAAAAAGGGAAGGAGGGTAAAGCAGTCTATATATGTTTATACATATATATAGCCAGTCACAAGCCTGGACAAATGCAGAGTGGCCTTAAAAAATTGAGAAGGATTAATGCAGCCTATCTTATGATAGCCAGTCACAAGCCTGGATAAATGCATAGTGAGCTTTCAAATGACCCGAATGTAAGGGTGCTCTCGCACAGATTAAATCTTTGAATAACGACAATTGACCACCACTAGCAGCAGTAGCCCCAAAACTGAAATGAGCACGCGAGTAAGGTCCTGAGTAGCGATGAGCAGCAAAGAGCAATAGAAGAGCAGCGATGAGCAAGAGAAGAGCAGCGATGACGAACAGCAACAAGCAGCAGGAACGAAATGAGCACGCTAGTAAGGTCATGAGTAGCGATGAGCAGCAAAGAGCAAGAGAAGAGCAGCGATGACGAACAGCAACAAGCAGCAAAAGCGAAGTGAGCACGCAAGTAACGTCCTGAGTATCGATGAGCAGCAAATAGCAAGAGAAGAGCAGCGATGAGCAAGACAAGAGCAGCGATGAAGTACAGCAACAAGCAGCAGGAGCGAAATGAGCACGCGAGTAAGGTCATGAGTAGCGATGAGCAGCAAAGAGCAAGAGAAGAGCAGCGATGACGAACAGCAACAAGCAGCAGAAGCGAAATGAGCACGCGAGTAAGGTCCTGAGTATCGATGAGCAGCAAAGAGCAAGACAAGAGCAGCGATGACGTACAGCAACAAGCAGCAGGAGCGAAATGAGCACGCTAGTAAGGTCATGAGTAGCAATGAGCAGCAATGAGCAAGAGAAGAGCAGCGATAACGAACAGCAACAAGCAGCAGGAGCGAAATGAGCACGCGAGTAAGGTCCTGAGTATCGATGAGCAGCAATGAGCAAGAGAAGAGCAGCGATAACGAACAGCAACAAGCAGCATATCCGGGTCCTGGCACGTGACTTACGTCACTTCCGTCAACAAATGGCGCGAAAATCCACTACTTCCGGTTGCGCATGCGCGCAAATCACTTCCGGTACTTCCGATTCCGGTCACGTGACTTCCGGTTTTGATGACGTCACTTCGTGCGACGTCATTTCCGGTTCCGGTGACGTTACTTCCGGCTCCTCCTCGCTCCTCCTCGCTCCTCCTCAAATGCTAACTGAACTGTCCCCATATACTACTGGTACATGTGAATTGTCTCCAATTTAAAGAGTTATCTGCTCTTTGGAGAAGGTGTATTACATAGATGGAAATGAAGAAATTGTCATTTTTGTGCAAACTATTTTTTCTTGCTAACAATATTCTCCACACATTTATGATATTTTTTGATAAAGGCTAATTCAACATTTTCAGAAAAAAATGAAGTATTTTATGTTAAAAGCAAAACACCTCCCAAGGAAAGATAATGCATGCATACGGGAGACAACTCAAATATTAGTAAGCAGGGAATTTAATGGATATGCATTTGATTCTCATTTGTGTGGGGAGGAATGAAAAATAGATACATGTACATGTATATGCTGCAAAATGTGGTCGGAAAAAAGGACGGATACAAAATTTGAAAAAGGCACATAAGGTCCCTCCAGAAAGGAACAAAATCCAGGATAGTAGATTTTATCAAAAAAGATCAAAGGCCACTTTCTTGCGTTCCTAAAAATGAAATGCTAACTCCCTAATTTGGAAAAGTATGCATATTTTAAATGCCATATTATTATTTAAAAATACGAAAATAACAGTAAAGTTCAACAAACAGCAACCATATACATATTACAAATAAACAGTACCGAACAGAATGAAAAACATTAGGCAGTTACCTCCCTGGACCAAGTTAATCCTTCTTTAGCCCTTGCAATTAAATTAATTGCAGTTATGTCCCCTTGGTAACTTTTGAAAGGGAGATAACCAACATTTTTTTGTTAAATATACTCGTATTCAAATTTTAATAACTTGAGGTAAAGTCTGTTTGTTGCTAATTAAATATTCATACATGTACTAAACTGATTCTGCAATATTCGCAAAATGAAAATGAAAAATTATGCATACCATACTCACTAATTAATTGTCATAATACAATTTCATGTATACTTATTTGGGTGATGCTTTGATGTGATCCAGGATTAAACATAAACTGACAGAAATGAAATGCAGCTCTTCCAAGTTGCTGATTGATAAAATTCACTGGTTGATAAAATATATAATATTTATGACATTATTTGAAACTTTTTTCAGTAAAAGAAACAGCAGAAAGGAGTAAACAGGATTATAGAAATTCAGGGGCCAAAATCCATATTTGTCAATGACATTTAGAAACAAATTAAATATCGCAAACAATAACAGTACGAAGAAACAAACAACATAAACACAAACGCAAACGGAAACCCCGGTTGAAAATAGACGAGGAACAGGGAAACCACCAACAAGTTGTCGGGAAATTAAGAAAGAGTAATCGCTTCCTACTTTTGCATTGCTTCCTTCTTAATGTGAATTTCCTTTTACCCTTGCAGGTTTATCATGCAAGTATCCTGAACTGGCACAATATTTTATATATTACTTTTGCTTCTTTCAACAAGGGATACATTTTAGTATTGGGACTTTAAAACACCGTTCACTGAAACACCTAAGCATTTTAATATCTAGAAAAGTATACTTCATGAATGATTAAAAACAAAGAACTACCATACTCACTAATTCTGAGATGCCCTCTCACGTGACAGTAATTCCTATAACACACCATAGTAATACACTCTGGCTAAAAAAGAATCATGAACACTTTTATCTGATACTTACTTTATCAGAATTGTCACTTGAATCCAATGCAAATCTGACAAAGTTGATCAGTACCAGAAAACAAATTCTATGGTCCTCATTTTACAGTCACGTTCTTTTGTAGAAAAATAAGAACTGTGAAACACAGAAGATCAGTTTTCAATTCAAATTTAACACTTTCCGATAGTTTTAACGAGAGCTTGAACTAAAATGTATTTGGCCATATGGATAACCATATCCTTTTTTTCAAATTTTCACCACGTTTTAACAAAAAGACAGAATCAACATTCATAGTGAGCTGAAGTATTTCCACAATAATATTCAGCTTTACAAAACTGTTACCGGGACTTTGCCCGCTAATGCAATGAATAATACATATATATATATATATATATATAAAACTGTCAAAAATTCATTTTCACCTGGATTTAAAACTCTTTCATACTTTTATACATCTAATTCATAATAAAACTTAGAATGGTGTACTCAGTACGCACTGGCTTATTGTTTTGTCTACAATGTTCTTATATTTTCACCTGAACAGGCTATTAAGCAACCTAGTGCATGTACATGGAAAGTAAATACTACCATACAGATTAAAGATAATATTTTAAGGATGCTCGCTGGTCATGTTTTGGTCTTTTTGTTAGATTTTCGGAATCCTCGGGTTTTATCCATTTCTTAAACATGAAGTTTTTTGCCCATGAACCCCTACTTTTTCTTTTATAATTCAATCATATATACCTTAAAATGGTATTTGACAAAATTTTATGAAATCCTTTTTATTTTTTCATACATTTTTGAGAGACTGGAGATGCCAATGCAAAGACAATGAAAAACCTATTTCCTGCAAATTTTCAAGACTTTATAGCTCTAAAATGAGCACATGAAGCCATATTTTTTTCTTGCTTATTTGTTTACTATTCATATGTTCTCTCAAACTAAAACACCTATTTCAAATCCTATTTATTTCCTATTAGACCAGCGACCATACATCCTTGACCCCAAGAAGAAGTCATAAGTAAAAATAACGACTGTTGTCTCACGGGTTTTGTGGCATCCATAGCAATTGTAAGATTTGGTACTGAACGTGTTTCGAATTAGAATCTTCCACTTATTACCACAGGCAGTACTTAAACAACTTCGGATTAAATCCCTTATACTTCTAGTTGAAATATTAATGGAACCTACCTTTTCAGGAAGAAAATGAAAATAAAAGAACAGGATAAAGGAAACAAGGTATTCCTTTTCAACTCGCTTTGGATGTTTACTTGACAAAAATATTGAATGAGAAAGCATTTTATATTGTTGTATTCTGAGTGCTTTATATTTAGAAAGCTATAAATGACATTGTGATAATGGATAGTTTTCCATTTAAAGAATGAATAGTTAATTGCAGTTGATGTTAACGTGTTTGTTCTGACATTTTGAATGCAATCTTGAGGTTAAGTAGATATGTTATCGAACAAATTGACATGTTCTTCGGTTTACTTTAAAAAAAAATAGAAGTCTTCAGGAGCCTATATCGCTGACCTAGATTAAAAGTGAATGTGTAAAGTAAATATTTGATTAACAGCTGTATTGGTTGGTGATTGAGAACATGCTAAAAGAGGATATATAGCGGAAATCTTTAGAATAGAATAGAGAATGGAAAAGGGGAATGTGTCAAAGAGACAACAACCCGACCAAAGAACAGAAAACAGCCAAATGGGTCTTCAACGCAGAGAGAAAATTCCGCACCAGAAGGCAGGCTTCAGCTGGCCTCTAAACAATAATGCACACTAGTTCATCGAAATGGACGCCACACTAAACTCCGAAACATATAAATGAACCAAAATTAAAAAAAACAAACAAGACTTACAAAGGCTAGAGGTTCCTAACTTGGGACAGGCGCAAAAATTCGAAGGGGTTAAACTGTTTTGTGAGATCTCAACCCTCCCTCTATAGCCAATGTGGAATAAACAAACAAACAACGATACGCACAGTAAAACTCAGTTCAAAAGAAGTCCGAGTCCGATGCTTGTTGGCGGTCTTGGCCATTGCATGGATATAATGCTGAAAGAGAGCAACATAAGGACCATTGGTGCAGATGTGGTTCCAGTTTGTCGATTGGTTTCAGAGGAAAAGCTTAAAATTTCGAAAAGGTATGCTGAATGATGACAATAACTCATACTGACCTTTCGTCCCAGTCTGTGTTTTACTGTAAGTATGTTTTTTTTTTTTATATGTCCTGACCCTGGCCAAAGGGTTGAGCACTTGCTAAACTAGGTTAACCCTGCCGTATCCTTTTTTTTCCCAAGACCTTGGGTCTTATCAGTAATTGTTTGTTTCTTTTTGTTGTTTATGTAATTGGGGTACAGTTTTATTTCAGACACTTTGACTTCTGACAACTTCTTTGTTGAATTTGGAACACATAATTTTCAACAGACTGTAAGAATTGCAATGGGGAAAAACTGACGGGCGGTATTTTTCGAACAGATCTTCTTTTCACATTTTACCGCCGATCGCGTGATTAAATATTTGTTACTTTACTAGAGAGCATTTCTCGCCTCTTACTGTAAAGGCGGATATCTGAAATGTAAGCTTGGTAAAAATGTAATTGCGAGTGAGAAGTCGGAACATAATTTATTTTCCGTTTCCCGTGGGTAACATCAGACCATCGATGATAAAATATGGCAAGCCGTTCTCGTCAAAACTATGTTTAAACCCTTTTTTCGAAAAAATTACACACTGAGATTTAAAAACCTAAAATAACACACGGAGAAATCGAAATTACACACTGAGATTAAAAAAAATGAAAAACACACATTGAGAAATTAAAATTACACACTGAGATTTTAAAAAGACATTGAGATGAAATAAATTGGAACACACACACTGAGAATTGTTAATTACACACTGAGATTTTAAAAATACACATTGAGATTAATATGCAAATTACTAATGAATATTCATGAGATGAATAATTCAACAGATTAATATCTTGGTCTCTAGAACTCTTGTCATTATAATGAAATGCGGTTCCTTCAACCAACATTCATAATAAATGTTTTCTTATAATTTTCTTAAAGTTTTTCACCATTTGGTTATATCAGAGACATATAATACATGCTGTCTATGGTTATATTTTGTAAAGAGAGAAAGTGGGTATTTTTCTTGTTCTATTGGTCTTTTACGTTGTATTTCTAATGTATTTTATAAAACATTTGGCGTCAGAGTGAAGGACTAACGAATTCTGTCCCCTAGTTGTTTTAAGCTTGTAATAGATTAAGATTACGTATGCTAATTAGATATGTGCGCATAAAAAATGCGCACAAATCTCAGTGTGTGTTTTTCAGTGTATTTCATCTCAGTGTGTCTTTTTGAAATCTCAGTGTGTAATTTTCAATTCTCAGTGTGTGTTTTTCATTTTTCGTAATCTCAATGCGTCTTTATGAAATCTCAGTGTGTAATTTCTTATTCTCAGTGTGTATTTTTAGGTTTTTTAATCTCAGTGTGTTTTTTTTTAATTCTCAGTGTGTAAAATTTTCGAAAAATGTTTTAAACATAGTTTTGACGAGAACGGCTTGCCAAAATAAAAGCTTAGTTCCATTTAGAGACTACAGTTATAAGCGCCCAACAGAATAAGATATTCAATATGTTGCGTCAACAGAAACTGGTGTCACCCTCCCTCCCCAAAAAGCAAAAACATATCCCCAACTAAAAAAAAACAGACAAACAAACAAGAAACAAATAAAATCTAAACCAATCTACAAGAAAAGCCGCAGAAGACAGACTACAGAGACTAGATAAATTTCCATAATCGTGGGAGGAAATGTTGAAACATTTCTTAATATTGTTAAGATAATTGTTTAGACAATCTATTTCAAGAAAAGGAAGTTAAAATGCAATTATGCCCAACAAAACTTATATTTGTTTATTCACATAATTGGAAATTATCTCGTAGATTTCTGTCTTAATTTCATTATGAACTCCACTAGTTGATTACGTTAACATTTATAATATTAAGCTTTCAGCAATAATTCCAGTTTTGTAATATTGTTTCTAACGCCTATGTAGATTTTAATAAAATTAGAAGTATTTTAACATTTTCTTGGTTTATGACGAAACAACAGGACTATTTTCATCAATCCGTCTTTGTTACGTGTAGATAATTAAAATAATTATATTTCAGTTGTTTTGCTTTTAGTGCAGTCAAGAAACTATTTTTTATCACATAAATAAAATAAGTTTATGTTAAATTTAAAATAAATCTAAGAAAACAACCAAAACTTTGTTTTAGGTCAAAATAAAAGGTATGGGCATGCGTCAATGAAACAACGCCACATTAGCTCTGTCAGATGGGTTTTTGGTTTTACCCGTTTTGATATTTTGATCTGAACTTCAACGTTTTGTTTTAATGCTTCGTTCAAATTTTCGGCCTCGAGCACCCACATTTTAACGTGCTAGCTGACGAGAGAACAGTCCTCCCGAAGACATGTACACTAAGAATTTCTAACTCCCAGCCGGAAGAAGCAGCACATATCTGTTTTAAGGTGTTTGATTTGAAGAGCTCGCTAAAACAACAACGAGACCAACGCAACGGTTAAACATAGAAATCACTAATAGCATTAGTATTGTGTGGTAATGTGTCTAATCAATAAGCACAATAGGTATCTATAGTTTTTGGGAACGGCATAAGAAAAGTGTTTTTCTCAAAATCTTGACAATTAATCTTACCAATTATTATTATAGCATATTCAAGAATAAGAATTTTTTAATCAAATGGAGAAATTTGGACAAAAATAACAGTATCTGAGCCCTTAATGTGTTTATTTTCACTTTTTGACTTATTTTATAGGGCACAAAGCTAACTTTATCGATATAAATCTTTATGATTATGGAAAAGTAGTTTAATTTGCAAATGTAGATCTCATAAAATTCCCTTTAGTTTCTAGATTGATACTTGAAAGGAATCTAAGATTTATCGTACGATTTTCATGTCTGCAATACGAGACGAACAACTTAAAATAGAGCTTTATTCTACGGAAAAGGTTTTTTTCATTCTTGTTTAATCAGGAAATTGAGATGGAAACTAATACTTCACTGAATTACATGTAATTGACTATTAAATTCCGTGGATTAATTTTATGAAAACATCGTAAAACCGATTTTTAAGGATATCTGTCTCTGTAGCAATTACTATAAAAGAGTCCTTTAATGGTAAAATTTGAAAATGAATTCTGAGAAGTGGCATGTTTGTTATCATCGATCTTTTTGGTAGTTACAAATTGTGTCTTGTTTGTATTTTCTGATCCCCCGAATTAAATGAATTAAATCAAGCGAGCTGTTATCTGTAAAACGAAAAACTACAATGTCACGTGCATGGAATTTGAGTCAAAAATGTATCCACCTCGTAGATATCTATCTATCCCGTCTTAACGATTTTAATTAATGGCGGGATTTTTCCGAGATCACTCTGACGTTTTGAAATTGGGTCGGGACGTAGGATACCAGAGCGCAATCCATATGTAAAACTTGGAAATATTGCAATCGACATTTGTAATTTTTTTCTAAATCCAAATTGTTTTATTATATCCTAAATTATTTCGTCAAATTGAGATGTGCCTTTTTGAACATAAAAATGGAAGTAGATAACAAAATGTTTTCGTCTATAATGTACAAAATAGTTGGTATGAATTAAATTCTACATAATTAGGAGACATTACTTGAAACTATAAACTTTTTTTGAAGAGAAAAATAATGATAGAAGTAAAACATAAAAGATTTTCTGGGTAGAAAATAAATCTATAAGTTGTAAAACACTCAGAACTTCCGACTTTAGACAGAATCGCCAATGTTATATATAAACATATTTGTGAATTGTTCTAGAAGTGAAATAAATGCAGGGGGAAAGAACCTGCATCTTCATCCTGTCCTTAAGAGGTACATGTATGCTTTATGTTTTAAAGTTACGTATTTTGCTCTTTTGAAAACCTGTCATGAACATGATAGATTTACGTGTGCAAATCATTTTCCCAATCAAAATAAAATTATTTGATACCAATTTTGATGCACAAGATGTGCACATTTCCTCTTATCAGTTGTGCTCAAGGCCTAAAATGTTGAAAACCAAAACAACAATAAAAAAATTTAAGATTATTTGGAAAAAATACAAAAATGACAAAATGGGGTAAAGCCAAATCCATCTAATGACAAAGCTACATCGCGGGAGCTACATGTACGCATGAGGGAGATACGCCTTAGTAAAGAATGTTTATAAAAAATGTCTCAAATCCTGTATGTGAAAAAAGGAATTCTGTTCATGTATTCAGAGTTTGATTGAATAATTTTCACCCACACGAATCGGGATTGAAAGTTGTATATAATTGAATTTATAAGTTTAATTTTTGTTCTAAATAAGATCTCATTTATTTTCGTAAATAATTTATCAGATTCAAATACAGTTATTGATTGACACGTACTTTTGGTATACCGTGACATATTTATAATAGAAATATAATTACGCCCAGCATTACATGATTGACGTTACCTTACTCAGAGAAAAAAAAAATCATCATAACAATTTCTTACGCTACACACGCAATTTGAAAGCCAAATCAATAATCAGTTTAAAATAAAGAAGTTTTGTAATTCGGAAGGTAACTTTCAGGCTGTTCTTCATCAGGGTTTGCGAGGGTAGGTAATATATATTCACCTGGTCAGATTCTGATCGTTTCGGTTTTGGGATGGCACATCTAATACCAAATAACTAGACAACCAAACTTAAACGTGGAATGTCAAAGACTACAAAAAAGCACCAGTTCAAACGTACAATCATCACAGGAAAGTATGCCATAATTTTAAATTCTGCTTCTTGTTTTCTTGGAATGCCAACATTTATAAAATATTCTCCCACTTTTAATTACCCTAATTAACAAATTGTTACTTAAACATAAACTTCAAAGGAACCATTACCCATGTAATACTATATAGTCTGTTCTATTTAAGGTGGTACCTAACACTACAGGGAGATAACTCTGTAAAATCAGCTAAACGTTTTAATAACGTTGTGTTATTAAGGGAATATTAAGCTTTTCAATGATCAATATTAGTGTTTGTCAAACTGCTATACAATCAGTGTAATTTTTCTGATGAATTGGTTGGTTCAAATGTTTTGAAATTTTAAAATTTTTGTCAATGGGTCAAAGTAAATACTTTGTCAAAATTTTATGAAAATTAAACGAGCCAAATTAATTTAAGTGAAAGTGTTGGGTACCACCTTAAACGACTAAAATTTCATTGAATTCCTGTAAAGTGGGACAGTCAGCTATAACACTTTATTTCATATTTTGTAAATACCTATATGATCGAAGGGTCATAATAATTTGTGTTCTTCGACAAAATGTATATCTCCCATTTTGGCTATAATAATATCAACAAATGTATTACCATGTTTGTCTATGTGGACCCAAAAATCATTCTGATAAAAAACAAGGTAGAAGGCGCACAATGACAATATACACTAAATATTTCCTAAATTTTCACAGAAATCCATTCACTGCTTAAGGAGGAATTGTGACGGGGGCATGATTACCCTCCTTACATTACCATATTATGAAAAAATGGCAAAGTTCATGTTTGTCGGATGGAAACCCAAAGGGTATTAACAATGCTACTTCCTACTGAAGATTCTGTGAAAGTTTCAATGAAATCCAGATTAGCTTCAGTAAATATGTGCGGACGGAAAGCGGATGGACGAACGGTGTACTCGTACCAGTTACTCGAAATCACACAACCAGATTTAATATGCAAAAACAGTTATATGACCTCTTAAAACCAAACTGTGCTGGCCTAACATATTTGTATGAAATATAGTGGTTAAACTTGCGTATTTGCCATACTTGGGTTTAATGATTTGCTATTAAGAAAGTGCCTATGTATTTTGAATTAGGTAAATTTCGACTTAAACAAGATTCATTGCTATAATAATGTTCAATTTCTGAGAGGCAATTGCATTATGTTATATTTAAGTCTATGAGAGTTATAGGTATTTACTACCTAATAAATTGTATTTTTCTGTTTTATTGAGTCAAATGTTAATATTGTATATTTTTCGCTATTAAAATTGACCATTGAATAACTGAATAATATGAGGTTTTGTGACAGAAATAAGATCTTAAGTTACATCTAGATGCGGAAGTCAAATATAATTTGTTCATTAGGAGAATTTTAAGTAAAAAATTCGTTTCAGCAAGTAATTTCATATAAATTGTGAACCTAAGATGTTTATTTGTATTTTCAAATAGTTAAAAATATGACATAAAAGGTCAAATTCCATCTCTAAAATTGCAAAATTGTCATTTATATGTAAACAGATTTAACACTTGAAGACTTATAATTATTTGGTAAACTTCAGGTAATCTTTATCAGAAATAAACTATATGTACTATCACAACATACCCTAATTAGTATATTTCTATATGGGATTAAAAGTGGGAGAATCAGGATGACACAAAAATATATCCAATAGATGTTTTTACAAGAAATAGGTGTTGTTTTAAGACATTAACAAATCTCCTAATAAATACAATAATTAAATTTTAATATATTTACCTATTTTTTTAATTTCAAAGGGAAATCTAACTTGATTATTTGATTGGTTTTACATTCTATGATGACATAGTAAGATTGAGTGGTGTTTTTTTGTCATGTGCAGCTGCTTTCAAAGTAGTGAAGAGGAACGGGAAGACACCGACAATTTTTATAAACCATTTATAAGCATATTTTATATTTCAACAATAAACCTCTCAGCAGGATATTTCAACAATATACCTCTCAGCAGGAAATTTCAGCAATTTACCTCTCAGCAGGATATTTCAACAATTTACCCACGTTGCTCAAAAGACAGAAAATAAAGAAATCGTAACTATACCCCAAAAATTTTTAAAGAGCTGTTGATATCCTGTTGGACGATAGTCTATCAACAGAGGCAAACACGTCATACTAACAGTAATAAGTCTTTGATGTCGGCTTCGATTCAGATTCGTATCCTTTATTATATTCTTACTTCTTACATTTCACGCATTCATATAACGATATACTAGTATTCATTGTAGAAAATCCATAAAATATACACATATTTAAAACATATAAACAAATGTAAGAACCACTCTTTATAGAGTTATGAGAGATTCTAAAATACTTTAAAAATAAACTTTATCTTCAAATCAGGGCAATACAGCATTAGGATAGCTAAAATCAATAGTAAAAGCTGTACAAAAAATTAACATTTATTAGTAGATAAAACTGCGCCGCCGATTTAAAATATGATAGTAGGTTAGGCTAATTTAGATGTTATTCGATCATTTTGAAAAAGAAACAAACAAATTTATCCTTATATACAAAATTTTCAAAGCCTGGACAGCATCTGAAAAAAGTGTTTCTCTCAAATCATCATATGTGTTACACATTATAATGACATATTTTTCATTCTCAATGTCAAGGTTGCCAATAGAACATATTCTATCGTTTACATTTAAACGCTCAAATCTGCCTGTCTTAAGTCTTATGGGGGCAACACCACATCGAAATTTCCGTAAAGCAGTTCTATATCTTTTCGTCATCTTCATCTTAATATACTGTTCATAATCAAACTACTCCTTAAACTAAATTATATGTAACTAGGCAATGATGATGGATATATGAGTTATTGTCCAGTGGCAACCAGGTGTATATCAAGACGAGAACATGTTAATGTGATAATGAAAATGATCCCTGCTTAAATACCAATTTTAATGACAAGGATATACAGTTTGGTTGACACGGACGGGGATCGAACCCGTGAACTTCCGCACTCGATGCGAGCACGCTACCACAAAACCATTCTAATATCATATGAAAGGAGATACATAATCCCACTTACAGCCAAACATTTTGGTTCTGAGTGTAAAAATACGTTAATTTGGAGAAGTATGTTAAAACTGTCTCCCAAAGCAATACTGTAGTAATACTATTTAGAATTTTTTTTAGTAACTTACTTGTTAGTTATCAATAGCAAATCTTTACAGAGATATTCCAGGTCATGTTTCCAGCGATTTTGAAAGATTTTAGGAGAATTTTTGAAAATAGCCCTAGAAGTGAAATAAATGCAGGAAGAATGCCCCTAATTTTTTATATTTTCAACTTTTGAGTTGGTAAACAATTTGTCTCAGTTATACTGACCAATGATCTTTAACAAGTATGTGTACACGTATCAACCAATCAACCCAATATAACTCTTTTTTTCCTAAAATGTATTTATCAAAGGTCGATAGACCAATATAACAGGTAATATCGGATTGTTATTCTTTCATTATTCTTTGATCCAGAATATTTTTCAAAAAAGTAAAGCATTTTACAATTAATAGTAAATGACATAAAATAGAAATCCTTTGATGACAATAATTTAATATCTATCGCATATCTCAAAAACACTTTGTTTCTTTCATGTTGTGCTTTTCATAGTATAAAGGTCTGTTAATGTGCTAGTAAAATTTATCTTAAAATGAAATTGCTCTCAGCTACTGAAAAATGTGTTTCATTTAATTCTCGCAATAAACAAGAAGTAATTACCATAATATTTTAGAGGCACTTTATATGAATTTAATATGTTTAGAATTAAAGTTTGAAAACAAAGTTTTGTTTTGTCATCATAGATATGGAAAGGAAATAAAGATAAATGAGATAAAAAACCTTGTCATAGAATCCGTAAAGTACAAATCTGACGGTTCGTCTGGTCATAAGACCTTGTTACATTTTTTCTATCGTGATTCATGGTATATTGAATCGTGACAAGTTTGTTTACCTTTGTTCCGATCAACGAACCTACACCTTTAATGTATGTATTGTTTTTATTAGCTTTTGAGAAGTACAGTCTGTCTTTTGTTCCCATCAATAAACCTACACCTATGTATTGTTTTCATTAGCTTTTGAGAAGTACAGTCTGTCTTATGTTCCCATCAACGAACCAACACCTATGTATTGTTTTTATTAGCTATTGAGAAGTACAGTCTGTCTTATGTTCCCATCAATAAACCTACACCTATGTATTGTTTTTATTAGCTTTTGAGAAGTACAGTCTGTCTTTGGTTCCCATCAACGAACCAACACCTTTGTGTTGTTTTTATTAGCTATTGAGAAGTACAGTCTGTCTTATGTTCCCATCAATGAACCAACACCTATGTATTGTTTTTATTAGCTTTTGAGAAGTACAGTCTGTCTTATGTTCCCACCAATGAACCTACCATATGTATTGTTTTTATTAGCTATTGAGAATGACAGTCTGTGTCCCATTAGTAAGTTTATTCTCATACAGAAAATCTTTTGTTTTATTTATGACTGATATGATACTCAAGATTCTACAAAATCAGCTGAGTAAATCAGACGGTCTACTGTTTGTGACGGAAAAAGGATATACAATGTCACAGAAAGTATGAATATCCCAGAATATGGAAGACATGTTTAGGGTCGTCAAAAAATAAACATAATTTGACTCAAATTTTAGGCGATTATGTGCTCCTTCACTTTCAAGAACTTGGATTAAATGACCAACAACAGTTTATTTTGGCAGGTGGTTTTGTTAACCCAGAGGTTGTTAAGAGGTTAACACCCACTACTGTTACTGATATTCCAGAGTTGTTCAGCACACAAGAAGAGGCAGATACGAGACTCATTCTGCATTCAGTATGAGCTGATAAACAGTTTGGGGTAGATGAACCTGGTAGGATCGTGATTAAGTCCTCTGACACAGATAGAATAGAGAATGGAAATGGGGAATGTGTCAAAGAGACAATAACCCGACCAAAGAGCAGAAAACAGCTCAAGGCTACCAATTGGTATTCAACGGAGCGAGAAAATCCCACACCCGGAGGCCGGCTTCAGATGTTTTGTTGTTATGTGTACGTTTTTTCCCCTCAGCTACTGAACACAAGCGAAATGTATTTCAAACCGGTAGTGGAACGTCAGTAAAACACGGAAGGAGGTTTATATTGACATATAAAGTCCATCGTATGCCAGATATTATTAGATAGATGCCCATGCTCTTACCGGCTGTGAAACCACATCATCCTATTTGGCATAGGTAAAAAGTCAGTTTATAAGACTTTGACGACAAACCCTGAAATGTATCAGTCACTGATAAATATTTGTAGCACGGATGTGGACAGGGCCATAAAAGCGGGAAGGTGTCTCCCGAGAGGTAAACAGTACATCTTCTCACTTGGACTTAAATAAGCTAATCGTTATCTTCTCACTTGGACTTAATTAAGCTGAGGGTCTTCTTCTGAAGACGTTTAATGCGTCTCCCCCTTTAGAGGCAGCATTAAGGCAGCACATGGCCGTGTGTCGTTTCAAGTCTATATTTGGCAAAATGCAGGTCAGGCGAAGCCACCACCAATATTGCCTCTAGAATACAGTCGCGAAGGTCAAGTAATGTCCTTATTAAGAACGTCTTCGAGGGTCAGATGACTTCAGATTTTCTGAAAGATCTGATTTATACCTGTAAAGATAAAAATGTTTTTAGCGAGTCCTGCATCTGTTTTGAACAGAATTTTACAGGTACCAGTGATTGCAGTTGCCACAGAAACGAAGACTTTAAATGCACTTACCCTAGGGTAAGCGTTTCGTCTAGTATTGAAATAGTAGGAACTGAGTTCTTGATACCCTCTAGACTTGAACCTCCGGAACTTTGAAGCCCACCGGCAACCGTATCGACTCAGTGGCAATAATAAAATTGTTGATATCAGTTTAAAGCTAAATCATCTAAGGACACAGCTATGTACGAGGAAGATACTACTTACTTTTCAAAAATTAACATTTTGGTAACAGTAAATTTAAATTATCAATTTTGGCCTAGTATCGAAATACCAACAACATGATCTGGTGTTAACCTCGGGGACCACGGGGACTTGAAGTCAACCAACAGCGGTATCTAGTCGATGAAAGATTGAAAACAATTCATTTACGGACTGGTGAGAATGCAATAAACATGAAAATGTACATATCTGGCGGTAACTGACAAAGGAATAAAGAATAATTCTCGGCATTACATGTTATGCAAGAAAACAGGTAAATTGTTAAATACAGAAATATTTTTTTGTTTATCTATCATTTTATAATTTTATGGAGTCTTTTTCTTGTTCGGTGAAGTTCATCCGGTGGGGTCTGAGAATCGTAAAATAATTAAATCAAAAGGTCGCCATGTGACCTTCAACAAAGGTCAACCGCCCTACAAAAGACAAGCACTGAATGGCCATAAAAACAATTGCGTCAAAACTTAGGCTAAAGTAACGAAAAATCTCAAATAAACAAAAAATTCTATGTTTCGTGGGTAAATATCCTAAGCTCCCTCTGATGTCAAACATCTTGTTTATTATTGTCATAAGCCGTAAGATGCCGGCTCCATATATAGAACTAGAATCGTCACCTATCAATTTTTTACGCATTGCAAATTATTGTTTTTCAAAACAAATTTCATAGTTGACTTCTGTTACCATTTCCTATTAATCAAAGCTAATATTGTGTATGGCAAAGCCTTTATTAATTAAGATTTTAATAAATTTGCCTCGGTATAGCTAACTTAATATTCATCTGCTTTCATTTTCTGTTTACGTTGTAAATATATGCAAAATAATTAAACAAAAAATCAAAGGACAATGTTTCTTTTATCAATTCGAAAAAACTTGTGAAGGCATCTAAAAATATAAGGTTTTGTGGTGGAAAATTGATTTTTAATACAAAAAACACTCGTAATTGCAAATCTTAACGGAGTCGGAAATTTACCAATTATTCGTATGGAGTAGTTTGACGGCCCACTCCCATTGCAAGTTTGACATCAGTGTAGCAGGGAAGCAGAAAATACCTATTTAGTGTCTAAAACACGACAGGGGTCAACATCTGAAATTGTTTTGGTCTTGTCTTCGTTGTTCTCTGGAGTTTGTCAGTTGTTTTGATTTTCCCCTCCTTCGAATATCCCTTTGGTATTTCTTGACTTTACTTATGTATACCTGCTCAAAAAAAAGAAAAAAAGAACAAAATTATTTTATGTATGCTTTTGCAAAAATTGTCCATTATAAGTATCTATCTAAGGTTAAATGGCATTGACATTTGTGCTAAAAATTAGGTATTTAGTCGCAGACGTTTTTATTTTCTGAAAGGCGAAGATTGTCAATTGTCTTTGTCAGTAATTACCTATGCCAATAAAATTTGATGCTATAAAAATTGTTCTGTTAATGGCTATTTCTATTGGAAATTTGTGCTGTATGTCTCAGGCTGTAAATCTTACAAACTTAAAGCGAATCTTATCATATAAAAGTCGAAAGAAAACTGCCCATTTGTCGACATTTACTTCTAATATAAATTTTTGTTGAAATCTTCAGTTCGGACTATTTACCTGTAGTACCCTTATACAGGACAACTAGTTCGATTTTGGTCGAATATGTAGTCATGTTTCGGACTTTAATGAACATAATTTAGTTCTTAGGGAAAAAATCTTAGAGGGGTATCGACATCATAAACTTGTGAAAATTTGATTAAACAAGGTACATGTATATCACAAACCACATTTTATGGTAACGCAGTTTACAAAGCTCATAAACTCAGAAAACGTCATTTGGATCTTATCAAACCATTAGGGATCATTAGGGATACAGCTTTAACGTTATGGTCATATCCTTAAATCGAATATTTTTTTTGGTGCAATCTTTTCCCATACATTGTCCAATCTTTCCGTTTCAGTTAACTGCGAGCACTTACATCTTTAATAATTTTTTTGTTTCTATGTTTTGTGTCACCATCGCAGTTGGAAGAATCTAGGATCGACTATTATCTTTTGTTTTGATATTTTTTAATCTTCCTTCACCATAGTAAAAAGGGGGAGGGTTGGTCATCCACTAAACTGGTTCAACCCCGCCGCATTGTATGCGCCTGTCCGTTTTCAGGAAAATATGGTCGTGAATGTCTTTGTTTCGGTTACCTTTTATTGCAATTCCGACATGATATTGTACCGCTGGACATAACTACTCAGGAATTACTCTGGGGGTATTCACGGCTTGCGGCATGTTGTGGTCTTCCACTATTGAAGACCATATTGTAAACTGTATATTTGCTTAGTTTTGTGCTTTCTTTGTAACTTCACTCCCGATATCAGATTTCTCTCACATTATAAATAACCATTGTACGTAATGAACAACATCATAGGAGACAGATTTCCAGAATACACGGATCTGCTGTGTGTTTTCTAAAAATAAATAGAAATTTTATTTTTATGCAATCACGTATCGCCCAAATTCTGATAAATGTAGATACTTATGAGGGTATTCGCCAACCCAGTCGTCAGACTTGTCTGACATGATTATTCATTGATTTGTTACAGAAATTACCAGTATTTAGCAAAATTCAAAAATAATAGAAATACTAAGTGTTCATTCCTTGTATTGCACATGGTAGATCTCCTTAGCTGAAATTTGGCTTCCTATTTCGGTATTTTTGGTTGAGTACTTCTTGTTTAATATAAGTTTGGTTTTTGGTTTTCCAAATGTTTCGGTTTTAATGCTGCTGATGAGAGGTAACTCCTTGAAAATCGTGGTATACAGCATAGTATAAATTTACTATATCTAATATTAGTATCTTTGGATTGTTATTATGACAGTAGCACCATAATTGTTAAATTTTATACAACTTAAAAAATAATCAAATTCAACTGTTAGCAAGTTTTGAGGTCACGACCATGACCTTGTTGATCTTGATGGATTTTGTTGTCTGAACTAACTCTAGCAGACGCCCACTTTTGGAAATATAAGCAAAATGTGGAATATTGTTTTGATAGTTGTAAAAGTGATAAACATATAGTCTGTTCCAAATTGCTTTTATGCCAATAAAGTGCATACTAAAAATATAGTGAGCCTTATATAGACAAGTAGAAAAAAGTTTTAAATATTTATTGTTATAATTATTTATTATATTAATAAATCAAAATAATCATTTCAATACTAAGGAATAAATCAAAGAATTAAATTGTGATATTTTTAAAAATTATTAAACATAATAATAATAATAATAATAATAATAATGTTAAATGGAAGTCATAATAACCTTAATTCTTTTGATATACCTATTTCCTTACAAGACATTTTATTAAAAAATATATCAAGATATTGACTAAATTTCTTAAAACAAATGACATTTTTTTCATAATAGGGCATAGTGGGACCAAACCTTCAAGCACATTGGTCAGGATTGTATCATAGGTCCCATGGTGTTCGGAGTAATGTCCATGTGAATTTACAGTCGGTTTGCTTCTTATATTTTCGAATCGCGTGATACATGTATTTGGTTCACATGTTGACACATATACATGACATGAGGGTAAACCATATGTTGACACTTTTCCTGGACATGAGTTTTGAATTGCGTGAAAGGTGTCAACTTGTTCTCACATAGTTCAATGTTTCTACGTAAATCAATCTCATCTTAGTCGTCAAAAATAATTCAACTCCATTAAATTTGAACATGACTGGATGGAGAAGTTGCCCATTTGGCTCCCATCTAAATCATGACGATAATACGATCTCCTCAATTGCAACGATTTATTGTCTGTTTAAACGGGTTAATTTAAATTTATATTCCTTGAAATATATTGATAATTATTTCTACTTTGAAATACATTTAATTAAGAAAAACCTTTTTTAAACTTGAAATTTCAAGTCTAAAATACGAATTCAAATTTAAAAATTCCAAGTACAATGTATTGATAATTATTTCTCACATTTCTATGTGTTTGGGACAGTTATATTCCGTGTGAGACACCGGTGTGAGATTCATGCATCTCACATCACATGACCTACCTTGACGTAACAATGCCAAAAAAAAAAAAACATCACGTCACAATGCTAGAACGTCATAAAACACACAACTTCTGATATAACGTCGAAATTAACATTGCTTCAAGATATCTTTTTAAAGTTTTGTACCTTGGTACAAAAACCAAAACGCATACGACCTTTTAAATATGTAATTTATTTTGCACTAGGTTGCCTAGTTTAAAAGAGCGCATTTTCGTGTCATGGCGGCCATGTTTATTTCTTTAAATATTCGGCCGAACAATGTGAGGAAAATAATCAGTCATGGTAAAAGATGTGAGACTGGACAATTCCACCCTCGGCAAGCCTCGTTTCTGACTGGAAAATGTGAACCCTCGGGTGGAATTGTCCCATCTCACATCTTAGACCATGACTGATTATTATAGTCTCATATACGATACTAGTTATTTCCCTTTTCTTTCAAATTCAGGAGCATGTTTATCTTTAAACAAAGAAAAAGAAATTAAACATGTAACCGAAAAAGCATTGTGCATACAATTCTAAATTTTTTAACTTTGTGTGGTTTTCATTGACCGAAACTACTTAATTTGGACACAATTATACTACAATGCTTTTTTAACAAAAAGTGTTTTTTTTTCCAATTTCCAAATGAACCAGCCCTGCAATAGTTCATCAAAAAGTATTTAAATGATACAAGATTCTGGTAACCTTTGCTACAGAAAAATTGTTTCCCAATTAAAATTACAGGATCTCCGGTGCTTGTAATTAATTTAAATGGTTGGTTATATGCTTTATTGGCCGGGTCTATAACCTCATTCGTGTACATTAAATAAAATTTAAATACACTGTCCTGTAATTTAATTAAATTTTATTATCATTTCTGTAGCAGAAAGATAAAATGCCTATTTAAACATATCATGAGGTCATCTTCAGCCTTGTCTGGTAAACAATTTAATCATCCGTTATTCATACACATGTACCAAGCGTAATCATCTACATTGTAATGTTGACTGGAATATAGATTACGGAGAGGGTACCCCAAAAGACTTAAGTCGCGACAGCAAACCCGGAAATACAAACCAAAAAAGATTTATTTAAAAAAACTGAAAAATAAATCCTATACGTATAAGGAACGCCTACGAAAAAAACACGTATATACATATAAAAGTAGCAAGCATCATCATCATTAGTAAAAAAAGAAGCAAATTCATATTCACAAATACAAACGATAAAAAAGAACACAACGAAAACATTGGAAAAATTAAATACTTAGACCTACTATATTGTCGAATTACAAATAGCCAACTCTTTTTATTTCGGCTATTTAAAACAATACTTATTGCTTTTTGCTAATAAAAAATACAATTCAAAGAATAAGAAAGGCTAATAAAAGTACCATCGGAGTACCAACGCATAATGGACAGGATAAAAAATTTTTTGCGATAGTTGCGACGCGTGCCATTATAACTGTAAATACTTCCTAATTAGAAATATTATTCTTTTTAACCGAAAAACATGAAACATCTTACTATTTAATCACTGTCACCCTAAACTTATGACGCAAGATAGATCTTTTAAAATTTTTTATTACGAATAAAATTCGGTATTCGTCGTTCTTTTTCCGGTACATATCATTTTTTATTAGACAAACTACAAAGTATTGTCTTAAATAACCGAAATCAGAGGGAATTGGTAACGGGTTCAGCAAAGTGGGATTTGGTTTAAAAAGCAGAAACACAAAAAGTCGGATTTCGGCAATTTGGAATGTTACCTACATGTATCGACAAAACTCAAAGACAATGAAAACCACCTATAAAGCCCGTGAGCTCAGAAAAGGGAAGTACTTCTGTATGTGGCTCCCTTCGCGCTTTGCAGTTAAGTTAATCCTGTAATAATACATGAATATGGCAAGCCGTTTTACTATTTATTCTAACTTAAAAATATCTCATATAATATATAAGATATCTCATATAATATATAAGATATCTTATATAATCTAGTTTTTATAAGATATCTTATAAATATTTTTTATATAAGATATCTTATATACTTTATAAGATATCTCATATATTTTATAAGATATCTTATATAGTTTATAAGATATCTCATGTAGTTTATAAGATATCTCATATAATTTATAAGATAGTTGAACAGCAAAAAGGAATGCTGTATCGATTATATAACAACCCTGAGGGTGAATGTTAAAGTACTGAAAGATCTTTAACGGGAGTCGTGTGCACACATTTAGATATATAACAATGTCAATGGCCAAATATAAAGACAGTTGCATCAAACATTCTGCTTACAGCTAGTTCCCTGATAAAAATGATTTTTTTCACCTTCATATTTTTGGAACGTGTAACTCTCCCTATTATCAAATAACATATATCTATCTCCACTGTATCTTCTCATCTATGTAGTTTTTTCTGTCACCCTGCTACGTTTATTGTATGTCTCACATTCACATATTGTAACAGGATAAAGTACTTCAATAACAAAATGACAAACCTTGTGAGTCTTTTCTGAATTAACACTTATAACCGCCCGTGTTTAAAAATACACGACTGTGCACTTTATCAAGCGAAACCTCGATGTAAGCAGGCACTTGCAGTACTGTTATCTTGTTAATCAGTTAAAGCGAAACCAGTAATATTAACTTTTTTAATTATCCAAAATGTTGTAATCATTTGATGCCGATATGAAGAGATGATTTAGAAGACTTAAGTTAATTACACAACCCTTGTATTAGCCTGAAATAATAATTACATGTCCTTGAACATACAATATATTACGGCATGGTAAAATATAGGACAATACTCTCACTCGTAAAATGTATAATTTCTTTGTCGAAAATGGGAAATGGAAATTTTGGTCCGAACTATCCAGATGTCAAATGGCCATTTTCTAAATAACAGAGGTCATGGAACGTCAGAGCAAAACCTATATGGAATTTGAAATTTGACAAGGGTTCAGCAGGGTTTTACCAGTTTCATATTTACTATCCAAAAAATTCATATTAAGAAGGAACATGATATTATCTTTGAATGAGAGAAAAATAATTTTGGAAGCGAACCATACGAAGTTTTCTCAAAGAAAATGAACTTGAAAGTCCGGAGCGATGATTCTTAAGGAAATTGTTAGAATTAGAATTTTAAGTAATAGTATGGAGTTTGTTCCGAGGTTCTATGATTTCAAGACTTAAGCTTTTCGAACAAGTACTATCTTTGAAAAGTTATTCGACGCTCCTCGTTCATTTGTTTTTTTACTTTAAAAACACAAGAAAGTCCCGCATGGATTAACCGGTACATTCGTGAATGCATATCACATGATAAGTGGTGTTAAAATTTACAACTGCCCACATGCATTAAGCATTTTAATTGTACTAAATAGTTATTTAAAAACGCGTGTTTAATAGTTGTATTTGTATAAGATAAGATTTTAATTATTTATGTGCCCTGCATGCAATAGCAGCAGGGCATATAGGGTTTTGGTATGCGTGTCCATCCGTCCGTGAGTACATTGTACGTCCCGCTTTAGGTTTAGATCGGATGTTTAGTGGGAAATAGAAGCCATATCAAGATTAAACCTTGTCACTTAATATCTTAAGATAGGATCTATTCAAAATGTAGGTGAAAGGTTTGGTGTGACCTCAATGTCACGGTTGATTGATCCTCCTTTTACAGTGGCAGTCAAAACTGGTTCCCCTTTGTGTCCCATGTCACCCCCTATTGGAATTGTTTGATAAATTGAACTGGTTCTCGTCCTGAAGAAGCATGAAATATCTGCCACTGACAATCAATCAATCAATCAATCAATTAACAATCAATCAAAATCACGACTCTGTCTTTTTCGTTGGATTTCGAATTTACGGTTTTTCCCCATTGTTTTGTCTCTTTAGTATTCTTCTACCGATATCTAACCAAGCTGAACGAATAAACAATACGTACACAATTACCTAGATAACACCCATTCATTTGTAAATTAGGAATATAAAGAATAAACAATGTCTTTCAACTTTAAATGATGATTGACATGTATTGCTTCGTCGAAAAAAGCAGTGAAAAGGTTGGGATTTGAATAATTAAATTAAATGTTATGAATGCAATAAAAGTATCAAAAAAATCTTTTTTGGATATATCAAGTCGCTGCACTACAATTTGACGTCCTTTGGGTTTAATGAACATTATTTCCAACTTTAAGAAGTCAGTTGAAAAGCTAAATGAGAAATCATTTAGTTAATGAAGTATTAATAAGTACAAAGTGAAATATACATTTCATCTTACCAATGCTCAAGGTCAACAATGATGATATTCATAACAATAAACCAACACATCTGAGCAGATTAAATTACCAAAAGATGACAAAGGACAGGACTATCGGCGTCAAAAAGATTAAATTACCAAAAGATGAAAAAGGACAGGACTATCGGCGTCAAAAAGATTAAATTACCAAAAGATGAAAAAGGACAGGACTATCGGCGTCAAAAAGATTAAATTACCAAAAGATGAAAAAGGACAGGACTATCGGCGTCAAAAAGATTAAATTACCAAAAGATGAAAAAGGACAGGACTATCGGCGTCAAAAAGATTAAATTACCAAAAGATGAAAAAGGGCAGGACTATCGGCGTCAAAAAGATAAAATTACCTAAAGATGAAAAAGGACAGGACTATTGGCGTCAAAAAGATTAAATTACCAAAAGATGAAAAAGGACAGGACTATCGGCGTCAAAAAGATTAAATTACCTAAAGATGAAAAAGGACAGGACTATCGGCTTCAAAAAGATTAAATTACCTAAAGATGAAAAAGGACAGGACTATCGGCGTCAAAAAGATTAAATTACCTAAAGATGAAAAAGGACAGGACTATCGGCGTCAAAAAGATTAAATTACCAAAAGATGAAAAAGGACAGGACTATCGGCGTCAAAAAAGATTAAATTACCTAAAGATGAAAAAGGACAGGACTATCGGCGTCAAGAAGATTAAATTACCTAAAGATGAAAAAGGACAGGACTATTGGCGTCAAAAAGATTAAATTACCAAAAGATGAAAAAGGACAGGACTATCGGCGTCAAAAAGATTAAATTACCTAAAGATGAAAAAGGACAGGACTATCGGCTTCAAAAAGATTAAATTACCTAAAGATGAAAAAGGACAGGACTATCGGCGTCAAAAAGATTAAATTACCTAAAGATGAAAAAGGACAGGACTATCGGCGTCAAAAAGATTAAATTACCTAAAGATGAAAAGGGACAGGACTATCGGCGTCAAAAAGATTAAATTACCAAATGATGAAAAAGGACAGGACTATCGGCGTCAAAAAAGATTAAATTACCTAAAGATGAAAAAGGACAGGACTATCGGCGTCAAGAAGATTAAATTACCTAAAGATGAAAAAGGACAGGACTATCGGCGTCAAAAAGATTAAATTACCTAAAGATGAAAAAGGACAGGACTATCGGCGTCAATAAGATTAAATTACCGAAAGATGAAAAAGGACAGGACTATCGGCGTCAAGAAGATTAAATTACCAAAAGATGAAAAAGGACAGGACTATCGGCGTCAAAAACATTAAATTACCAAAAGATGAAAAAGGACAGGACTAAAGATGATTAGTACGCCCACCTATAAATATTTCATAAATTAAAAAAAAGTAAAAAAAAGGAATAAATAAAGCGAAATACCATCTTAGAACAGAACTCAGCATCAAAAAGATGTGTAGTAAAGACATCAAAAACCCTCATTATTTTTCTAAAAGGCAGATTGAAATGCCAAAATGTAAAACTTAAAAGCATCTAAGGACAGAGCTATGCTTCAAAAAGATGTGTAAAAATATAGACATTTACAACCCCTATTATTTTTTTTCCTAAAAAGGAAGTAAAAATAAAAATACAATTTTTTTTCAAAGTATAATGTTTCTATGTGTAATCTAATTTTTATATAAATATAAAAAATGCTTTTCTCTGTATAAAATATCATTTCCTTTTTATAATGTAAGCATTTTGATATTCCGAAGTCAGAATATTTCGTAAGTAATTTGCTTTTGTCCAAAATGAAAAAAATAATAAAAAAACTATATTACAAGATTTTTCTAAAATGCCATTATTCATAATAAATTCTAACCCTTTTAATGTAATTTGAAAATTGCCCCTTTATACAAGACATGTGATACAATAAATGTACATTGTATATCAACTTTTCTGATATGAATATGTCCGTTTATCTTTTTATATATGATATTATTTGAAATTGCAGGTTAAGAAAATTTCGCTATACACTTGTTTTTGTCAAATTTTAACTGTTCCAGGACTTTTTAGTGATGCCGTCAAATGATTAGCAACGAAATAGTTTCAAAGAAAAAAGCCCAGGGACTTGCCGCACTAAAAGTTTTAAATATAAGTACAATTTTGCATAATTTGTTTAATTTATCATATATTTAATAGTTATTACTTAGATTTTGAATGTCTAATATACCGACACTTAGCTGAAACCTGTATCGTGTCTCCAGTTGAAATATATGATAAAGTGAACAATACTGATCAAAATACGTATCACATGCTACATCAACTATCGACGTCTGCCTGTTATTATAGTGTTATTAAATGTGTATTTTCACATAAAGCCTGTATTATGTCCGAGTCAGTCGTATTGGGCCGAGGTCAAATGTATAGGCCCGAGGCAACTCCGAGGGCCTATACAACTGATCGAGACCCAATACAACTGTACGAGGACATAATAAGGCTTTATATAAAAATATCCATTTTATGACACCTTTATTAACTAATGACTTAACATTACAGTACTTTTATTAACCAATGACTTAAAATACATTATAAATTGTCTATTTAATACAATCTCAAGTGTCTGAAACGGGTCATTAATACAAGTTTTATGCAGAAAAACCGGAACTGGCCATTAATACAGGTCTAATACAAAAAAAAAATCCTGTATAAGACCTGTATTAATGACCAGTTCCGGTTTTGTATCAACTAGACAGTTTTTATTGTATTTCAACACATTAGTTAATAATTGGTTGATACAGCATGTGTTTTTGCCATATTTTATTCTCTTTACACTCTAATTAAATAACATGCATGTATAATTGCCTTGTTTTTTGGATCATTTCTTTCTATCAGTGATTACAACAGGTGAAAAAAAAATAATTAACGGTCTGATGGTCAAATAATTGATTAATTCTGGTGATAATCTAGCTGACAGAATTCGACACATGCCACGAAAAAAAAAAAACATTCGTTATTTCTGAAAATTCATGTAATGTTTTACAAGCGGTGAGACTTTAATAAAATATTGAATCTGAATCTGCAAATGAATAGTAAAAATGTAAAGTTAGATAAAAAGCATCACTTCTAATATGGTTTTAAAGGTTTTCAAAGGCTATAAGTGTCCTTAGCTATGAAGGTGCGGTTTCCTTGTATGAAAAAAATTAAACTATTGAATAAGCGATATTTACATAATATTAGGGCATGTAGGGTCTTGTGACGGTTATATGCGAAAAATTTGCCAGGTCTGAGTGACATATTACCAGACGCGAAGCATGCAAAGAATTCATCTAACTTAAAATTAATTCACTTTTCTCATGCATGTAAAAAGCGCATCGCTGACTGAG
Source organism: Mytilisepta virgata (assembly GCA_028015205.1). Classification (NCBI taxonomy): domain Eukaryota; kingdom Metazoa; phylum Mollusca; class Bivalvia; order Mytilida; family Mytilidae; genus Mytilisepta; species Mytilisepta virgata. The sequence goes on from CM051511.1 coordinate 25,830,730, forward strand.
ACATTTACTTTAAATATTCATGAAAAGCGCTCTATTCGTGAAACCCTTAATATACACAAAAACTCAAGTGACATATGAAGTCGCACTTGGACATATTACTGTAGTTCATATGCTGTATTTGCCGGATAAATATACACAAAAACTCACGCAACATATAAAGCCGCACGTGGACATATTGTGGTTTGAATTTACGGCCGATTTTGCCTCTTCTATTTTCGTATCACGTGATAGGTGGTTGACATGTTGACACATTTACATGACATGAGAGTAAATTTTACTGGACATGAGTTTTGAATTGCATGAAAGGTGTTAACTTGTTCTCACATAGTTCAATGTTTCTACTTAAGGGGGTAGGCCTGGGGTAAGGGAGATAACTCCTATTGATGTTTTTTTCTTGACGTCAAACAATAGGAATGACGTGGCATTACTATGACGTACCAAATTTCCTCGCATTAAGGTGCGGTCACACGATACGATTTTCATTTCGATTTTTCAATAGATTTTTACGTAATAATAAATATTGAAAAGGTACTTGAATTGATTCCTTTTTCTTCAAAATACTGATCAAAGTTGTTTGCTATAATGGGTCAAAGTTTGATCACATACGCGACGTCATATACATAATTATGTCACATTTGTTATGACGTCACATATTGCTCAAAGTTTGCGTCGGTTTGGCTTGTAACCTTGAAGAGCAAAGGAAAAAGGAAAGCCTTGAAAGCTATAATTGCTGCCATGGCGTTTAGAAAAAAGAAACTTACAAGAAAATGTTGTTCATCTTGTATAGAATTAACAGTACACATTTTTAAAATACGATCATTTACATCTTGACCTTTATATCTACCCTGAAAATGACGGTTTGTCCAGTATTGAAGTTGCCGGTGATGTTGGAAACACTAAACGTAACGCTGTAAAATGCCAGATCTGATCATTCGTTCTTTAAAATAACAATTCCAAAAATTATGTTCAAGTAAAAGATTAAAATGTTTAATATTCCGTGTTTAGCAGTGACAATTTCATAAACGGATAAGGAAATAATTTTTTAAGAAGGTTATTTTATGTCAAGACATCGAGCATTAAGAAGGTCAATGTAAACTGTATCTTGCCCTAAAATCGCAGACTCGGAAGTAATCTGGTAAATGGTAAATTTCAGTCATCTTAACAGAAAAAAAATGTACACATATACTAGTCAACAAAAGTAACGATACACGAGTTAGGAACAAAATATCTTAGTAATTCCTTAAAAAAATTAAGTATGAGGGCAACAGTGGTTTGCTTCATTTCTTGATCTAATGCGTCTCATTTTGAAATTTGGATAAAACTTGAAATGGTGGAAAATGGAAATTTCCCAAAAAGGGTTAAATTAAATTTTGCGAAAAACCGAGAAAAAAATCGACACAAATTTTGTAAAATGAAAATCAAGTGGCTGAAATCAGTAGAAAAAACTCAAATATTTTGTCACACAGACATTATGATTCAAATAACGGGGTAAAAATACTGATTTTTTAATTTTGGGTTGAAAAATGTGATTTCTGAAATCTCAAAAATTGGAATTTTTTATTTCAAACTTTTTGAACAAAATCCATGATTTTGATGGGAAAACAATCTACTATGAAAATCAGACGTGCGGGTCTATTTTTCTGCTTAGTACACTATTTAAAATTATAAATATATGGAAAATGCATTACCCTGTATAGTTTCTTTTGTTGACTAGTATATGATTCTTTAAATGAAACAATTACCCTGTCTAGTGCCCCATAAAATTTACTGTACCTTTTCAAAGCGTTTTTTCCCTTTTTAGACATTTTTGTTTTGATATTTTATCAACGCACAAACGATAAAAACATATTATTTTTCTAGGTATTCGAAAATATTTATTATTATATTTGAAAAGTAAAGCGTGTATAATGTGTCTTTCACAAACGATTGTACGAAGTAGATGGAAATGCTGTCGTGTGGTTTAATATCGCACAAAAATCTGCATGTTAGGTAAAAGGGGGGGGGGGGGGGGGGGGGGAGGGCACATGAGAGAAACCGTTCGTTCGTAGGGAGAAAGGTACAAGTTTTTTTTTAATTACGAACTAGCTTGTTTTTCTATTATTTTTTTTCTTTGTTTATTTTTAATTTAAACATTATTTAGAACACAGTAATACGACTGTTACATAGATCTGTGTGAACAAAATCATAGATACCATAGATAGATAGCACATCCCAAAGGCTTTGTTCATTTTCATACAATTCTAGAAAGTCCAAGTCGTGTGAGCCTCCTCCTCTTCCTCTTGATCAAGGACCTCTAAGGTTTCATTCTCCTCTTCGCCCATTTTCGCGTGAATGCAAAGGCGTATGGAGGTAGGTTCGTTGAGGGATCAATTTTAATTTAATTTGATTTCATTTGATTTTGATTACATTTTTTTTATATTTATTTATGATTATTTACGGGAGTTTCACTCGTCATTCAATACACTTAAAAACAGCATGTACATAACACAAGTATAAACCTCTTCAACTTATTTTTATGCAATGTTTCAATATAACAAAATAAAGAGTTTTCTGATATTTTACATTTAAATATCAAATCCATTTATGACTAATTATTTTACTAATGATAATGGAAATTTTAATTTGTAAATATCATATGTATGACTTTTTTGTTGTTTGGATAAGATCTGTATGTGTAATTATCAAATATCACAGTATTCCAAACTGTATATTCCTAAACTTCTTGTTTTCCAGATAGAATAGAGAATGGAAGCCTTTCAAAGAAAAATCGTATGGATATGTCAGCTACAAGAATCAATTATTGTAAAACAGGGACCAGGTGTTTTATTTTTAAGTTTTGACGATTCATCAGTATTTATGGGATTCAATTGTTTTAGGTTTAGTGAAAATTTGTAATCTCGATGCAATCATATTGCATGGCTAATTCCTTCATTTTCATAAGTGAACGAAATTTTTTCTACAAGTCACGTGAAATGTAAAAACGCTTCGTTTTAAACAATTTTTATTCAGCTTAAAAAAAATGTTGAATTAATTTCATCTATGAAAACATCTAAAAAGAAGTCGAATAGAGTCCAATTGACGTTCTCACCATTCGATTTTCATCAGACAGTCGATTGAAAATCGGACGTCAATCGATTCAGAAACGACTTTTCAACTCCACTTTCGACTTTCGACTTTCCTGTTCACACGATTCGATTTTAAGTCGAATGAAGTCTAAAAGAAAAATCGAAAGCGAAATCGAATTGAAAATCGTATCGTGTGACCGCACCTTTAGACGAAGTGAAGAGGTTCGGTAAGGGGCATCTCCGTAACGAATTTGAAACTTTTTCGAAATATGTGCAAAATGGATAATTACGTAGGATCTGATATATTGATGAATTAGTGTTGAACATCCAGTGGCAATTATGAAATGCATATTACGATGATGAAAAAGCCGCTCGAAATGAAGAAAATGCCCCCCCCCCCCCCCCGGGAAATGTGTGTTTGTAATGTGTGCTTATCTCGTCCTCATCTCAGTGCGTGGTTGCTTATATCACATTGTTAGTCTTATACTGTAACAGTAATAGTCCATCACACATAAAATGTCACACTCCTGACATTTTCAGGATTATTTCAAATAGCATTTAATTGATGAATCGAATGTTTTAAGGATATTTTCTGCCTTTAATCATATACTAGTAACCATGATTTGTTGTATATAGCATATATAAACTACATATAATGAATGATAATGCAGCTTCAAATAGTATTATGGGAAAATCTTTATTTTTTTCAATGTCTTAATATCAAAATTGATCGAGTATTTTGTGAAAACTTGTGGTTAAAATTTCATATTTTTTTGTCATATAACAAACTCATATATGATATTTGTTTTAACAGTTTTTTGTAAGAATTAAACGACAGAATTTTTTTACAGCAGTGTTTGAATATTTAATGAGGCAACTGAAAATGAACGAAATTCCTAACATGTCTGGTACTTTTTACCTTTGAATTTGCATATAAAGAATGAATTTAACCATCATATTTCATTTTTGATTAAGACTATATCCCTGTTCTTCAGTTCAACAATTATAACTATTTTTTATTAAACAAATGTCCTATGAGAGGTAGTAATATTCATTAACCTGTGTCATCTCATTTAATGAAGGGTACCCCTTAAATGCCCATTTTCAATTACCCCTGTGAAGGAAACGCGTGGTTGAATTTCAACAAAATTTTCTCATGTGGTGTATTGAGACATATAAAATGCATGACGAAATATGAAAAAAATTAAACGAGTGGAAAATTTTGGCCTAACCCTTGTAATCGTCAAAAATAATTCAACTCAATTAAATTTGAACATGAAAGGATGGAAAAGTTGCCCATTTGGCTCATATATAATCATTATGATAATACATATATTAAACTTTTACATTCTTACATTCTCCCTAAAATGTTATATGGACCGGCTGTTATATAGACCGCCTCGGTTTGGCGAGATCGATTAAATTCGATTAAATCCCAGAAAAGTATAATATAACAAATAGTTCATGACACTTCGGTTCAAATGTCAGTATACTATAGAATTATTATCTCCATCTGAGACAAACATCACAATTGTTGTCTTCACGAGAGCTTTAGTCCCAGTTAAGACAATAGTTCGAGGCCGATAATTGTGATGTCTTTCTCAGATGGAGGAAATAATTGTTTTATTACACCAAACAACCACAAGCCACTCTGCGTATTCTGAAACACTCATTTTTTTTTTATCGGTTCTTCGCTGAACCATTTCATAACAAAGAGCGCATAAATTCGGAATCAAAGACGGTTATTTCCGGACAGCTAATGGACATCTAACTCGAATAATTCATGCCGTTTCCGTATCCGATTCTCTCCTCCTCTAAACGGCTTGAAGGCAATACGTTTCACATGCGCGTTAGCTGCTCTCTGAAAGATCAAAGTTTTGTTGTGGTTTGAGTTTGCTTATATGTTCAAATCTTCCATGACAATAAATATGACGTCTTTCTTATTGTACAAAAATAGCATCGGCGGGACGTACAAAATAAATAACGTCACATTTGTTGTCATGGAATATATACAATGACGTAAGATTTGAATAGGGTTTTCCTCATTCCAAGAATAATTCCATTCTGTAATTTACTTCCAGTTCAATGGCGGCAATGTATTCAATAGGCGTTCAGGCGTTAGTGGAGTGATCGAAGTGAGCGAATATAACGACTGGATTATTCGGGTTAATGGACATCACATTTGTTTCATGACGTCACAAACAAAAAATTCTGCATCGGTGACATTTAGATTCCGGACAGCCATGGGAAATCACATTTGTTTCATGACGTCACAAACAAAAAATTCTGCATCGGTGAAATTTAGAATCCGGACAGCCATGGGACATCACATTTGTCAACCGTTGTAACAAATTTTCAAAAAAAAACATCAAAATTGTCTTATTACAATTATACTATATAAGGTATAATTATTACAAATAATTACTAGTCGAGAGAAAAATATCCCGAGCCGTCACGCGAGTGATATTTGGTCTCAAGGCTAGTATTTTTTCGCAAATATTTCGAGCGCTTATGATATATCTGTTTAATTACGTGAATATCATTTATCAAAACGCAGCAATGATAACGATGTTTCAAAAGTTCCGCTGAAGGGCTATTTGTTTTGGTAGATACATTGGAAGGAATATCCTTGATTCTTATATCATGTGTAATCATAAAATAAAAATCAGCAGTAGATCATGTGAAAAGTCGTATCACAATCTTAAGATTTTCAAATAAAAAGCATCCAAGGCCGAACATGAGAAAGTCAATCGAAAAACTTACTTCAAATGTTTTAATGATGTTAAAATACAAAAAGGTAAACAGATGACAAATTGCCGGTGAGATATATAATAAGCTTTTAAAGATAAATGAACCCATAACAAAAATGACAAAAATAAATAATAATAATAAAAACAACAAGAAGAAGTAAAAGATAAACAACTCAAAGTTTCGGCTCACTAGCCTTTGATCACAGGAACAAAAAGGGATGTTTACAGTGCAGTCAGAACCAGAACACAACACTATGTATCATTGAAAGTGAGTACAATGGTCCCAAGAGATGTTATGATAATTGCGGAATATAGAAAAATATTCGACCTCTTTGATTTGGCCAGTAAATAGTCAGTTGCAGGATAACAAATTCATATTTGAAAAAAGCCAAAAATAGATAAATAAAATTAGCATAGATTTCCAAAATATTAGCAGATTGGGACGTTTTTTTTTTATATAATGTTAATATCATCTACTCAACTGATAATTAAGCTCAATCAATTTTCATACAACGTTATTAAATTATTAAATTAACAGGAAACCAACAGATGTACTTAACAGGTCTTACCAATACAATTAATACTACAGCTATGTGGTGTTAACTTAATCTACTAACACTCTACAACGATGTCTCTTGCTGTGTGGACAGTTGCTTGATTTGATTGGCGGGCTATTCAATACAAACCATGACGTTCAATAAAATAGAAAAATACAATTATATATAGAGAGCTTGCTGACAGAGTAATGTACCGATAAACTTATTGTTCATTTGTGAAGTTCTGGAACATAACGAGCTTTGCATTAGTAGCAAGGTATGACAATTATATATTTTTTTATATTTTGCTGTAATTATTTTTTATTTATTTTAAAATTTAGTTATGCATACATACCTTTCGAAACTTATTTTGTCGTTTATCGATATTTTTGAAGAGTGTTTTTTTATAATAAAAAATTAATAAGAAAAGTCGATACTTTAGGATGAAATGTAAAACTTGTAACAGATGTATAGTCTTTTTTGCGTGATTTCATTTTTGTTATATGTACTATAGATAATTTTTACAGTTAATTTATTTGCAATTACCTTTCTAAAGTTACCTGAATACACGTGCCTAGCTGCCTCTTTTGACTGGCATGAAAGCACTGCATGTGATCCGATTGCCGTAACCCGTACGCCCAAATTATTCAATCATTTGATGCGATTTTGTTCTATTTAAATAGTCCTCTTTATAAATTGGAGCGAAATGTTTTTTTCTTCATTTGACTAAGAATTAACTTGTAAGAACTAACATAACTTCATTTTCAAAACGGTATGAACGAAAAGAAAAGGAAAAGATTCACGGTTGAATATACTATTTTTTCTTGCAATTGGCATATTTACTAGCTAAATAAAGGCATTTTTTCTCAGCATAATATCATCTTCTGGTACCCTTGTTTTCACTTGCAATGAAAGTTGTGTCCTGGTTCACACTGTTTATAACGTCATGTTTTACAAAAATCGTCTTGTCAAAATAGGCTGAAATGTGCCATTTGCATGAATGTTTCCGATAAAAGGTCACAGTTTATCGTTGCAGTATGTATATTGTCAAAAATATAGAATTTATTAGTACTCGCCGCAAAACCTCACATTTCTACCCGTTTCCAAGGCTAATACAAATAAGTATATTTTTCATATTTTTCACAATGTACACATATTGTACACACTAGTATATATATATATGTAAAAAATAATAAAATTCCTGACCTGGAGTATTAAAAATTAAGACAATGCAAAGGGACCAAAAACAGTACTTATATGTTGTTGAATAACAATTATAGACAATTAGGTGTTAAAGTACATTTATAAAATTTATCGTGGACAAATATAGTTTTAACAATTTAGATCGCTTTTTTTCTTAGCGTAATCGCAACATTAAAGGTTTATATATTAGACACGCTTTGTTATGGTTAATAGAGAGTGGGTAAAATTTGACTCGAACCGTATGACTGATATTGTTTTTGCCATTTGAAATCTAATAAAAAAAAATAGATAGAACTATATAACCTTCTCTCATAACAGGCTTGTTCCTAAATAAATACACAGTGGCATGCATCATTTTTCCTAATGATATCATTTGAGTTAGCAGAAACAGGGCCGGTTTCTTTCAGGAAAATGTTTGTTTGACAGAGCAGTAAAAGATAATGCATATGCTTGCCAGTAATCGGTGCAAGTGGAAATACACATTCTATTTGACAAGCTTTATGCCCTTTATATCACATTAGTGGTATTCGAGACAAATAATAACGCAAGATACTGTATAAATGAAGAACAGAACTGAGTGACTCTGAAAACCAAACTTAGTCAACACAATGTAATGACAAAGCTATCCAAGAAGATTTTATCCTTGTTTTAGAAATATTAACAGCTTCAGAACTTTAAGACTTATGATATTATCTCAATGCTATAATATGACCTGTAACTATATGAGCCCTGCGAAATTAAAACCCCACAATATGATGCATTAACACAGTGAAATAGCACAGATGATAGAGGGAGGTTTAACATTATTATAAATTAATGTTTAATATTAAAAACTATTCAAAGCTTAAGGTATCCGGACCATAATAGATCATGAACGAAAAGTGTATCTCTTTTTGACCGTGAATGGCTGAACCAAAAAATTTAAAGCTGGAATTTTGTATATATATTTTTCTCAAGTTGAAACACACTCTATTGCTTATATGCAGTCTGTAAAAATCAGTTAGTTATATTGACATTTCCGAAGTTTGCCGATAATTACCGAGGTCATTTCAATTGCGTTGTATGGAACATCCGGGAACTTTCGAATAATCACGTGGTCATTTATGGTCCGGATACCTTAATAAAATAATTTTTTCCCGAAGGGTTGCTACTTTATATAAAGTTGTTGAGATTATATTTCAAAACGCGACAAGTCCTTCCCTTTTAAGTGTATACTTGGATGATAACAGCCTCGACTTAAAAGATTAGCTGTTGACGTCACACTCATTTTGTCCCGTATCTTGGTAAATACGAATCATGCGAATAAAATAATTGTTTAGCTGGTTTTGTCTAACATCATATATTCATAATATATTGATAACAAATCAGTTAGAAATCTAATTGGAATTCATATTAATTATTATATAATTCTCTATAAATCTGTATGATCACGCTCAGGGAAAAAACAATATCACATTTCGTACTCTTCAATCGCCTGATTACCAGTAATTATTTATCTTTATATTGATATTAATCAGGTTGTTAATAATTTGTAGCTATGATATGTTATCACGCTTACAGTATTATCTTTCTGGTTTAATGTTTCTATGCAAAATTACATTAATGTTTTTATGAGATTGGTAAAGTGATATGACAGACAAATTTCTTCCTACATGCCTATGTTAAATGGTAAAGTTACTTTATTAAGGATGCTCGCTGGTCATCTTTTGGTCTTTTTGTCAGATTTTCGAAATCCTCGGGTTATATCCATTTCTTAAACATGATTTTTTTTGCCCATGAACCCCTACTTTTTCTTTTATAATTCAATCATATATACCGAAAATGGTATTTGACAAAATTTTATGAAATCCTTTTTATTTTTTCATATATTTTGAGAGACTGAAGTTACCAATGCAAACACAATGAAAAATCCAGAGAAAACCTATTTCCTGCAAATTTTCAAGGCTTTATAACTCTAAAATGAGCACAAGAACCTATATTTTTTTCTTGCTTATTTGTTTACTATTCATATGTTATCTCAAACTAAAACACCTATTTCAAATCCTATTAATTTCCTATTAGACCAGCGATCATCCTTAATTAAGAATTATAGTTTAACTAATCTTGGAATTCGTTGCCTAAATTATATAACGAGTTATCGAATAACAGTATTATTAGTGTTGGGCGGTCAGGGGTTGTAGATTTTTTGGTATTCGAATTTCAAAATTAACAATAACTGTTTACCTCTAACACAGAGTTCACGTCTCAGCTTTTGGACTCAGATTCTCGGAGGAGATTCTTTGTATTTCATCGAAGTAGTGAGATTGATACGCAATTTAGTATTATCATATAGTTGATTTATTGCGTGTATGTAGACAGCGCAGTCATGGCAGTGAATGTGTATTCCCAGTACATATAAATCTCTGTATTTTATTGTTTTGCCTTTTACTTTTTCGTCCTTTCGGATTTGAGTCTCTCCATTGTTTTGGGTTATTGGTTCAAATTTCAACGTTCTTGAACTTAAGCACTGCTGACAAGGCATGACCTGTTGAAATGCTAGCACACAGTGAATTAAAACTGGTAAAATGGAATTCATTTTCTCTAATTCTTTGCCGTTTTCAGGGTATGCGAATGTTTGGTTTGATAATCCGCGTGTGATGTGTTGTTCTCGATCGCTGATTGGTCATTGAAATTTCCATTCGATCTTCTCGACGCTTTTCGAATCTATCATAGCAACGCTTAAACGAAGTTTTACTTCACGATACAAATGCCTTTAACAAAAAAGTACAGCAAGGACAAAAAGTAAGGATTCTAGATTAATCGATAAAGGGGGATTTACCTTGATGAAAAACTCAGGAAATTATTATAATTCTTTAAATTTCAAATAACACATTTGTATATGTGAAAATGCAACATGGTTCAAAGTCTTGGGAACGAATCATTTCCATATTCATAAGCATCACATTTGTTTGTGGTGACGTCATACTTTACGCAAAAATCAACGAATTGCATACAAAATATGGAAAATCGGCTTTTGTAAATATTTGAGGCTTTTCAGCAATGGATTAGAAAATAACTGATTACGATTATTCAAAAATAAAAAGAAATGTAATACTTTTTACTTTTATTTGATTAAATATTTGAGATATTAATGAAAAATTACTTGCAGTTTTAAAAAATACACACAGTAAGGAATTATGTCATTTTCAAACCATATTCATTTTCTGTTTTGTTGCCATCAGTAGTATAATCTTGTCTATCCCAATGCTTCGGTTATTGCCCTTTGACGTAGTGTTATTAAATTAATTTTCCCTCTGTGACCATTAAATACTCATTAAAATTAAAATGAAAATTATTACCATAGTCTGTTTCGAAAGAAAGTATTTTTGGTTAATTAATTTATTCTTTGAAGTTGCAAGTAAGGCCAAGAATTGTATTTACTGATCCTTTTTAGAATTGATTGAAATGAAAAATTTATTGTTTCCTTCGTCGAAAAATTTATGTATCAGTTAGGTGGAAACCATCATGATATCTATTTTAATCTTAATCAAGTTATTAGTCTCAAGTGCATATCCATGCCCCTTTCTCAGTTTTAATTAATGGTTTGATCCGGAAAATTCGTATTCGTACGGCTGGAACATGACCGAAAATGATCGTTAAATCAGACAGCAGGAAAGCAATTGGCTTAAGTATTGATTTTTATTTAAGTGAGCTTGATTCTCTTTGATCACGCAAATTAAGTTCATGCAACAAAACCGTGTACATCTGCCAATCATGAACCAGTTTTAAACCAACAGAAGATGCTTATGTATAACTTCTTTATCGGAAGATTTCAGTTCCCCGTCTGGGTTGTATTGAATGTACGTCAGAATAATAATGCAATAATCAACGTCAAAATAGACAGTACAGTGTTAAAGAATATATGTAAGTTTGCTTTGATTTTTTGTATATCTTAACATTGAGATGAGCAACAGGTCGAATATTTGATAATATATCGGACTTGTGTTAGGATAACCAATTTATTAAAATGAATTACTGGAGTAAATCTGTAGGAAAAGGCACAGATGTTTACCGTTATTTCAACGTAAAACGTATTTATTACACAAAACAAAAGAGTTTTGACACTTCGAAGAGTTACATCAGTCGATGACGAAGTGCAAGGTTTATATCACTCTAGATCCGTACAAAAATGTATTAACTGAATAAAAGGTACTAAAATATGTACATATTTCAAGTACTGGTGGAACGAAACCATCTGGATATAGTGCCTCTAATATTTCATACATATGAACGGCTCAGCCACAAAGATAAAAGAAACAATACTGTATGTAATATATACAGCTATTTTGACTAGTTTGAGATTCCTCTGATAGCAAATGCCCCTTTTAAAACGAGTTGGCCGGGAACCTGAATAGACCGCTGTATTTTTTGCGCTGTTCTCCATCTTAAAGATTAAGGTTCTCAACCAGTGGTCAAAATCCCAGATCTTACAGCAAAACAAGGTTGCAGTTGAAATAGTAATCATGCTTTCATCCATCAGCAGACGAAAGTTAAACTGACCTGCAGACAATGTTTAAATTTCTTCTGTAGTTCAAATGATTCATTTTAATAGAAATTAGTACATAATTATATGATATTCCTGACGTCAAATTTCCGTACCACGTCCAATAAATGGAATGTTGACACAGACGTGCCATACCTAGTCCAACAAAAGGTCGCGTCCGATAAATGATAACGGAGATTTGGTTAGGTGCATTACACTTAAGCACAATCTCATTAAACGATTGCACGGTTACGTATATTTTATTTGTATTTTCATACGACGTTGGCGCTAACGATAACTTAAAAAAAGTACTACGTTTGCACACACCTTGATTTTAATTCACGCGAGTTCTATTCAAAATAATTTGATCGAAATTCATTTCTGAATCACGTGTCCATACTTAAACATGGAGATTTTTCCATCAATTATACATAGTACATGTTTACAAGAACGGTTAAAGTGTACAATGTGTGTTCCTTTTGCTTCCAAACTAGACTAAAAAAACCTATATAACAACATGTTCAAGCTTCTCAATGCTTCTTGATCTGGATTTGGTGTCGATCTAAACAGACATATGTACTATAATGTACTCACAAATGTAGCTGTAAATTGTACATAGTATGTCTGCGTAACGGAAAAGGTTACTATGTACAAGTGTAGAACTAAACGTGTGCTCAAGTGTAGAACCAATTTGTGCGCAAGTGTCATATATGCGCATGTGAAAATCTCTAATGTGCGCAAACATTTTTCTTCCGTTTGGTGTTAAATTTGATACAGCAAGTCTTTCGAGAGATCCGTTTTTCATAAGATGTGCCACAAAATTTCCGAAGGCAATTTGACTCCACAGAATTCTCAGACTAAATGGTACATGTAAGCTTGATATCTTACGAAATATTAATGACCTATTGAGCAGGTTAACAAGTTCAAAATTCATAAAAAATATTAATTAAGCAGAACGATGGTGGCGGAGATCGGACACAAATTTATTGAAAATATCAACCGCAGTGAATGCCCGTTTTATATTATGGAAAAGGTGGGCATGAATATTTTTCTGATATAATTTATTCCTTTTTAGTTGCAATGCACAATCATTTATCTCTAAGACCATGCTGCATGTCTGAATTTTTTTTATCTTTCGGGGTATTGTGGATAATATTTATTTTCAAATTTAGGACAGATACTTTTTTTTTTAATTGTTGTTTTCAAATTTCTTTCTACCCATAATCCCATTTCCTCATGTTTATGGTTGGCACAACTAAATATCAATAAATCCGACAAGTATGATTTACGCATAATTTGGCATCAGGGCGGTTAATAGAATAATGTTCTGTGTTAATTCTGAAATCAATTTATGTAATTTGTGTTTTATGTCTTCAAATGTAATTTCCGGAGCTGCATTTCTAATATTCTTTGATGTCTGTGGTGCAAGAAATACAAGTGCAGCGACTTAAATATGCAGCTAATATTGACATATGCAATATCAATGTATTCAAAATGCTGTTATTTTGACAAAGGAAGTATAATTGTAGTATTTTCAAAAGTACACACCACACGATTTTAAATACATGCATACAATTCGTGCAAAGCACAAAACCCAGCAGGCAATGGTATAATAGGTCAGAAAAACATTTTTTCTTTTGGTTCAGATTGAAATATCATTTTCGCAACTGTCTCTTAATTAAATAACTAATTTACTTTTGAAAAAGTAATGCAATGCCTTTGTCGACTTCCACAATGTTCTTATCATCTTCTTAAATTGCGCAATACAACTTCTTTAAATGGCTTTCGCCTTTGACTAAAAGTAAAAGAAATCTTCTGTTACTAATTTCCAACGAATCTCAACACAACACTTAGCCAATTCGTCAAAGACATTTATTATTGAGAGACAACATGTCAAGTTTTATTATTAAAGAACTGAATTGAAACAGATGCGTTACCTTTTGTAGAATAAAAAGAATTGCCTTTTGGTATTTTGTAGTTCTACAGAAACAGAGAATTGGAGAAGTCCTATCTGTATCAATTTTGATCTTAATTATGAGTTTGAAATAGATTATAATAGGAATGGTGTGAAAGAAATATAATTTATAATCAAATTCACATCGCACCCAAAGATCCTACAGCCATGACTATCGTTGTATTGCATAATTTTAACTCTTTAATTAGAATAATCAAATAACGCTAGGTGGAGCTATTTTTGAAAATTTCTAAACAGGTTTTATCATTTTAGATGATCTTATTTAGAGCTATCAGAGGCTCCAGACCACTGTATTCAAAGTGTATATCCGCCTAGTTACGCACCTACATTTTCCCGAATGACCTTTTCAGCTGAAGTGTAATTTGTGTATTTTTTTCCGAGTTATAGAAATTTCAATTTTCTTCTGGTCTACAATGTGAAATACTTCAGTCTCCTTATTTTTTTGAATGTCCTCCGATTGGAAGTCGCTTGTTTGTGTTACCATTAAAACATTTATTTAAAAACAGCTTAATTCCGCATGTTTTGCTATCGGTTGAATGCTTGTTAAATATTGGTTTGAAAATAGTTAATTAATTAACAGGGAAAATAAATCTATTAATAATAGACATTAATAGCGATTTTAGAATCGGACTGAGAAGTGTCTAAATACATGTATACATCCTTTCAAACTGTTTATATCTGATCAACAAGTACCGATTTTATAAAACTATCCTTTAAAAAAATATGAAAAGATATCTGTTTGATTTGACAGTTTATGTCATTATCCGCCCGGGCCACAAATGAGCACGTGATTCTTCAATATGTCAATATGTCCCGGATGTTCCATACAACTTGATGCCAACAGCCACGGAAATTATCCGCAAACATAACGCGGAAACTCGAAACGCAATATACCTATGTTATTTCTCAGAGACAACATACAAACAAACATTGCTCCAACTTGAGAAAGATATAATCTACATAGTTTTGCTGCAAACTGTTTTCCGCCAAAAAGAAATACATGTATATACAACACTTTCTGGTATTTAGTTAGATTCTTCCTCCAAAAACTGGAAAGCTGGTTGCCATAGCAATATAAAGGATACGATGATTTTCGTTTGAATCAAATATTTCACTTCAAAGAGTTCACGTTTGCAAATTGACCTCCCTTTGCTCTTCATTTGGAAATCCCTAGTTTTTCCCCTTTGACCCCGTGTAATGTCCGGAAATTTTCCGGAATTTCCATGCACGAAATATTTTTTTGTGGATTGATGTATTTTATTTTCATGATGTATTGTTTTAATAGCTGATTTTGTTTAAAGGTTGCAATTATGCACAACACAGCATATAGTAAAAATAGACTGTTTGAAATTTCAATTAATCACACAAGCGTTTTATTTGAATTTTAAGATTTACCTTGTTTAGATAATACGATCGCCACCAGTTTATAAAAAAAAATATTTTATTTTCATACTAAAATAACTGTCCATAAAATACGTTCTAAACAATCTTATGTTCAGGTAATTCTAATCCTCCATCAAGTGTACCTGGTTATCGCTTGACCATCGACAGCTGCTTCATTCCATTCAGATAGCCAGTAAAACGTTTATCTTTATTTCATCATAAGTTGTAAAAATGTATAAAAATACTAAAAAATGTGTCAAGACAGATAAGAATCAAATCAATAATTGGAAATCGTAACAATCCATTTGATGAGTGATTAACTCTAATCTTAAGGTCAGTTATTTGAAAAATAAAGGAATCTAATCTATACAGTATATGACGATGATAGTAATAAAGATTATCCCGCTAAACCCATCAATTAAATGATCATAGCATTAACGATTAACCTATCAATGCGAAATCTATAAAAAATATTATAGTTAACGACGGAAATATTGCAAACATATGTATCAGTTTAATGTATGATGTTCTGTCAATAAAATTTCTTTTTGATTGAAAATTATTAAACCAAAAATTTAGTAGATATTTATTTCTCAAGTTGAAATACACTTTGTTCTTTGTCTGTGGCGTTCATGAAAATAAGTTAGATATATTGCTATTTCGAAGCACTGTTCCGAAGTTTTCCGATCATTGCCAAGATCTTTGTCGTTACGTTTTATTGAACACCCGCGGCATCTTTGAAAATCAAGTGGTCATTTATGGTCCGGATACGTCAAGTTAGTCCGATAGGGGTTAACAAAAAATGTATCTGACTGTCCGATATCATGTATTGTGTTCATTTCAAATGAGAGCTTTGAATAACTTACAAGTCTGTTATTTTGGTTTTGTTGTTGTTGTTATTGTTGTTGTTGTTTGTGCTTTTAATTTCATTATTATGATTTTATTTAGTGGTTTTTGCTTTGGTTTGTTTTTGATAAATAATGATAAGTTCAGAATATCTGGTTAAGGTGTATGGCAGCATGGTATATTGATTTTTTCCTTTGACAAAGAGAAGAGAAATATTTGATTTTTGAAGTACGGGATGGTACTTATTACAGTTATTACATAATCTGCAAAAAATGATATCTAAAAATGTTAAAATAAAGAGTGTGTATCAGATTGAATGGAGGAAACATTATTAGATCAATAATGCAACAGTTCACCACACAAAACAGAGGTAAATGGCCCTGGAATTAATGATACTAAACCTTCAATAAAAGTAAAACCAAATCCCAAATATTTATTTATTTATTTAGTTGGGGTTTAACGCCGTTTTCAGCACATTTTGGCCATTTCGCGGCGGCCAGTTTTTATTGGTGGAGGAAGCCGGAGTACCCGGAGAGAACCACCGACCTTCGGTAGGAAAATTGGCAATCCTTGTCAATTAAGATCGGAGTCGAACCCACCCCGCCACAGGTGAGATTCGAACTCACAACCCCAGCGTTGACAGGCTAGTGATCAGTAGTAGTCATGACGAACTACCTAGACCACTCGGCCACCGAGGCCCCCCAAATCCCAAATAAAAAACCCAATATTCCATATAGAAAATACATAGGAAGACACGACAACCACTAAAAATATATTTGATGCTTCAAATTTGGTATTATGATAAAACGTTTTTATTCAAACTGTCGCCTCAGTACTTGATGGTGTCGGTTGATTGTCGGAAATTGATATTCAAAGTAAACCATAATAAATCGTTAAACTGAACAGTATCTACCCAATATTCTTACATAGTTACTGTACTGTTTAGTCATTTTTACGTTTACCTTTGATACACAATATGTTTTCTGATATTTCTTATCTTGCAAGAAAGTGCTATAATTACGATATGTCCATTCGCTAGACAGTTCACCTCGAGATGACCTCTAGTTAACACTAAGTTTAATATATATGATACTTAGGCACCTGGTATCAGTTTAATGACATTAGGACTTTGTCACGAATGCCCATGAGAAAACTTTGACGTGATATTACGCTTGTCGCAAAAATGAAATCTTATATACTTGAACTGCCGATTGCATGGTTCTTAGGTGAACATGTACTTAAAATAAGTCGGTTATTAGCTAATTGTTTTTATTATTTCAAGGACACCTGCCTTACCTTTTCATTGTTTTCTATACATTCTTAGTATCTTTAGCGTCAGGCTGTATTCTTGTGAGACTTTGCATGCAAAGTTCATTTATCATCCTTACTTAAATTGCATCCCCAAACAACAAATCAATTAGAAGCAAAATTAAGTTAAATATAATGAGCATTAGTCTTACAGATGGCGTGTAAAGGTCAATATATCATTTGATTATGTATAGGAACGCTGCGTATTAACACTAAGGATACGGAAAATAGCGTAATAATATATACAGCTTACTTGATTTGCTAGTAACAAGATGATTGCATTAAGTCAAGCATTCGTAACTTGTCTTTATGTAAGTTTTTGTTTACTTTATCAAGATTATTGTTTATTATGATGTACTCATACCGAAGTATGATTTATTGGTCTGCATTCTCTCTGATACCATATTATAATTCTGTTAAGCTAAAAAGTATTTTATGATTTGTACATGTTGTAGATAATATTACCACGTTTTCATTTTCAAAAAAGAGGTAGCCAAGATCCTCCGATTTCACTTTGTTTTGATAATTTCGATGGCGTTTGGTGTTCATATAGTCTAATAGTATATTTATACTTGTTTGCTATTCTTGTCATTATCCTCCTTGTTAATTTGACGCTATGTGTGTCTTTTAATTTTTGTTTCCCTCTAAATTCTTATTCAGAATAAGCCCCCCCCCCCCCAAAAAAAAAAAAAAAAAAAAAAATAAAAAAATCAAAAATTAAAATTAGAATTGTCACACTTGATATACATCCCAAATCCACAGGTATACATGTATGACTATCAACAGACTGCCTTTGATTGACATTGCAACTGCTCAACCTTAGAGAGTACCTGGTCATAACCTTAGATGGACTGTTTGGGTACCGATAAAACGTGTTTAACTCCACCCTACTCAGGGTACGACTATCCTGTCCATTTGTTGTTCCTTTGTTTGTTATCTTTTATGTTATGTCTGAGGTTCTGTCGTTTGGATTGAGTAAAATGATTCATATGTTATTGTTAACCTTTCCCTTTATCCTTTTTTTATTACAATTAGTGTGGTGAAATACCGGGATTTCCGATTGAAATCAAATCCGATAATTCACCCAGTGAAATCTAAATTCATATTTCACTCTAGGAAGTGACGTAACAATACCCGTCGAGTGATCGAAAAACACGGGTATTCGTGAATTAATGTGTTGTTCGGCAACTCGTTCTAGATTTTTAGTTATTCGAATTTCAAGATTAGTTATTCTGTTTATTACATTGAAATATTCCATGTATTCAGAAAACTGAATGATAAAATACATGGGATTATGTTATTATGTGACTACGCGTCGACCTTTGTATAGCAACGTCGTTGGCGACGGGTATTGTTACGTCACTTCCCAGATCGAACTATGAATATAGATATATTATAATTGTTGTTTATGTTAGTCCCCGAGGGTATCACCCCTACCCCTTTAAGTCATTGCTTTGGCTATGATAGGATTGAAACTATCAGTCGATAATTTTTGAAATTCTGTTTCATGTAGGGTTTCAACTCCTTCAGTCAAAGTTGACCTTACCTCAGTTTTTGCTAATCTGTTCAGACCGGTTTGGTTGTATTGCTTACAATCTCTTGGTGTTTATTTTTGGCTTTCCAAAGTTACCTGATGAAGGTTTAAGATTGCTGTAAAGGTATTTCGCACATTTCTTGTTATAGTTTTTTACGTTTATTATATGTTTTTTTATTCTTTTAGTTATATATGTATCCTTGTGACGATTGTTTTTTTTGTGTTCCATTCTCACGACTGTGTTTTCCTTCGATTTGGAATTTGCGGACATTTGCCACTGTTGTGATATAACAACGTTCACGTCTATACTGTACTTAATCCTATATTTTCTAGACTTTAATGTCTAATACGATCTCTCTTTTGTTATTTTGGGTATATCTACATATTTCCCCCTTTATTCGTTCGAAACCACATGGTAACCGTCCTAGTTCATTGTTTTAATCGTTTCCAAATTCCGTGAATAAAAACAAATTTCCGGGATGCAAGCTGTCTATACATTGAGAAAAAAATCACTTTATGATCAGAACAAAAAGGTGAAAAGAACTGAAACTTTATTAGAACAAAAAGGTGAAAATAACTGAAACACAAACACATTCTATTCAATGCTACATTAACCCCAATGTTGATTTCCACATTTCTTTCATTTGACTGATCAACACATTGATCAATTAGATATATTCTCAGTTAAGCTTTTGTGTATTTAAGGGATTCGGTTTTCTGTAATACAATCTGTAGAACACATAAATACTAATACAATAACATATTTAAACTTAGACTTCATCTGTTTTTAATATAACATTTAAGTGTTCTATACCCAATTATCTTTCAAAGAACCTAATTTGTGAACATTTAACCTTAATATTATATAGAACACCAAACTGATATACAGACTGATAGGTCTGCTAAGATCTCTTTTTGTGATTTGACCTATGTTTATGTTTTTCTTTAGTAATTATAATATATAACTTCATTTTTTTCTTTTCAACGATCTTTTATCTGGGAAATGTTTCCAAATCGGTGATTACAGAATCTATATAAAAAGAGAAATATAGATTAGGAAAAAGGTCAGCTTCGCAGGTAAAAAAAAGATTAAATCCGTCAATAAAACATTTGGGCTTTATATTTTTATTACGTTAAATATAGATTAGGAAATAGGGGAATTAAAAACTACGAAAGGTCAGCTTCGCCAGGGTTTTATCAAGGATATGTTGATGTCATCACTTAGGAAATTTTACGGTCGTCATCACGAATTGATTGACTATTACAGTGTTCCAATATCTAAGACGATGTTGGACCTGTTCCCACTATCGTAACATTTCATGTGGCTCCACCGATTTGTGACTTCCACCGGATTGACTTTGTTGAACTTCACGACGGATGCCGTATATGGAGCAGGAACTGCTCACCCTTCCGGAGAACCTGGGTTCACTCCTGGATTTTATAGGAGTTCGTGTTGTTCATTGTTTTTTTTGTTTTATGTGTTTATTTGTTGTGCTGGTGGTTGTTCATTTGTCGTCCTGAGTTTGTCTGCCCAATGCATTATTTTTTTTATTGCTCCTTAGGTATATTTGTCTTATTTAGTCCTTTAACGGAACATGACATTCTTATTATTTCGGGGCACCTTGTGTCACTCCAGGGTTTCTGTGGGATTTCACATTGCAAGTGCTTCCGTTTTGTGTTTCTGATGGTTAGCTATGTGTTTTTAATCATTTGGTTGTGTCTTAGGTGTGTTATTTATAATTTGATGCAGTAACATTTCGTATTATTATGCGCTTTGCATACATGGTACTTGGTTCTATAAAGCCTTGAATAGTTATCCTTTTCTAGATTTCATATTAACATTGATAACTTCCAAGGTTATTTTCTAATTTGTTCTAGATAATTAAATTTTCTTCTTGATTACCTATTGTCGCCTAATTACTCATGATATCTGTGTAAACAATTATAAGCAAACAATCTACACAAGACGAAAGTCAAGTAATAATAGAAAATTTAGTGACCATTGTATTGGCTTAAACTATTTCAATTATGTGTATGCATCGAGCGTATTTTGGGTTTGTACATAGTCAACATTATTATTATCCTGTTAATCGAATGAAACTGTTACATTTGCCATTGGCCCCTATATAGAGATTTGGATTCGACACAGTTTCTTACCATAAATATATGTAAACTTGAATATTAAGGCAATCTCAATTAAGCACTAATATGTAAGTTGCTGTAAGGATTATTACTTTTTCTATTGTTTTACTATTTGTCTGTTATTTGAAGTTAATTCCTACTTTGAAATAATTGGTTTTAACTCTAAGCTGCTTTAGAATTATAAATATTATATATTATAATTTTTGACGAACGCGATTGGCATGTTTTGTCGAAATACGACTTGTCAATTGTGTTCAGTGCGTAAAACATTGAAATCCTGAACAACAACTCCACAAGTAGAAGAGCAGAATCAAGTGCTAAAATATCCAAATTTCGATAATTTGGTTTCTTTTCATTTGTTTCCCTGTTTATATAATCATAATTCCTACTTCGAAATAATTGGTTTCAAAGAGGCCAACCACCGTATTTATGTCATTATTTAATGGATAGTGAAAATAATCAGAATAGTTTATTTAAGCTTAAGGATATTTAACAAGATTCGTTTTCTGTTATTTAATCCTTAATAATGAAAACCAATTATTATTATGTATCTTGTTTATTTCTCCATGATTATTCCTTGATGAAGACTTATGAGTTTCCCCTTGGCATCGCTATAAAATTTCTTGCTTTAACATTATGTCCTAAATCGGCTGGTTAAAGTATCCTCATAAACTGTGTCATGGCTTTCAGTCAATCAAAAGAAACTCACTATGGTATTTATTTCAGAACCTGAAAATCAGCTTCTGAAAGGAATGACGAAAGCCAAAAATGTAGGAAGCCGACAAAATCAATGCACAAAAATCATGAATCATCGTGATTAGTAAAACCAAAGTGGGTCTCATCATTGCGGCAAAAAAAAAAAAAAAACCCTTTTCTGTCGGAAGATAAACCTATATTCAACAAATTTACAAATTCGTGACTGAATATTTTGAAAAACGAGAGTCGAAAATGAAAAAGATCGCTTATAATTTTTTTAGAATAAAGCTCATTTTTTCTAGACTGATATAACGAGTTTGAGTGCGTTTCTTAGATTAAAAGAATGACTAACATGCGATTATTTTCATCACTCTACCCCAGTGCAAAACTTATTTTTTCTAAACATTTGTAACAACTTCCGGTTTTTGTGGCGTCAAGTGTGTAAGCATCAAAGTATTAACATTAATATAAGCAATGACAAGACATTCAGTGACCCCCCCCCCCCCAAAAAAAAAAAAAAAAAAAAAAAAAAAATAGCAGTCAAATTTTCTGGCGGTAGGCGCCATAACGCACTTAGAACCAATGGAATCTAACCATAAAATGCGGTGATAAGCGTATATACTGAAATCATGGATCGATTGATCGGTGTTTAAGGATGCTCGCTGGTCATGTTTTGGTCTTTTTGTCAGATTTTCGGAATCCTCGGGTTTTATCCATTTCTTAAACATTAATTTTTTTGCCCATGAACCCCCACTTTTACCTTTATGATTCAATCATATATACCTTTAAATGGTATTTGACAAAACTTTATGAAATCCTTTTTATTATTTCATACATTTTTGAGGGACTGAAGTTGCCCATGCAAAGACAATGAAAAATCCAGAGAAAACCTATTTCCTGCCAATTTTCAATGCTTTATAGCTCTAAAATGAGCACATGAACCTATATTTTTTTTCTTGGTTATTTGTTTACTATTCATATGTTCTCTAAACTAACTAAAACACCTATTTCAAATCCTATTTATTTCCTATTAGACCAGCGATCATCCTTAATGCTTTATTTTCAATATTGCAGCAACAATATGGCGGAAAAAATATCATAATACTCCGAATACATTTAATGAGGGCAACCAAATTAAAAGAACTACAAATAAACTGTTTCTACAACTTTAAAGATACATAAAACAATAATGAAACTGCTAATTATAGATGACATTTTCCATATCTGCCCTGCTACAATCCAGAGACTCCCATATCGGACCGAGTATTGAGGTATGATACCATGGCCGATATGGAAAATGCCATGTTATAATCTATTTATCACATATATCAAACACCTGATCTAATATGGGGGATGCAATGCATTAAAATTGTTAATTTATATCAACCATATCGACCCTCGATTAAAATTATCAAACCCGGTTTAATATATGACCTACATAGTTTTATCAGACATTTAATAACCAGTAAGTAAATAATAGCCAAAAATGAATGTTTATTAAAAACCCCAACCGGGCATTTATACAGGACCATTAGAGAGAAACAGGGCAAATAATTCAGTGTAGTCTTGTTGTATATAATATTGAGTTCTAGCATGTTGAACTACAAGTTGGCTAATTTCTATTGCATTTCAAACCTTTAAGCATAATGATTATTTATTACATTACAACATCCTCTGACCATTATTACAGACCTCGGGCATATCAAAGGGCCATTATGAAAACATCCATTCATTAATACTAAATGGAACACTGAACATATCATGACTAAATATGTGATACATAATTATTCCAGAGACAGCAACCATACACCAAAACCAACAATGATAGAAGGTATACAAGTAGATATTAAAATATAACAGTCAAGTATGAGATGTTTATCAATTTGCTATCCCTCACTGTATCTAACTGGGATAATTTGAGAAAGATCATTCAGTTGACTTTAGGACATTTCCCATTGATCATTAATTTTTTTATCAATAATGTAGACAAACTAAGAACAAATCTATAGAAATATTATTAACAGTGGGTTTGTTTTATTACTTCTTCATTATCCCTTTGTTGTTACTCAAAAAAAGCATAAATAGAGAATTTTTCATTTAAATTTAGGACAAGTTATAAGAATGGTTTTATATTATCCAACCAGTAACCACGTGCCTTTATGATGTATGATGTGTTTGTTCTTTAATAAAGTCTTATAAGTTTCCCCTTGGCACATTTCTAGCATCACGTCCTTCATAGGAAGGCTAAGTTTTATTTAGAATGTTTCAAGGATTTCAAATCATGTCGACTAAGTACCAGAAGTAAGCAAGTACGACAGTATCAAGCTTCCGACTGTTCTTTCTCTCTCTTTGTTGTTGATTTGTTCTTGAGAACAGATAATAGTTGATTTCCGATAATTCATGTCCATGCTATTCTTGATATTTCCTGTAATCTAATTCAATTACATGCTTTATTTTAAAAATAAAAGACAAGGGTCAATGACCTGTAGA
Source organism: Mytilisepta virgata (assembly GCA_028015205.1). NCBI lineage: Eukaryota > Metazoa > Mollusca > Bivalvia > Mytilida > Mytilidae > Mytilisepta > Mytilisepta virgata. The sequence goes on from CM051511.1 coordinate 25,855,180, forward strand.
AAGCGCTAAAGGTAAAAATCAAAACAAAAAAATGATCACATAATTAGAACAACAAGTTAGATGTCTGAACCTGCGTCACATGCAAATAAGACAATTTTTAGCATCCACTGTTCTCAGTTTCCATATCAGAGTCAGAATAACTGTGCAAAATTTCACACATAACAGGTGAAAGGTGTTGGAGTTTCAGATTACGCAAACTAGCTACCCTTAAAACCTGGTGTGCCTAAAAATGACTCAGTTCAACAATTGATAAATTTGACAATTTGTTCTGAAATCCCACAGAGGTGCACACCTTCAATGTGTTCACCGCCTCGGTGGTCTCGCGGTAGCTATCTCGCCCCGAGTGCGGAAGGTCGCGGGTTCGATCCCCGGCCGGATCAAACCAAAGACATTAAAATTGGTATTGCTGCTTCTCCGCCAAGCACGCGGCATCTAGGAGTAAGAGCAAAGACTGGTCGGCTCGGAGTCAGTATAATGTGTCCGAGTGAGGAGATATGTCTACCTGCGGACAGTTACCTCGTGAGCTAGCACATTAAAAATCCGACTTAGTGTGTCAGTCTAGTACAAAGCAGGGATCATATTCATTATCATATCAACATGTTCTCGTCCTAATATGTACCTGGTTGCCACTAGACGTTAATTAATAATTCATCCATCCATCCATCAATGTGTTCAGAATAATGTAAGTGTGCACAATTTCAGAAGTGTTGGGTTTATGGTGTTGACGTTTCGGAATACACAAAGTAGGTACCCTATTCAGTGACAGATAGACAGACTGACGGGCGAACAAAAGTGAAGTTTTGACATTATAAAAGTACGATAGCATTTAGATGTAGTGTAAATAATAATAGGTAGTAAAAGTATTTCTGACGTGTGTTGATTAGGAAAAAGTACAGAAGAAAATAAGTAAAATCATGTAACTGTGAAGATGAAATCAACTGTTTTCTTTGACATTGATGCCTAGGGGACGGAGGGTGAACAACATGAAATACCATGTAACTTCCTACATTCCTCAATTGTAACCAGAATGGTTACGCAAATGATTACCAAACTATGACGAGATAATCGGAAATAACTACCACAGGAGTACCTTTGTGTATACGCTCCGCAAAGCGATCGCCTAGGGGACGCCCCAAGATGCAGACCTTGTCATATTACATACAGGGAATACCGTAGACCAAGTTTTCATGTCGAATACTGGGGTGCTTTAAACCTTCTTTAAGTGGGACTTTCTAATCCGATTTACTTGATTACTATGATTTTGATGAACAGATTGACTAACCACTTCTACAAATATTACTAAATGTATATATTATAAGAATTTTCGGAAAGTTTGCATTATAGTATACTTAAATGTCTACATTACGCAGTGTTTTTTCTGTAAACAATCTAAATATCAGGATTTTCAAAGTAGGAAATCCATAAGTGTTCTTGATTTGTTTACATATAAATACAAAGTATTCGATATATTTCCTTTTTGATTTATAATTAACATCTACCGGAATTAACGTGAAATTACATTACACAACATATTCAAATCCTTTTCAGAAAAATACGAGTCAGAGACCAAGGAGAATAACGTGATGTGAATGATACAACACAAGACGAACTATAAATAGAGCCAAAGATGTCTAGTAACATAGAATTGAATGTCGTGTTAGCAATGCTAGCCATATTTAGTGTGGCCGGTACTGTAGGGAATGCACTAGTGTTATACATCTACTCTAGGAAGAGAGACATCACAACGTCATCTTTATTCATTCTTACATTGGCAGGAACAGATTTCTTTACATGTTTAGTAATAATTCCATACAACATAGCACTTCTCAATTTAAACTATCGTCTCGAGTACGAAGTTGTTTGCAAATTATATATGTTTCTAATTACATGCAATGTCCCCTTTTCTGCGTTCATCATGGTGGCCATTGCGTTTGATAGATATTTTTGTATCTGTCATCCATTTCTACACGCCATTACGATTCCTCGTGCTAAAGTCGTCATCGTAACAATGGGACTTTTCGCTTGTTTTCTTGGAATAATTACTGCTTTGTGCTATGGTATTGTGCCTTATGTTGAAATATCTGATTTCAATTCGACCATAAATAGAATATCAAACACCTCAATGGATATTAATATGACTCTTAATCAAACAATTAGTAACGCTGCCTACTTGGCGCCAAGTAACAATACAATGACAAATGAATTTGCAGGAATGTGTTTTCCTAGTAATAAAATATTTGATATGTCATTTACGAATGTCTACCAGAAAATATATGCCGGATTCTATTTATTATCCTTCCTTATTGTTTTCATAATTTATGGTCTTATTTATCGTTCAATACACATTCGACGTGCACAGAAAGCAAAGCGAAAACGTACAAGTTTGTTTCCTTCATCGCCAACAGAATATTCAGCTGCCGAGACACAATTAACAATTCTAAATGGCCAAGAAAACGAATGCAGAGAATGTGACAATGAGCAGAATAAATTTAGAAAAAAGACTATTGGCTTGAAAGAAAAGGTTTTATATGCCAATATTCGGACGGCGGCCATGTTGTTTATTGTAACAATAGTGTTTTTGTTTGCTTTTCTCCCAGCATGGCTGATGGCACATAGTTTGTTAAAATACAATATGATTGTGTTTTATATGTATTTCATTTACAATGTTGGAAATCCAGTTATTTATGCGTTCATGAACAATTCCTTCAGAGAAGATCTCAGAATGTTGTACATTAAAATGTTTGGAAGAAAATAACATATCGTGATTTAAAATTGGGTGTTTGAAAAATGTATAGTTTATTTTCTGTGGTGTAATAAAATTGGTATCATACTATTTTTCTTTGAAAATATTTATTTTTATCAGAGGCATTGATGCACTGATGAACAACAAAATTGATAATAGAAAAGGTCAACAATGACATACCAATCAATTAACTCGACCCAACAGACGGAACCGCAGAAACTAGAGGCTTCCAGGAGTCTGTGTCGCTCAACTGGACTTTGTCCATCTTGAATTGCAACCTGGAACATTGCTGTCAAGTTCCAATTGAGACTGGTTTTAAACTATCTTTGGCTCTGGCAGCTATGTTCAATGGCGGACAGGGTCATCAGATATAATTCGTAAGAAAACCAACTAAAGAGTATTGCTATCAAGTTTCGTTCCAATTAGCCAAATGGTTTCAGACAAGAAAATCTTTAAGTAAATTCGCTGTTAAACTATGATCGCCTTTTGTGGCGATCTTGGATGGTGGGCTTGGTCATCTGATATGATTCTGAATGAGCACCACCTAATGACCATTGTTCCGATTGGCCAAGTGGTTCAGACAAAAAGATCTTTAAGTAAATTTCCTATAGACTCCTATGTTGTCTCTTGCCACCATCCAAGATGACAGGCGGGATCATCGGATATATTTCTGAAAGAGGACCAACTAAGGACCATTGTAACCAAATTCATATGTAAAACTATGTTCGGCTCTTACTAACATCTTGGATGGTGGACTTGGTCATCTGATATGAATCTAAAAGAGAACCACCTAAGGATCATTGCTACCAAGTTTTGTTCCAATTGGCCTAGAAGATCTTTAAGTAAATTCCCCATAGGCTCCTATGTTAAACTATATTCGGCTCATGCAGACATGTTGGATGACAAGTATGGTCATCGGATATAATTTTGAAAGAGGACCACCTAAGGACCATTGCTGCCAACTTTTGTTCCAATTGCCCCAGTTGTTTCAGAGAAGGAGATCTTTAAAGGAAAGTTTACGACGACGACGACGGACAACGACGATGGACGACGGACCCTAAGTGATGGCAATAGCTCACATGACCTTTTAGGCTAGGTGAGCTAAAATAGAACATAAAAGTGCACAAATCACAAACATAAACACAACGGAGAGTCAGGATAGTCTGACTTGGTATAGATACTGAACATTGGCGGGGTTAAACAGGTTTTATGGGTAACCCCCCGCATCTATCCTGACACGCTGTTGTATAAAACAGACTATAAAAGCCAGTGTGGTATGATAACCAACACGGTGACCGCTTCCTAGAACCGCAAAAGTAGATGGATACTACAAAATTTAGGCCCAGAATGTGCCAGTTTCAATTGTAAAACAAGCTAAGGCTATCATAGCTGCTGGATATTATTATGAGGGAAAATGCGGAGTTTTTTTTATCACATTCTTGGGCGTAGATGTCCTTCTTTCTTCGAAAAATACGGCTATTTGATTCCTGGTTATAGTCAATCCTGCTTAATATTTCGGCATTTTGTTTACTATTTTTACTGAAATCGTGAACATACTTTTTTTTCTAATTCTTTTTAGAAATTAAATGGCTATTCCCATAGTTAGGCAAGGAAAAATTCATCAAATTAGTAAGCTATAGCATTTAATCCGTTGCAAACTTAACGATATATTTATAGAACAAGTATAACATGACTATTTGTTTTCTCAATCATTGGCAGTTTAATAAACGGATAATTAACGCGAAGGTTACAAAAAAAAAAAAAAAAAAAAAAAAAAAATCAGGAAGAATACAGAAAGAATACATATTTCCATTGTTTGGAAATTATATTAGAGGATGTTTTAATTTTCTTCAAAGATTGTTCTACCAAACCTGTTTCAAAACTTTAATACAGCTATCATGAGGAAGTTAACAGTAACTGTGAATGATTTTGTTCCACAATAAACAGATCTGGATACAGTATATAAAATCAATATATTTTTGCAGTTTTGGGCAACCGCTTCTTGCCAAATTATCTTTGTACTGAGTGGACTAAATTCAAGTTCATGAAGACAAAAAGTGGTGAAGTGAATTTGCTTGTATGACATAATACAATAATTTAGACAATTACAAAACAGAATCGACAATATCAGCAAGAAAATTTGACAAAATGAAATCAGTAGAAATAAACTTTAACAGAACTGGTGGGTCATTTCAATAATTTATTCATACACATTATACCAAACATCGTCGGAAACCTACGGCCGGTCGCGCTTACGCTTTGCTTCCACTTACCGATTGTCATATCCCGGACAATGTATAAGAAAATGGTCTTCATGTTCAATTTTCCAGATTTACAAATTGCACAAAATCTCTCTGATTGCATGATTAGTCTATGTCTTCCCTTTCTATCATCAATAAATGGGACATGTAGCTAAGGATGTAGGTAAATTTTCAATCAATACAAAACTCTCATGAATTGTTTAAGAATAACATACCACTGCAAAACTGTATGAACCTCATCAACAACAATCAATCTCAAATGTTTGTATCCTGTTGATGTTAACATGTCTCTCCTCTTTCTGATGGAAAGTATGGAATCAGGAGAAGTAAATACAAAGTCAAAATTTCATGTCATAATTGTATCGTCGTCGTCGCTGTTCTTTCCAATATAACTTATTGTAAATCCAATGAATTTAAAAAAAAAACTCGCATTGGTCTTTCATTATTGATAGTAATGGCGAGACGATTAAAATTTTACAGTCTGCTTCGTGTTTTTCTGCCCATAACTGAGAGAAAGACTGATATCAAAACTTTTGCTTCCCCCTGTTTTTACAGACAAATAAACGTCTTTTTCATTCCATAATGCCTCCAAAGTTTCCATCTGAAAGGGTTTTAGTTCTTCAATTGAAAATCTATAGAAAAAACCCTGGAATTCCATACCGGCGATGACATATATCTTGATCCATGCAAAGCTCGTAAGTTATCTATCACTTGATTGGCTGCTGTATTCCCATTACAGTATCATGCGGAAACCAATCAAAATGGTCATGAATTATTCATGAAAACGAGAAAAAATGAATGAATTTGGTCGGTAAGTGGAAGCTTAACTTTCCCAATGCTTTTGCTTACAACGTGTAAGTTCTTGGTATTTATGTCTGTCTACCGTACCAAATTAATGTAAAACAAGCTTACAGTGGCACAAACTCCATGATTTGCGTTAATGAACATCCTAAATGATTAATTATTTGAAAACATACAGAAAGTGCCACCTGAAAAGAGCGGATCTAATTCTTATATATATTAACATAAACGTATTCTTACAGTGGCAACTACAACACATTTGTTTCATTGACATTAGGCATTCCGTTAAAGCCAAAAATTAGTCTTTTACTACCGGAATTCATGTTAGATTTCATCAGTTTTTATTTCGGTTTTAATGCTGCTGATGAGAGGTAACTCCTTGAAATGCGTGTATACAGCATACTATAAATTTACTGTATCTAATATTAATATCTTTGGATTGTTATTTTGAAACTCCTGGGACGATGTCTATGCATGGTGGATCCTAGGTCCCCGAGGGTATTCGCCAACCCAGTCGTCAGATTTGTCTGACATGAGTATTCATTGATTTGTTACAGAAATTACCAATAATTAGCAACATTTAAAAATAATAGAAATACTAAGGGTTCATTCCTTGTATTGCACATGGTAGATCTCCTTAGCTGAAATTTGGCTTCCTATTTCGGTATTGTTGGTTACAAGTACTTCTTTTTTAAAATAAGTTTGGTTTTTGGTCTCCAAATGTTTCGGTTTTAATGCTGCTGAGAGGTAACTCTTTGAAATGCGTCGTATATAGCATAGTATAAATTTACTATATCTAATATTAGTATCTTTGGATTGGTATATTGAATCACGTTAAAAAGTACTTAATTGTTATTGCTATGCATTAAACCACAAGTATTGTTTGGATTGAGTCACTAAAATTTGTCGTTTAAAAATTTAATTCTCTATAGTTAATTAAAATTCCATTGCATTCGTGTATACATTCAATATAGATTAATTATTATTTTAATTTGCAAAGTCAGCGACAAGAAAACGTCGTGTAGGCGAGGTCTTAAAACTTGACTTCCTTTTAATGTGTTTTAATTCCTGCATATTTAAAGAAAGAATTACACCAGAATCCTTTAAACTTTTCTTTGTAGCGAGAACTTGCATACTGTAATTCTTTGTTGAAGATGTATATATAGAATAAATAATCCTCGTTTTAAATCATCTTATATATTCTTTTTAATATAAATAACCATGGTTAATGAGCTTACGTGGTTTACAGTGATGTTTAAGTCTTAGGTTTTAGTTGCAATGAAATTGTACTCATTGAACTTTAATATTTATAAAGATTGCGTTAAACAGATACCAAGATATAGATTGTTGTTATCATAGACATAAAAAGGTAGAAATCTAAAAGAAGTTTATTTAAAGCAATCGGATTTGTCAACATTTGATTAAGGAATATACATATACGCGTATAAAATCGTTCCAAAGAAGGCTCAACGAGGCTTCAATAGGCAATAAAACTCTCTGGTTATTAAAAAAACTCACTAAGACATTACCTAATAAAATATACTTTCTCATAAGGGCTTTAAAAATATATGTAAATAACATGTTCATTGTTTCTAAGGTAAGATAGTTATAATTATATACAAGACATTGAACCCGCGCGAGCGCGGGAAAATAAGCATTTTTTTTTGTGGTGGCCATGTTGACTATAAAAAGTTGTTGCGGCCATGTCATTCATGGAACAGTGACTCAATATGGATGTTGTAGCAGGCTTTCCATAAACTTTCCTATCAAGTAGGTGGTATCAACTGATAGTTTCATGTCTATATATGCTGTAGTATTCCAGAAATGGATGTTAATGCAAACTTTAACCAAAGTCAATGAAGCGTGAAATGTAGGTCAGCGTGACCAAATTGTCATATGGCTGTTCGATACTACCGAAGATGTATCCACTGATGAAGTAGACTGTATGCCACGTAGAATTACCAAAATGGAACTTCAGGTTCCATCAAAGTCCATATGACGAAAACACAACCACATAAATTGTCAATATTTTTATTGTTACAATTAATTCTGAACTGGAACTTGATGAAAAGCTTTCATTAAATACACATTCCATAATGCATTACCTTTTCCCTTCAGAATATATATGAAAATGAAATTGTAGACGTAAACATTTCCTTAGTGACGGATGAATTTTTCAAAAGATGCCGGAGTTAGGTAGAGCATATTTTTGGAAAATAATTGTTCCTATTGTTCCATTGTCATCATGGTCAGGGCTAGCGAAGCTTAATTTCACAAATATATCCAATAATCAGACGATAAAAAGCAGTTTTAGTGTGTGGCTGCGTATGTTGTCAACGTTTATAATTATCAAAGATGCCCGAGATAAATTTCGTCATTAATGATAAAGATGACCATTTGTTAAAAATATTTTTATCTAGGGTATGGTAGAGATATATTTAGACAGGTCATATGACAAATAATGTAAAAATAGATAATAGTTGGTTTTATCACTTTGTGCAAGGTAAACATCCGAGCAATCCAAAAAACAACTAAGTTAGGAATTCCTCTGACCTTTACCTTCCTTCTTCATAATCTTCAAAGTTCATAACCTTTACAGTTAGGAGAAATTGCGTTATAGTAGAAAAACAATCCTGAATACATGAAGCGGAAACATCCCACTCGAAGCAGAATGTTTTTAATTTGTTTTATTCTTCTTCTTCCGTAATTGCAAACAGAAATACATTAAAAATATGTGTATACTTGTTTATTTAAATCAATGTGTTAAAATGATGCATTCGAGAACCTTCTAAGGGATATGTTGGGAGAATTCATACTGCAAAAATGCATACAAATTCCATTTGCTAATAAACAAAGCTGCAGTTTAAATTTATAAATGCAGATTGTCAAATCAGATAATAACCTTTATAATCTGAACCATACATCGTTTATTTTGAACCACGCGTTTTGCCGCCTATTCGGCTAATTCGTAAATTTAGTATTATAGATTGTCGGTCTATTATTTTAGTCTTCTGACGAAATCTGGTAAAGGTATAACAGACTATTATGTCCTACGAAACCAGTGTGTCCACAGTTACGTTATAGACCTTACATGTAATGTATATACATATAGTTATATAACGGAAACCTATGAATGCCAGTGACAATATTTCCACCTTAGAATTTAAATCACACCTTTAAATATGAGACAAAAATCACTACAAGAATAGTTCGAACTACAAAACCAGTGTGGCCACGGGTAGTACATGGTGATTAAATTGCAGCGTATTAACAAATAGCTATAGACAGGACATTAGAGATAAATTAAAAATTCTGTATGCCAATGGCAGATCTTCAACTGCTGCATTGCTGTTTTCCACCTTAACATGTAAATGACAACGAAGAAAAACTCACTCCAAGGTCAGGACGATCACTACTAACGGTTTGAGCGAAATTCGTTACTCTTTGTCCCCTGCTGGCCGCCAACTTGGATGAGGGATCGGCATCAAAGTAACAAATCTTGGTCAGTACCTCATATGGAACGGCCATGCCATGTTTGGTTTCAATCCATTCAGCGATTCTCTAGAAGAAAATTTTTGTACGTATTTCCCATAGCATCCTATGTTAAACTGAGTCCCCCGCTGGCACCTATGGTGGATGACAGATCGGCACTTGGTCAGCACCTTGTAATGAACATTTGTACCATGTTTCGTTCAATCCATTCAGCAGTTCTCTAGAAGAAGTTCAAAATGTGATGACAATATCTCAGGTGATCTAAAAATGTGTATCAATACTAATGTTAAAAATAGACAATGAAGAAGTAAGGGATCGGTATATTTGGAAAATAACCACAAAAAATAGTTCCGAAAAGTACAGCGATACTGGTATTTTTTCTACGCTATGCGATAACCTCTTATGGCTTCGTGTAAAACTGTTGTTAAGAAAAGCAGCCTACTAACCACATAATATTTTTTTTTATCCTCGCAAGATTAACAATGAAACCACAGGCTTCTAACATGAACAGAAAAATCAGTTGTATTAGACTTTCCACTTTCCCGTTTGCTCCTGTGATAGAGCTCAGGGCATATGAAACTTTATATAAAGTTAAAATCCAGAATTGCAATTTGATTAATAAATCAGACAAAGAAGTGTTTAGTAAGACCAAAAGTACAAAACTTCGAATACTCGATGATAACTTCTGGGGATTGTCCCGATAGTATGGTGTGGCACCGAACTGTTTACATGCTCAAAAATTAATTTTATTTAAAAACCTATCTTATTGATATAAAACTCGCACATGTAGGATATCACTGTTATCACAGACGTTCATGGAAGAGCTGCATTAGTACATCAATATAATCTACGTCAACAGTTACTATGTATTGTATCTATTAGTTTGACAAAGAGGTATTGTTGTTACGTCAAACGTCAAGATGTCTGCAAGACCATGAATAAATATCAAACTAACTGTTACAAAAATAAACCCAGATATATATATGAAATTACATTAAAATTATAGAAATCCCACAGGATAGCCTATAAACGAATTTCTATAAAACAAATCAATCATGCATACGAATTATGTCATGTATGTGTCTTATTTTGCATTTCAATATGAACAATTCACTTCTATACGTATGTCAAGCTAAATTCGATTCTAATTGTCATTTGACTTTTTTACAGAATAGAAAAAAAACAAAAACAAAAAGCCGCCGAAAAAAAAAAAACAATAAAACACACAAACGAACAACAAAATTATTTGAAGCAACCATTCCGTGTCCATGAATCATACGGATAGCTAGCGTTAGTCGACTTTGCTTAGGAAGCTGTATGCAAGACTGCATGCGTCGAATCTAACAAATCCAATTTACTTAATCAAGTCATAAACATAGAACCTTTCCCACAGTTTAAAATTTTAAAAAAAACTTGTCTTTCATGTTTATTTTTGCTTGTGCTTTGAATTACTTGACGTTGGAGTTTGAAGCAATCTAAATGTTCTGCTCCGCATACGGCACCCCTCGTGAAGTTTAACAAAGTCAGATATTATCCAGTATGGGACATTTATGGCAGTAAATGCATCATTTTGTTGTATGATTGTACATGTAGATATCAAAAACGAAATATGGCTTATTCCTTGAAATAAATATATTTGATCAGAAACAAAGTAAACACATATTATGTCCTTTTTTATGTAATAGATTTGAGTGTACTGGACCTGTCCCATTGATATTATCCCTTCCTCATACCGGATTTGACATGGGCAGCATGGCGGGTGTCATGCAGGAAGCAGAGACTGCTTACTCTTCCAGAGCACGTGAGTCTACCCCCGGTTTTTTGGTGGGGTCCATGTTGTTCATAGTATTACGTTTTTAGTTTTTAATTGTAGTGCATGTATTGTTTTGGTCTTGTCTTCGTTGTTCTCCGGAGTTTGTCAGTTGCTACGATTTTTCTCTCCTTCGAATATCCCTTTGGTATTTCTTGACTTTACTTAGTAATTAAATATTCAACTGAAATACAATGTTTCAAGATTTATATTATTTTCTTTTAGGATTCTCAGTTATTATTTACCTAGTTTGTATAAAATGACAAATAACAACATGACATTTATATTATCGTTGGATGTCAAAAAATGGACAAAAAGCAAAAAATAACCTTTTATATAGATAAATCTCAAAATGTTGATAAAATAAATGTCTTCTTTCATGGACAATCTGTAATAACATATTGGATCTTATGAAGGATAGTTTTCTTTATAACCATCCAATCAAAAGTACTCAAAATGAACTACATCTAATGAGTTGTTTTGATGACCCTGTAATAAATATTGACCAAATGATGTCGTTTCAAGAATGAAATCAATAAAAAAAGTCATTTTATTTGTTCATGCCATACTTATTTATAACATCTTTGCTGCCAATTTTTCATTTTGATATGAATTGTATGACAAGCTTCTTTAGAAACATATTCTTAAATTAAATGCTTTGGATGCATCGCAAATTTAGACTTTCATATAAATTTCGCTGGTTAGTTTTATAAATGTCTTCCGAATTTGATGATTTTTTTCAAAAAGAATTATTATACTATAAACACATAGATGAAATATATAAGTGGCGATATTTAGATGAAATATGTAAGTGGCGATATTAATCATATTGCTGATAATTAGATTAAATCGATGTTCCTATAAAGTCCACATGGATGTATCCCTGGGATTCCCAAGTTGTACATAGTCCCTTTAATGTGTTCTAATTAACCCGCGCAAGGTGGTGGAAACTCTAATCCATACTCAGATATACAGATTTGCTCAGTATGCTAGTTCAGTACAGTACTGAGTTCCTTGAAATACTATACCATAATTATTTCAAAATCTAGAAATTGACAACGCAGTTTCTAAAGTTTGATTTTATGAAGTACATTGGATTTTATATGTATAGACTTGCATGTGCAGAATGAAATTCAAATTTAGCTTAATTCACAAAAAAATGTTTTTCTCATTTATTAAAACTAAAAGCAATTCTTTTTACCAAACTAAAACTACTCCACACACATGCAGTTACGTTTCGTAACCGATAACAAGACAAATAAATGGAAATGGTAACATTTCGTTTGGACTAAAAATATTAAAATTAAATATCCAATTTAAGAAAAATATAAAGAAAGCAAAAATAAAAAAAGGCCAAACATCACACCAGGAGAAGTTTTTGCTGTAAGCTCATTTTATCTTTCCAATCTATTTCGAATGTTTAGCAGTTCTTTTTGTTATTTATCCAAAATATAGCATTGTAAATGCCTAACAAAATTACTTTTGTCCTGTTTTATAATATTTAATCTATAAAAGTATTTACGACAAATCGTTCTAAAGTTGATAACAAATCGGTCAGGAAAACTGTTTCCGAGCAGCTTTTATGACACAATTGACAGTTTTCAGGTTAATGCATACATATTAAAGAAAACGACAGACATAACATTTTTTACGCATTATTTACAGAAAAAAAGTAAAATTACACCAAGTATGCATTAAAATACTGTTCAGTTACGTAATACAGCACATCAGTGTCATACTTTATTCATTGAATTATGTGATATGACAAAGAAAAGTGCAGATTTATACATTGCAAGAGATATATTTGAAGAAAAGAATTTGGTTATTACATATCTACTGCTAGAATTTCCGCACTTAGACCGAAGAAGTAGTCTCACGGACACCAAAACAATAAGATGAAGCAGGAATCTATAAGACCTTTATTCGCTGGAGTCTAGGAGAGACCAACATCGTGCTGTCTAACATCATGAAAATGGCACATTTCTAACATATTGTAAGAGAACAAATTTTTGACGACACAAACACTCAACCATGCAGAACACAGTTGCATTTTGCGTGTGAAAATAAAGGTACCTCAGGAGATTATATCATCCTACTTGCAGGATATCGAGAAATATTCGACCCACTTTAATTGGGTGGTAAATAAGTTAGTTGTAAGATACATGAAACTATTTGAACAAATCAAGTAGACATATCTTTTACACGAGCAAAACATCATGCATGCACAGTACCCTCTTCAGTTAACTTTAAGCGGAGCTGTTTTTTCAGTTGCTGTTTTGTTTGAGTTACTAAATATTTATCCAATGTCGGTTTAATATTTGGTACCAGATACCTTGTTCACAATTGATGTCTCCACCCAGTGCTCCACCTTGTAATAACGGAAGTTACTAAGTACTGTCTACCTTCTAAATGAAGACCTTAGCCATACTTATGCATTTAGGACTAAATTCTTGACGTCAGATTAAGAAGGCTTTAAGGCACAGTACATTTAATTTTTTCTATGCATTCAAATTATATCACTGTATTTAAGCTTTTGAAATATATACCTCTACGAGCCGTAATTTACTTGAAAGTACATGACATTGGTACTGTCTATCAGATTGGATCCATGTGAACTATTTCATCTAATTCAGAATTTTCTAGACAATTTCGGCTTTGAGCTTACACTAATTGTATTTTAGAGGTATTTATAACTTTGTAATGCTGATCATGGATCTGAGGTTTAGATGTAACTAAAAGTACACCGTTTCAATGAAGTACATTAAACCTTTAGTAATATTTAATAACACAACATATAGCAAGAATCTTTTGAGTGTGGGGGATGAAGATTTGTTGTTACAATACAACACAATCACAGTTATAAATGACTCTTATCTGTCATTGTAAATGTAATTATGGATAGATGGATTAATTAATGTTTTACGTCCAGTAGCAATCAGGTGCATATCAAGACGAGAACATGTTGATATGATAATAAATATGATCCCTGCTTTGTACTAGACCGACACGCTGAGACGGGTTTTTTAATGTGCTAGGTCACGAGGTATTTCTCCACAGGGAGACAACCCACTTGGACACATTATACTGACTCCGAGCCAGTAGATCTTTGCTCTCACTCCACGATGCCGCGTGCTTGTCGGAGAAGCAGCAAATACCAATTTTAATGTCTTTGGTTTGACCCGGCCGGGTATCGAACCCGCGACCTTCCGCACTCGAGGCGAGCACGCTACCACGAGACCAGCGAGGTGGGTTAGATGTAATTATGTTATAATGGTAATAACCTAACTATAACAAGCCAACGAATATGCTATCACCTCAACAAATATTATTTAAAAAAGTATATTGTCCCATAAAACTGGGGTCACAATTCTGAATCTAATAATTCATTGTTTTGAGGTACTTTAAGATCAGGATATTATGGAATACCCGGTATTGGCTACTCAATGTTTTCCAGTTGTTGTTTAATCTTTGTCTACTATAATATATTGCGTATATCAATATGTCATTTCGAGGCATATATATACATGCATGCAATAGTCTAGAAATAATTGATAAGACTTGCAAAGGATTTTTTCTGAAAAAAAACAAGGAAAAGGAATAATAGTGCTACAATTATTGTAGTTTTTAAATTTAAAAAAAACCCCTCTCCCCCGAAAAAGCATTTACCAAGTACATGTACAATAAGGAAATGAACAGCATAAAATCTAACAACATAATAAGCCTCTACTGAGGAACTAACCCCTTTTGGGAGGGGGGCTTAGTATCGAGTCCTTGACAAAGGGAATAGTATCCGAAAGCCCATTGAATATCAATATAATTATAACTTTTTCAGTTAAAGGTTTATATTATAATGGTTTCCCGTGTTGATTTTTTGTCTTTTTTCTGTAACTTTTATAAGTTGATATTCAAATGGTATATTAAGTTTTGACACTTTTGGAACTCTTGTTTGTAACCTCCCGGCCTTTCTACTCCTCATCAACATCATAAACATGCTGTTAACATTATTTAAATCTCTTCAAATCACAATTCACAAAAATGACAAAAATGACAAATGAATGGAGAGGACCTGCATGATAACCGTAAATTAATATCCTAATATCAGGGTTTGTAAAGTACATAATGTCAAACTCCAAGACAAGGTGAGTTCGTGAAAAAAAAAAAAAAAACACAGGAAACTGAACGGACGTATAAAATGTAAACCCCGTGAAATATGACATCAGGAACGTATCCTGCTCCGTTAAAAACACTTATAACCTTGCAAGTTTGTAACATCCGGTGATGTGTTTAGTCCAACGAGATGTCAATACACGGAATACGTAAAAACTAACTGTAGATATCTAATCTCATTTGTGAGATAGAAAAATCGCATCGACCAATCAAACTTTTAGGAAATGATAATAAAAACAAAAACGGACCATTAGTTTTAACTGTAACATTATTTTATTCGCCCTAAACATGTACAAGTTTACAAATACAAATATATAGCAAAGGGATTCCGAAACTAGAAAAACATATATTAATCCGTATCCCTGACATATAACAATAGTGGAACGTAGTTTCATGAATCAGCATAAATACAAATATAATTAATGTTGTGATAATTTTTTACAACTTTATGTTTTGTTCTGTGGTTATCGGTTTATTTTGTCCATTAGTCTAATAACATAAAATAATGGACGACAATCGCCAATTATGTATATACATTGAGAAGGTAAAATCACTCATTTATATTATATATCGGTGGAGAATTGAAGTGATAGTAATTTTCCTTTACTGATAGTTAACGTAAATATCACGTATGCAATAATAACTGTAATATGAACACACCGCTAAGAAAACGGAAAATGGAGAAATAACGTTTATCATAAATTTTTGATTTCAATCACCCTTTATCGTGCATGTATACTACAGTCTGGGTCTAGGTGTGATACCTGTATGTGTCATAAATATTGGCTTGACTTATTGGAAAGCACGACGTCGATGTTTTTCGGAACAGAATCTGCCTACGATTTTAAAGCGAAAATGCCCACTCTTCCGTGTTCCGTAGTCTTTTGCTGTTTAGACATATATATATTAGGTTTTAACTGTACATCTTTGACTTTAAAGGCCGTCAGTACTCAGGGGTCATCGACAGAAAAAAATGAAAACAGTTGTATCTAGTGGATCGTTCAAGCAGATTTGAAATACGACTTTACAATCGTGTACGGACAGATATATATACATATGTATAAAACGGTTTAAACTGTCGATCATGATTTGGTTTATCTGATTATTCAGTTGCGTTTTTTTCAAAACTGTTATAAAAAAAATTTAATTTTATCACTGAGTCGATGCCGCTGCTGGTCAACTCCAAGTCCCCGAGGTTATTCCTAGTTCAGTTGCTAGTATTTCGGTACTAGCCCGAAATTGATACTTAAAATTTACTGTCACAAAATTGTATAATGTGTGAAAACTATGTAGTATCTCCCTCGTGCATAGCTCTGTCCTTAGATGGTTTTAGCTTTACTCATTTTGGTTATTTTTGCATTTTTTGTATTTGCTCTTCAACTTTTTGGATTGTTGTTTTTAGTTTTAAACATTTTAGGACTTGGGCACAACTGATGAGTCGTATATCGACGAAATCCGCATATCTTGCGCATCAAAACTGGTATCAATGAATATAATTTTGTAAAGTTCTGATCATATAGTAAATAATTATTGGATTTTGAGAAGATTTGAATATGCGTTCCTTTTTCGACATATGCATATTTTATACGTTGTAGAATGTATTTATAATTGAAATGTTATTCACCATAATTGCACAGTAACATTTTATTTATTACTGGTCCATCGTAAAAGTGCAACAAATGGTAATTTTGATTAATTTAAAAATCGTGTTTTTAATCAACAACCATCACGATGTATGAATATTCAATATTTCATAATATATTTGTCTGCTGTAAACCATCAGGAATTAGTAGAATATATTTGATGACCATATGCGCATTCCTATAGCAAATCGTCATAATCGATGTTTTGAACCATATAATGGTTATTCAGATCCTACTAAACGTTTGAAGTATCCGGACCATATTTGACCACGTGTTTATTCCAAATGTCCCGAGTGTTCCGTGCAACGTAATAGTTTGTTCCGAATCGTTTCTGTTCAGACGTTGATGTTTTAGGAATGTTTAGTGTCATACTTCTGTTTTTGTAGAGAACGTAAGAATTTTGTACAATTATCCCTGTTCATAGCTATAAAATAAAATAAATTAGTTGTTTGTTGTAATCTACAACTGCATCCAGTTGACCTGAAAAGTTTCAAATTACAAATAAATACTCAACTGTTATCGTATGTAAAAGAACTAAAATCAATTTGGTGTGACCTAATTTTCAAGTCCGGTACAACGAAATACCAAAAAACCGATAGAATGAAAATTATTAACTTCTATTTGAAAGACGTTTTCTGGTCTGATATTTAATTTCCCTGGCCTTCTGCATTTATATAAATTAAATTTGTTTTCTCATTGATTCTAATGGTATTTTCAAAATTCTACAACTTCCATCCTAATTTATCAAACCTGCTCATCTAAAAGTTATGAAAAAAATAGAGTCCTTTTAACCGCCAAATGTGTAATGGATTATATTTAAAAAAATAAACCAATGGACATATGATTATTTCTGTTTTTTGTTCCTATATCAGACTTATTTTAAACTATAAAAATTATTTGAAAACCTTATTAATTTAAAATATGCCACCAAACCTGGAAATAAAACCAATCAGTACTGAATAAATATTGACTTATCGATGTTTCTTAGATTATGATATTACCAGTTCCAACTGTTTTATGTAGTTTGAAATTCTGTTAAAATTAAGGTTTCAACTCCTTCCGGCAAAATTAACTTTACTTGAGTTTCGGGTAAACTGTTAAGGTTGTATTGTTCACACTTGTTTTCGATTTCCAGTGTTTTGGTCACGAGCGTATCTGACGACGTTTGGTCCATAAATGCGCATCTTACGCATGGAATTTAGGTATTTGATAAAATAGAGAATGGAAACGGGAAATGTTTCAAAGAGGCAATCCGATCAAAGAGCAGAAAACAGCCCAAGGCTACCAATGGTTCTTCAACGCAGCGAGAAATTCCCGCACCCGGAGGCTGGCCCCTAAACAATAATACATGCTAGTTCAGCGAAATGGACGCCACACTAAACCCCGAAACATACAAATGAATCAGAGTTTATTTTAAAAACGTTTGAAGTATACAAGTATAAAGGTAGTCTCTATCTCAGACATGTCCCTTTTCTTTAAAGTACACAGAACTCGTGGGATTAAACCATACTAGATTCTAGAAATAGAGCAAGGATGCAATCAACAATGTTTCTGCTACAAGAATTTCATTATAGAAACCGATGTTCAGTGTAGAAAAGAAGCAACATGCTCCACGTACGACATTTCTAGTAAGATTTATACAATTCTTAATTTAAAAATAACTTGATAAAATGATCAGAGTATTCCAATTGATTTCACTTAACGCTGACAAATAAAATCTTCCTTAACAGAAAATGACATCAACAGCTTAAATCTGTCACATTTGTTGTTCAAAAAGCTTATCTCAGCCAGAAATAGGTTTAACATAATCGAACTTTGACAGCTCAAAAGTGCGTTGAATCCTAATTTGTCTGAGTTTTTGAGACATTGAGCACAATATTAGAAAATTGCATAATATAGGATAATTATTATTTGTTTACAATTGGCTGCAAGATGGGAACATATGTTGTTGAACTAATTTTGCATCTGCAGTCTTAAGGAATCGATCTTTTTGAATTTTAATATGTCATTTATTATTTATCTATTCCCTTTGGTTCTTGCGATGACTGAATTCGAAAACAGATATTTCTGTATAAAGAGGTGTATCCATAATAAAAACATTTTTTGGATAAAAATATCTATATAATTACATGTACTTAATATGCATCTTTAAATAGGTAAATAGAAATTCTGTGGCAATAAATTCAAACGAGGAAAAACAGTTTTATTGCTGACCTCACTGAAAGTTCAAGATAAAGACGGTCCCTACCATCGGAGCCGTTACATATTGGACGTTGTGTCAACAATTTACATGCAATAACAGAAAAGAAGTCTCACAATTTAAAAGTGATAACCCAAACGGCAGCAAGCCAACAATAGAAACTTTGCAAACTAGTGAACATTTATGACACTTTACTGGACATGACCAACTTGCAATGTGACAGGGGCTGTTACCGGAGCAGGACATTACCCTTCCGTAGCACCCGAGGGAGTTCACATTGCTAGTACATGTACTTTGGATTTTGTTCTGTCTTGTTCTAATTCTGCTCACTTTGCTATATGTCTTTTTTTTCTCTCTGTCTTTTTGGCAGTTGTTTGTCGTGTTGTTGTTTTCACGAATTCGCCTTGTCTTTTATTTTGAATTTAGGGAGCAACCATTTTATTTTTATGGTGGGGTATGGGGTCACTAGGATCAACTTTGAAATAAAAAGGCTTGACCAGGATTTCCGCAAAGTTAAAAGACAGGATCACTGTGAGTGTGAAATAAAATGCAGGACCTGTGTCAATCAGGAAATGTTTGGTTTAAATGAAAATAAAAATTTAGGCCGCTTTAGCGGCTGAAAAAAAAAAAAATCCATGACCAAAATTTCGACGAAAAAATAGGCAGGATCAAAAATTTTATCCTAGCCCCTCACCCCCTTTCAACCCACAATAAATGCTCTCTTATGGAATTTTCCACTGTTTTTTTTTTCACTTCGGTATTGTTTTGTCCATATGTACGTTGTAACTATTGTTTCTGTTCTGATTCTGAATATTAAATAATTAGGCACTGAGAAACCTATAAAGTGTATAATGAATACTTTTGTATTATATATATTTTCAACAATTACCAGAAAAGGACAAAATAAAGTGTTCCTTTAAATGAACAAACTATTTAGATGTCAATTCAGACACTACAGAGTTTTAACTATAAGTCCTTTTGTACTTGGCATAAATATCAAGAAATGATATCTCTGAGAGGAATTATACGGATGAAGACTGTCATATACAGGCAACGGACAGATGTATATCATTTCTTAGTTAATTACTCTCCGATATGAGAAGACTTAAAAGAATTATTTACTCAAATATTTGGTTTCAGTAAGATTTCACCGATGTTTTGCTACAGTACAATTATAAAGTAGGTTGTAAAAAACTACATAAACGATTTATTTAGTTGGTATGGTGGTTAAGGTAAATATGATCATATACTTAGTATTAAATCTGAAGGTTTTAGCACATGTGTAACGACGGGAAGTGAACAACCCATATCTGCACACCCCAGCTAATAATGCATTATTCAAGTGCTATTTGAACGTACCCGGGCTGATATGGCCATATTTGAACGTTGAATCACGTGGTCAGGCTGATATGGGTATATCAGGCCGGGTGCGTTCGGAATAAGCATTTAGGTAGTATATGATAAACAGATTTATACATTACGTAATCCATATCGGACCGGGTATCATCCCTCAACCCATATCGGTCCTCAGACAAACCCTCAGTTTGATATGGTAGTCTCCGGATGATATTCGGTCCGATTTCGATTAGGTCATGTATTAATCTATCAGTATCTTAAGAAAGCATATATACAAACATATATTTTGTCCTCTTACTATTAATTACATTTATTTTTTGTACTTTGTTGCAGTATATGTATGTTGGACATGTTTGAGCAGACATTGCTTCTAATCAAATAAAAAAAAAGCTGATACGTTTTTTTTTTCCTATTTGAGATAGATAATCCATTATTATTAAAGGCATTAAGCAGTACGTGTACTAAACAGTAAAAACGCAAAATGAATGAATAAAATATAATTTTAAATACTCCCGGGTAACTAATTATAACATTCCTCTCGTAACTTATTATTTTAATTACAACCAATAAATTTCAATTAACGAAAAGAGTTTTGTTCACCGGAACTGATTTTTGCAATGGTGGTTATTTAATGGAATACGATACAGTAAGTTTCCTCCACTGATTTTTTGCTGATATTTTAACACCTGGTCATTTCTTCTCAATGGAAGAGGCGTTACTAAGTTGCAAAACTTGTATCTAATCCCATTGTCTTTTGAATAAAATATGTTTATACTATATTTTATAAATACTTTTAATATAGACAAGGAAAATATCATGACTTAGTTTTAGAGATGTTTGAGATTGATGTAGGTTAATTTGAACCAAAGCCACTTATTTTCAATTTTTAAGATTTTCTAACAAAATCGCCTCACTTTTTAATAAATTAAACTAATTGATGATTGATTGATAGATTGTTTGCTGCCTAACGTCCATTGGAAAATATTTCATGCTTCTTCAGGACGAGAACCAGTTAAATATCTAAAACAATTCAAATAGGGGTGAGACAGGACACAAAGGGGAACCAATTTCGACTGCACTGTAAAGGGAGGATGGTTGGGTAGGGTCGGTTAATTAAGCCTTCTATAGCGGCATTAGCCTACTCTTTTTCGAAAACTACAGAAGGGGTCTTTAGCGTGCAGGGAGTGTGTTATGACCTGACAACCCCCCAACGAGAGGGTCTTCCCGAGAGAGGCCACCCTCGGACGCGCTAGGCAGCTCTGTGGCTAGAACTAAATGGTGACAAAGATCGATAAACTAAATAGAAAATTATGCAATTTTGGCAAAATAAAAATATTGATAATAATTTTGTAACAAGAAGCATGTGTAACAATTCTCTAATGATTTTTATCTTTAAATTTCAGTATAATTATCTTCAAACTATTGCATGCTGTTCGCAAAAGATAAAAGTTTGGATCTAACTTATTACGAAGATATTTAGGAAAAACATTTTTGGATGTTATAAGGGTTTATATTGAGAGATATATGTACTATGACATCACAATTTTGTCTCTTCGCGAAGTTATTTGTGACCGGAACACTTCTAACTGCTGTTTTTTGAGATTTTGTTTTTTAGTTTATCTTTGTTTTTTTTACAATATGTAGATTTGTAAATTAGACTTATAATGTCGATTTTCGGAATAAAAAAGGGTAAGTATGTTAAGTTAACATATTGTATTGTCTACTTATCAGTTTTTCGTTTTTCATTTTTGCTTATAATCCGAAAAGTACATGTATACAGTAAAGGAACCGAACGTTGAACTAGATAAGGATGGGTCATACTATATCCTAAGTGAGGGTATTACATGCTAATCATAGTACTAAACAGAGTATAATTCTAAACTGTAGGGATTTGAATTGTTTTTAAATTTTCTCATTTTCTGAAATGATATTTTTGGCATTTTTTCAATCTTGTAATGATATTTTGTGTTTATATTTGCTCATTTTTTAATGTGACATTCTTGACATATTCTCATTTTTGAGAAAACGGGTAAAAATCGGAAATGGAAAAAAAACCGAAAATAAACAACATTCAGAGAAGCACCTGCTTCCGATCGACATAATTTTATTTCTCTCAGTGTCATGTAACGATAGCTGTATTGATTGAGCCATATAATACTTGCTGTTGATGCAAATCTATGTTAAAAAATCAAAATTTTCAAATCAACCTGTCAAAAATTTCAGAAATCTTGAGAACTACAATCACTCATAATATAATTTTATATAATATAATATGAAAAACGACACTGTATATTGATTATGTCGTCATACCAACGTCATTGTATAGTATATTTATGACAGGGTCACGTAAATACCAAATATTTAACTATTAATTCTTGGTAACTTTATGTTTCATAATTTCGATATTTAGAAGTTTAGGTGGATGCAACGTGTTATTTCGATTGATCATTTTTAAACCTATAATAAATCTTACAATATAAATTGAATTTATTTTTGCAACAATGACATAATTTTATTGATAAAATGTAAAACATACCGTACGAGCAAAATTGAAAAGTTGCACTTGACAACTTTACCTAATATTAAGAGAATCTATGTGAATTTAATTCTGTAGAAAGAAAGATTTGTCCACCAAATGGAGACCAATGGACAAAACATTTTCTTTACGATACCGACACCCCCCCCCCCACCCCCGCAATCTTTCCTTAAGAACTATTGTGGCTTTCTATGTTACCAATAATAAAGACTATCAACATGCACAAGAAAAAAAGACTAATCTGTGACACTAAATAATAATTGTATCCGGGTTTTTACTTGCATGAAATGTTCATTACACTGTTCAAAATTAAACTAGAATACTACAATTTAACTCAGTGTTTCGCTTACAGTCGTACTATTTTGTGTCTTTCTGCAACTGAATTATAGACGAAAAAATTTGCAGCTGTGCTACAATTCTAAATTTCAATTGAACTTTAAAATTCAATATTTTTCAAAACGTTTTAAATAAAATGTTGCACATATCCTAAAATTGCCAGTGGTGCTGTGTTGTAGTGGTTAGTGCATCGGAATGCAAAGCCAAAGGTCCCAGGTTCGATTCCTGTTAGAAATGGAAAATTTCATTGATCAAATTTATGCCCTATTGACATCATTTGTGATGATGGTCTCGATAAAAGATACTAGTCCGTCAGATGGGGACGAAAAATGGCTGTCCAGTGTTAAGGAACGCAACAACCTTAGCACTTTAAAGACTCTCCTGTAGATGTCGACAAATGCCGCTACAGGGTCCGCTCTCTCACCTGTCCAGTGGAGAGGGATTAGCATAAGCTGGTTTACCTTGTTTCCCAATCCACTAGAATAAATAAATTTAAACTACAACGTCAGTGGTTACGTCAAATGTTATGCCAAAAATCAATGCATTATGTGCAGAAAAAAGGACAAATCTGGTATTCTGAAAAATTTCTGGCATCTCGGCAATGGAAAAGTCAGTAATTAATTACGAGTTGAGGAAAAAATATGTACACATACATTAACCGTTTTATTGAACGACTAGATGTGTGAATTTAAGATGAAGTAATGAGAGGACTGTTCCTTCATTTTGTCCATTGCTCTTGCTTGAAGGAATTTTATGTCATGATTTAACCGACCATATCCCTGGTTTCATCTTTTTGCTGTATCGTACATCAAGGGACGATTTTATTTATTTCACAATATGTAATATAACTACTTGATCACCATTCTTATAAACCTTGTGTGTTTTCATAGTGAGATTTTTCTCTGGCACTACACTGGGGAACCAACTCAAAAATATAAGTCAAACTGAAATATAAATTGTTTTATTAACTTTAAAATATCAATAACAAATGTCACAGATAAAACAAGTCAAATTAAATTCACACAGTATAAGGAATAACAAAAATGTCCAAAATACCACTATAACGAGTTCCGTAATTCGATGCCCGTTTCCGACTGTCCTTCCTTAGAAAACCTTCACGTTTTACAATAGTTTATAATCAAATATGAACAAGCTCGACTATTGACAAGTGGCATCTTCACAATAATCTTGCAAGATTAGACATAATTAAACTTAAATCAAAATCTAATTCATTTATTGTGTTAATTAGCAATATGCAATAATTATTAAACAGCAATTTTATAATTTTCACTAAATTTATTTGTTTGAAAAAATACGTCCATTTTTATACTACCATAGCGTGTTACTTTTAGCTTTATTGTACAATCACAATTAATAGGAGCTGGCCTAGTAATTGGAATCAACAAGATTATAAAAGATATTGCGACGTGGTCGATGACAATTATTAATCTTTGGCTTCAACGAGATACATTTTACATTTCTGTGCTAATAAATGTATGGTCCTGAATTAATAATGCATTTTTTATGTAAGAACAGTGTTGGAGTTATTCGTAAATAAGGAAATAAATCCGTGTACTCAAGTACTAAATGATCTTTGAAATATTTGTTACCGACCTGAATTAATTAAATCCTCTCATTCAATAAGATTTAGCACACAAAGCATGTTCCGGTCGGAATGAAATTTCATATTTATTTCGATTTCCCAGTGCAAAGAAATGACATGTTTAACTGAAAAACGTATTGATAAGATAATAAAAAGAGCAATTTTAGCTAGGACTTGTGACAATCGATCCCCGTAAACAGGAAACGTTCGATATTAATTGTTGGTCTTCAAAATTTATGAACTGGCAATTACTAAAAAACTACATTTTTACAATAAAAGTAGACAAAGTAATGAATGATGCATGGTCAATAAAAAATAAAAAAAAAATAAAAAAAAACAATAATAAAATAAAGATGAAAAGATTTAAAACATTTTTTGTGCATAAATGTATATGACTTTAAAATGGAACACAAAAGCAATTAATATGGTTCTACTTGTACGTTAATAAACTATTACAGGAGTTTGACGTTAATTTCAAGATTAAAAAGTTATTTTTTTTACATGAAGTCCATCTCAATATACATGTACATCTCGACTCGGCGATGATGCTCGATGCAAAAAAAAAAAAAAAAAAAAAAAAAAATGAAAGTCAATTTTAAAAAATTACTACTTTTCGGATGGTTTACCCTATTTTTTGGTATATGTTAGTTGCCTTTCATTTACGAAGTTATCTGATCTTTGGAGAACGTGTCTTCCGTACATATCAATGGACAAATTGTCATTTTTCTGCAAAATACTTTTTATTCCAATCAATATCCTCAGCACGCCTTAATGATATGTTCTTTGATATGTTTCCCCACATTTTTCAAAGTATTATAAATTCCTTGACCAATTCAATATTAAAAAAAAAAATTAAAAGTAGTTTTGACATATATACAAAACACTTTCTGTCAGGAAAGATAACTCGTGCATATGGTAGAAAACTCCAAAATTCGCAAGTAGGGAATAGTGGGACCTTATATTCTAACTGTAGAGGTATTACCTCATTAGTTGTAAAATAAAGTCATTGATCAAATATCCATTGCAAATATGTGCCGTTTTGCATATGTGATAAGTGAAAAGTGTGATGCTGGTATCTTGGCCGGGTCACAATATGTGAAAACATCTATCCTCTAGTATAACGACACTTCTAAATGTAGAGATGATATTATGAAAACATAGTAATGGACATCACTTTTACTACTGTAATCGTTTGGGATAATTGTTTTGCATACAGAATATTTTTGATTATTACGTTAATTTATTATTGTTTTTTTTTAACATTTTCGTAATAACAAATATGTATTGTATGAAAGAAATCAGGTATCTATGTTTATTTTTAGGTTTTATTTTAAACACATTTACGGGTAGTATATTGGGAAACAAATTGTACCAACTTATGGCTAGCTATCTCCACTTGGCAGTGCAGAAACAATTACTGTAGCGACATTTTAGTATATTCTTTTTCAAAATATCTAAAGATGTTGCTCTCCCTTAACACGGGACAGTCAATGTTTTCCCTGCCTGTCCCTATCCAACGGACTGGCAGCTTTTTCCTGGACAATCCTCACAAATGGTGTCGCTGATTTGATTCCTGAAACGTACATCTCGAACGGGGATCGAATCATAGACCTTTGGCTTCGTAGTCCGATGCGCTAATCAACCACGACACACATCTGATAAATCGTAATTCGGCGAAATGTGTATATTTTTTGCATCAAACTGGGCGTCAATATTAATGTACTGGACCAGGTAGGTTTTTTACTACCATTTAGCGGATGCCTTTGACGCTGAACGTATAACTAGCTCAGTTGCTAGCATTATAATGGGGAAAATGAATTTTTAATGTCATGAATGTGAGGATAAAACTGATGAGTATTAATTAAATTCTTTGTTACAGTAATTTTGCTCTGTAAGGATAGCCTCGGCATATGACAGCATGAAATACCTACATAATATCTTGATATGTACGTGTGTTTCTAGCAATATAGTGAATAACTGTGGATTTTTTTTCTTGGAAATACTTGTTGTATATCGCAACATCTCAGTTAGGTTTACCTCTTGATAATTACAGTATTGATTGTAAAGATACATGTGGTTTTCATTAGTCAACGTCGTGACTTGCAAGTGGTGTTCATTTTTGTGTTGTTTTTAAGGACAAAACTTATTTTAATTTAAATACTAAAAGTTTTTTTTTACGTTATTGGTCGGTGTACAAACTCAATTAGCTCACTCAACAAAACGAAGTTCTTTTGAAGTGAGTTTGAGTTGGTCTCGTTTACACACTGACGAATTCCTGCATTACAATTTTTATTAGTATACTACACTGCAATTATACAATTGTTCCATCTTTAATTTTTTTTATAGAATATAGGGGCTTAATTACTTACTAATAATGAGCTTGTAACAACTCTATCTGTCGTGGGTGTACGATAAGTATTTTAAAGCAATAATTATTGTAAGTTCACTGACACTTCAATGACTTTCGACGGGATATTTTTCTCCTATTGCCATAAATAGTACCATATGTGGTTTATGGAAATATCTGGTGTTCACAGTGGAAATAATCTCAACATTTTTTACTTTGTTCTTAATTAATTGTGGGTTAAAGAGCTTTTCTAGCGAGGAACAGATAATCAGTTTAAAGTACATAGGCCTTTTATTCGATTATGGATTCTTTTCGCGAAATTGTAACTGCTGATAACAAACTATTAGAGCTCCAATCCACCCCCCCATACCCCATAAAAAACCCGGATCGAATGCCATACTTATCGAAAGTTATAATACCAAAAAGCACCAACAGGTTATTATGCGAAACTCACCTAAAAGCTACAATGCCAAATATCGTAAAATCATACTGCCAATAAGTTTGAGAGGACATAGGTGTAAGTGGAAATGTTACCATTCATTTACAAGGTATTTCTACTTTATACTTTTCGATTTAACTGAAAATTAAAATTTAGACTTATTTTAATTTTTTTTCATCAGATACATGTATTCCGTGGTTCCGGATTTATGTTTTCTTTATATCATATGGTGCATTTTTGAACGAAAATCATACGCATATGGATATACAGCAATTCGTGTACTCTTCTGTACAAACTCTTCTATTGACATAATTGGAAGTTAACCCCCAAAAATAAAATAATATATAAAATAAAATACTTCATATTGTATGTTTTTGTATTTATTCTTGATCTATTTTTTCCCTTTGATATGTATTTTTTCTCTGATTTTACATTTGTACAAAATGAAAGTAGAGTGTACGGCTCCGGTTAATGTACACAAGACATTAAGAAAGCGATTCTAGGGAAAAAACAAAATACAACATATACTCACTGCAAAGATTGAAATGAAATATTTCAATGTATACCGTCTCACGCATACATGTATATATATATATATAGCTCATTATATAAAACGTTCCCAAACATAGCAGTTTTAGAAAAACAAAAATAGTAACAATATTCGTAACCGATGAAAAAAAAATTTCTACTGCGCAAAGTCTACCAATTGCAAGTAATTAAAGTATCTGAAACGATATTTGTGTGACCGTGCACCGACCAACACGACTAGTGACGAGGAGAACATTACCACCACTAGTATTTTATACATGTTATAGGAACGTCACAATCACGTACACGTGTAATCATCATTATGTTAAGGATGCTCGCGGGTCATGTTTTGGTCTTTTTGTCAGATTTTCGGAATCCTCGGGTTTTATCCATTTCTGAAACATGAATTTTTTTGCCCATGAATCCCAACTTTTTCTTTTATAATTATATCATATATACCTTAAAATGGTATTTGACAAAATTTTATGAAATCCTTTTTATTTTTTCATACATTTTTGAGAGAATGAAAACCCATTTCCTGCAAATTTTCAAGGCCTTACAGCTCTAAAAGGAGAACATGAACCTATATTTTTTTCTTGCTTATTTGTTTACTATTCATATGTTCTCTCAAACTAAAACACCTATTTCAAATCCTATTTATTTCATATTAGACCAGCGATCATCCTTACAGCATCAAAGACAAATTTAGAAACGCTAATTGAAACAACTCATTCAATTTATATGTAATTTGTGCAGTGAATATTTATTTAACGATTTTTTTTAAATGATGCAATTGTTGGTTTTCTATTTATGTCATTCAAATGAAGATATAATTTTAGTAGGCAAAAAAAAAAAAAAAAAAAAAAAACGTCATGGCATATCATTGTTTTAGTACAACATCTCCTTGTTAAAAAAGGTGTACATAGTGCTCAGGTGGTAATGCTTACGGTTGGCTGTACATATGTACATCCCATATCAAATTTTTCTTTTTTAAATTCTTTAATATGTATTTTTTCAATCATTTATAACAAAGAAGTTGAAATTATATGCTTTTTGTTCTTAAAAAAATGAGAAAAATCCCAAATCTACTAAATTGACTGCATGGTCATTTTGACACGAAAAACAACAAAATTTTATAAAACATTTTTAACACCTACCTATAGTTTTTTTAAGTTAAATTTATTTAGATTTGTCCACTTCATCTTTAGGGAAAGTATGAAAAAAGTTTTAATTGTGACACTGTGATTTTTTTCATGATAATAGCCAAAAAATGGGTAAAAATTAATGAAAAATGGGAAAATCATCAAAAATGGGGTACTTTCAATTGACCGTAGCAAAAAAAAAAAGAAAAAAAAAAGAGAAGTGCACCGCCATATGATTTTTTCTTTATAAATTACTTTCTTACACTCATGTTAACCCAAACATCAGGTTAAGAAAAAAGTTTAATTCTAGAAATTTTTGGCTCCTCAGAGGTGTACATCCTTAAGTCGTGGTCTGTGAAAGAATCGTACAATTTATAACAGATCCAATTCATCCCACAAAAACAATGTACGTATTTTCATGTTTGTCCTACATTTGCTTAATGTGTCACTCTATATAAAGAATCTAATAACAAATCATTCTTATCTGCT
Organism: Mytilisepta virgata; assembly: GCA_028015205.1. Classification (NCBI taxonomy): domain Eukaryota; kingdom Metazoa; phylum Mollusca; class Bivalvia; order Mytilida; family Mytilidae; genus Mytilisepta; species Mytilisepta virgata. Next base: position 25,885,073 of record CM051511.1, read on the forward strand.
ACAATGTAGGTTTTAAAGGTTATTTGAGATCTAATGTTACCTTTGTTTTCCTTGCATACAGTGCATTCTATAGAATTTATATATCCTATGACCCGAGGTTATATGAAAAGTCACATGCAAATTTTCCGTAGCAACTGTATTCTAAACAAAATTTAAGATAAAAAATATTCGGAGTTTCCAACCATTTATCATCTTGAACTTGATTCTTTGATGGGGTGATTAAATTAAATTTTCTGTAAAGAGAGAAATGTTATTTACATGTAGCTATACTTTAACAGTTTACGCTCGCTATCTTATACTTGTTATCTTAAAATTCCTGATATCGCAATATAAATTTCCTATCTTAAACTATACCTGTTGATCCAATCATCTGTGAAGTAGCTGTATTAATGTTTAAAACTTTAACACCAGAAATACGCTAAAACATAGACTATACATACATAACAAAACTGTGTATAACGCGCTTTCATATATGACGGAATAAGCACAGAAATAGATAAACACTATTACATGTATATAGGATTCAGTCAACTGAGAGAATAGCAAGTTTGAAATACCTAGTAAATAATTGAAAAAAGCAACTCTAAGAACACGACTGATAATCATATGAAGTGTAAGCTAATGCTACGATACTAACTTGATGCTGATTCCGAACAATGTTGTAACTAAATAATACTCAAGCAGGGACACATAGAGCCGAAATATTAACTTCAAGATTAACTTGCTATTATATTTGTTAGTCCAATCATCTTGGAGGTCACAGGAGGTCAGTTTCATTGCTGCTTAAATCATTACAACATAAAATACAGCAAGTACAGATTGATAAACAAAATTATGAGGAAAAGCAAATTGGTATTTTTCATCAAAACGTGAGATTTGTCATTTGTTTATTTAATTTATTACAAACTTGGGTAAATTAAAATAAGATTAGTGCATACAATGTTCGAGATATAAATCATTATTTTTACTCAGAATGTCAGATAATGTCAGATAATTTGTCAGCCACTGATTTAATTCTTTATAAATTGGGTTTAAATTCAAATTAACTTCGAAAATGTATGTAAATTACTAGATTTTTTAATTGTGCCATGCAATAAATGCATCTATTGCTTATCAATTTGTGATATTTTTACTACTATATATAGCAAACGGAACTTCAAACTTCGTCACGGAAAAGTTTCGTATTCAATGGGTCTACAATACCAAGCAACGATAATGGAGTGTTCTTAGATCATGTGGTACATTAGTTATTCATACATTTGTAAATAGTAAGTAACATATGATTGCAGATTTTAAGTATACACAAAAAGTTCATAAATTCAAGTACTACTCGAAATTCTCCGCAGAAAGGTAACAGTCAAATGTACTTGAATAAAATTAACAAAAGAAATTAAATAAATTTATTAAAGGTACAGGAATACATACAAGGTTCAGTGTTTATGGGTATTATGAGCACTTGTGATTGTTTACTGTAAGCACATGGCCAGTGTTTATGTAAAATGGATGTAATTGTACGCAATGCGGCTTTAATTGTAGATGAAGTACATGTAGTCCTTGCAGTACGTGCACTATTAGTATTTAAGCGGTTGTTATGACGTTTAAGTTTAACCGAAGTTGCCTATCACCTTGTGTAGCAGCAGTTTGTAATGACGTTTATTTGTTTAATTCCCACCCACCCAATACTGATATATAGATGTAAAGAATTAATGTGAAGTTTTTTATTTTGTAGTTTTTAATGTATGAAGGCTATGATTGGACTGTTGGATGGATGACGAGCATAAGTACAAAATATATTTATTTCAAACGTATTAAAATAAAAAAAAGCTGCTACACGAGTAGGCCCAGTTCCCATATTTATGTGTTGAGTTTTATTTGGTAAATAATTTATATTCATTGAGCTCTGAATTGGAATATAACTATATTTCGTAGTAGCTTGTTTCTGATATATTCAGAGGTCAAAGAGTGGGTATTACACGCCTCTCACGACTTTCAAAATATGGCATACCATCAAACAGTTGTCATATCTGACATTAATGGAAAATTAGTGAATTGGAAAGGGGTACTTTACTGTGTAAATATTATCGAAAAATAAATAAATGCATAATGTCAGCCCGCGTACCGAAGTTAAATTTCATTGGTGGAGATGGGTATTTATACTGCAATTGGTCTATATGAACAGCCAAAATGCGTTAACAGTATATTTACAAGTGATAAACGGTCACTGACAGTATATAACAATTTGGCCACATCATTTGACCTGATTGACGGGAGTGAAATGAACAAAGTTACGGCTTTCAACCACTAGAACAAAATTTCAATACGTATTCTCGTTTCTTATTTTTTACTGTTGAAAAAAATATTTGCAGCCACATTTTCTTTAATTTTATGCGGTAATCAATGGTTTACCTGCTCATCGATCTTTGAAAAGGTGAATTCTCCCGCCAAATCAATTTGGGCCTCTTGAGGGGAACAAACGTTTTAAATAATCATCAACCAATGTCACCAAAGATTGCAGTATAAAGATAACAGTTGTTATACGAATTCGACACGAATCGGGGAAAAATTCTCGGGATACCCTCGCATTTTCACCCGATTCTAAGCTTCATCCGTATATAGATTTTATGTCAAGTCAATGCAGTTATTGTTTATTTATCATCAAGGGTTTATTAGCACGTGCTGTTTACCATTTTCCGTTCAGCTGTACAAATTAATGTCTTCTGTGTGGTAAAATACATCAAAGGTGAATAACCAAGCGTGGTTCTAAATATGACATGCCTTTTATGGTAATCTTAAATGGTAATCAAATAAACTTATTACATCACTCGGCTTATTGCAGGAATTATTTTGACGCATATAAATATAGCTACCAACCCCACCGTGAAGTTCTTGTTTGAAACTAAACAAAGTTTTCTTAACATGAAAGGGGGGATGTAATGGTTGAATTTGTGACACAGATACTTGTATATACGTTCAAAAATACAAACATTGGAAGGGTTTTAGTTCAATGTATTAAAATGGCGTGGGCTTTTGCCATCACTTGACGTCCGTCGTCCGTTGTAAACTTATTCAAAGATCTTCTCTTGTGAAATCACTGAACCAATTACAGCTTACTTAGTCTGAATGATCTTTATGGTATCCAGAATAAACTTTGTGCTTTATTTTCTTGTCATTGGGGGTAAACTGCAGCTTTTGACTTGTATCTCAAAAACTAATGCATTTACAGCAAAACTGACGAGGATAAAAATGCTCATCAGATCAAGATCTACCTGCCATGAAATTTTCAGATGAATCGGTTAACCCTTTGTTGGGTTATTGCCCCTATCCTGTTAATTTTAAGAAAATTTTGCAGTTTAACTTGAATATTATTATAGATAAAGACAAACTGTTAACAGCAGAAATGTTCAGCAAAGTCAGATCTACAAATAATTCAACATGGCCAAAATCGTCAGTTGACCCCTTATTGGAGTTTTTTCCCTTGAAAGATTATTTACATGTAAGTAATTATCAGTAAAAATTTGTCACAGAAGTTTATGCATGTAGCATAACTTGAAATAAATTAAATTGTAGTAGCTGTACAAGTAAAATGGAGGGTCAAGGGTCAAGGTCATTGAAAAAGCCCCTAGCAACCATATATATTTAGATTCAGGGCCCTATAATATAATATAGCTGTAGAAGTAAAAAAGGTCAAGAGTCAAGGTCATTGAAAAAGTCCATAGCTATATATATATATATATATATATATATATATATATATATATATATACAAGTAAGCCATACCTGTGTCAGACCTGTAATGCAGCGTATTTGCGCAAAATCCAATCAATGTTCAAAACACAGCATATCAAATCAACATAGAAATGTTTATGTTCACGTACGCAGATTGGTGACATATCTCAATCAGAACTGCTTACAATAAACTTTAATGTGTTTTCATATACCAAGAAATAAGAAAAAAAAAGATTAACACTATTATATAAGATTCTCAATTCTCAAAGGGTTTCAATTGTTTCGATACTAGCGTGAAATTGATATTTTAAATTCACTGTTTTAAACTTGTTAAATTTTATTAAAACTAATGTGTATTTCTCGTGTAATCTAGTATGTCCTTAGATGGTTTTGGCTTTTCCCTTTTCTGTCATTTTGGCAATTGCTTTTTTGTTTTTGTTTTCGTTTACTGCTTCGGCTTTCAACATTTAAGGCCTTGCGCACAACTGATGAGTCGTAAAACAAAGGAATGTGCACAGTATCGAGGAATATTAAAGTATCAAGTTTGAAATACTTATTTAAATGAAAAAGACAAGGTGACGTGTAAAATACACAGCAGACCAGAATTCTATGATAACTTGATGCATATTAAGACAAATGTTGTTTTCCCAATAAAGCTCAGTCCAAAACACCAGAGAAAGCCAAAATGCCATAATGACATGATATTGTGAGATGGAGGAAGAGACGCGTGTTTCTGTTTTTTTCTAAATGAAGTTCGGAAATATTTGTAATTGGTCCGATTTGTATTGTATGTAGATGAGCAATTATGTTTTAGAATTTTGATTTTCAAACATTGGGATCCACAGGGGTTAAATTCGAAAATTTGAAAATTAAGCTTGTGACCTAAACTCCTCATACATTTTTCATTTTATGCTTTGATTTCTATAAAGTATTGTCACATACTGTATCTAGATGTGCAATAAGGTTTAAGAATTTTAATTTTCAAAAATTGGGGCCCACAGGGGTCGAATTTCTAAAATTGGAAATTTAAGCTTTTGACTCCTTATTCATTTTGCCTGGTCTCTGAAAATACTCATTCACTTTTTTGTTTCAGTGGGTTTATTTGTTTATAATATTGTTCTTCACTATGTGGAGATGTGCAATAAGGCTTTCAATTTTGAAATGTTTATATATAGAATTGTCCTACACTATATGTAGTCGCACAATAAGGATTTAGAATTTAAGAAATAATTCATGGACGCCCGTGGTTTTTGGAGATTTTACTAATGGTGCACCATATGTCTGTCGAAATTTTACCCTGAGGGTAGCGAGGGGTAAAATGCACAGAAATATGGTCATCCCGTATTAAATTCTACCACAAACCACGATTGTCCATGAATTATTTTCGATTCTAATAGGGAAAAAGCATTGAAAAATGTCCTCAAATTTCAGGAAAAAATCTGGCCTTTTTACGTTAGAAACATATTGTGATGTCGTCACTTCATGAGGCTCGTGGTTTATTGTAAATTTTACCAAGGGTTTGTTTCAGTGACGTTTTCAGCAGCCCATACAAGAATTCGATTTTTAAACTGGGGGCCCTCTCTGGTCAAATTTCAAAAATTGTAAGTTTAAGCTTGTGATCTAAGCTTTTTTCAGTTTTCATTAGGTTTATTGATTTAATTTCTTTATACGATGATTGCATGAATGAGAATAAGGTTTTATATTTTTGACTATAGGTAAGTGTCTTAACTACTTACACGGGATACGGGGATTACTGTCGATTCTGATAGTACAGTTTTCTAGTGATTTATATTTCATATTATACATGTTTATATTTGCCTAAATATCTTCAAAGAAGCCAGTTTGATTTACATCCTATTATTATTATACTTCATTATATCGCTATTTTCCATCACTCGTGATGATGATGTATTTCAGAGGCAGTTGTTGATATAATTCATTAGGGGTTCAAATCAGATGAAACTTAATTAATGGACCGAAAAATTACAAAGCGTTGAAATCTGTATGATCATAATTGACTTTCAAACTCTTGATCGCCTATTAGATTATCTGCATCATTATAAACATGCTTTGGTGATTAAATCACCAGCTTGTCTAACAAATTGATGGATATTTACGTTGCAGTTTTTCTGAATATATAAAGATGTAAAGATTGCTTCATTATTATGTTTTTAAGTTTCTCCTACATCTTCTAGTAAATACATGTATATATCGTCAATATTTTTTTTAAAATTGTTTCATTGTTGTTGAAAAACATCTTTAATCAACTGCACTATCCATTTAATTATTTGCGCTGTTCATTTCGTCATACTAATTATCTGTTTGTTTGCAAGCTTCGTGCAGAACTGCAGTGTTACATGCCCCTGTCCTTGTTTGTGCAAATACGCATGCATGTATACTAAGCGGTAAAAAATAACCGCATTATAACTTAATAATATTATATACATAAGAAATGGTTATGAGGACAGTAACAATTCAATCAATTGTTCCCCGAGACACGCGTTATTTTCCGACGAGAAACCGATGGAAATAGCTGGTAACTAGCGAAACTATGAATTTGCCGTTGTCCTCATAATAGCCGTTTCATAGGTAGTTTATTATGCCAAAGACACAAGTCAAAAAATTTCAGCTTTATGTGACTTGTAACAGCACACTGAGGTTTATATCTTTGCAAAATAAAAATTTGAGATAAGTTGTATAATATACATTTTTAAATTTATAATCTAAAAAAAATGAAATTCTAATATGATGTGCTGCTTTTCCATTGCAAACAAAGATGTATTCACATTTTCGATATATTATGGGTTGCATAGTCATAATCAAAATCATACGCCATTCTTTTGAATCTCACCAGAGGAACTGTCAGAACGGGTAAATACTACAATTATGTAGACTCATTTTGCTTCAAAGCAAAGTACAATAAAATAAAATAGAATGAAATACAAGTTTTGTTGCTATCAAATTTATTGATAAGTAAACAACAAAATAGATAAAAAGAAAGATCAATAATGACATACCAATCAATTAAAGAAACTTAACCTACAGAACCCCGGAGAAAGCATGAACACAACAGAGAGTCAGGACAATATGACCCGGCACAGATACTATGTAGTGGTGGTGTTAAACCGGTCTTATGGGTACCCAAACCTCTCCTTTATCTATCCTGACTCTCTGTTTTATAAAAACACTATAAAAACAGTATGATTACCGACAAGGTGATCGCTTATCAGGTTTACTTTTCTATCGTTTTCGATTTTTTTTCGTTTACCTAATTTCCGTTTTAGAATAGAAATAATTCATGTGAGCCACATATTCGTATTATAATTTAATATGGGTAACATTATTTGCTTAAATTTTACCCCTCGCTAACGGGCCTCGGTGGCAGAGTGGTCTAAGTAGTTCGTCATGACTGCTAATGATCACTAGCCTGTCAACACTAAGGTTGCGAGTTCGAATTTCACCTGTGGCGGGGTGTGTTCGACTCCGATCTAATAACTGACAAGGATTGCCAATTTTTCCTACCGAAGGTCGGTGGTTCTCTCCGGGTACGCCGGCTTCCTCAACCAATAAAAACTGGCCTGCGTGAAATAGCCAAATGTGCTGAAAACGGAGTATAACCCCAACTAAACAAACAAACCAACCCCTCGCTAACTCTCATGATTATTGTTTGCTCAAATAAGTTTACGTACCTATATTAAAATCTCCAACGAATATATGGCGGTCATGAATTATTTCTTAATTTTAATATTAACATAAAAAAGAATGTCCCAAGGCTCCCATTTGCTGTGTGCTAAATAGTCCTTTGCCTTTGGAATTCTCGGAGTCTGTCGTCATTACTTTAGATAACACCGGACAGCTCCGGAGTAAAAACCGCTGGAAAATATTTGATCCCAGTAATTATACATTTATACCAAGAGATAATAGTCATGAAACTATTCACTGGCGATGTATACTGTTGAAAAACATTCCTCGATTTTTTCTGTAGCAGTTTGGACATCTGGATATGATTGGCGCACTTACTTGGTTTTTCACTCAAATGCATTCTTTGTTGTAAATACAAGCAAGACAGTTGTAAAACCTAACACCTAAGTGCAGAAATGGTGATGTAATTGAAGAATTGTGTCAAAACACATTTAAATTCATGTATTTCTAGAAACTGTGATATAATGGTCACCATGTCAATTTCAGTGTGGAAATAAATGAACAGCGGCAATAAATATCAAGAGTACATTTTATGATCGTCTCGGTAAGAATAAACTCGATGAAATGTGAATCAAAAATAGTCTCAAAGAATTTATTACAAAATAACTTCACGATTCCATGAAAAAATGAAATTAAGTTTTGATCTTGACATATTTCATTTGGTCTTCAGTTTTGCATTTGATAAAGACAAATTACACTGTTCTTTTGATGGGCAATATGTTGGTTATAGCTGTCTTCCTTCCCACATAGCATTTATTTCCTATGTTAATTTTTTCACCAGCTTGTCGTTGTATATTAATCTTATAAACTTTAACTTCTGTAAAGAGGGTAGCACCAGATAAGATGCTTGTATATTAACTTTTGAGAACTTAAGGGGAGTGAGTGTATAGCTCTATCATAAGATGACTTTGGATGTAAAACTGTATCTGTTGGCTTTATGTGACGAACTGTGTACATCTTGTGCATCGACATTTATAACTGCTTTATAATTCAATACATTTGGGGATAGAATATGTATTTGACATATTTGTACCATTTTTGAGCATACCAAGAAAACCGTATTGTTTAATGTCGTAATTGACAAATCAGCAATCGACATTAATGATCAATTAACGTCTATGAGGACCTGAAATATCAAACGGTGATTTTCCGAATTAACAAAAATTAATCCCTTATCTATAAAGCAGATTGGCGGTGACTACTGTTATAAAAACTATAAATTCTAATTTGTTTTTATAACCCAATTGAATTAGAAGTTAAATCATTGTACTTTGTGCAAAACCTATCTGGTTAATGTCCTTATAACTGCTCCAAGAGAGAAAATGATTAACTTGCAAATTTAATTACGACTGACGCAATCTGATTGTGTTTTTCATTGTTATAACCATTCCAAAGAAAACTGCTTTATAATTCAATACAGTTGGGGATATATGCTACATATAAATACATTAGCACTATGAAGATAGATTGTTTGGCTTATTATTTTTCTTTAGAAAATGTTGGTAACACGACAGCACTAGAAGTGCAAATTGTGATTGCACTAAAGATTATACATGTATCTAGCTAATTGTATAAACAAGTAAAGGTATTGATAGATGGTTCGAGGTTTAGATTCAAAAACAGAAACAACATCATTGTTTTTAGGGGATGACAAACCTAATTGCTGCTGCTCACAATTTCCTGTGACGTTTAATGGCCGATTAACATCATCTCAAAGGAATAAATGTTAGGTTTGTGACTGAAATACTGAGTGTACACATCATTTTCCATAAAAAACCCTATATAACAATAGTTGAGATTTTTTGTGTTAAGAACAACTTGGGATATTCTTAAATTGATGATATATTAAACATCCTGTAATGGAATTGAATTTTTGAAATACACTCATGATTCATTGATCATGTTTCTGTTTTTTGTTTCTGAAAATGAATTTCTTTTCCTTCTTTGATAAATGAAACCTACAAAGTTGCAATAGAACAAAATCCTCATTTCTACATCGCAAACCTTCTATGACGTTTCGCCGAAGTTTCTTTGTAGTGGCGTCAACGTTTTTGGACGCCCGTCGTATGAATATATATCAGCGTACTAGCATTGTAGACTATTTGCAGTAATAAAACTTGTTCGTTCCAACATTGTACAAGTTACGAATATCGATAATGTTTTTATTCTATATGTTTACTGAAAAATTTAGAAATTATTGCGTGCATTCATGATGTGTTGTGCAAGTTTTATAGTAATGCGATACGTATTATTGTAATTTATGTAAATTCATTTGTAATGAAACTTGTGATATCTTTGGAAATTATGGCTCGTTTCTTTTAATTCTTGTTTTTTTCACCCTTTTTCATTGCGATACTCAATTGTCACAGTTTTTGAATTAAAAAAGGAGCTCATTAAAGTTTTTAACTGAATTTTAATAAATGTCTAATACGCCATCTGGACTAATCGGTTCTTAGTGAAGACTGGAAAATCTTCAACGAGTTTTTAAAATTCAGAAGCATCATTTTAAAAACGAGTTGAAGGTTTCCTCACTTCTGAACGAGTATAAGTAACTATTTCTTCCGTAAATACTCGGTTTTTAAGTTTCATATATTTCCAAAGATATGAATGGATATACGACGTTAACGGCTATGTCTATAATGAACAGCTAAGCAGCGACATCCTTGGTTCTGTTGACGATGGTGTGGTCTGGTCAAAATGTATGTACATTAAAAGCAGTGAAAAATGAGGCCTCTTGCAGTGAGAGATGATGTCGCCTAAACCGATCTTCAACGGGTCATCTTTTCCATTTACGGAAGAAAAAATATTCATTTGAAAGCACAAGTGGACTGCCATAAGTACGCCTTGCTCATTATAAAACCATTTGAGTCAGGCACCAAAATTCTTGATTATTAAAAAATTAAAGCGGAAGAGTCTGATAACTGGACCAAATCTCACTACAGTGCTCTAAGTTGTGTACCTTTTGAACGAAATTCACTGTTCCACTCTCTATATAAATCTATATATATAAATCGGATGTCAAAACCTTTTTTTCTGATTGGAAGTATAAAGAGTTCATTTTATAATAATGTTAAATGTATAACATATAATAATGTGTACCAGTGAGATACCTATGAATCACAGAAACTCATTAAAAAGAATATAATATAATAAAAGCTTAGTCAAGAAACTCTAATGCAACTTTTGTATGCTTCATTTATCAAAGCAGGAAAAGAAATTTATTTTCAGGAAACAGAAATATGGCTAATGAATCGTTAGTTTTATTTCAACATTTCAATTCCATTACAGGTTTTTTGATATAAATTTATTTTAGGAATCTTCCCAAGTTGTTCTTAACACAATAAATCTATATTTCTGTTATATATTGTTCTTTTATGGAGAAGGATGTTTGCGTTTAGTGTTTCACTCACAAACCTTACATTTACATTGTATTCCTTGAAGGTGATGTTAATGGGCCAATTTAACACATCTTATAAATGTTTCACATCGCTTGCAGTACTACATTAATTTTGGGATAAATTTACTCAACTATCGTCTTTTTTTAATGTGCTTGTTTTTTTGTCCAAAAACTTGCTTGAGAAGTCTCCAAATTCAAAAAGCCATTGAACAGTGACTTCGTTATAGCTCTCGACTTGGAAGTTGTTGTAGATAAAATAAAAAGATACACATAATCCCTTTTTCACATTGTATTACATGGAAGTGATGTTAACCGGCCAATTTAAAACACCATTTAATTCGTTCACAATGCTTAAATTACTGCATTCATTTTTTGGATAAATTTACTCAACTGATGGTTTTTTTTTAATTTGCTTGTTTATTTTGTTAACTTGCTTGAGGAGTCTCATAATTTAGTTACAAAGAGCAATCGAACAGCGAATTGAACGTTGCTGTAGATACTCTAAAAAAAGAAACAGTTCCACTTTACACAAAATATGGTATCAACTGTCTGTAAACCTCAGTTTGTGGAATGGATTTTTGGCATTTGAGAGTAAATAATGCATTAATAAGACAGTTTTATTGGTTGGATGGATGGGTGAATTATTGTTTAACGTCCAGTGGCAACCAGGTGCATATCAGGACGAGAACATGTTGATATGGTAATGAATATGATCCCTGCTTTGTACTTGACCGACACGCTAAGTCGGATTTTTAATGTGCTAGCTCACGAGGTAACTGTCCGCAGGAAGACATATAACTTCACTCGGACACATACTGACTCCGAGCCGACCAGTCTTTGCTCTTACTCCCAGATGCCGCATACTTGGCGGAAAAGCAGCAAATACCAATTTTAATGTCTTTGGCTTGACCCGGCCGGGGATCGAACCCGCGACCTTCCGCACTCGGGGCGAGCACGCTACCATGAGACCACCGAGGCGGTCAGTTTTATTGATGAATATACCTAGTTGAATCGCCCATGATATTATAAAAGATATTACGATTATTTACAAAGGTTATATTTTTATACTTCAGATATGATTCATAATTGGAAATTTCAAATAGAAAAACAAAACACTGGGAAAATTGAACTGTAAATTGACTTACTCAGACCTAACCTAATATTCGTCAAACCATTGTGTTAGATATTTTCAATGCAACTACAGATATAATAATTTTAATAAAATCTCACTGGACGAAATTTCTCCCTTTTACAATGAACAAGCTTTTTGTTTCACTGGAAGACACAAATGCACAAAAAGCATGTAGGTTCAAGTGTTTTAGTTACATCTTTGCTACTCGGATCTGCCAGCCAAGTAATTAGACCATTCAAATTGGTTAAGGTACTCAAATTCATAAACCTCCATTCCGAGGACCGGGATTTATTGACAGTGTAGCATCTACTTAATGAAATGAGGCAGATAAGACGATTTCACATGATTTTTTTTAAAATGTAAGACTTTAAGTGTGTTTTAGCACGGTGATATGGTATGCCGTGGATATATATGGTAGTCACACTAATTTTTGTACATTTTAGATGCAAGAAGTCCAGAAATTTTAAGTTGGAAAAATGAACTAGTTACACAATTTATTGTACCAGGCAATAAGAGAGTACATATTATGGTATGGTGCATGAGAAAGAATTATTTGGAAAAAATTGAAATTTCAAAAGTAGAAAATACCGTGATTGAAACACAATAGATCACGGTGTAAAAAAAATGGGCAAAAGTTAACCTACAGGGAACACTCTCGTGCCACAAAGTTGAGAGGGAGGATATCATAAAATAATTTGGGCAGTAGAAAAGACAATTATGAAGTAGTACTATTGGAAACAAACGACGTAGTGTAATAACGTTTACTTTTAAAGAAACATTTTAGATATAGCCAGAAAAACACTAGCCACTGTGTACACATTTTAGTACATTATTGGTTGCTTTGTCTGTTGGCCCTGAATGTCTGTCTTTGTCCTTTGGGAACAGTTTACTCTCAAATATCTTTTAAATGTCCTTTGATTAGCAATCTATTTTTAACCGATTTCTTCCGTATTATTAACTACGTTTTATATTTTTTAGCGGATGTCATGAACACTTCGCCTCCTACACCATTTCAACAATTTTGTATTGGCACCTTTTATTGTATTTCTAGCAAATAAGTTTCTGAACAACGAGAAAAAGGAATGCTTAGGTCATTTGACAAAAAATCATTGAAGCCAATGGTCTGTGTTGATGTCAGCCTCACCACCAACAATATGACCACAGGGATTTTAGTAAAGGTGTATATTTGATGTGAATTGGTACAGTCGCTAAAGCATGATTGATTATCCGTTTTACGTGGGTTTGAAGAAAACAATTACTGATGATACTTTTACTTGGTTGTTCATAGACTAGCAATCTAGATATGTCGATAAAAGCTGCTCTATGCTTTAGAACGCACTTTAGGACATCATATCTTTTTTCATAAGCGGCCTTAAAGTACAAAAACAAACCAGCTTGACTATTTGTTTTCAATGTTTAAGGTTTGTCTCCGTTAACAATTTTGTGAAACGTCTAGTTCAGAAAGTCTGAAAGTACCACCAGAAACAATTATTGAGCCTGTCTGCGAAAATGCCCGCTGATCAGTCTATATTCTTCTGTATACGTTGTATACGTTGTATTAAAAATTTCAAGATTTAAATCAAATTTAAAGAATTAACAGAATTTAAATGACAGCAAGCAATGCATTAATGGAATTGCAGCCTATGTGTCAAAACCAAAATGCCAAAGAACATTAAATTTTAATAATTGAAATGAGATTTTTACAACGACATAGAAAGAATTAAGTAATACAACACTTTTTCCTTACATTACCATATAAGATGACAAAAGCAATAACACAATAATGAAAAGTTGCAATATGATGGTTTTGAACCATATCCGCAGTCGGGTTAAAGTCTTCAATTATACTCGTCTTTACGACGTCATTTCTAGTTTGTTAAGTTAGCTTGTATCCCGGGCACCATCTAAATCCGACAAGTGCCAAAATGATGGTTTAACGTCTGAATAACTGACACCAAATAAAATTACGTACATACCTTACCACTTTTGTGGAGAAGATGAGAAGATTCTTCTCAAAGATATACTCTTCCATACGTTATTCCATAAATAATTGGTATCAAATAATTTATTTTTTGCATAAAGATTTTATCTGTATCCTAAGCTCAACATAAACTGGATGTATTATGCCTAAGAAACGCAAAAGTGATGTTTACCGATAAAATGTTTTTTTCGATGGTTGACACGATTCATAGTAACAATCCAAAGATACTAATATTAGACATAGTAAATTTATACTATGCTGTATACGGCACATTTCAAGGAGTTACCTCTCATCAGCAGCATTAAAACCGAAACATTTGGAAGACCAAAAACCAAACTTAATTTTAAAAAAGAAGTGCTCATAACCAAAAATACCGAAATAGGAAGCCAAATTTCAGCTATGGAGATCTACCATGTGCAATACAAGGAATGAACCCTTAGTATTTCTATTATTTTTGAATTTTGCTAAATACTGGTAATTTCACAATCAGGCTTACTTGATTTTGTGTGTAATATTCTATTACAAAACCTATAATGAAATCAAAAGATTCCACCTGCAGTGTTAAACAAGCATAAATAAAAACTAAGTTTTAAAATTTGGTATATTGTGTGTATTTCGAGGTCATTTTTTTTTCTTTTCGTATGACCCTTCCCATGTTAAAAAACATGGCAACGTCTTTCAGGGCGATGACTCTATCGTGTTACCTAATATTCTAAATTTTCAATTAAAAAAATGTCAAATCCTTTAAATGTAGAATGCAAAATATACACATGTAGAATTCCAAATAACTATGCTTTTCTACCACGATTCGGAATTAAAAACAATATGCTAAGTGAATAAATTCAATTAATTTATTCTGAAGTAAGATAGATTCTCGATTAGTAATTTATTTTATTCTGAAGAATTGATTTATCACGAAATCAAGAAAATAGGTTTCTTTTATGAAATATGTAGACTGAAAATTATTGGTTAACAATCTTATAAGCTTTATTGCATATAATTATATTGACACAATAATGAAGAAATGTCTGCGTGCAAGATGGATTGAAATGCTTGAAAAACTGGCATTTTTATCAACATGCAATTTCTGTCAGATTTCAACTTGAGATTTATGTCAAAAGGCTTATTTGATAGCCAGTTACCAGTCTGATATCCCGTCATTGAACACAGTCTTTTATATTGAAGTATAATTTGATTCAAACTGATAAAATTTCTATCGATAAATATGGTAATTCTTCTATGTAAAGGACAATATTTCTAGAAAAAAAAAGTAATTAAACATTAGAATTGGCATGTCTAAAGCATATTCTGGTCAATATAACCCATATTTTACGCTTGAATGACTTCAGCTAAGGCTGGCAATCTCTTTGCAATTCACTATAAATGAATGTTCCATGATAACAGTTACAAATAAGTAATACAACTGAGAGTAGGAAAGGTCAACAAGGACATTCCAATCAATTTACTATATCCAGTGGACAGGTCTTCAAATTAGCATAACACAAAAGAGCACAAAACACAAACACAGATTCAACTAAAAGTTAGCAATAACGGGATTAAACCTACTCTCTATCCTAATCCTTTGGTATTTAAAAAATAAGTAAGAGCTAAAACATTACAAACAGGGTGACGACTACCCAAATGTTTCGATTTTAATGCTGCTGATGAGAGGTAACTCCTTGAAATGCGTCGTATACAGCATAGTATAAATTTACTATATCTAATATTAGTATCTTTGGATTGTTATTTAGAAATGATAAAATTGGTTGGACGGCATATAATTTAGAAGTAGGGTCCCAAGTGCTCATTTACACGGTAAAAAAAATGAGCTAAAATTTTTATAAATGACTATGAACATAATCATTAAAATTAGAATTTTGAATTTTTAGTTTCATAGTCTATCACTACATATACCACAATCGCATTTATTTAACTAGAATTGTTCTCGGTTGGCAATGATTCGTATTTCCGAATACTTGATAAGGAGTGTTAAGTATAAACACCAAAGGACGCTGCATCCAATTTTACCTCATGTATTAATCGTCGACATACATCGTAAATTGAAAATTGAAACTTTGAAAAGGCTTTTCTCATTAGAACATGTTACATGATTGTTCAAAATAAAAATGTAAGATAATTACTTATCGATGTAATGACTACTCTACGATAATGCAAAGAGTCATATTGGAAGGCTCTACTTATTTTTTTTCCAGACTATTAGAGATTGTTTTCTTTTAACATCACATGATAACAAAGACATCAATATTTTTTGGCAAATTTAAGTGTCACCTGTAGTTTACATGTTTCCACATTTGATTCATTTATATCCATATTTTTATTCATATGTGTTTCATTTACTCTTTTCAAATTACGACCGGGCAATGGCAATCGATCAGTTCTATCACGCGTTCGGTCTGTGGCATATACTCTATCTTCCCACATTTTAGAGCAAAAAGCCTTCTAAAATTTAACCACTATTTTCAATTTGGCCTTGAATGCAAGAACGTTTGTCTGGAATTGTTTTAGACAATTATAATTGGGACAAAGAATCCTGGAATTATTTGAATTGGTATGGTTGGTTAACAATCTCATAAGCTTTATTCCATATAATTATGTTGACACAATAATGAAGAAACAATTTTTATCAACATGCAATTTCTGTCAGATTTTAACTTGAGATTTTAAGAAGAAGTACAGAACTGTTGATTTATGTCAAAAGGCTCATTTGATATCTAGTCAACAGTCCCATATCCTGTCATTGAATGTAATCTTTTATATTGAAATATAATATGATTCAGACTGATAGAATTAATATCGATAGATATGGTATTTCTTCCATGTAAAGGACAATATTTCCAAAAACAGAAGTAATTAAACATTAGAATTGGCATGCAGAAAGCATATATTGGCCAATATAACCCATATTTGATGCTTGAATGACTTCTGTCTATAAATGAATATGTCATGATAACATTTACAATCTAATAGAAACAAGTAAAAAAACGGATAACAAGAATGGTCAACAATGACATCCCATCAATTTTCTCCATCCATTAGACGAAAACAACATAGAAGAGAACTAAAAACAAACAGGAACAACAGAGAGTCAGGCGAGTCTGAATTGGAACAGACATGTAGCAGTATTTGGATTAAGCCTCGTAGTTTCTATTATGACCATTTGGTGTAATAAAAAACACGAGAAGATGACGGCTACCTAGAAATGAAAAGATTGATTGGACGGCATACAATTTTGATAGTAGGGTTACCATATGCTCGTTTTCACGTTTTCACAGGTTTTTAATACCACAGAATAGAGAATGAAAAGAGACAACAACCCCACCAAAGAGCAGAAAACAGCTGAAGGCTATTACTACATATACCACAATAACATTTATTTAACTGCAGCTGTTGTCGGTTGTCAATGATTCGTATATTTGAAAACGGACTATTAAGTATAAACACCAAAGGATGCTGTGCCCAATTTTACTGCATGTATTAATCGTCGACATACATTGTAAATTGAAAATTAATACCTTGAAAAGGCTTTTCTCATTAGAACATTTTACATGATTGTTCAAAATAAAAATGTAAGTGGTAATTACTTCTCGATGTAATTACTACGCTCCGATAATGTTAAGAATCAATTTGGAAGGCCCTACTTATTTTTTTTCCAGACTATTAGAGATAGTTTTTTTTAACAACACATGATAAAATAAACATCAATATCTTTTTTTGCCTGTCGTTTACATGTTCCCCATTTCATTCATTTATATCCATATTTGTATACTATGTATGTATTTCATTTACTCTTTCCAAGTTATGACAGGGCAATGGCAATCGATCATTTCTATCACGCGTTTGGTCTTTCCCACATTTTAGAACAAAAAGCCTTGTAAAATTTATCCACTCTTTTCAATCTGGGCCTGAATGCTAGAACGTTTTTCTCGAATCGTTTTTAGACAGTTATAATTTGGATGAAGAATCCTAATATTATTTAAATTCATTTGTTTCCCGTGATATTTGGATAATATAAAATTCTTCTCGCAAATTATATCGCATGTTTGTTAGAAAACATATTGTGAATATATAGAATTGAGGTTTTTAAAGAATATATTTCATTTTTTTGAATATTGCAATTAGGGTTTGTGTTTAATTTATAAATCTCTCGTTTAACGCATTTTCTTGACGTGTATTACCTGTTCTCCTATTCTTGACGTGTTTAGTCGGTGGGATAAAAATACATAATATCTTTAACCACTTCCCGGTGATTAAATTTCTACGTGGGAATTACCGCCCGTTTTTCTACAGGTATTGGAACGATAAACTAGAGAAGTCCCGAAATGACGTCTATGTAAACAAACTACATAGCAACGACATTTTCTTGAGGTTTTTGTCGAACATCCGGCAAATCTACCTCTTATTATCTTTTTTTCGCACGCCGACCTGCATTTACGAATTAAGCCTGTAATTAAATAGGGTTATATGACGCCACTCGTAACGTGCGACTGTCCCGTCATTAAAGCCACAAGCAGAGTTTTGTTTTGGATATATATATGCAAACAAATTCTGTTTTAATGTAGTGGAAATGACTTTTTTTTATTTTTACCGTATGCAATGGTTCAATGAGATCATAAATAAAATATAATACACGGTTTGTTTAGGGAGCAACTGTTTGATTTTTATGTACGGGAGGGGGGATCTTTAGGTTATGACTTTGAAATTAAGAGGCAGGACCAGAATTTTGACAAAATAAAAAGCGACGATAACTTTAGGTATGAAAAAAATGCAGGGCGTTATAGCGATCGAAAAAAAACCAGGACCAAAATTTTGTCGAAAAAATAGGCAGTATCAAACGTTTCATCTTAGCTATCCGCCATAAAAATCAAATGGTTGCTCTCTTAAAGAATAATAACTATTCACAAGATATCCATCTATTTACGACTCATCAGCTGCTCCTAAAGTAAAAAATATTGAAAAACGAAATAATTACCGAAAATGTTGACGAGAAGTTTCATATTCCAAAAGGATAACAGCTATGAAAGAGGGGAAAAGGGAGGGGTATTCTCATTTTCAAAGTAACATTTTTATACTAACAACTGACTTGAAAACTTTGAGGACTTGGAGTCAACCAGCAGATGCATAAACTTAGTGGAAGTATAGAACATTTCTTTGATGCACAATATACACGCAAACTTATCTCTCCAATCCAAACAATTGGTTATGGTTAAATTTTTACAATATGCTGATTTATTTCAAAATTTTGGAAATATAATTCATTTGTTGAAATATTTCCTGTTTGAGACTTGTGTAAAACCCAATAGAGATATACACAATTATGATTAAAAATATCTATTCCTAACAAAACACTGGCTACGAAAGAGATTGAAAATTAGTTCAAAGCGCATTTTGAAGCTATACTGATAATTTAATTTACCAAAAATTAAAAAGACAGATTAAGGAAAGTATTACATAGAAACAAATTCCATGAGTTTTCTTAATAAAGAAAATAATGTGAATGTATGAGAGAGATAAGTGCGTGTGAGATACGCAAAAGCGATTCCACAAAACTGGATTTTTTTTCAAACAAGAAAGAAATGTGTATCCATATTGGTAACGTTAGTTTTATTGTGCAATTTCATTTTATTTATTTGATTCCCTGTTTTACCTTGAAAAATACTCAGTTCAAAACCTGGCATTTATTAAAACAAATCACCAGAATTAGAATTTTACGTAATTCAAATATCGTCATAGAATTTATAGCAATACATCAAAGGCACTAATTCAATGATTCCATGTCAGATAATTAGCTTTTTGCGTGAAGATTTATAAGATTAGAGATTATTTCCTTTTCCATCAAAGGTTTCAAATAGATAACAGGGGATCATCAGGATTAACAAGGTCTTAAATTATTCTTTTATTTATAATCAAATATTCTGAAATATTACGTTCACTTAAATACTTTTATTTCTACTTTATTCATTTCACATGATCGACTTATAGAGTTTTTGTATATTAAGATATTAAGATAAAACACTTTCCTATTGTTAATTTTCTTTTCTTGAGTAGCAATATACCAGCATCTCCTGCATACGTTTCTCAGTTTATCCGATTTTCAAGGCCATGCGTGAGTTACCCTGACTTTCGACAAAGAGGATTACTACTGTCACAAAAGCTTCTTAACCAGGGTTTTATCAGAAATAAGTTGGTGTCATAACTTAGGAAATTTTACGGTCGTCATCACGAATTGATTGACCATTACAGTGTTTCAATATCTGTACGGAGCAGGAACTGCTTACCCTTTCGGAGCACCTGGGTTCACTCCTGGTTTTTATAGGAGTTCGTGTTGTTAATTGTTTTTTTAGATTTATGTGTTTATTTGTTGTGCCTGTGGTTGTTCGTTTGTCTTCCCGCGTTTGTCTGTCCAATGAATTACGTTTTTTTTTTATTGCTGCTTAGGTATATGTGTCTTTTTTATTGCATTTTCAATTGCAAAGAAATGGACCGCAGTCATAATTTAAGAAACAAAGTATAAAATAATAACAATCCAAAGATACTAATATTAGATATAGTAAATTTATACCATTCTGTATACGACGCATTTCAAGGAGTTACCTCTCATCAGCAGCATTAAAACCGAAACATTTGGAAGACCAAAAACCAAACTTATTTTAAACCAGAAGTATTCAAAACCAAAAATACCGAAATAGGAAGCCAGATTTCAGCTAAGGAGATAAACCATGTGCATAATATTATCAATAAATTCGCCATGCAGAATATATATTTATAATAATCATCAAATGCCTGGTCTTTTCCAAACTTTGCTTTAATTTTATGGTTTGATTTCTCAATGTAACTAACGTATTTCTTTTTATTGTTCACATCCTTAATATTGAAATGTAATTCAAATGCATAGATGGAAACATGTATTACCAACAGTTACCTCCAAATAATTGTCTGCATAGCATATTTTATGATATTACCCAAATATTGTCAACGTACGATAAAAACACTTGACAAAAAATAACATTAAGATTCTTAGAAAGTTGACAGTTTAAGCAACTGAGTACATGTCAATTGTACAGTCATTTTTCGAAAGGTTGTATAAATGGGAATGAACCGTAGCAGGTATTGATAACCCACAACACTTCCCAGGGTATTGATTAGAACCAAAATGGTCTCCATGTTCACATAGGATAATGGTATTCATTTTTCACTTTCCACACTGTTCTATGTCTTAAACTAGTGTATGTGATAGTGAAAGGCTGTATCCCCGAACACCTAACTTTTTGAGATCAAAGGGATAATGTTTATTTAAGGGCATACGATACAGTTTCGATCTACTACTGATTTTCTTTCAGATTTTGCATATTGGTAGTTATTTCACCGATCTTTCTAAAAATACAAAGAAAATTACACCTTCATATGTTACTTTTTGAGATATTTTTACTAAAATTGTGCAAATATCGTCTTTTCACCTATTTCGATAAAAATCAATTACTTTTTTGTTTTAAAAGATAAATACATCGAATTTTTTTGCATAAAGAAAACGAATATATCTTTTCTTCCGATAAATAAAATCTAGACGATTTTGTGGTACAAGATCTTTTCATTTTTTCAAAATATGTGATATATTACCAGAGACTTTGAATTTATGCACGATACACCAGTGTATTAAAAAATCTGCTATTAATAATTTAATCTAAAAATCACATAATGTTGTCCTTATAATTTGCTATCGAATGCAATTTCGAAACTAAGGGGTCCATGATTTCATTTTTTAGATATTTTGAAAAAAACTGTCCACTTTTTAGGCATTGGTACAACTTTTGATTTTAAGCGGAAAATGACGTGCCATCATAACGCAAAACGGATACTCGCGTGGTCACGATTCCCTGAATAAATCACTCTCTTTGTAAAGAATTTCTGATCAAATTATATGTTTTACAACAATTTTGCTTATTGCATTTTTTTGTGATAAATGTCCTGTCACCAATGGGACATAATGCTCTGGAATGCGTTGCCTCTGGAGATACTGACAATTTTCGCCGATTATTGTTTGTTTGTTTAGTTGGAGTTTTACGCTGTTTTCAGCAGATTTGGCTTTTTCGCGGCGGCCAGTTTTTATTGATGGAGGAAGCCGGAGTACTCGGAGAGAACCTCCGACCTTTGGTAGGAAAATTGGCAGTCCTTGTCAATTAAGATCGGAGTCGAACACACCCCGCCACAGGTGAGATTCGAACTCACAACCCCAGCGTTGACACGCGAGTGAGCAGTAGTAATCATGACGAACTACCTAGACCACACGGCCACCGAGGCCCCGATTATTGAACTTCTGTTTCTATCCAAAGCAATACAGGTATTTTAACGTTTATGACTAGCGTTTCTCGGCATATATATGTTTTATTAGTATTTGTACTCTCTTTTGACAAAAAGCAAATCACCATATATGCGCATAAATTAGGAAGTCCGAGAAATTAAATTCTGTAAATTCATTTTTATTAGATGGTGTACAAAAATGTAAATGTATCTGCATGATACATGGAAGTTGTACACTGTCACTTCCTCACAATATTCATGCACCATTTGAACTAAGGGATTTTACAACTACATGACTATAAATATAGATGTCAGTGTATCAGAATCTTTATGTATTCCAAAAGGGAAAACTTTCCGCCATGAAACCCATTTAAAAGCCATCATTTAGAGTAACCTAAAGCAGGTACTGCACATGGTTCCGGAGCATTTGAATTCATCACGGTTTTAGTGGTGTTCTTACAGCTACTCGTTTCTGTGTGTATTTTTTAGTATTTTGTGTTATTTGTTGTTTGTCGTTTGATTGTCGTCTTTTTGATAATCCTGAACGTGTTTTTTTTGTCCACTGATTTCCTTCTCTGCGCGAACCGTTTTATGACGTAACGTTATTTTCCGCGAAAAGGAGACGTCTGAATGAGCGACGTTACGGGAAATTAACGTTTTTCCGCGAAAAGTTCTAGTTGGACGTTAGCGACGCGATTATCTCCCCTGTAACTGTATCGTATGCCCTTAAGAGAACAATTGATAATTAGTTATATTCTAATCTGGAAAAAGTAATCAACCTGTGACTGAACCGCTTATATTATGGAGGTAAATATAGGCATATAAAAATAAAAATAGAAGTATGGATTTCAACAATTTTATTTTATGTTATTTTAATAATGGTATATGACAATGATTATTTTTTCAATCAAAGATTCAATAAATAACAATAAACATATTGTTATCAAGATTTAAAGTGTCATTAGTCATCAATTTTAACCAAGGTGAAGAAGTGAGTCGGCATACGTCATGGGGTCTATGGTGCCATTCTGGTAACGGTCCTTCATGGTTGCAATGCGGTTGTCGATGGTAACATACTTCTTAGGGCGGGGTCGTATGGTCCCTCCTGCTAGTCGTTGTATACGGGTTATGTCGTTCATGTTCTGAATGTCCTTGAGTGTCTGGATGACAATAAAGATTTTGGGATGTGGAACTTTTCCTTTGAGTTTTCCGTGCCAGGCTTCCAAGTAGTTGGTGGTCGACGGTCGATGGTAACATGCTTCTTAGGGCGGGGTCGTATGGTCCCTCCTGCAAATTGTCCGTCGTTGCTGAAGTGGTTCCATACAGTCTTCTCGCTGTCAATCCACTTGGTCACCACGTAATTGGCGAAGGACTGGAATGTTGCTGGGTTTACTGGGGAGTAGTTCATGTCGTCAAGTGCTTTGAACCAGACGACTTCTATGTGGTTGAGTGGGATGCATACGAGTGGAAGAACAGCTGTTCGTAAAACAAGGGTACGGATATCTTCGTTGTACATGTCATGGTAGAGAGTCTGCAGTCCTGTGGTCTGTACACTGAGTGTAATGGAAAAAGCAGCCTCTGATGTTGATGACAAGGAAAACGTCTCGAAGTGCATTGTGGGTAGGTGTCTCGAAGTCAAGAAAGGCGGTAGTTGGTGTCAATGCAAGGTTCTGGTCTGCCATGGATTCTTTAAGCTTGGAAAACAGTCTGACGGTTTTGGTCTTTCCTGGTAGTAGGGCGTATACAACTTGAGTCATGTTTCCGTCGACTATCATATGCAGGGTGGAAATCTGGTGGAATCGTGTAGGACAAGTGTAAAATGTCCCATCGCAGTAGAATGTGTCGCCTGCTGCGAGTTGGGTACGATTCTCTGAAGTGGCAAAAGTGATAATGCGGTCGTTGTTGTCTCCGTCGTGGAACAGTAGAAAATGGTCCCCAGTGCATTTTATTTATTCATTTATTTATTACTAAATATACTGTTTTCTAAGGGTAAAATTACAGGTGAATATAATTACAGGTGAAATAACTTTTCTAATATAGACTATAATTGCTATAAAAACATAACTGATAGTATGTTGTTTTAAAATGTTATGTGTTCGGGGAACACACCAAAAAACATACCTTAGTCATAATGAAATGTGCGTTGTTTGTAAGGAATTTAATATCTGAATATATTTGTAGTATATGATTTCGCATCTTCCACGAATGATCCTTCCCTTCATATACTTTTCATTCATTGCGAAACAAAACATTTTGTTGGGTATAGACTAGAAAACTGAAATGCTACAGAGATTGATGATTTAGTTAACTTCCGGCGGAAAGGATGACGAATCATTGTAAAAACAGAGGTCTACGGTTTTATATACTTTTGTACATGTAAATGGAGGGACTCTTTGCAATCATTCTAATAATATTTAGTCCATCAATACAAATGTAGTTACTTTTTTGTCAATTGTTTGTCGACGTATGCATTACAAACACTCTAGTAACAGTAAACCATTAGTTTTCTTTTGTCAATTTTCTCTAGACTTCTGCATGTCTGTAAAAAGACAATCATAACTTTTAAAGGTCATTGTAGATATCAAGCACCATTTAGTGTTGATCAATATTATTGGATTAAACAATCCAAAACCAAATTTATTCTTCCAAGTATATATATTTACATCCGTTCCTTCTCTCACAGACCGTTAGCTGGGTAAATGTTTAATTGAATGATTTGTAACATTAATGGACTTTTTATCGCTAATTTGTTTAATTTCCCTTTGATGTTGATAGAGAATACAAATGTTTGCGAATGATGATAAATTTAAAAAATAAGATCTTCGCTGCGTGATCTACAGATAAAAAAACGTTTATGATCGTCGATAAATCAATCGCGTTTTTTGTAGTATAATTTTCAATCGCGTTTTTGTAGTATAATTTTAAATCGCGTTTTTTGTAGTATAATTTTCATATCTTGACAACGTGCATGTATTTACATGTATACGGGTGAGTGAATCCAACTACTATTTATTTATTTAAATTCATGGTCACTCAGAACAATTGTTTTCGACGAGAAAGTGGGTGGTACATACACACTATACGTCCAAATAGCAGGCATGGGGTAATGCAAATGTGTAATTGTAATGCATGGTAATGCATTACATTTTCCCAAGTAATTGCATGTAATGTGTAATGCAGGATTTTTAGCATTACATGTAATTGTAATATAATGCATTACTTTAGCAAAAATCTGTGTAATTTTATTCATTACATTGCATTACATGGCATTACATAAACATAACATCAAATTTTGTAACTCATCTTAAGGTAAAATTTTCAGTATAATTAAGATATTGTATTAATATGTAAGAAATATTTCACAAATATATAAATAAAAAATAAAAATAAAATTTGTATAAATAATAGAATGTCCAAATTACAATTTTAAAAGAATAACACAACACTGTATATCAGACAGACTGAGTTATCTTTTTTAATGTCTTTTTATTTCATTCTATTTCCTGCATTTTCCTGTATAATATGAAAAGCTATACTGTAAAAGTTTTCCATTGTTGTCAAAAGATGAATGGATATCTCGTCTTGATTAAATAACAGATAATTGAACATTGTCATAAAACACTAATTTGTTTGTTTTACAATCAATCTTTTCTCCATTTGTCATAAATTAAGCTCTATGTTTATTACATAATTAGGAAAGATTAGTAAATATTTTGATTGAAATTAAAAAAAAACCAAAAAAAAACAATGTATTTTTATAAACGAAAAGTTAACATTAAGTTAAAATATCCATTAAACTACATCTCTGTAATTTCTTTTTAGAGAAAACACAGAGATGTATACATTGATACCTTAAAACCAAAGACAGAAGAGCAATCAACTTTGAATTTTCTTTTCACTTGATAACAAAATTTACAAATGTAATGTGTAATTCAATGCATTACTTTGCAAAAGTAATTGTAATGTAATGCATTACTTTGATAAATTCATGTAATGGTAATTGTAATATAATGCATGGTTTTGTCAAAGTAATTGTAATGTAATGCATTACATGGCAATGTAATTCGCCCCATGCCTGCCAAATAGCATAATATACATAAAATATTGAGTTTATGCGTATTTTTATGTCTTTTTATAAGATTTTGTAATATTCAGATTACAAACTCATAAGATTTTAAAAAGAATTTGAAACATTTCGATTATAGCGTGATACTAATAAGAATTTGCTGTGATATTGGTGTTAAATTTTGTGGAAACCTAAAGGCACAATTAATGAGTCTTTTCATAGCTATTTTTTTAAATTTCCCTTTGATGTTTAAAGA
Organism: Mytilisepta virgata; assembly: GCA_028015205.1. NCBI lineage: Eukaryota > Metazoa > Mollusca > Bivalvia > Mytilida > Mytilidae > Mytilisepta > Mytilisepta virgata. The sequence continues at coordinate 25,911,649 of CM051511.1, forward strand.
GAAGAGGGATGTCTGTGGGGGATGATAAATTTAAAAAATAGTCTTATTTTCCTCATATTTATTAGAGAATATAAAGGAATAAGATCTGCTACGTGACAAATTTTCACCAATTCAGGCTTCCAGATCTCTGGCTGAAAAAAAAGTCATTGGAGTATAGTTTTTATATCAGACATTATATGGTTTACATCAAACTTCTTGACACGTATTTACATGTACATTTTGTACATATATACGGAGGAATGAAGGATTTTTTACGCAGTGCGGTCACATGCCAAGTGCTGAAGGCGTTACGAAGGCAAAATCAAAATCTCATAACCATCGAAAATGATTTCAGGTGCCCTGGAAGGGCAAGCATTCTAAGTTCAATGTGGCATACAAAATAAGACAAAAATGTAAAACTATCACACAACAATATCTTGAAAATGTCAAATACTGAATGCCCAATCTTAAACATATGTTTTTGAAACTACTTTTAAATTCAGATACTTAGAATTTAGGTCAATTTGTTTTCTTTGAGAAAGGGGAGAGGGTGGTGGTATTCACCCATTTCATATATCTTTGTTCTTGATATTACTGGGAAATCGCTTCATTACTCAGTTATCAATGTAATACACACATATTTAATTGCTTGGGCTGCATCAAATAGAATCCTGTAAATTTTGAATTAATTTTGTAATTTTTCAATAGGGTGATACTTTAATATTTTTCTGTGATCTATTTGTTAAATTTTTGGAAACTTAGAAGCTCAGGTGATGAGTCGTAAATAGATGATATATTAAATATAGTATCCAACGAAATTGGTATGATCACAGCATAATATCGAAAGTAAGAAATTATCTTTTTTGTTGGAAGCAAGTAACAACATTAACTGAAACAGTGCATTTAGATTCAGATATAGATAGAGGCATCAAGATGATTTTTTTCACTCAAACGAATAGAATTCCCAACAACTTACATTAATAAAATACGATGGTAAAAGTGTCGCAACGAATGGGTTTCATAGCAAAATTCTGAAGTCATGATTAGAATCATTACAACAAAAATCATTTTTATTAATACATATTACTGATATATAAAAATTAATTTAGACTCTTTGTGATCTTTAGCGTCGAAGAATATTTCGGAATTAATAAACTCATCAATCTAAAATAAGTTAATCTTCTCTACATTTTCTTATGACTTCACTGAATTGTATTCTCTTAAAAAGATCAATTTTTCAGTCTACGACTTGGCTGATAAATTTCTTACGAAAAAAACCTGACATGAAAAATAACAGGAAAATGCACTTCAGTTAATATAGGTTTCTAGGTGCAGATTACCGGGGAAAATAAAAGAATTGTGAATTCGTAAAATAAAAAATTCGTTGAAAATAGAATTAAATGAACCATGATCAATCTTCATCAACGACTTTGAGAAAAAGTTAAAACACCATACGATGTATATATGGAAACATGTTTTCTGGATATTTGTTAAAAACTGTTTTGATCTTGCAACGGTACCTGTAATTCATAAGATATCGAAGGGACTCGGTCGCCAGTGTGGTCTAGGTACAGCTGAGATCAGTTCTAACCGCTCAACTATTCTGTCAGAGAGGACGGTTCTAGGACCATTCTAGAACAGTTCTTTGGTAGAACCAACCGTGTCATAAATGGTTCTAAGGTAGAACTGTCATAAATGGTTCTGGGGTAGAACCATCCAGAATGGTTTTAGTGTAGAACTGTCATAAATGGTTCTAGGGTAGAACGGTCCAGAATGGTTCCAGGTAGAACCATTCAGAATGGTTCCAGGATAGAACTGCCATAAATGGTTCTAGGGTAGAACCGTCCATTTGAATGTCCGATAACTCTGTATTGATTATGGCACGTACTCCTCGTTTTCGCTTTTTCCAAACTTTAAAAAAAAAATTGAAATATGTAGTAACATTTTACATGGATTATAATTTCAATATATGAAATTATTATGACAATAATTAATAGTATTAAAGTTATCACCAATTTATACAAAACAGCAAAGGTACATACATGTACATATAATGAGCTATGGTTCAATTTTTTTCGCATTTTTTTAACCCACAAGAAAAAACGAATTTTGACATGTATATTGTACCTTGACCGTCCGGATGTTTATTGATCCAACCTTTAAGGTAAACAGATACATGTGTATATATACAGGTAAACTTTTTTGCTGACAAAATCAGCGAGGTTTCAAATTTTTATAACGCTACATTTTAAAATAATTAATGCAGCATTTGAATAAAGAGGTGTGTATAAGGTGGTCCCAAATTTCAATGCAGAGATTAAAAATATGTCAGATACATATAAGTAACATTTCAATTTATTTTAAATTAAATAATTTATCTTTTTTTACCATATTTATATGTTAAACGTTTGACATATATTAATAAATATAAATTAATTCTCTTTGTTGGTGTGTTTGTTTGTTTAGTTGGGGTTTACGCTGTTTTCAGCACATTTGGCTATTTCGCGGCGGCCAGTTTTTATTTGTGGAGGAAGCCGGAGTACCCGGAGAGAACCACCGACCTTCGGCAGGAAAATTGGCAATCCTTGTCAATTTTAGATCGGAGTCGAACACACCCGCCACAGGTGAGATTCGAACTCACAACCTCAGTGTTGACAGGCTAGTGATCATTAGTAGTCATGACGAACTACCTAGACCACTCGGCCACCTAGGCCCCCTTTGCTCGTATAGACGATATATATTTCGTTATGACAAGGAAGAAGATGATTGGGATGAGTACCGCCATTTTGTAATAAGAGGTGTTCTCTTGTCGAAACATTTGTAGAGGAATGTTTAATGCAATAGCAAAAAACATAGACTAGTTTTTAAATCAAATAGTTTTAGTGAAAACTTTATTGTGAGTGATATTTTTATTTGTTTTACTCTATAATATATTTCGGTTTGATGATGTTCAAAATTCATAAACTATTACTAAGGGTAATAAATGGTTTTAGGTTAGAACCATTCAGAATGGATCTAGGGTTGACTCGTTCAGAATGGTTCTAGGGTAGAACCGTCCAGAATTGTTCTAAGGTAGAACTGTCCATATATGGTTCTAGTTCAGGACACACCCTGTCATAAACGGTTCTAAAGTTGTCCGGATGTCTGACAGTTTACTACAGTTCTAAAGAGAGGTTAGAACTGTAGTTCGTCATGACTACTAATGAACACTAGCCTTTCAACACTGAGCTTGTGAGTTCGAATCTCACCTGTGCTGGGGTGTGTTTGACTCCGATTTAAATGGACAAAGATTGGTAATTTTCCTACCGAATGTCGGTGGCTCTCTCCGGGTACTCCTGGGTTCCTCCACCAATAAAAACTGGCCGCTGTGAAAACCTCAACTAAATAAACAAACAAACATAAGATATCGTATGATACATGTATTTACTTTGATTGTATTTCAAAATAAATATGTTTGGCTTTGCCAGTTTTTTGGTCATTTTGCCATTTGAATCTGTTCTTCAACGTTTTGAGATGAAGTTTCTGCTTTCAACTTTTTAGACCTTGGTACAAAATCTACAAATGGTGAGTCGTAAATCGACGAAATGTGCACATCCTCTGCACCAGAACTAGTATAACAATTCAATTCAATTCAAATCTTTATTGTCATAAAACTAAATTTCATAGTATGTGACACAAGGCCACACCAAATTGATCTTTCGTTCTTTGGATTTCACCGCTTTGTTTTTTGGACTATGTAAATTTTAATAAAAAAATATTTTTTTCCGCTTTATTTTGCGAAAATTCTGAAAATACGCCCCAAATTCTCCATTTTTCAAGAAATTAAAATAAAAATTGTTTGCCGGCTCCTATAATTTTGTAAAAATTGAGATTATTCCCTCATTTGTGAAATATTTTAGTTAAAAAAATGTGTGCCGCACGTAAATCTGATCTTTGCCCGAAAAAAACTAGTCCTCGAGATAAAAAATCAAAATTAAAATTTCGCCCCCTCGCACCTATTTTTACCATCCAAAAATCGAAAGAATTATAAATCAATTTGGTATGGCCCAACATAACAAAATGAAAACAACATCAACATGATTACTTGTATACATCGTGGAGTAAATTTTCAACAGTCCCCTGTCCTCATTTCTATCGACTGTTTTAAAAAGGAATCAATCTTATTTACATGAATGTGTGATTTTGGGTTGAGGATATATATAATTTTATTTATGTCATTGAAATCTATAAACTGTGTGTTCTCATTTATCAAAAAATCAAAATAAAGCTTTGTTATATGACTGTTAATATTACAATATAAAAAGAAATGCATTTCATCTTCAATATTTTTGCAGTTTTTGCATAATCTTTCTTCTCTTGGTATTTTAAGATATCTCCGCTTTTTATTAGTAAATTGTGGTCACTTATTCTAAATTTTGTTTTCTACATTCAAATAATGAGCAGGTTAAAGATTTCTCTTCTGTAGTAATTTGTTTTACATGTTTATAAATAGTGAGTTTGCTGTTGTCTTTTACATCTGTTATTTTATCATTTATTAAATTTTCATAAAATTGCTTTAATTTTAATTTTATTTATTCTTTTATATTTTTAGTTATCTATAACGAAATACGGATTGAAACCTAAGATTTAACACGTAAAACCTTCTGACTTTTAAAGCCCAATAAAACAAATCAAAACTTCAAATATGATAAGAAAAACTGTGTATGAGGGAACCTTTCTTCTAGATATTTTAACAGAAATCTAAATATATTTCAGTAAATTAATGGATCTGGACATACAAGTTCATTTCGACACTCAAGGTCACCAATGAAGTCTGTGATAGAACTACAAACACTCAAGTTTCCAAATTAAATGCACTATAATGCAAATTTTGATCACAAGTAAAGACAAAACATGATTGTAACGAACGACTCGACTACAGAGAATTTACCTTTAACAAACATACTCTAATGATGAATATTGTTGTACATGTACATTTATATATCTGTGGGTTTCTCAGGAAATGGATTGAGTTTCTGTTATGACAGTAATAGAGTGGTATCCTGTCTGTATAGGTGATTCATATTTATTTTAATGCGTTTTTAAAAGTCATGTATCCATACTCAGTCAAATCTGTCTACACGCAATTAACTTGTCAGGACAACTCTTTTGGACGTGTTTTGTTTACTTGAAAAGAACTTTGTAATTTGGAAAGAAACAGCAGAACAAAATTAAAGAATCTAAATTATCCACCGGAAAAAGGTTACATGTAGCTCCGAAGACCTCATATAACTTTTTATGCCCCATTTGATTAACATTTTTCCTTGAAATTTAAATCAATTTGTTTACATCAACTTTGAACATATTTTGATACAAATTCTTAAAACTTTGAAACATACATGTATTACATGTAGGTTACAGAATAAAATATTTCACACCCACAGTCAGGTAATATCACAGACGTTCCCTATACTGGCAATTTGACGGGTGTTTTTAACTGAGCAGGACATGCTTAATATTTCGGAGCACCTGGTGTCACACCCAGTTTTTTTTATGGGAGTTCACATTGCTAGTGCTTTAGTTTCTGTGCTGTCGTGTTCGAGTTTTGTTTAGTTTATTAACGCAGTTTTTTATTCATTTAGTTATACATGTATCCTTGTCGAGTTTGTTAGTTGCGTTCCATTCTCCTGACTTTGTCTTTTCCTTGCTCTTCGAATTTGTGAACTTTTCCCACTGTATTGTCGTTTCGCTATTCTTTTGCCGATATTTTATGCACAAGTAGACACTTTATGGTCTGTTCTATTCGGAGATTGGATGTCTACATGACATCTACCCCATATCTGCTCTCTTTCTGATGCAACAGGTATAGTTTCAATTTTCCCTTTGATTTTATGGTTACAACATGTTAATGTCTGTTCTGTGATTGTACGAGAATGATGCTATTTGTTATGCTCCATAAAAACGTCTAAGGTGATTATGTTGACCTGTTCAGTGGATGAAAATTGAAATTTATCAATAACTAAATAGTAAAATGTATGATACCAATTCTGATGCACAAGATGTTCTTATTTCGTCTATTTACAACTCATCAGTTGTACCCAATGTCTAAAATCTTTAAAAACAAAATTGTAATCCAAAACTTGTTCGTGAGGGCTGGCTTGTCAATGTTGCTGATCAAGAAATTATCCAACACCTTATTATAGCTTAGAGTTTAAATTCAATTGTTATGAATTCTTAGCATTATAAGATAGACAATCAATTAAAGTCAGGGTTATTTGTCTAAAATAATGACAGGATGAAATAATGATAACGTAAGACATTAATGTTACTTTATTATTGATGCTTTGAATATTCTCGGTTTGGAAAAAAATATGTTCAGCATCATTGTCTTAAACCCACGGCCGGTCGTGCTAACGCTTTGCTTCCACCTACTGACCGTGTGTCAATTCATTCATTTTTTCTCGTTCTCATGAATATATTCATGAACTATTTTGATTGGTTTCCTTACGATTCTGTAATAGGAATACAGCCAATCAAGTGACAGTTAAAAGACGGTACGCAATTCCTGTGAATTTTCGATATCGTTTTCAAACAAAGTAAACAAGTTTTCATACTTTCAAAGAGAATGCATTACTGACCAAGGGAAAAAAATCACTACACAACACAAATTCATCAACTGCATTACGCACGTGGGCACCGTTTTACTTTCCAAGGTGGAGAACGTCACTATTGTTAAAATATCCAAAGTGGAGAATTCCATTAATGTTAGCAGCAATTTCAATGGTCAATTTGATTCATGAATATTCATGAAAACGAGAAAAAAATGAAGGAATTGACCCACGGTCGGTAGGAAGGAAAGCGTAAGCGCGACCGGCCGTGGGATTCCGACGATGGTTCAGTATTACATAAAAGATAATCTTCCTCGTGAATACTTTTCTTTGGTTTCGATTGGAATATAGATTGAATATATTATCTTTTCTTTTCCATCAACCAGTTTAACTTTTTCAATTAAGTATTTTTAACAAAATAGTCCTTTATTAATTGCATTTGTACAAGTTACGTGATCTTCATACATAAGTTACGTCAATGTACGTTAGAATTTAATATTTTAAGACGAACTTAAATCTTCAAATCCCACCAATGACTACCACAGAATTGAAAAAAAATAAATAAACAAAAATAAAAACAACGGTTTCGCACCAAGACAAACTAAATATCTGAAGAATAATTTTTTCAAACTTTTTGGTGCGAAGAAACTTTAATCCTATTAATAAGTTATCTGTTGTGAAGATTAACAAAATATTTTACTCCTTGATGCATTGAATGCATAAAACTACTAATATTCTGTTTGCTGAAAATGTTAATAATGTTAACGCAAGCAAATTCAAATCCTTTACTTACTTAAATTATACTATACTTCCGACAAGGACATGCAATTATTTTACTGTAGTCTGTAATCTACATGTACCTTTGTATGACAAAAAGACATTTTCTATCTCTCCCTTTTTGTTTTGTTTGTTTGTTTATGTTTATTTGTGTGTTTATATTGTTCGTGCTTTTTTGTGTGTGTGAGGTTTTTGTTACTTTTTTGGATTAAAAATATATTTTTGTTTTTTTGTTTTTGTTTTTTCAGTACCTATATTGAAAGAATAACATGATATATATAAAAATTTTATGTGTAAAAACCAGAAACGGCTTTAAAAAACAAATCAACATATAAAACAAAGTAGTGTACATCATAAAACAGTTCACATAAAAAAAATAAGACAGGAGTAATGTCGTCGACATTTTCAACCTTGAAATATATTTAAAAATCTATAAAAACATAATCTTAGGGCTCCTCCCTGCAGTTTGCCTTGAAAATTACGATAATCAAGTGACCAACAAGACGATACTCTATATATTTAATACATCCACGAAAAGGTTAATATATACCATTATCTGTTGTACCATATGTAATTAGACCGCCCAGTTATGATTTCCAAGGATATCAATTGTTAATTGACTTCAAGCTGTTAAACACAAGACAGTACATTGATTTACTCTTAAATGATGAACCTGTTGTTCTTTTACTCATTAAAAGAAACTGGTTTATTAAATTGTAGTTTACAAACATTTTTATTTTTAATACTATTAATTTATTTATATATGTTCCTTCTTCTCTCCCTTTTTTTTGCTAGGCAACAGTTTATGGTTAAACTCAAATACAGACCTCACAATGCGCATTTGTGGACTAAATAAACACATGACCAAAACATTGGAAAAACCAAAAATAATAAAAATATATGTAATGACCAATAGAATTAAGGGAAACTGAAAAAGGAACTTTTCAAATAGAGAAAAAGGACAAATATACCTAAGGAGCAGTACAAAAACGTAATCCATTGGAAAGACAAACCCGGGAAGACAAATGAACAACCACAGGCACAACAAATAAACACAGAAAACTAAAAAACAATGAACAACACGAACTCCTATAAAAACCAGGAGTGAACCCAGGTGCTCCGGAAGGGTAAGCAGTTCCTGCTCAATATACGGCACCCGTCGTGGAGTTCAACAAAGTCAATCCGGGGAAGTCACAAATCGGTGGAGGCACATGAAAGGTTGCGACAGTGGGAACAGGTCCAACATCATCTTACATATTGGAACACTGTAATAGTCAATCAATTCGTGATGACGAGCGTAAAATTTCCTAAGTGATGACATCGACTTATCCCTGAAAAAACCCTGGTTAAGAAGCTTTTGTGACAGCAGTAATCCTCTTTGTCGAAAGTCAGGGTACCCTTAAAATCGGATAAGCTGAGAAACGTAGACGCCATATGCAGGCGATGCTGGTATATTGCTACTCAAGAAGGGAAAATTAACAATAGGAAAGTTGAAGTCATCACGTTTGTCATAAAATTTTGTCTTCAAACGTCCTTCATAGTCTATTTCAAGAAACAAATCCAAATATGAAGCGGACTTTGGTTTATGTGTAGTATCCTTAATTTCAAGCTCACTGGGGTAGATAAGATGTAGAAAGTCTTGGAATTTGTCGTTATTTAACGACAAAACATCATCTATATAATGAAAAGTGAAATTAAAGGATTGGGCTAGTTTATTATTCCATCAATTTAAATGAGACAATATTCTATCCAATAATACACATAACATCTGACAACGGTGATTGGTTTACAAGAAAAAAACACTGAATCCACCCTAAAAAGGTAATTAAAATTCAAGAATTCATGATATCATTACTCTAGGTGAAGGTCACACATTAACATCATGCAATAATCATGATAATTCCGATAGTTTTAACGATACAAATCAGACATTATTTGTCGAAATTTTAACAGTAAGTTTATCAAATCCGGATTCATAAGTAGTGTATCTGATCTGAAAATTGTGTTAAACTATATGCAGTTTGGAAAATACAAAGAAAATCATTAGATGAACTTCATATGAGCATAATATGAAAAATAATTCAGCATATATAAATAACATAACAATCCAAAGATACTAATATTAGATATAGTAAATTTATACGATACTGTATACGACGCATTTTAAGGGGTTGCCTCTCATCAGCAGCATTAAAACCGAAACATTTGGAAGAACCAAACTTATTTTAAACAAGAAGTACTGATAACCAAAAATACCGAAATAGGAAGCCAAATAAACAAACCTGACTGTTGATCGCTTTCAGACGAGTTTGACATTATAAACTACAGGCGATGTTAATGCGTAACCTTCACCTAGAGTAATGATCTCATGAATTTTAATTCGTAATTAAAATGAGCACAAACTGTCATTTACTCTGTAAGGTTAAGCGATTTTTTCCATAATAGCTTTCTTTTTCATACCATTAGACAATCATACCATCGATTTAAATAATCTGCAAAATTCCAACTGATTTGGAAGAAAATATACCATATCTTATGACAAAAATTTGCATATAGTTTAGCTCTTGCATAATTAAACCATTTATATCTTTTAAATCTTTTTCCTACCGAATGTCGGTGGTTTTCTCCGGCTACACCGAAATCCTACACCAATAAAAACTGGCTGCAGCGAAATAGCCAATTGTGCAGAAAACGGCGTTTAACCTCACCTAAACAAAAAACAAACAATCTTTTGGGTTTTAATAACAAAATAAAATCATTTCGTATCAATGTACTAGTAATTCAGGGACAAGAAATATCGTGCTTTACATTAATATGTACGGAACACTGTTTGCATTGGCTTTGGCTATACTGTTGTATTTTCTTTCTAAAACTTTGTTGACAGACTGTCAGGTACTTCGATATTACAAGTGGTGACAGCTTGTTATTACGAGTAGTACATGTAAGTCCCAGAGTTCGAATCCTAAAAACGAATTTAACACTCCTGCTAAACTCTCTAATTACTGCATAACAATTGATTATTGTTAAATTTCTCTTTATTCTGCTTTATTTCAAAATTCCAGGAATGTTATTCGATATAATATCTCCTTACTGTAGTTGATTACATACAAGTTAAGCTGCAAATTCCGCTCTAAACTAATTTTTAATCTCTTTTATAGCTCATTGTTTTCCCGAACAGATTTTGCAAACATACATTTTAATGGGGTAATACACGCACTTCACACTGGAATTATTTCAACGAATCAAATTTCCCTAAAATTTAAAATTTCTCAGCATATTTAAAAAAACTTAACCATTACCAAGTGTTATGAATAAGAGAGATTAGTTGGCGGGTTACATATAAGTACTTTTAAATTTAGTTCTCCTCGATTTGGTTTCAGACTATCTGAAATTTCTAAGGAAGTAATATGAATTTCATTATCAAACTATATCTACACAAATATACACTTCACAATGAGACTTCATCATCTACATTAAATTCGATAAATGTTGGTAATAATTAGCCATATAGATAGCCTAATTTTCCTTTAATGTAAGTGTTGTCATTAAATCAACATTTCTTGTACTTCAAAGACTTCCGCACTTTCTACTAAAGTAGAAATAAAGGACTTCAGAACGTGACAACGCGGCAATTAATCGTATTTTTAATATAAGAAATCTTACAACAACTTACGTTGTTTGTCAAATCGACTACGACGAATTGACATTTCTTTTTTACCGTTATACGACATATTCTTCCAAATGATAGATATAGACTGTCTGGTCATATCTTATATATATGATTGCACTTTTCTTGGGCAATTAAGAACATTTATATTTATGGCTTCAACAAGATGACTTTTTACTGATAGAGTAGGAGTTAATGCCTTATAGACCCTTTTAAGCTAATGACCAGGACAGTCTTGATGATCAAGTTATAAGTGGAAGACCAGACAGAGTACATTGTGTACTTCTTGTAGCGATGGTGAAATAGGGGACCTTTATTAGTAAGGTATTTCCTGATTTTTCATACATCTTGATAAATTATATTCATGTGGAGGCAAAAGGCTCTGTTACTACGTGGTTAATTCGAGAACTCCGATTCATTGCCTGACATTCTCACGCACAGGTGGGATGGTAAAAACAAGTCAAATAGTAAATACCATGTAATCAAGTAATTAAAAGAGGACCCATAATCTTTTGATCAATTTAATTGAGGTCTAGAGCTGGCATGTCGGTAATTGCTAGTAGTCCTTTGTTAATATACATTGATCATTGTTATTTTGCTTAGTTTATTCTGTTACCGTTTTACTGTGTGTATCGCTGTGTGTTTGTTTATTCCACATTGGCTATATGTATAGGGGGAAGGTTGAAATCTCACAAAACATGTTTAACCCCGTCGCATTTTTGCGCCTGTCTAAAGTCAGGAACCTGTAGCCTTTGTTAGTCTTGTGTGTTTTTTTTTTAAATTTTGGTTCATTTGTATGTTTCGGAGTTGAGTGTGCCGTCCATTTCGCTGAACTAGTATGCATTATTGTTTAGGGGCCAGCTGAAGCCCGGCACTGGGTGCGGGATTTTCTCGCTGCGTTGAAGACCCATTGGTAGCCTTGATCTGTTTTCTGCTCTTTTGTCGGGTTGTTGTCTCTTTGACACATTCTCCGTTTCCATTCTCTATTCTATACATGTCAATAATTATAATATTACAAAAAACATACAAATGTATACTAATAACTGATAAGTGGAGGCTTTAAGACCTGATAATTGGAAATTGTGCTTTCAAACGTATAAAAAAAAACAGAAAAGAAATTCCATTGCTTTTTTATGTTAATTGTAATGTAATTGTCGCAACTTGGAACTATTGATGATCGTAAATTGGACAAAGACTTTAGTTCTGAAGACTTTCGTTCTTACATGTTATACTTATAGATAATACATGGCTTAATCCATATCGGACCGGGTATCATCCCGAATTCCAAGGTATGATATCGGTCGAAGGATGATACCCGGTCTCATATGGATTAGGCCATGTATTAATAAATTTATCATACACTTCCAAAAATTGAAAATATAAGATTAAAAAGAGTAACAAATAACACTTGTAATTTTCGATTATTTAAACAACACAATTTTAGATACCATAGATTTTAACACCATAGAGAATGATATTGGAAGAATCACTGTCCTGAAAGTGCCTCAATTCCACAATAGATATTTATTGTCACATTTCCGATGGATGCATTTTGGAACATGATTTTTTTTAAGATGAACCCATTGAAGTACTGACAATTTTATGTTCATTTTGATTAACTATTTTCTGTTGGTTGTGATTTTCAGCTTTGTGAGATTCATCTCTTGTAGATCAAAATTATTCAGTTTAGGAATATTGTCATTTGCAATTTCAGGAAAATCAATAATGGAATGACTGATTTCAACTGTTTTTCATCTGTGATTGGCTTATCATTACCATTTGAGTCAGTTTTACCTCCTGACGTCACCTCAGACAAGATTTTGGACATCTTAATCTGCTGATCTAAGGAAGCAGAACTATAATCATTTAATGAGACAACACTTCTATGTTCTGTAAGCCGCATTATTGTTGTTGGTTCCACATCTGAATGCAATAATTGTAATGTCACTGTGGTTTTTCTAGCAGAATGATTTACCTTTCTATCTTCTAGTCCAGATCTCTCGCACATTATTTTAACCATATTTCCTGGCTTAGTTTTGCCCATAGGCTGCATTGAGTATCACATATTCGTGTTTTCTACGTCAAAATTTTCTGTTTTATTTGTATACCGCGGCAATAAAGATCAATAAAATTTTGCATCTGGTGTCAGTGAATCAGTTGATCGTCTTCTAATATAGGTTTTGAAGGTTTTGACAGAGCATGTAGGATTGTCGGAAATAAATGAGTAGCAATATTACACACTAAAAATGGAAAACAAACACATAGGCAATACAAAAAAACATTTGGCTTACCATTGGCATGATTAAACGAGTGGTTATTCTTTTGTTATATGTTTAATTGGTGGTAATAAATAAAAGTTTTAATGCAATAGATGTATTAGTTGTGCTCAAGGCCGAAAACCAAAACAACAATCCAAAAGGTAACTTAATTTCTCCGAGGAGTGTCCCATATTTTTGTTTATACCTATATTCTAACTAGAATTTGGCGTCAAATGATAGTTTCGACATGGGAGAAACAGACTCTTCTTCAGTTTTATTCTAAAATTTCAATATTTTTTCCACTCTCAGTAGTTAATTACCACTGTAAAATGCTCACTGAAGCATGCGTGTTGAAACTGATAATTATTCCATGGAGTGTAAAAATGCTGTTAATATCACAAAGCCACCAACAGGAGAGCCTATTACATGTGCTTTTATTTATTATATTGTTTTATTTGATTACTATTCAATTTTAAAGTGGTGTTGCTGCAAGTATTATACTTATTACAGCCTCAAACCACATCACAATGTTTCAGAAATTTACAAAGGTGTACACAGTTCAGAAATTACAAAGGTGTACAAAGTTCAGAAATTTACAAAAGTGTACACTGTTCAGAGATGCAGTAACCTAACTGACACAAAACTGCAATTTTGAATATACTAGTCTATTCCCTATAATAATAATCATTTATTGGTACCAATTTATTGTAATATATTGAAACAGTATTCAAAAGTAAACTGTAAATACTTTAACTCCCTCAGACTTGAAATTGATAACTACTGTTTTGAACCTGGAGCCTTGGGTGAAGTGTTCTTTATAAGACGGGGAAGCAAGCATATTTGCCTTTTTTATTTTCATTCATTTTGGGCATGTGGTCGCTTTTTAAATTCCCAGTGCAGATGATTGAATAGAAAGAAGATTGTTCATTTTCTTTTGTGCATTTTTCTTTACACTTACGCAACGAAATCCTAAACCGTTTTCTGTCGAGCTGTCTTTAGACAAACTTTTCGTCGGTCGATACCGGAAACTTCTTGTGATGTATACTTCCGGAACGGTATCGGTTTTCGTGATCCGCATTAATTAATTAGGGGTAATTAGCAAAACGCGGAAACAATTGCGTATGTACTGATAAAAGTTTTAAACTGCACAATGGTCTCATACTTCTGATATATAAAGATCGCACGTCGCATTTGTTGTTGAAACGGCAACCCGGCTAACAAACATTTGTCTCATTCTTTTAGTAGTATTAATAATGGAATTTCATACCTGGCATTGCAAACATGTTTTGTAGAAATTGTATTACACTGCTTTCCCTTTCCGGGTTTTCGTCTCACGCTCTGTGAATTCTAGATTGTGTAGACCCTCAGAAGTGACTTTCATCTCAACGTCCCCAAACCTCATGTCCTGGTTCAACGTCCCCAAACCTCATGTCCTGGTTCAACGTCTCCAAACCTCATGTCCTGGTGCTACTAGCGACTGCACATTCCAAAGTGTATTGCATTATTTAACCAAAAAGTGTTGGTCAAAGCATCTAAACGAATACATAAAATTCAGTTGTTATAATAAATGATTACAATTTTCTATTGACCAACAAACCTTATTAGTAATAATGTGAAGTAAAATTGCTGAGTCTAGTGTACAAAATACGCTTAGAAGACGCATCTAGATGCATATTAGAAAGATTGAAATAAGATCGAGAAGTGATCGAGTGAGGTCGAGTAGAGATCGGGTATTGGTCGAGATGGTCTGGGAATCAAATATGATAGTAGTCGCAGTGATCGGGCATTGGTCGTGTACTGATCAGTAATATATTTGTATCCCGACCAATTCGACTTCTACTCGACGAATACCCGATCTCTTCCCGAGTGCTTGGCCTCTCGATCCCTGTCAAAAACTGTCGGTTAGAAAGTCGGAGCGATGCCGACGAGGTAGACAACCCCGAATATTCTTGTCAAGCGATTCAGACCAGTCTCCCGGTCGCTTAATCTGTCTTAATCGGGCTTGGTCGGGTTGATCTGGACAGCAGTGAGAACCTAGCTTTAGATTAATTTATCATAGCTATAGTTAAAAATTTACATTTTTCCTTTGAACTGGTCTTAACTAGTCTTGTGGAAATTAAGACATTCAAAAGAAAGACAGAAATTGCAGTTTAAGATCAATCTTGCGTTAGAAGTGACGGACTCTTAAATTTAAAGAGTGGATATTGAACCACAAAAACCTGTGTCAATCATTTTTATTCTAGCTCAAATTGTCCCGTTAATCATGTTGTTAATTGTTTCTAAGATAAACAGTTCTTTTTTTTATTAAACTTGTTAAAACGTTTTACTAAATATTGTAAATTAAACAATTTACCTTTTCCGTGAACACATTAACTATCATAAAATTTAAAAACAAAATTACATTAATTTTATAAAATTGATAAAAGTCCGAAGCAGCAGAAAATGCACACTTTAAATGCACTCTTTTAAAAGGATAACAGTTGTTTTGAAACAATTGGAGTACAATGTTTCAGCGAAGGAATAACCATTTAAAATGAGTATCATCAGCTCATTTGCTAGTATGAAGGTACTTGCCGTAAAAGCCTACTATTTAAGCCCACATTCTACTTTCATAAAATTATTGTTTTTTAAATTAAGGACTAGCCCTGTCCTCTGACAGCCTTTAGTTTTACACTTATCGCTCATTTTACATTTAATAATAGAAGGTTTTTTGTTTATTGTCTCGTTTTTCCAATTTTTTGTTTGTAACCATTAGTTATAAAACAAAAATGATAAAATGGGTTTAAATAATGCATAAAAATGAGTATCTAATAAAATTCATGCAGTCGGAATAGTAACATCCAAAGCGGGATAACTATAAATGAAAACGATTGAAAACTTTTCAGCGATTTCAAAATGATCTGCCACTTCGAACATAACATCGGCTTTTGAGATAAGTTCGGGACCATTGGAATATACTCCTTATATAAAAATGTGATGTTTTCGACGAACCGCATAAATATGTGTATTTTATTCAAAACTAAAATAGTGTTACTGGCATTCAAAAGTTTGAATGTTTAAAACTATAAAAGCACATGAAAAATCTTTTAACCAAATTACATGTATAATGTTCATTTGAATTAAGTCGTAAAGTAAATGGTACGTGTAACAGCCGATTACGGTATTCGTATAATATCCCAGTTTTTATATATGGTTCATACGACTCGTTAAAAATATCAGATTAAATTTCGAAAACGAAGTTACATAGAATATACTTTTTTTCAAATTCTATCACCGTGGGTCATGAGAATGGTCAACCTAAACTTTTGGCCACACAAAATTGATCTTTAGTTCTTTGAATTTTGCAGCTCCGATTTTGGACTATGTACATTTTAAGAAAATGTGTTTTTTTTTTGCCGCTTCATTTTGCAAAAATTCTGAAAATTCGCCATATTTTTCAAGAAATTAAAAATAAAAATTGTTCGTCCGCTCCTGAACTTTTGTAAAAATTGTGATTTTACCCCAGTTTTTGCAACATTTATTGTTTGCAACGCGTAAATTTTATCTTCGCCCCCTCTCCCCCCCCCAAAAAAAGTCCTTAAGGAAAAAAAAAATTAAATTAAAAATTCGGACCTAATTTTGCCATAAAAAATCCCCAAAAAATAAAAATTAATTTGGTGTGGCCTTACCCGGTTTGTAGAAATGTTAAAATATTGCAGTTGTATTAAAAACATTTGTGGTTGGGGGAGGAAAAAATCCTGATGATATATATTTTTGAAACAATTATAATCAGTACTGCGTTTTCAGAATAAATTATCTGATGAACAGTTTATTCAATATTTTGGTGTTTTGTACTCTTTATGTTGTTTTCGTTTGAAGATCCCTGGACTGGAAGATTGATTAGTTTCTCAATGTAGAAACTTCTAGCTAGCCCGTTTAAAATTTGTTTTAACCTCAACGAATGTAACAATGGTTTTATCAATTCCTTGTACCCCCAGATTATTAGAAAAGTAGAAAAGAAAGATATTTAATACCAAACAAATGGGTCTTACGACCGAGTCGGTTAATATATACAGATTTATGATTAAGCTGTTATAAAAATAATGACATTTAAACAACACACGCCGACCACAAAGAACTATAACACTATATATTAAAATTCAAACCAATTGGTCTTTAAAATGAGAAGATAAGTGATTAAGCGATAAAATCCAATATAGAATTCTATTCAAATTCAATCGTCCAAAAAAGTATACCTTCAAATAATTGGTTATGATAACGGACAATAAGTGTTGTATATTTAAACTTATTGTTATTAGCAGTATGTAAACAGACTTTAAAGAGTATTTTCCTTAAATTTACAAGTGACATTTGGATACATGCATGATTATTAAAGCTAGTTTTTACTAGAAAACGAATATGTGGGTTCTTATTGTGATGGTTTTTTGTTTCGGGCTCCATAACATAAAAGGTCAAAACCTTTCGGATGTCAGAGCACTATATACGGACCTTTTTACAAACTACAAGAAAGAGGTTATGCCCATGGCAGATCATTCTCAACCATTACAGATAGGAGTTACTTTCTATCTTGTATCCATTGTGTCATTCAAAGAAGTTGAAGAAACAATTTCAGTTTTAGGAGTGTTTAATCTTAATTGGACAGATCCATCATTAGCTTGGACACCATCAGAATACGGAAATTTGAATTCTACAATAATCGATCCATCAAAAATGTGGATTCCGCCATTGTTTGTTATCAATCGAGTTGACGAAATGAAACCCGTCGGACATGACACTTTATTTTACACTACTATTTTTTCTAATGGACTCGTATCATATCTTCCTGGAGATTTGCTGGATGTGAAGTGTCCAACTGACCTATCAAAATTTCCATTCGACAGCCAGACATGTACTTTTCAAGTTTTGCCATGGGGTGTTGGTGACTCGCATCTCATATTTGCGTCCGTTTATGACAAGGCAAATATAGCCTGGTATACTAAAAACTCCGACTGGAAACTTGAAGAATATAAAACAAGAAGTTCCACACAATACAATACTAGTATGTTCTATTTTGATTTAAAAGTGAAACGTGAACCACTCTATTATGCAGTTATGGTTATTTTACCGACAATGTTATTTGGAGTTTTAAACCCCTTGGTATTTCTACTTCCAGCTGATTCAGGCGAGCGCGTCTCTTTAGCAATGACTATACTGTTGTCGTATGCTATATTTTTAACACTTGTATCTGCGTCTGTTCCAGCATCGTCCAATCCAATGTGTCTTCTGCTTGTGATAATGGTTGTCATAATTGTCATCAGCGGAATCATAGTAATTGCTACCATCATAAGTTCAAACTATTACCATGAACGTAACATCAAGGAGATTAACTCTATAATGAAAGGTTTTACAAAATGGCGCCTTGAAAGGAAGCAAAATACTGTGCAACCAGTTGATGAACAAAAGGAGACAATCATCACAGGGAAGGACGTGGCTAGCTCGTTGGATTCTTTGTGTTTCTATTCATTTTATACGGTTATTGTAGCATGTATATTCGGATATTTTTTATACATTTTTATTTGATTTTATTTACATTTTTATTTGATTATTTACATTTTTATTTGATTTTATTTACATTTTTAATAATTAAACGACAAGGTGGTGTAAGGACTGCAAGTCTTATAATGATTGAATTATATAAATGATTCTGTATTTTATATTAATCAATCCCTATCTTTCTCTCACCTGAGACTAAAATAACCCGTACATCCTTCCAGCTAGATGCTTTGTTTTATGTTTTCACTGTAGACAAACGATATGAAAATATTTATTCTATTTTGGTTTTGAGTAAACTGTGGTTCATAAGATGTCTACATTGTGTATTGGCACTGATAAAAAACGTAATAGGAGCAGCCAGATAGGTGCTATTTGGTTTTGTTTAGCATTTTATTTTCTGATACGTTTCCATTCACTTTAGGTGAATAATTCGCATAATGCGTTGCGCAAATATTTTGAAAGCGGCGAAACAATAGCCACAAATACGGCTTGGCATCACTTGAAAACTAGAATCCATCCATGGATCCATCAAAGGATTTAAATAGACATGTATCTTTAAAGATACATATATATGGTATTAAACATAATTTTACATGGTTTGATTTCAAATCTAACAAAACCGTCTCGGTGATCTCGTGGTAAAGTGCAGAAGGTCGCGGTTCGATCCCAGGCTGGGTCAACCAAAGGCATTAAAATTTGCCTCTTCTTTGCCAGGCACGCGGCATCTAGGAATAAGAGCAAAGGACTGATCGGCTCGGAGTCAGTATAATGTGTCCGGCTGGAGTGATATACTTTCCTGCTGACTGTGATCTAGGACCTTTAAAGTCTTCCTTAGTGTGTACAAATAAGGGTTCATATTATGTCAAAATGTTATGTCCTGATATGCTCTTAGTAATTACCACTGGATGATGAACAATAATTCATCAATCATCAAATCTAACAATAAGAAATTCTAATTTGTGTAGGTTTTATTAATCAGAGGGAAAATCTGCGAATTAATACGGAAAAGAAAAATCTTTGATGGAAAGTATAATTTTTGTTAAATGCCTTATTACAACCTTCAGATCAAAATAGAAATGATTAACAACAAAAAAATCTTTTTTTTAAAGATAAATGGAATTATTTAACCAATTAAGCAATTTTGTTGAATTGTTATTTAGTTTTATACAAAATACGCCCATATCAATTAAATGATCAAATTCATAACGATATTTGTCGTTCTTTAAATTACGAAATTATTAAGTCGATCATTCTCAACTTTATAATTACTAAATCAAAATTTATAATTAAGTAAATGTAAAATCAATGTAAACTAACAGACTTCGTTCAATGTATGTGACGAAATGACGATTGCAAAGAAATATTTAAAAAAAAAGACAAACATAATGACAATTTTTTCTGTGATCTTTGTTGGCAATAAATCACTTAGCTTTTGAGAGATTCGTAAATCATGGGACAATATGCATATTATAATATTATTCCATGGTTTTAAGAACATCTAGAAATGTCTATGTATATTTTAATGGAGGTGCGAGAAGAGAAACAATAAAATAAATGCAAAAATCGAATGTTACTCTATAGCCAAAGCTCCACCTTCACATTTGGAAATTTGTGATCGTTTGTTTTATAGAACATGTTAACCAATGAAATTGTTAAACAATATACATATTTTTATCGACTGCATATCAAGCTTTAAAAAAATACCAGAATATCACTTTATATTTGAAAAAAATAAAGAAACGACACAAACTTGTTTTGGTTTGAATTTCATTTTATACGTCGGTTATTTCTGTTACAAAGCATTTCCTCCACGGCTACTCGTTAACATATTTAAACATCTGGCGCGTGTTGCGCTCTTTTGTTTAAATATAACTCAGTGTAAATAATAGTAAACCAAACTGCACACATGCGTATCGATATAGCGTACATAACAGTAAGGTCCAAATAGCTCAACTTCAATCCAAATTTCTTCTGTGCTACTCGCATTTCTTGATTATCCCTATTCAATATTTAAACGTATCTTACCTTATGAATCTTTCCTCAGACACCATATAATGTTCATATGGTTGCAAGTGTGTTCATGTTTTTGTACAAGAAACTGTTCATCAACTTACGCTTTTTTCTGGCATAACAGATGTGATGTGAGAATGTTACAAAGTCAGCAACTTTGCTATTTTCCCTACGAGAATCTTTGTCATTAATTTTGTGTACTTTTGTTAGCTGTCAGGAACTTTATCATACTTTTATTCTCTAGCAGGAACGCTATCGTTCATATAACTTTAATCTAGAAACTGTCATCTAATTCTGTTGAATCTAGGATGACAAATACATGGACAATAAGATAGTGATGATTTCGTGTCCTGTGACTTTCGTAAACAATATTAGTATAACTATCGTCATTGGTTCGTATTATATATATGTAACGCATATATGTAACGCATGCTGCCGAGTTGACAATTTAGGAGTATAAAGGAAAAATGTTTCTAGCATAGACGGGTCTAGGAGATGCAAAATCAGCTATGACATATTGTACATTTGACTAATAACTTTTGAACTTTCAGTTTCATTTACTTTAACATTTAAAGACCCTCACACAATGCATTGGAAACTATACGATCAGGTTTACTGTTAATTGAATTTTAACTATTAAAAATATTTTTTGTAAATACGCTGGGGTTGTTGTGTGACATGAGAACTGATACCTGACGCGATGCCTTTGCCTCTGTGTAGTTTATAGTTTGAACATATTTTATTTGCAAAATAACATGCAAAAAGGATAAGACACCATGTCAAACAAACTTGGGATTTTCTCGCTGCGTTGAAAACCCATTGGCAGCCTTTGGCTGTTTTCTGCTCTTTGGTCGGGTTGTTGTCTCTCTGACACATTCCCCGTTTCTATTCTCTATTATATGAAGTCTTCTACTATTATACAATAATTTACAATATTATTGTAAATAAACAACAAAATCGATAACAGTAAAGTCAAAAATGACATACCAATCAATCAAAGTAACCGAAAAGACATAACTCGGACAAAAATTAACATAAAAGAGCACAACACACAAACATTAACACATTCGAGAGTAAGGATAGCCTGACTTGGTACAGCCACTGAAAAGTGGTGGGGTTAAACTTGTTTAATGGGTACATAACCCCCTTTTTTCTACCCTGACACTCTGGTGTTTAAAAAATACTATAAATACCAATACAGTACCATTACCAACACGGGATCACTCGGTAGGACTGTGAAATTAGATAGGATGTTACATAATTTAGATAGCAGGGTCAGAATGTACTCGTTTTAACTGTTAAACCGCTATGGATCTAATTATTGCAGGTCAGGTACTGTCGCTCTAATAAACTAAAAAGTCTGAAATAACACTCCCATAAAGAGTTAAGTGCTATCTCGTCATATATTTCAATAGAAATCGGCTGCGACTAATGTATACACAAAACCTGTAAATAAATGTATAACAAAATGAACAATAGTTTTAAATTTTTATGTTTACTTATAAAATTGTTTCTACCCGGAAAGGTCGTTTATAGAGGCGGTTTGGGCCAATTGCAAAGGCTTTTGTATGGCGTGTTGAAATGTTGTCAAGAAAAACACCCAGAACCAAAATAATGCTTCTTTAAAGTTAATGGAGGTGCATAAACTATCTTAAAACAAAATATTTTTGTTTCTGAGTGTCTTTCAAGCTGAAAAACTGCCTTAAAATCAACCAAATTGTAGTTAAAACTGCCTCACAATGAAATGTCAAAAGAGGTAAGTGGAAATTTGCATTAGACGACAAACTGTACTTCAATGTTTATACTTACAATTTAATCTTATATATTAAATTTAAGTAATAGTTAGTTCGGACGTTCTCCCTGGACGTCAATATATTTATTATATATGTATTTACAGTTTTTGTGTATACATTAGTCACAGTCGATTTCTATTGAGTCTATGACGGGATGAGAGTGTTTTGCATTTTTTAACACGAGCACATTCTGACCCTACTGTCTAAATTATGTAATTATGTAATTATTGTTCAACCAATTTTTTCAGTTCTTTGAAGCGGTCACCTTGTTGGTAATCATACTATATTGACTTTTATATGTTTATGTTTTATGGTGAGTTTTATACACCAGAGTGTCAGTGTAGATAAGGGGAGGTTTGGGCACCAATAGAACCGGTTTAACCCCACCAATGTTCCATGCATGTACTAAGTTAGAAAATCCCGATTCTCTGTTGTGTTTATGTTTGTGTTTTGTTCTCTTTTATGTTATCTTATGTGTCTTTGTTTATGTATATGTGTGTGTATCTTTTAACCTGTTTTGTGATATTGTGACAACATTTGTAAAGCTTGTTTTTGCAACAATGAGTTAGTTGTTGAAATTGACTTTGCGCTTCTAACATTATAAATGTCACATAATCGATATTTGATAGGGATCGTCTTGAAGTTTCAGTGCGATGCGAGATTTTTCTCTTCGGTGCAAGTCGATGTGACTTTATGAAAAGGATTTGTTCCCTTTTTAAACGTTGTCAATTAGAATTAATTCATTATCATGCTGCAAAAGAGGTTTTCATAGAATAATAAGATCTTTAAATGTTCAGACACAAATCACTAAACATAATGAATCGTTTTAAATTACAAAAAAAAAACAATTAAAAACTAGTTCATATAATATAAAAATGCGTTGTTCTCCGGAGGTGGTCAGTTGCTTCGATTTTCCCCTCCTTCAAATATCCCTTTGGTATTTTTTTACGTTTCTTATATTAGCTACATCATTTATCAACTCAATAAAAACACATCAAATAATCAGTAACCTATATAATAATATATAATTCACTAGATATGCATGCATAAATCCAGACGGTAGACCCTTCAAACGTATTCTTGAAGTACGACTTACAGTGTGTCATGAGATTTTTTGTGCTACAACGAAATACATGTATGAAACTAATTATCAAAGTACCCAACGTTATCGTATGGAACTAAATAAAGGGAAAATATCCATACCATGCTTGTGTTCTCTTGATTTGACACACAATCTCACGTTCATTGTTAAGTCAATTAAATTTATCTTATTTTTCCTTATACACGTTATTGTTCTAATCCGGTGATTAATTTGTTCAACAAAACTGATGAACATTACATAAATTGTAAAAAGAAACGAATTGTTATAGATATTTTCCCCTCTAGGTTTGTATTTCGAAAAGACGTTTGTACAAATATAAAGTTGCATCAGTAATCTCAGATGTGTTTACGCAACCAAAATATATATGTTTTTTATAGAGTAACATAAAGGAAGTATCCAACAACGCAAACTATAATTGCTGCATATGATCCATAAAAGAAGAAACAATCTATAACCCTTGACACGTCCTTTCCGGTGATAACTACATGTTCATTAACTTGTTTTGGTTTATCATCAGACGGAACTATTTCATTTTTCTTCTGTTTTAACGTTAGAGAAGCTAAGTACTTTGTTACAATTCCAAGGTTATCTCCCTTATCTAAGTAATAATACTTCGCACTGAGAATCGAGCCTAACACAATACTTCCACTGATCCCTATAATCACAATCATGATTACTAACAAAACACACATTGGATTCGAAGTTGTTGGAATAGAAGCAGAGACAAGTGTTAAGAAAATGGCGTATGCCAACAATATTGTCATTGCAAGTGAAACACGTTCACCGGACTCCACAGGTAACACGAAGACTAGCGGGTTCAACACTGAAAATAACAAAGTTGGTAAAATTATCATTATTCCATAATACATTGGTTGGCGTTTAATTTTCAAATGAATCTGGATTGCGGAATAATAAGCAGCTTTTGAAATATTGGTTTTGTATTCTTCTAACGCCCAGTCAGAATGCGGAGTAAAATATACAAGTAAGGCCTCGTCACTACCTGATACGAAAAGTACATGTGCCGCTGAAAATCCCCAAGATAACATTTCTAATTTGCAGGTCTGAGTATCAAACGGAAATTTAGAAATGTCAGTAGGACATTTAGCTTGCATAATCCCACTTGGGGGATAATATACCATGCCGTTCGATAAAACTTTCGCAGGGAATACTGTGTCACCTTCCAAAGGTTCCAGAGTGTTTACGGTATTAAGCAAAAAGACTCGCGGAAGCCATATATCTGATGACTTGATAGTTGTTTCAGATATATTACCATAAGATAACGGATTCCAAACCAAAGACGGATCCGTCCAATTCAGACTTAGTCCTCCTGTTATAGATATAGTCTCTGATACTTCATCAAATGAATTAAACGACGTCAGATAAAGTATTACTCCAACATTCACGGGTTCGGACTGGTTCACAACTGGACGTACACCATTGTTATAGTTTGTCAACAAATCAATTTGAAGATTTTTAGCGTCAGATATATTTTGACAATAAACCAAATGCAGCATCGACAGGAAAAATGAAGATCTTTTGAAAATCATGTTTGGTAACTCCAGAGAAAAAAAACGTATATAGATACGTCCAAAACGTTCAGTTAAATCACAAACTATAGTAAAGTCCTGCTGTTCATTAATTGTTTTATGAATTAGAAAATCCATTAGAAAATTTGCTAAATCAACAATGAAAACTAAGATCCATTATGTTTAATCATTATAGAAAATCTCAAGCACAAATAAAGGCACTATCTGTTCCTTTATGTTTACGAAATAACGAAAAAAAATCAACGGTAAAACACTAATTACAAATTTATTGATTAAATGAAGAACTAAAATTGACTCACTTGTTCATATTAAAGTAGGTGTAATATTCTTCACGTCAACAGAAAAAATAACATACACCCATTACAAGAAGTTGTATTCTTTATGACAATTTAAAAATAACAAAGAATATTAACGTATCAGTCTTAATTAAAGTTCTTCATGTGAACACGCTTCAGATTATTTGATACAGTTGTCGCGCATTATGATTACAGCTATTGAAATCCGGTACAATGCACCGGTATAGTTTTGTTTATGCGATGAAGTATG
Organism: Mytilisepta virgata; assembly: GCA_028015205.1. Classification (NCBI taxonomy): domain Eukaryota; kingdom Metazoa; phylum Mollusca; class Bivalvia; order Mytilida; family Mytilidae; genus Mytilisepta; species Mytilisepta virgata. The sequence continues at coordinate 25,937,447 of CM051511.1, forward strand.
TTGATCTGATTTTTAATATTGTTCGAAAATCCTCTGAGGTCAGCCGGACTTTTTTCTATAGATTTGGATTTGCTTCTGGACCCCACAGGGCCCTCCATATAAAAAAAAATATCGGACCAGATATCTGTTCTTTTTAGAATTGCACTGAAACTTCAAGACGATCCCTATCAAATATCGATTATGTGACATTTATAATGTTAGAAGCGCAAAGTCAATTTCAACAACTAACTCATTGTTGCAAAAACAAGCTTTACAAATGTTGTCACAATATCACAAAACAGGTTAAAAGATACACACACATATACATAAACAAAGACACATAAGATAACATAAAAGAGAACAAAACACAAACATAAACACAACAGAGAATCGGGATTTTCTAACTTAGTACATGCATGGAACATTGGTGGGGTTAAACCGGTTCTATTGGTGCCCAAACCTCCCCTTATCTACACTGACACTCTGGTGTATAAAACTCACCATAAAACATAAACATATAAAAGTCAATATAGTATGATTACCAACAAGGTGACCGCTTCAAAGAACTGAAAAAATTGGTTGAACAATAATTGGTCATTTCCACCAATTGTCTTTACCCTTTTTCCAACAATTTTAATTAATGTACATTACGACACATGAATTACAGGCAAGCAATGTGACAAATGTTCCTGGTTAAGGTCTGAAGTACATTTTTGACTTTCATAACCCCACTTCGATACTTTAGTCATTTTTGGAAAAATGTGAGCATCAAGAAATCAATTGTTTTTGTAGTTTCAGAGAAGAAGATTTTTAAAATTTCAGCAAATTAGAGTGCATGTATGGCCCTGGCAACCATGTTGAATTTTGGATCAGAACCAAATTCATAAACTTTGTAGAGGACCACCCAATGAACATCCCCATTTCAATTGTTTGGTTTCAATTGGCCGTGGGATTTTGGAGAAGAAGATTGAAATATGAAACGTTAACGGACGGACGGATGACGGACAACGGACGCAAAGTGGTGGCAAAAGCTCACCTTGGCTATAGCCATGTGAGCTAAAAAGGATCTGGCAAAACTCGTTTCAATGCATTGGAAATGAATATTTAATAACCCGTGTCTTCCGACATTTCTGTATAAACAGGTAACCAATCAGTTAAATTATACGAGCTAAATGTCGAACTATATATAACGGTAATATAGTTAACTCGGCCGACCCTCGGCGCTTTTCTACTTTATTAAGTATTCTCAAACCATTGCTACGATCCCCATACCAACGCCGAAGCGATCTAAGCGTTAGCTTCTGATCATGAACAAACAACAGTCTCAAATTCCTATTATTGTTAGCAATTCCATGTTCCACATTAGTGCGAGATTCATCTCATGTCAAGCGGACATTTTTCTAATTGTGGGATGTCAGAAACACTGGTTTTTTTTCACAAAGATGTGCACAATTCATTTATGTGCCACTCATCAGCTGTACGTAAGGCCTAAATTGTTAAAACCTAATAATCCAAAAACGTTTAAGGCCACCTCATAAAGTCCAACATTACATAAAGGGTAAAGCCAAAACTATCTAAGAACGGAGTTAAGCACGAAGGGGATACTCCTTTGTATGATGTTTGGTCATATTTCACCACGTTTTTATCTCATCAGCAATGCTAAACATAACAGAAGAAATCAGACAAACACGATTAGAAAACAAAAATGTACAGCAGTTCAAGCACATAAATTTTCAATATCACAAATTTAAGTTGGAAATCCTATATAGAAGATTAATTATAAAAATCAATGCTCATTGCAAACATATTTTTCCAGCAAGGGATGCGTCCAGTTTATTCATTATCTTCAGAACAATACTAAATAGAAGTATATTATATGTCAATGAAAAGACTAGACACAGAGACCAATGAATAAAAGACCTGGATTAGTTTAAATATCGTATCTTCGCCGTATCAGTAAATATTTAGAACATTATTAATTGAACGTTTTGAAGTTTCAGTGATTAATATAAATTCAGCAATTTATTGGAGCAAAGGGCAAAGAGAATTATTTGTCCGAGAATCAATACTTTGTTTTATTCTGGCAACATTTAATGGATTAATTATCAAGCTTTCGTTAAGTACTTAATAAAGTAGAAAAGTGACGTAGTTGTTTCGTTAATGACGGTATAATTAAATGCGATAATGCCATTTCCAATCTGTTACTGGAAGAACCAAGTTGATCGTAATATTCATCGCGCGTGTTCCACTGTTAAAACTTTATATCGTTAGTTGCCATATTTTCTCCGATGTTACGACATTGCAAACTGATCTATTTACTGGCTACAAAAAAAGTTTAACAGATGTAATACCACTATATAAACCAACTTCAAAGAGTTTTTTCTTCAAAAATTTAATAACAGGTGAAATTTGCAAACCCACATGGATAAAACTTTGCTTAAACTAGAAATGAAGTTGCAGGTTTTTTTGGTGTTGTGTATCTGTTCCGGGTTCCATAACATAAAGTGTCAAAATCTTTCGGATGCCGAAGCTCTATATACGGACCTTTTTGCAAACTACAAGAAAGATGTACTGCCAATTTTGAATTATTCTCAACCATTACAAATAGGAGTTCATTTCTACCTTGTATCCATTGTGTCATTTAAAGAAGTTGAAGAAACAATGTCCGTTTTAGGAGCGTTTAATCTTAAATGGACAGATCCATCATTAGTCTGGTCACCATCAAAATACGGAAATTTGAATTCTATAATAATCGATCCATCAAAAATATGGATTCCGCCATTGTTTGTTATCAATCGTGTCGACAAAATGAAACCAGTTGGACATGACACTTTATTTTATACAACTATATTTCATAATGGACTCGTAATCTATATTCCTGGTGATATACTGCATGTGAAGTGTCCAACTGACCTTTCAAAATTTCCATTTGACAGCCAGACATGTACTTTTGACGTCTTGCCATGGGGCTTTTCGGACTCGCATCTAATATTTTCGTCCGATAGTGACAAAGCTTCTATGACCTGGTATACAAAGAATGCCGACTGGAAGGTTGAAGAATACGAAACAAGAAGTTCCGTAGTATACAATTCTAGTACGTTTTATTTTGATTTAAAAGTGAAACGTGAACCACTCTATTATGTAGTTACGGTTATCTTACCGACAATATTATTTGGAGTTTTAAACCCCTTGGTATTTATACTTCCAGCTGATTCAGGCGAGCGCGTTTCTTTAGCAATGACTATACTGTTGTCGTATGTGATATTTTTAACACTTGTATCTGCGTCTGTTCCAGCATCGTCCAATCCAATGTGTCTTCTACTTGTTATAATGGTTGTGATAATTGTCACCAGCGGAATCATAGTAATTGCTACAATCATAAGTTCAAACTATTACCATGAACGTAACATGGAAGAGATTAACTCTATAATAAAACGTTTTACAAAATGGCGTGTTAACAGGAAGCGACATATCGTGCAACCAGTTGATGAACAAAAAGAGACAATCATCACAGGGAAGGATGTGGCTAAGTCGTTGGATTGTTTATGTTTTTATATATTTCATACGATTATCCTAGCATGCATATTCGGATATTTTTTATACGTTTTTATTTGATTTGATTTGCATTTTTATGTTCGTTTATGGACTGGAAATCTACTAATGTATAATTAATTTATTTGAATGATTGTTTTTCTATCTCTCTCTCTCTGTGTTGAGACTAAAATAATCGGTAAAGATAAAAAAAAAGATGCTATGTGAAAAGGGTTGCTGGACACAACATTTCAAGTAGTATTTGAAATGCGGATAAAAAAATAAGAAAATATTTATTCTATTTTGATTTTAAGTAGAAAGTGTTTTAAAGAATCTATGTGTCTTTACCTCATATGGGTATTGATCAACAAATGTGTATCAACGTAATAAGAGCAGCCACATGAGTTGTATTGGTGTTGTTTGGTGTTTTTTTTTCTATTCTGATAACTTCCCATTAACTTTTGTTTTAGATAATTGGAAATGTGAGTTGGCTTGTGACCTAAACTCCTCTGTCATTTTTCATTTAGATTTAGCAAATTTATTTGTACATTATATTGTTGCTTATTATCTGTAGATCTGCGAAAAAGGTTTTGAATTTTGGAAATCGATTAAAAGTTCCAATTTTGGGACCGGAAATAGTGAAATTGCAGTGCGGGATGGACATCGTTTATGATGGCACCAATTTCTAGTTATTCCCACACTTCGATTGAAGTTCGGGGATATTTGTAATCTGTCCGTCTGTCCGTCCTTTAAATAATCTTGTATCCAAAACTCCTCGTTCATTTTTAACTTCATGCACTTAATTTCTATACAGTATTGTCACAAACTGTATGTAGATGCGCAATATGGTTTTAGAATTTTGATTTTCCACACGGGTCGAATTTCGAAAATTGGAATTTAAACTTGTGACCTAAACTCATTTATTTCTCATTTTATGCTTTTAATTTCTATGCAGTATTATCACATACTGAATTTAGATGCGCAATAAGGTTTTCGAATTCAGATTTTTAAAAATTGTGGCCCACAGGGGTCGAATTTGGAAATTTGGAATTTAAGCTTGTGACCTAAACTTCGCATTCATTTTTCACGTGAAGCATTTAATTTCTATACCATATTGTCACATACTATATGTAGATGCGCAATAAGGTTTTAGAATTTTGATTTTCAAAAATAGGGCCCACAGGGATCGAATTTCGAAAACTGGAAATTTAAACTAAACTGACAATTAATCTTTTATTTTGTGCTTTTAATTTCTATACAATATTGTCACATAGTGTATGTAGATGTTTTATAATTTTGATTTTTACAACTTGAGGTCCACAGGGGTTGTATTTCGGAAATAGTGAATTTAAGCTTGTGCCTTAAACTCCTTTCATTTTTCAGTTATTTTTTGTAGATATGCGAAAAGGTTTTTAATTTTGAAAATCTATTAAGGGATCAAATTTTGGGACTTAAAAATTGCTAATTTTGCTTTGTCTCTGGAAATACTCATTTATTTTTTGTTTCATTTGTGTATAATATTGTTCGTCACTTTGTGTAGATGTGCAATAAGGTTTTCAATTTTGAAATTTGATTCAGGGTTTCAATTCAGACTGAAATTGTTAAGTTTCTTATTTTTCACGGTTAATTGTGTCTTGACTGTGCAGTGCGGGGATTGACATCCTTTCTGATGGCACAAATTTCTAGTTTGTACTGAATTTATGAAAATTTTGTTACATTTTCTATTCCAACGACCATGGTAATTACCTTTAAACATAAGCTATGCCAAATATGCACTTTACTATACCTTGCTGTATTTCATTAAACAACTAGGTATACTTATAGCTAAAATGTATGTGTATTACAAATTTCCTAACAGGCCATTGCAACAAAACAGGGCATTATTACAGAGCCGGTTATGAAAAAAAGGGCCATTATGAAATCAGAGAAATGCAAAATGGCTTCACATTTCTGAAGATTTTGTCGCATGGAATTTTTTGTTGTTGATTGTGCTTATCGTATTATTCTGTTTTATGCTATTGATTATAAAGAATGTCTAGTCAGCCGGAATTTGTTAAAAAGACTGTGTTTAACCTTTTGCAACCCGGAAACTGATAGAAATTAGCGACAGGTAAGAAATGGCATGTCTAAAATCCAGTAGAGTGCTTGCATTGCAATATAGCAATAACGTGTATCTACTACAATTTGAGGAACAATTAAAATAAATTAACAATTTCTCTGGGAAGAGAAAGTTTGAGACTGACAATTTTCAGTAATCCTATTATTCAATGAATTATCGCATTTGTTACAGTTTCTTTTGTTAAAATCATACGGTGCATTGAAGCTCGGCAACATGTACAATGTATACATTTCTATTTAATACTTCATCAGAAATACATGTTGTTAAAAAAAATGCTATTTCTTTTCTATCCCACACTTTCATTACATAAACTAGTAGCAACGAGCAAATATGATGTGGAATAACTCTTCCGGCACAAATTTTTTTAACAAGTTACAATTGATGAAAGCCTGTAATAGGCATAAAAAGGACAAATATACCTAAGGAGCAATAAAAAAAACGTAATCCATTGGACAGACAAACCCGGGAAGACAAACGAACAACCACAAGCACAACAAATAAACACAGAAAACTAAAAACAATGAACAACACGAACTCCTATAAAAACCAGGAGTGAACCCAGGTGCTCCGGAAGGGTAAGCAGTTCCTGCTCCGTATACGGCACCCGTCGTGAAGTTCAACAAGGTCAATCCGGTGGAAGTCACAAATCGTAGGGGTCACATGAAAGGTTACGACAGTGGGAACAGGTCCAACATCATCTTAGATATTGGAACACTGTAATGGTCAATCAATTCATGATGACGACCGTAAAATTTCTTAAGTGATGACATCAACTTATCCCTGATAAAACCCTGGTTAAGAAGCTTTTGTGACAGCAGTAATCCTCTTTGTCGAAAGTCAGGGTAACTCACGCACGCCCTTGAAAATCGGATAAGCTGAGAAACGTAGACGCCATATGCAGGCGATGCTGGTATATTGCTACTCAAGAAGGGAAAATTAACAATAGGAAAGTTGAAGTCATCACGTTTGTCATAAAGTTTTGTCTTCAAACGTCCCTCATAGTCTATTTCAAGAAATAAATCCAAATATGAAGCGGACTTTGGTGTATCTGTAGTATCCTTAATTTCAAGCTCACTGGGGTAGATAAGATGTAGAAAGTCTTGGAATTTGTCGTTATTTAACGACAACACATCATCTATATAACGAAAAGTGAAATTAAAGGATTGGGCTAGTTTCTTTTTGTTTTCATGTAGTAACCCTTGAATGAAGTCCGCTTCATATGAGTACAGAAACAGATCGGCGAGGAGAGGAGCACAGTTGGTTCCCAACAACATTGTCTTACTATATATTTTTTTCATCAGTTGGTTAATAAAATTATCAAGAAATGGATATCTTTATCATGGCCCCGTAATGTGTCCTTTGTCTGAAATCGGCGTTGATTCGGGCCATTACAGTCTTCTTCGCGTCATAATTACAGACCTTGGACACATTACATGGCCATTATAAAAAAACACTAATTAATTAATACTATTATATAATTTATCAGCAATATACTATTGTCATGCCTCGATTTGATTCTTAAACTAATCAGGATTCAGGAGTTAATTCCCTTAAAGCCGACACCCTGGTCCCCTGTCTATGTCGAGCAAGGATAAGAGTTCTTTGTTCGTTCAGTCGTACATGTCAATATACAAAGGTATATATGATATATAACTTCGTAACAAATACATTATAGCACTACTGATCGTCAAATATGATTTGGCATAACCGGTTTCAATGCATAGGAAATCAATATAAAATAACACTTACCTTTCCACCCTTCTGTATAAACAGGAAACCAGTCCATCTAACTTGTGTTTGATGCTTACTATTCTCCTAAAATTACTAAATATAGAACCGATGTTGAGATATAAAAGTCCCTTATTGCATAAAATTGTGTCCTGCAGGAAAAACAGTAAAAATTATATTAAATACATGTATAACAATTCAAAATCATGACCCATAAGCAAATTAAAAAAAAACTAAGCCTGTCACATGGCATTTTTGAAGAATTGGCCAAGATGTGGGATGTCACAGCCTGTATGTACTGCGAAAATAGCCGATCCTTGCTGATCACAGTTCAACGACTAAGTAATACCACTTCTATATCCAATTTGATCCTCACGCACATTAATAGTCTTAATAGAAAATATTTAAAAAAAAACAATGGTCGGAATAAATTACATACATGTATTTTTTGGGGGTTATTTTGTCTGATAAGGAACGACAATTTCAATTTGAGGAATATAATGTTGAACAATAACTATTATTGAAATAGTTTAGGAAGTGTTCCATATAAGGTTTCCTCTGTAAATATTAATTTGAAATTCGAAAAAGAGCAGAAAATCTGGTTAGAAAAAAATATTCAATATTTTTATATGGAATGCGCTCTGACATCCAGCGCTCAGGCTTATTCTGCATAACAAAAATGCCGCTTGACCTCAGAGGATTTTTGGACTAACGTTATCTATAAAATATCACGGTACATTGTACTAAATGTCAATATCTGTCACCATAATGAACAACAAATTTATCAGATAATCTAAAGCGTGTTAACATGAAGAACTTCAATTAAAGCTGATAAATTGAGTGGGTACCCAACACTTTGACTAAAATAGATTTGGCTTGTTTAATTTTCATAAAATTTTGATAAAATATTTACGTTGACCTGTTGACAAAAATATAAAAAAATTCAAGAAATTTGAACCACACAAATTACGAGAATAATTTCATTGGATATATAGCAGTTTGACAAACACTAATTTTGATCATTTAGAAGCTTGATTTCTCTCTAATAATAGTATGCTATTAAAACGTTCAGTTGATTTTTAAAGAGTTAACTCCATGAAGTGTTCTGTACCCCCTTAATATGATGTTATTTTAAAATTAAATAAAGAATACAACCCCTTGTATTGAGTTTCAGTTAGCCATAATAGAAGGCTATATCTTTTTTGTTATTTTTTCTATTAACGTGACGAATATTTCACCTACTTTATTACAATCAAATGAGTAAATTTTCGTTCTTCATTTAATCAATACAAATGAATAAGTAGGATTTTACCGTGCATTCGTAAACACAAAGGAACAGATAGTGCCTTTATTTGCGCTTTAATTTAGATTGTATGTAATGATAAAACATAATGGATTTTTCAGAGTTTATTTAGCAAATGTCCTAATGTATTTTCTAATTCATTCAAAAATTAATGACAAAGTTGGATAATTATGTGATTTATGATTTTACTGAAAGTTCGGGCGTTTCTATCTGCATTTCATTTCTTTTGTGCAGTTACCCAGCATAGTTTCCGAAGAATTATGTTTTTCCTGCTGACGATGCTGCGTCTTGTTTATCGTCAAAATATATTTGATGCTAAAAATCTTCAAACGGATTTACTGACAAAATACAAAAATTGCGTTCGTCCAGTTTTGAATCAGTCGTTTAATTCATTTGTTGAAGTAACGGAGACAATATCCCATGATTACAGAAGGAGTGAGTTTGAATTGGACAGACCCGTCTTTGGTTTGGAATCCGTCATCTTATGGTAAATTGTCTGCATCAAAATTGATATCAAAGAATTACAGTGGGTATCACTCTAACCTCTCAACTATTCTGTCAGAGAGAACGGTTCTAGAACCATTCTAGACGGTTCTAGGGTAGAACCAACCCTGTCATAAATGGTTCTAGGGTAGAACCGCCATAAATGGTTCTAGGGTAGAACTGTCATAAATGGTTCTAAGGTAAAACCATCCGTAATGGTTCTAGGGTAGAACTGTCATAAATGATTCAATGGCAGAACTGTCATAACAGGTTCTAGGATAGAACTGTCCAGAAGGGTTCTAGGTAAGAATTAGGATTTACAATTTATTTTATAACAAATATGCATGAAGGTGGTTGTTGTGTCAAAAAGATGATTTTTAAAACTTAAAAAAAAGTAAACTCATAAAGTTCTCGATAATTTGATGTTTTAAATTTATAAAACACCTGAAATATTGATCACGCAGATGATGTATTTTTTTTTAATTTCAGACTCAACGAAGAAGTACAGTATCTCAATATTTCAAAATAAAGTATTTTGAATTAGCTCTTCAATCTTTTGGATTGTTGTTTTGTTTTTAACATTTTAGGTCTTGAGCGCAACTGATGAGTCGTAAAACGACGAAATTTGCACATCTTGTGCATCAAAATTGGTATCAAAGAATTATATATGGCTATCACGGATTTTTTTTTTTGCGTAATACCGTAAACACAGTATTCCCTGCGATAATTTCATCGGACAACATGGTACATTACCCCAAAGTGGGATTATGCAAGCTAAATTTACTACTGACATTTCTAAATTTCTGTTTGATACTCAGACCTGCGAATTAGAAATGTTACCATGGTGATTTTCGGCGGAACATGTACTTTTCGTTTCAAGTAGAAATGATGCCTTACTCTCACATTACTACAAACGTCATTCAGATATATAAACAATTCCGTAAGGTTTTAAGTGAAATCAAGATAATATACAAGCTATTAGTTAGTTTTACACCAATGATTGGATATATTAATAATTCTTTGCATAACTACTTCTATGTACACCTATGGAGGTACTGTAAGTCAAAGAAAATGCATATATTTCCCATATCCAGCTATTTCGGTCATTTTCATGTCCGATAACGCTGTATTAATTATTGTATAAATTATTAATTAATTCTCCATCTTCGCTTTTTCTTTTTAAAACTTTTGTTTGGAAATATGTAGTAGAAATATGTAGTAACATTTCACATCGGTTAACAATTGTGTAATTCCAAAATATGAAATTATGACAATATTTAATAATATGAAATTTATCACCATATTACACTAACTGGCATAAGTAAATGCAATAAAGAGTGATGGTGCAAGTCTTTTTCAATTTTTTTCACCCGCATGGAAAGTGGATATATTTTTTCGGTAAAATTTATGTGATTTGTATCTGAAATCAATTACAGGTTAAGAAATGTGTTCCCCGCACCATGTGTTTATTAACGATTTCACATTTATATTGTACCTTGACTGTCCGAAGTTTATTGTTCTAAACCTTAAGGTACACATATATGGATACATCTAAATGATTTTGATGACAAAAACAGTGGGATTTCAAAGATTGGTGACGCTACATTTCAAATAATTCATGCAGCAATTTTAAAAAGGTGTGTGTGTGTGGAGGGGATCAAAAATTTCAATGCAGAGATGAATTGTTTCAAATGTGTCATGTGTTATTTATTATATAATCAATTTATTTTCTTATAAGAACCATTTTATTTGTTTTTATAAGGTGGAAGATAATTTGCGGCAGTGCCAGCCGACAAAACGGGAACGACTAAACAGGGTCTTGTGGCAAAATATCAGAATAAATACTTGTTTGATATTATTTTCTTGTTGTATTAGTGTTATTATAATATTATTTAATCAGTTTAATAAAAAATTGTAATTTATGGACACAATTCTGAAAGAGGACCATCTAAGGCCCATTGCTGCTGTTTGGTTTCAACCTCTCAGCAGTTCCAGACAAGAAGATTTTTTTAATGAATTTTCCATAGGGCCCAATGCTAAACTATGTTCAGCTGTGGCGGCCATCTCGGTTGACAGTCCGGGTCATTAAACACAATTCTGAAAGAGGACCACATATGAACCATTTCTGTCAAGTTTAGTTCCAATTGACTGAGTGGTTTCAGACAAGAAAATGTTTAATGAATTTCCCTATAGGATCCCATGTAAAACTCAGTTCAGCTGTGGCAGCCATTTTGGATGACATTCTAAGTCATAGGAAATATTTTTGACAGAGGACCATCTACGAATGATAACTGTCACGTCCAGTTCAATTGGCTCAGTATTTTTAGACAAGTAGGGTCCTATGGACTGTGGCGGCCATCTTGGTCGGAGGTCGGGGCCATTAGAAACAATTTTAGTTTAGTTTAAACTTATTTATTTATAGTGGATTGGGAAACAAGTTATGCCAACTTATACTAATCCCTCTCCACTTGGTGGGTGCGAGAGCGGCGTTTTAGGCTACTCTTTTTCGACAGAGGAGTGTTGCTCTCCCTTAACACGGGACAGCCATTTTTCGTCCCTATTCGACGGACTAGCATCGTTTATCGAGACCATCCTCGCAAATGGTGTCGATAGGGCGTCGCAAATTTGATCCCTGAAATTTTCATCCCGAACGGGAATCGAACCAGGAACCTCGGACTTCGTAGTCCGATGCGCTAACCTCTACACCACGGCGCCCTTAGAAAAAATTTTGAAAGAGTACCACCTTATGACCGTTCCACCACAGTTTGGTTCTAATTGAGCAAGTAGTTTCAGACAAGAAGATTTTTTATGTGAATTTCCTATAGGGTCTTATGTTAAACTAAGTTCCGCTGTGGCGGCCATCTTGGTCAGATGTCGGGACCATCGAACGCAAATTTGGAAGGAGACTACCCAAGGATCATTTCAGCAAAGTGTGGTCCCAATTGGCCCAGTGGTTTCTGAGTAGAAGATTAAAATGTGGTTTGTGGACGATGCACGACAAGTGATGACAAAACTCACATGACCCTTCGGGTCAGGTGAGCTAAAAATTAAAGAAGAGTTTAGGTCAAATGTTCGAAGTTCGACTCCTGTGGTCCCTTTGTTTCGAGAATCAAAATTCTTAAACCTTATTGCGCATCTACAGGTAGTATCCAACCATTCTATATAGAAACTAGAACTGTCCTGAATGGGACTAATGCCCCCGCAGCAACATATCTGTTTTGAAGCCTACACAAAGTTCAAATCATCATATTTAACTACTCACCCAAACAGAAAATCCTGACAATATGCACATCTCCATAATGTGATATAACACTCTATACAGTTTCATGAGAATCATGCAAGTAATGTAGGAGGAATTGCGGACAACATATGGACAACATATGGACAACATATGGAACGACGTTTTGTTAGAAAATGCCTAAGATCAAACAGCTATATCTTTTACATTTCTTGTCCAAAGAGAAATCCCTGACAATATGCACATCACCATATAGTAGTCATGTCAGTTAACAATAAGGGTCGACAACTCGTCGACTTCCGGTATGTGATTTCACGTGTAACTTCTAGAATGATTGAGGTATTCACTGTGTTATTTTTAATTGTAAATTTGCAATAAGTATGGAAGAGGTAAAAAGCATTGAAATAAGATTGAAATAGAATGAAGATCACAAAATCGAGAATTTAAAAAAAAAATGCCCTCAGGTTGTCTGTTGTATGAGAATCGTTATATAGATAGATAAGTGAAGAGAAATACAAAGTTTTAGCCTATTTGATCAAACCGTTCAAAACCGACAGATTTTTATTCATTTTGACGAATTGATTGTACTTGGGGTTCCCTCCCTTTCACTATAGTCTTTTCCAGTCATACATACATTGTACGTGTATTATTTTGTTGAAATAATTCTATAGAAATAAACTAAACATGTATCAAAAATATTAAAATGTTACGGAAGATTTTACCTTACCTTAAACAGGGCACTATCTATGGGTATACAGAAAAAAGAGGGGACTCAAATAAAATAAAAGGACAATAGCACATTATGTAAAAATGTTGTAACCTGCTTGTGCAAATTTCTTTTTAACAATTATATAGGAGCAATCTCTCAAAAAAGTAATTTGATAATGACCATGGTCTGTTCCTAGTACATTTAGTAAATGTAGTAATGAGCAATCAATAAATACATAGTACGTGTATGAGTACATTGTATTGCTAATAATATAAACCTTAATCTCTCTACATTTTCCTCAGAGTTTCCCACCTTTTCCCTTCAGTGTTTGTAAATGTGTGTCTTCTTGTTGATTAATAAAAACTTTTGTCACCAAATCTTACCTTAATGAACTTAAGTTTGACTATATTCATTACAGAGTTGTATTTACCATAATAACTACTATGAGCACTAAAGCTAAATCCATCTTTAAAGACCATAAGGTTGTTGAAAACTTGACTCGCCTTCGTGACAAATATATAGTTGTCCCAGCTGACAAAGCCCCCAATAACAACGTTTTTGTATGCAAGAACTATTATTTTAAGTGTCTTAGAAACGAATTGGGAATAGATAACACTGCGGGTAACCCAACTTATACACCGACCACACTCACTAAGCAGGAAGTCCTTGATAACCACAAGACCGTTATTCATTCCTTTGGCATTTCTACAAAGAGTGAAGAAATGGACCTTCCTGCTCTTTATTGGATTCCTAAACTACATAAGAATCCATTTAAACATAGGTACATTGCTGGGTCAGCTAATTGCTCTACAAAACCTCTTTCAAAGATTTTAACATTCATATTGACATTTATTAAAGAGGGCCTTCAGAATTACTGTGAAACATCATATTCCACCAGTGGCGTTAATCAGATGTGGATTCTTAAAAACTCCAAAAATTTACTTGAATATCTAAAATTAAAATCTTTGGCTACACGTAACAGCATAAAACATTCGACATCTCTACACTCTACACTACCATACCACATCCTCAATTAAAAGATCGCTTAAAGCAACTAGTTCATCAATGTTTTTTCAAGAAAAATGGGACACGCTGGTATAAATTTCTTGTTCTAGGTAGAGAAAAGGCTTATTTCGTGAAGAACGACTCTGATTCTAACAAAAAGTATTCTGAAGATGAAATTACAAACATGTTAGATTTTCTCATAGACAACATATTCGTTGAATTTGGCGGTCTGATTTTTCAACAAACAATCGGCATTCCAATGGGAACCAACTGTGCTCCTCTCCTCGCCAATCTGTTTCTGTACTCATATGAAGCGGACTTCATTCAAGGGTAACTACGTTAAAAAAAAAAACTAGCCCAATCCTTTAATTTAACTTTTCGTTATATAGATGATTCCAAGACTTTCCACATCTTATCCACCCCCAGTGAGCTTGAAATTAAGGATACTACAGATACTACAAATACACCAAAGTCCGCTTCATATTTGGATTTGTTTCTTGAAATAGACTATGAGGGACATTTGAAGACAAAACTTTATGACAAACGTGATGATTTCAACTTTCCTATTGTTAATTTTTCCTTCTTGAGTAAAAATATACCAGTATCGCCTGCATATGGCGTGTAGGTTTCTCAGCTTTCAAGGGCATGCATGAGTTACCCTGTCTTTCGACAAAGAGGATTACTGCTATCACAAAGCTTTTTAGGCAGGGTTTTATCAGTGAGAAGTTGATGTCACCACTTAGGAAATTTTACGGTTGTCATCACGAATTGTTTGACCATTACAGTGTTCCAATATCTAAGATGATGTTGGAACTGTTCCCACTGTCGTAACCTTTCATATGCCTTCACCGATTTGTGACTTCCCCGGGATTGACTCTGTTGAACTTCACGACGGGTGCCGCATACGGAGCAGGAACTGCTTACACTTCCAGAGCACCTGGGTTTACTCCTGGTTTTTATAGGAGTTCGTGTTGTTCATTGTTTTTTAGTTTTCTGTGTTTATTTGTTGTGCTTGTGGTTGTTCATTTGTCTTCTCGGGTTTGTCTGTCCAAAGGATTACGTTTTTTTAATTGCTCCTTAGGTATATTTGTCCTTTTTGTTCAAGGGTGACTGATTATAAAAATTTTCGCCCATGCTTTCTTTGTCTCGAACCGTTTAATTATTTTCATATACCACAGTTTTAAATATCATATGGCGCTTGATTAAATTAGGTGAATGGTTTTTAACATCATTGTGAAATGAAAATTATTGCCAGAGGCAATGCAGATTTCATCCAGTAGATATAACGTTTCAAGATTTGGGAACCAGTACAAAAAGGGTGCTCATAAAAAATGTTAGAAGTAATGATGAAAACAGAAAAAAATAAGATACCGCTTGAAAAAAGGGCCAATGGCATAATACGATGTTAGTACAGAGGGGGTGGTCAAATTTACTATATGTCAATCATTAAGATATGCATAACCTACCCTATACAATTTACACGTAATTTCAAATTTCAATATATAACTTTCTTTTAAATTTACTGAACAGTGCATGTGAAGTTGAATAGGCGTTGACAGGGATGGATCTAAGACTCTTTTTAACAGGTCGGAAAAAGGCCCTCACCGACCGCAGCTTTAAATCTGAGAACGGGGGGTCCACCATTGATGGTTTTTTTTAATGTTTAAAGTGAAACATAATTGCACGTGAAGAGGATGAGAGAATAAGTGAATACATTACTGACACTTTTAAGCATTTTATAAGCCTTTGAAGAACATGACGAATATTTTTAACATCATAACTTTACTGTAGGGGGGGGGGGTTCCTCCCCTTGAGTGTGGAGGGACAATTTCCCTTCGCCTGCTGCTCCGATGGTGTAGCTGTTTCAAGCATCGTATACTTTACATTATGTGCACAACCAATGAATAATGCCCAATTATTAATTATGTTTTATTTGTGCTTAAACTTGGAGATCATTTTTTATGTGCTTTTTTTATCTTCCATTTTAGATCTTTCAAGCAAAAATATATTATATAAAAATAGTTACCTTTATCAGTTAAAACACAACCATCAGTATGCTTTCTTTGTTTCAAATGTGAATATTGTAAAGTTTTAGCTTTTGAACTGATACTCACCAATAAATACTTGAATAGGTAGAAGTCAGGTACAAGTTACCTTGATTAGTAACAGTTAACAATCATGATTCTCGGTTATTTAACATCTGGTCATTAGTATATGACCAGGTATTAAATAATCTAGTAATACCCTTTTGCCGTTGACTTGTCTTCAATATATTCAAGCATGCTACTTAAATAAAACACAAACAATGTTGAAATGTTTTGCACGGGCTCAATAAATTATGCATTGGTTTCAGTGGTGTACATTGAAAGATGAAGTTGACGTGCTTACATAAATACGTTAAATATTATGTTATGTTATGCCATTATTATTATTTACAGATAATGGCTAGATGTGAGCACTGGGTGCCTGGTTTCGTTAATGACTCTCATTTATCATTATTTAATGCTCATTATGTATAGATATGTATGCAGGGAACACTGTCAGGTGATTCCTGATGCCAATATTCCTGAGACTCTTCTGATTTTCTGTTCAGTATCTGTAGGAGGTGATCAGAAGACTCAATTGACGTCACAACTAATGACGTCACTCATTTTCTCACTGAACCTGCTGTACCAGTGGCTTCACAATCATTCATTGATGAGAGTGAAAATCAGTTGCCTTCAGATGGTCAGAAAGAACTGTCATCTTTAGATGCAGATGTGTTTTTTGCTTCACATGCACTATTTTCTGAAAGTGAAAGCCTGTGGCCTTTTCATTCTGAGGATGCTGGGTTACCTAGAGAAGCAGATATCACTTTGGCTATACCTTCTTCAACTTTAAATAAGGAATATAGTCAATTGCTTTCTGATTCTGAGAGTAACGAGCTCCAAAAAGACCCAGAAACCTTACTGACTACAGAGTCATCATACCATAACACAATACATGAAGACTTTAATAGTCAGTTGTTTTCTGATTCGGAGGCAATACTGATTCGATGCTGAAACTCAATGGCCAACAGATTCCCAGGGTGTTCCACTTCCACGTTTGTGTGTTGTTCAGTATAGAGATGTGAGTGACAGTGACTGTTCCTCTCATTCTGTCATCATTCTTAAACATAAAAGTGAAACATGCTATGAATTGACTGTCTACATAACCAGTAAAATTGTAAAAATTTGGGTCAGGGAAAAAGGAAACTAAATGTTTTAGTGAATGGTTTAGTACAAAAAATGTAAAACAAAAACAGAATAAATTTATGTAAATATTGAAAAGGTACTTTTAGCTTGGATATGAAACTAATTTTTGTTTCTATTATGAGGGATGTACATATATGATATAATTAGTTATTGTATATTAAACGTAAAATATAAAATTTCGAATGAAAATACTTCAGTATTTTAACAACATCTGGTACCCAGTGTTGTTCTAGTTGGAATTAAGCATTACATGTAAGGAAGGAATTATTCCCCCAATTCACGTTAACACTTTGAAAACGCACATCTAATCATACATTGAAATCTGTCTGATAGTTAACTTCAAATTTGAATATTTCTGTACGAGTAACAGAAAGTCCAAAGTCAATAGCAGATGGTCTCATACCTAAATCATTTGGAAACACTGTTCTGAATTATAACTTTCATATAATGTTAGACAGATTTCTCTCTCTTCAATGTTCAGTTAACATTTACTAACACATACTATATATATATAAAACAATATAATTTTTATTTAATATGTGTAAATTGAAAACTATCATTCTACATATTTTTCAGATGTCCATGAAATTTTGAAAACAATTGGCAGCTTTTTGTCCACTGTGTAAAAATGAAGTATACAGATTATTAACAACAGTATATGGTATGTTGGTAGGAAATTATTTATTTAAAAAGTAACATTAAAATGCACAAACGGCATTCAGTTATAGTGTAGTATATCCAGTGTACGGCATGCTGTGGTCATATAATACTGTTGCGAGGCAGAGCAGATTTTTTTAAAAATATGTATTTGTATTTTTTCATAAGAAGTATAAATTTCACATATTTTTAAACTACAAAGGTACAACTCAGTACATTTTTATTTATTTATCATTATTAAATTTCAAACTATATACTTGTTTGGATATCCTAGAATCAGTATATATTTGTATTGTCCATTTTCATGATGAAGTGTACAGTTTTCAAGTTACAATATATGGTATGTTATTATACATCTTTGTAAAAATTGTATTTGTTCCTTCGGTATAATAATAAAACATGCTGGATGGCATGTCCATCCGAAATATTTTATTAATACAGGTTATCTCCTCTGCATATCAATACAATATCAAATAATGTACTTTATATGTTTTCAAAGTGTACCCTAATTATTATGTCATGACTACATGTACATGGTAATTTTAATACATTTCCGATGATTTATATTTATTCTTTTATTTTATGTTTTGGTTTTTGTTATTAAGGACATTGTTTTGAAGGTAGCTTATTAGTTTTCAATGTAGCAAACTAGGTAAATAATATTGGTTTCATATTGTGAACTGTCAGGATGTGTGACAAAACTTTAAATGTTGTCAAAAACAAACTGGTATAGGGATATATTATAAAGTTGGGGACATCAGAAAAATATACACAAATTTTTATGTGACATAACTGGAAAAAAAAATACGAGGAAGTTAATATCAGTAGCCTCTGTGAGAGTTAAAACAATTGTTTCAAAAACCAAATGTTTGAAAAATGCTCGCAATGAAGAGAAATTGAACGATTATGAAAACGCAGAGTTGCAATTTCCTAGTAACACTTTGAAAAGAAAGTCAGATAGTGAATTCCCTAAAGGAAATGTGAAACAATTAGGGTTACAAAATATGTCATTACAATTAAAGCTCGAGAATAGAGAAAAAGAATTATATGAATTGACAGTAAAAGAGAAAGGTAGGAATTCTATAATTTCCAAACTGAACCAGAAACTTAAGCGATACCAACAAACTATTATCAGATTACAGGGTCTTATTAGGGAACAAAGGCGACAAATCAAGTTAAAAAAGAAACCAAATTCATTTGAAGAGGGCACACTATGCAACATTATGGCAAAAGTGGTCAATAATTTGAGTAATGAAATAAGCAGTTTGAAAGATCAGGTTGATGATAACAACAATATCGAACATTGTGAATCAGAACAAGGTTACATGTTATATACTCGTCTTCAGACCAAGGGGAGACCGTATACTTCTAAGTTAAGGTCAGTGTATTATTTTATGCGCAGTCAACACAATGATGTTGAACATATTGCACCAATCATTAAATGTATTTTAACACTTGTGGATGTTGAAGTTGATGAACTGCCTAGCAAAACAACAGCATTTGATCTGACCTCTGAAATTGCACATATAACACGGGAGCATGTTGTTGAGGAAGTACAAAATGCTGATAATTTAACTTTCCACAGAGATGCTACAACAAAAGGGGTAGGCATTTTTATGGTGTTGAAATATGTGATGGGAAAAACAATTATACTGTAGGGCTTAAAGAGGCCCCAAATGGAAAATCAGAAACTTATACTCAGTGTACAAAAGAAGTTTTCAATGACCTGAATACGAAACCAATGACCGATAGTTGTATAGGTACTCAGATTGATTTTGAGCAAGGTAAAACATTGTATGACAGACAGAAGCGCTATAGAGGAAAAAGTAAATCGAATGTTATCCCAAACAATATGTGAAAGCACAGAAGGTACGTCAAGTTTAAATTCTTTTAAATGTGCTGTGCACTCGTTATTAAAATTTAGTGATGTGTTTAAAAGGCAGGTTAAGGAAATAGAAAAAGAATTTTCTATTTGTGATGATAAATTTTCAAAAGAATCGACAGTTCATTGTCTTGTGAGATTTATGTCGAAACTTTTTTACAAAGATGGACCAGGTGATCCACTCCTGTCAGCAACATATTTAAAATCAGTTGGGATATCATCAGTGCCCATCCAAAATTTTAGAGGTAATAGATTTAACAAATTTTTTTTATAATGCAGCAGGGACTTATTTTTTTGCCAGAATTCAAGGTAAACTTTGAACTATAATCAAAATTATATTTTATCATATGTTAGAAACCAAGATGCTTAAGCAATTTGTCGCTCTCTTGGAATAGTAAGCAAATCTTTGACTGAACCATATTGGGATGCAGCTGCAGATGATTTCAAAACAGCGGTTGAAATGGGTAGCATATACACCAGATTTATTGACGTTTTAAATCTGTACCGGAAACCCAAAACTCTTGTTAAAAAATGAAATAAAATTATAATTAAAATTAAGACAGAAATCTGTTTAAAATTTTGTACAGTTATGAAGGAAAAGAGTGAAATTCTTTTTAAAGATTTCTTGCTAGGTGGAAAATTTCACAAGCCTTCCGAGGTCATTGTATGTTCAAGTCAAACATGTGTACCAAACAATATAACAGTAGAGCGATTGATGGCAAAATTAGATAATAGCTTAAGAAGTGCACCCTATGTTAACACTGATACAATGGAGAATATGATTATGTACAAAAATAATAATACTCATGATTGGTTTGAAAGCAAGAACGACGATAGGCCGGATGATATTGTTAGACATGCCATGAACCAAAAGAAGATAATGGATAGTCAAAAAAATTAAGATCAAATAAACTTTATGAGGAAAGAATGAAAAAAATTAAAGAGCGAGCCGAGTTTAAAAAAAGCAAGAAAACCGCAAAAGAGAACAAAAAGAAGCCATACAATCTATAATTCAAGAAAAAGGAATATGGGATTGTGAAAATAAAATAGTTTCAGAGCTACTAAAAGTTAATACTAAGAAGGAAAAACTACAACTTTTGAAAAAAACAGATCTCTATTTATAAAGACGTAGATGTTCTTAAAATCCAACCAAAAGATAAACACTTACTAATATTCAATCAAAAAGTAAAACCATTTGACATAGAAAAGTTGAAATCAAACTTGGTTCAATTAATGAATATAAGGCAAATTAGTATAAATAAGTCTGATAACACTAGTAACATACATGCACTTGATAACCCGGAAAATTCTGTAAATAAATTGATTATTCACACTTGGACTGAACAAGCTGGTAATGATATAGAGTGGAACGGAAGAATAGTGTCTTACAGCAATGGAATTTTTAAGGTTATTGATCCTAGACAGTTCATAACTTGAAAACTAACAATTTTGTTTAAAAAACCCTCCTCAGTCCCCCTTTGAATATGTATAAACTCTGTTTTTACTTCTCAACATCCTTTATTAAATAAATATACAGTGAAACCTTCTTCAGTTGTTCAAAATGAATAAAAAATCCACCTTCATTTCTTACTTATGCCAAGTAAACACGGTTAAACTGTAACACACACACATCTTGTTTTCCAACAGACTTTTCTTTAAAGTGGAATTCATTGCATATTCTTTTCATCTCAAATAACTGATTGTCACTTAAACTGATATTTTTGTCATAATTTACTTTATATCTCAAGTGTCTAATTCTTATTTTTAAATTTTAGTACACTGTCATTGCACTTCACAATATATGTGGGACTAACATATTAGTATGTTAATCCCGGGTCACGTAACTATTGCATGTTGAGTTTTTTCACTTGGTGTGTGGAAACAGCTTATTTTTTCTCATTTGATATTGTATTAAATTTGGATTTATGATATTTGTAAGTTTAAAACTTTTATATTTTTAGAATTAATGTATCATGTTTCGATATTGATTTAATATTACTACAGTCTTCATATTTAAATGTTGTTTTAATTATATTTGTTCTGTACTTATTCGTGTTCTGGTTGCTATACCTGTCCTATAAATGTTTGAAACTATATTTGAAAATTACCATAATATTATCCATATTCTTACATGTTTTAGTATTGGAAAGAAAATGAAGACGATGATGATCAGAACTATGATCTTATGCTTGAGGAAGTAAAAGGTGACCTGAAAGAAGGCAACCTCTGGTTTATTGGTATTTATTTATTTTTTTAATTTCATATTAAAAGCTTTCCTCGAAAACAAAAACTTGTGAATAAATGTCTTTTAATAGATTCGAATATTTTTTTAAATTAAAACTACATGTGATCTATTTCTGTGTTTCCATATTAGCAAAAGTAACTATTTTATTACAGATGATAAAACACATATTCACCACATCTTATGGTGGTTATTTGTATTTTCAGATGAATAAAGATCCGCCAAAATAGATGAAACAGACTATTTTGAAAATAATACTGCACGACATTTTAGAGTTATATCCCTTTGAGATTTTTGTAATCAAATTAGAAAATGAGTTATCTTTCTTTGGATCCAAGTTATTATTTGTGACGCAAACTATACATGCTCAATATCATCCAATGAAAAACAATGTTATTTATGTGATGATTATTGTTCTTACGTCATGTTTGGCTACTTTTCATTCGCAAATTGGGAAATCAATAACTTTAGCTGACATGGCTACATCTAGTAATCTAACACCCATTAAGTTTTTTGAGGATCATGCAAGTAATGTAGAAGGAGTTGCGTACAACACATGGAACGAAGCTTTGTTAAAAATTGCTTAAGTCCAAACAGACATATCTTTTACATTTCTTGTTCAAACAGAAATTCCTGACAATAGGCACGTCCCCATATAGTAATCTAACACTCCTTAAAATTTCATGAGAATCATTTAAGTAATGTCATTAATGTAGGAGGAGTTGCGGACAACGTTATTTCGGACAGACGAACGGACGAACAGGCATACAGACAGACTGAAACCTATATACTCCCAAACTTCGTTTGCGGGGTTACAATTAAATTCCTAAACCCAATAGTGAAGATGGAGTTGATGTCACAAGAAAGTGTGACGGTTGGACAAACGAACGGAGACAATCGCTTTATCCCCGAAATTTCTTTGAATTACAAACTTTCTTGAGATCTAACCTGTCTAATTGTGACTTTATGCATTTAATATCTATGCATAGTTGCCACATAATGTATGCAGAAGCGCAGTCAGGTTTTTGTATTTTGATTTTCAAAACTTGGGGCCCATAAGGGTCGAATTTTGAAAATTTAAGCTTGTGACCTAAACTCTTCTTTCATTTTTCATTTTATGCATTTAATTTCTATACAATATTGTCACACACTGTATATAGATGCGCATTAAGATTTTATAATTTTGATTTTCTAAAATTGGGGCCTTCAGGGGTCGAATTTCAAAAAGTGGGAATTATAAGCTGCTGACTAAAAATTTTCTTTCGTTTTTCATGTTACGCATTTTATTTCTATACAGTATTGTCATACACTGTATGCAGATTGATGCACGGTAAGGTTTTTGATTTTCCAAAAATTGGACCTGATTTCAAAGATATGATTGTGAGAAGGGGTGCACAGGGATACATCATGTGGGGAGTGTGGGAATAGCTGTCGTTTCCGAGTGCCTGAATCTAGTTAATAATTGTGTCCATTGACACTAAATTTTAACACGGATGTAAAACAAAATCCAGGGAGCAATACAGACCCCTGCGACCCTCTAATTTTACTCAACACATCTTGGTTGGTCCTATCCATCAAAGAAATAGATTATATTGCCATATATCGCCTTGAAATATTAAAAGTGAAAGCAGACAAGTTAGAAATTAGATACATGTGTCGACTGCCTGTGAATTAAGTAAGACTGGTATATGAATTTTAAATGTTTAATTATGATTTTGTGCTTCAAAAGTGTGTGGGTTTCTGTTGTTGTATATAGTTGAATAACATATGTCATGATACTGTATCGACAGGCACTTTTTTCTGTTAAAAAATACCATATATCCTTATAATAACATAAGGATATATGGTATTTTTTTAACAGAAACAAGTGCTTGTGCCTGCTATGGCCCATCAACGTGCCTAATGTAAAATTTACTAAATCTAATATTAGTATCTTTGGATTGTTATTTTTATACAACTCCTTGAAGTACAAACTGTTACAGGAGTAACTGATTATTATCTGTTTGACGTCTTCCAATTGTCATAATTTATATGAACACATAACATGAAGATTATTTTATCATAACTCCTTGTTCTTTAAGTTTGTGGTCTTTGACTGAAGAAATTGTACATTCAACTCTCCAACCTACAGGCAACTGCAGAATACATTTAAACAGCAATGCACTGTAAGTAAAACAATTGAAAGAAGCATTGCTTTATAAATGAATTATTTTCATTCTTTTTGAGACCCTTTTCTTGTGGATAAACTTCGAAAGTGATTCACGTTGAACCATTTGTTTTGACGGAAGACATTTGCGCTAGGGAAAAGAAAGCAGGTGGAACATAATGACATATTTAGGCGAACATCCCCTACACTTGAAAATAATTTTCACATTCTCGGTTCAGTTTCTTTAAGTGGTGCCAATTATTCAGTCAAATTATATAATTTTCTTAAAACTTTATTAAAATTAATGCTTTTTGAAGCGGTAACTAAGGAAAGTATTTAACTTTTTTAAAACTGCAATGCCGTAGAGAATGGGATCGATTGTTTACCAACACTAGACGACAACAAAACTGTTTTCGCGAGATCGAAATATATGCGATATATCCAATGACTAAAATCGGAAACCAGTCTTACATCATTCAAACGGGGTTCTTTCCTTTGGTATCGGACATTACCTTAATTTCAATATCTTTTGTGAATTTAGTTTTAGTGATTTATTTATTTAACTTTCTCTAGTTTTTAATTCATTAATATAGATCTTTTATGTCTTTATTTTATTCGTTTATCTATTTTCTTCCAGAATTTATTGTAACTATTTCAACTGTTTAATTCTTATTGAAATATTTTTCTAGAGTCTTTAAAATAATTCAATTGCAATAAATAGACACAGACCATGTTGTTAGGTCTGTTTACATATTCAGTTATAAATATTGATAAGAGTTCTTCATTGTTCTGAAATTAGTCCTTACATATTGATTACGAGTTTTTACATCGACTTCAAAGCATGCTTTACTAAATAAAGACTGTAATCAGTTACAAATGTAGTGAAGTCAAGAAATATCAAAGGGATATTCGAAGGAGGGGGGAAAAACGAAAATAACTGACAAACCCCGGAGAACAACGAAGACAAGACCAGAACAATACAAACACTACACTTAAAAACTAAAAACATATGAACAACATGTGCCCAACCAAAAAAACCGGGGGGGGGGGGGGGGGGGGAGACTCAGGTGCTCCGGAAGATTAAGCAGTCTCTGCTTCCTGCAAGACACCCGCCATGCTGCCCATGTCAAATCCGGTATGAGAAAGGGACAAAAACAATGGAACGGGTCAATTTTCATATGATAAATGGTTTTGTCATACATGTAAACCAAGTCATGATTTTGGATAATTTAGTGATACCAAAAATATTCCTTTTTTTCCATAAAAATCCAAAACAATTATCTAAAATGCTAAAGAGCATTAGCTTCATGTGGTTGTAGTTTTTTTGATAGAGTAAGAGAAGTCGAAAAGGTCAAGTAATAATCGTCAATCAAACAAAAAACAACCGAAAACAAACCTTATAATTCGTAGACGATCAATAACAAATCTCAAAATAGACGTTCTTAGAAAGGGTAAATAGTTCTTGTCTCAGTTCTCAGAACCCATTCATTTTGGTTTCGATTTTGGTAAGGTGTAGTAAAAGTATGGTAAAAGTCATATTCGATGATAGAAGATAAACAACTAAATCATGATGACGTCCATAAAACTTTAATAAGGATGACTGCAACTTAGGATCAACATACCCCTGTCTGGGCAAGTTTTCTGTCAGGAGCCGGGCTGTGTCCAGAAATTCAGTGTATACTAAGTATGTCACAAGCTCTGGAATAACGTATGAGTTGTGAAATATACACCCCATACGCCGGCCCTTCTGGGGTGTTTCTGCTTAAAAATGGGAAGTTGACAATTGGAAAGTCAAAGTCATCCCGTTTTTCGTAAAATTTTGTATTTAACCTTCCTCTGGTGTCAATTTCGAGATGAAGGTTCAAGATGAGATGTAGACTTGGCAGGGTCTGTAATATCCTTTTTATTAAAATGGCGAAATAAAGTGGAATAAAACAAAAAAACGGCCAGAAAATGTAGTCATATTTCTATATAATCTGATATTTTTCTTCAAGACTCTCTTTCCGCCATGTCAGTAAAACGACAAACAAACCATAAATTATGACATAATTTTATCAAATTGATGAAATAATATTATAAAAACACAACAAGAAAATATTATCAAACATGTATATATTCTGATATTATGCCACCGGAGTCTTCCAGACTCTGCTTCAACTCGCCGGACAAAACTGATTAAAATTGATCAATTTTCAAATTAACGGGACGGGCAAGAATGCTAAATTAAACTATTGAATATACAGTAGCTTGAGAAATACGATATCGGTTGTTTATTGAAAGACATCAAAACTTAAATATGGTGCATTTCATCAAATTTATCGAATAATTACATAAACATAACGTGCATATATGGAAATATTACACCGAAATTTCAACTGAGATGGGAATGGACTAAATCATGATTTAAGGTTTTTCTCTTGTCAAAAAAAACAATATCAAGTAACGTTGCATTTTCTTCGTACATATACAAATGTAGTACCGACAAGTGATTAAATCATTTAGTTTAAGTTTAACAGACAACTTTTAAGACCCTCCGTGCATTTCTATGTAAGTACGTTACAGATCATATGATAAGGCTGGTACGTCACAGGCAAGTGATGACTTCCAAAGTTGCATATGCTACAGCAGCAAAAATTGGAAGAAGCAAAATATTTTCTGAATATTCAGCAAAAATCCTTTCTCTTGCTACACTTTAATATTTCGCGAAGTAAACGTCTGGAAGTTGTACCTTCTGAAAATATGCACGCTTATCTATTGATTTATATACTATTTATGTTACGGATTTTTATTTGTATTGATTTTTTTCCCGAATCTCATTAATAAATAATTTAGGTAAGATGATTTTACGATGTGTTAATAAACTGTGTTTATAGTATATCAACTGGTTTATTATACCATACATTTGTGGAATTTTGTTAATTTTAATACGATTTGTTTATGAAAGTTTTTTTTCTGCTTGTAGGTCTAAAGGTCTTATCTTTGAAAACCTGTATTGCAGCATGATGTATTCATTCTTGACAAATAATCCCGATAAATAAGTAATAAACCTAAATATACAGCTTTAAACACAATGACAGTAGGAAATTAAAATTTAGTTATATGGAAAACAACCACTGCTTTCTTACACATTCATTTATGGATGTGTAGGTACACATTCATTTATGGATGTGTAGGTTCCCTTACAAAACCAATCTTATTCTGCAACACCTACTTGTAAATGTCATTCCAGCCTTAAAATAGATCATACATGTATCAACACCTAATTAAGATTTCAGTATTTGCAAATTACGCAGAGGAAACGTCTTTCTTGAATAAGGCACATTTTAGTGTTTTTTACCTGTCAGGTATAGTGTACATGTATATTGTGAAACAAGGAGAGTTCCAATAATATTTAATTGTTATGTTTATGCTATATAACTTTTGCTAAAGTAAATTTATGGTATGGATTCAGAGATATCGTAATAAAATAAAGAAATTAACGATGTTTGTGTGATGTTTGGACCGTCGTACATGTGTGATGTCTGGACCTTCGAACATGTGTGATGTCTGGACCGCCGTACACGTGTGGTGTCTGGACCGTCGTACATGTGTGATGTTTAGACCGTCGTATATGTGTGAGAAAGACTGTATTTAATCTTTCTCGATGGGCAAAATTCACTTTATTAACTTCCTGGTAAACTTCGAAAAAGTATTACATGTATGTAGATTTGCGAAACCATAATATGCCTTTAACGGTACCTATTAAAACTTGTAATTTTTCAAAAAATGCGGAAATGTATTATGTACGTGCTGAATATCTAATTTATAATACTTGTATACTTATTCATATCAAATATTCTGTGTTTCGTTACATACACTGTACACTATAGGGATTACCGAATATGTTTATTGATAAAATTAAATATGTAAATATCAATGTATATTATTTAATCTGAAAGTTTGTTCGCAAAAAGAACTTTTATTTGAGGTGATAGAAATAATCTGCTTTGTTATTTTTAAATGGATTTATTAAGCCACCAACGGCCTTGTAACGAAATCTTATCCATTTCGAGGTCAGTCATAGGAACGTTAAACCTACTGAAATACGAGCTATATGGAATAGCTTTATTTTTCTTATTTAACAACAAGATAAATTAAGTGAATTCATAACATATGACAATTAATTACGGATTTAAATTTCTTGCTGTCGTCAAAATATCAGTCGATTGTGCTTTCATTGAATTTTTTTAATTGGCCATTGGTCTTTATGGTTTTAGAGTTGATTAAGCAAACATTTTTATGGATATTTTAATTCATTTAAAGAATTATTGAAGAGATGGATTATTAATCATTTCACTGTAATTTAACTAACAGTTCGGAAATATTTATCCGAGTTTTTCTTTTATTTTGTAATAAATAAGTATGATTTTTAAGGAATTTTACCTGATAATGACATTCCATCTCGTGCGTTGTCAAAATATATCTGACGCTAAAAATCTTCAAATTGATTTATTGACAAACTACAAAAATGGCGTTCGTCCAGTTGTGAACCAGTCAGAGCCAGTGAATGTTGGAGTAACACTATATCTGACGTCATTTAATTCGTTTGATGAAGTATCAGAGACTATATCTATCACAGGAGGACTGAGTCTGAACTGGACCGATCCCTCCTTGGTTTGGAATCCATCATATTATGGAAATTTGTATTCAACAACCATCAAGTCATCAGATATATGGCTGCCACAAGTCTTTCTGGTGAACACAGTGGACACTCTAGAACCATTGGGAGGGGACACACAATTTCCTGCTACGATCTTGTATGACGGTATGGTATATTATCCCCCGAGTGGTATTATGCGAGCTAAATGTCCAACTGATATATCTAAATTTCCGTTTGATACGCAGACCTGCAAGTTAGATATTATACCTTGGGGACTGCCAGTGAACATAGTAAATATGTCATCGATCGAAAATGAGGCAGTACTCGCTTTCTTTACTCCGCATTCTGATTGGACATTACTGGAATACACAACAATAACCTCAACAGTAGCAGGTAATTACTCTGACTTTATTCTGAATCTGAAATTTAAACGCCAACCACTGTATTATGGCATAATGATAATTTTACCGACTTTGTTGTTTTCGCTACTTAACCCGTTAGTCTTCGTCTTACCTGTGGAGTCAGGCGAACGCGTTTCTCTTGCAATGACAATATTGTTATCATACGCCATTTTCTTAACACTTGTGTCTGCTTCAATTCCTACAACTTCGAATCCGATTTGCGTTTTATTAGTAATCATGATTGTGATTATATCAGTTAGTGGCATTGTTGTTTTAGGGGCCATTCTTAGTGCTAAATATTATTATTTAGATGAGGGAGATAATCTTGGAGTTGTTCCAAAATACTTAGCAACTTGTGCTTTAAAGAGGAAGAAGCAAAATGATATAGTTCCTTCTGATGAGAAACCAACACATGAGACTGGCGATCACATGATTACCGGAAAAGCAGTATCACGTGTCATCGATAATATTTTTTTCTATGGATCATACGCAGCAATTATAGTCTGCATTCTCAGTTATTTTCTTTATGTAATTATACAAAATGTTAAATATACCTAATGAAGTATGTTTCTAGACTTTGAAATATACATTGTAACATATAAAAAGTAACATTTACTTTATTTAATATGATGATACAAATTTCATTATAATTTTATGGTGATATGTCCAGGTAATATTTGTCATTATCATATACTTAGAACTTGATATGATGGTTTTTGCATGTTTAACGACCGAAAGTGAATAACCCATATTTGCACACGTCAGGTGCTATTCGAACATACCCGGACCTAGTTGGCCATATCAGACCGGGTGAGTTCGGAATAAGTACTAAGAGCAATACTTATGATAAAAAGATTAATACATGACCTATTCCATATCGGACTGGGTATGATCCCTCGACCCATATCGCACCTCGGGCAAGCCCTCGGTCCGATATGGGTGTATCGGGATGATACCGGTCCGATATGAATTAGGTCATGTATTAATCTTTAATTATTATTATGTATTTTATTCCACCGAGAGCTTCTCCAACTAATGTTATGGTCGCCAAAATCTACAAAATCATGTAAAATGTTCTCGAATTTGTCAATTCTTCAAACAATACTGTACAAATATCAAGAGGTGTGCAAATTAGAAGCCAAATCGAGGCAAACACAGTATTTAATAATGTTTTATGTATAAGTTCATTGATTTTTAAAGATAATTGATCTTAATTTTCTCCAAATTAAGCTTTAATATAATATGTTGTATTTAAGATCGGCGAAAGTTGATAATGCAACACAAATCCATCTAATCAATCGATGCTTTCAAATTACAAATGGCAACAGTAGATACACATACTTTGTCATTGGTAGAGATAAATCATGCTTTTTAAAAACCACTCTAAATCTAACAAAAAATATACAGAGGACGAAATTGTCCTGATGATTGAATTTTTGATCGACAACATATTTGTTGAATTTGTTGATCGTGTTTTCCAATAGACAATTGGCATTCCTATGGGTACTAATTGTGCACCACCCCTGGCCGACTTGTTCATTTACTCATATGAGGCAGACTTCCTTGACGGGCTTCTTAAGGAAAAACAGAAGAAGTTTGCCCGTACCTTTAATTTCAGCTTCCGCTACATACATTGCAGACGATGTTTTATCACTCAACAATTAACGTTTTGGGAATTTCTTACATCTTATCTATCCCAATGAGCTCGGAATTAAGGATACCACAGACACTGCCAAGTCTGCATCTTATATTGACCTTCACCTCGAAATTGACACCAGAGGAAGGTTGAATACAAAACTTTACGACAAACGGGATGACTTTGACTTTCCAATCGTCAACTTCCCATTTTTGAGCGGCAATATTCAAGAAGCGCCGGCGTATGGAGTATATATTTCACAACTCATACGTTATTCCAGAGCTTGTAACATATACATTGACTTCCTGGGTAGAGCCAGTGGCGTCAATCAGATGTGGATTCTTAAAAACTCCAAAAAATTACTACAATATCTAAAGTCAAAATGTTTGGCTACATGCAACAGTATAAAAACATTGGACTTCGCTACACTCTACACTACCAAACCACATTCTCAATTAAAATATCGATTGAAACAACTAGTTCATCAATGTTTTTTCAAGAAAAGTGGCACACGCTGGTATAAATTTCTAGTTTTAGGTAGAGAAAATGCTTATTTCGTTAAGAACCACTCTGATTCTGACAAAAAGTATTCGGAAGATAAAATTACAAACATGTTAGATTTTCTCATAGACAACATATTTATTGAATTTGGCGGTCGAACTTTTCAAAAAACAATCGGCATTTCAATGGGAACAAACTGTGCTCCTCTCCTTGCCGATCTGTTTCTGTACACATATGAAGCCTACATCATTCAATGGCTTCTACGTGAAAACAAAAAGAAACTAGCCCAATCCTTTAATTTCACTTTTGTTATATAGTTGACGTGCTGTCGTTAAATAACGACAAATTCCAAGACTTTTTACATCTCATTTACCCCAGTGAACATGAAATTAAGGATACTACAAATACATCAAATTCCGCCCTTCATATTTGGATTTGTTTCTTGAAATAGACAAGAGGGACATCTGAAGACAAAACTTTGACAAACGTGATGACTTTGACGTTCCTATTGTGAGCTTTCCCTTCTTGGATAGCAATATACTAGCATCGCCTGCATATGGCGTCTACGTTTCTGAGCTTATCCAATATTCAAGGGCATGCGTGAGTTACCATGACTTTCGACAAAGAGGACTACTGCTGTCACAAAGGCTTTTTAAACAGGGTTTTATCAGGGATTAGTTGATGTCATCACTTAGGAAGTTTTACGGTCGTCATCACCTGTTCCCACTGTCGTAACATTTCATGTACCTCCACCGATTTGTGACTACCACCGGATTGACTTTGTTGGACGGGTGCCGTATACGGAGCAGGAACTGCTTACCCTTCTGAAGCACCTGAGTTCACTCCTGGTTTTTATAGGAGTTCGTGTTGTTCATTGTTTTTTAATTTTTAATGTTTATTTGTTGTGCTTGTTTTGGTTGTTCATTTGTCTTCCCGGGTTTTGTCTGTTTAATGGACTACGTTTTTTTATTGCTCCTTAGGTATATTTGTCCTCTTTATGGACGTCATCGTTACTTGGTTGACAGGTATGAAAAAGCCGTTTCCCAAATAAAAATGGACCTGTTCCATTGATATTATCCCTTCCTCATACCGGATGTGACATGGGCAGCATGGCGGGTGTCCTCAGGAAATAGAGACTGCTTACTCTTCTGGAGCACCTTAGTCTACCTCGGATTTTTGGTGGGGCCCATGTTTTTAGTTTTTAATTGTAGAGCATGTATTTTTATGGTCTTGTCTTCATTGTTCGCCGGAGTTTGTCACTTGTTTCGATTTTTCCCTCCTTCGAATATGCCTTTGGTATTTCTTGACTTTACCAATTCAATGCTGGTTTTGGAACTGTTATTTTCTGAACATCAGTCGCTCGAATTACCTATATCTGTAACTTGTTTTAACGGCCACGTTTAAAAAATTTGATATTCTTTCTCCTCTGGATCTAAAATATTAACTTACTATTTTTTAAAGTAAACATTGGCCTGGAAACTGATTTAAGGCTAAAGTTTTTATGTTTGCGTGATTTATCCCTTTTAGTTATAAATGGTAGTGACCAAAACTTTGATGCAACCATTTGAACCCAATTTTCAAGTAAATTTATTTAATTGAGGTAAAATATTAATAATACGGTACCGATACAAATTTCACTTAGGCATAATTTTTAATGATTTAATATAAAAGGAAACAGCGCCTTTGTTGTGTCTAGTAAGTTGACATGTGATAAACCAAAGCCAAAAACGCAAATCTAATCACTACATATTCCTATTATCGTTAACTATCGCATGTATCACATTATTGCGAGATTCCTCTCATGTCAAACGGGCTTTTTGTAATTGTGGGATATCACAAATAAGAATTTTTTACAAGATCAGCAATAACGATTGTTTTATGACTTTCAAATTCATTTAATATATACATCAAGTACATATTCATGTAGCAACCTATGGTTCGCTTCTGCAACAATTTTTTTCTATTATACAAATATAATACCGTTCCGTGTACATGTATATGTGCCCTTTCATGCTTTAGATTTATATTATAAAGTGACTTAATATCTACTGTATAGTTTTATTTTTTATACCACGTGATGAAAATAGAAGGAATGTAACAATTACTCAGCTGTTGAATTACATTATACATGTTATAGCTGTAGCTTCAAACGAAACAAAAAATGGTTGCGAAAAATAAGTCGTAAAACATTGAAAAATGCCAGTTCAGGATAGTATTGAAATTCTAGTTTTATATACGGATTATGATCTGACGTCTCACGGCCCCAGGGGGGTCTACAAAATGTTTGACGTTAGAATAATCTCGGACATCTGCTATTTTCACTTCGCACGGTCATTCGTATAGGGATTAATCGCGAGAGTAAATCGTCTGGTGAAGGTTTCTTTGGTAAAAAAAAACAAACGAAAAAGTATTATTCGAAAATCTGTTATATCATATAGTTACAATACCACAAAGAAGTTAGTTATCAATGACACTGTTGTTGCAGAAGGAACAGATCATTTGAATTGAGCGTCAATAATTGTTAAATACCTGTTCTTAAATCTTAGATAATTAAGGTAAACATTGATAAGTAAATTCAAGAAATACCAAATTGATATTCGAGGGACCGGAAAATGGAAAAACTGAAATAACAATTTGCAACTGTATAATGCTAATTTTTTTAACACTGAACGGATTGTTTTCCATCTACGCTGTAGCGAAAATTGCACGCAATAGACAAATAATTTAATTATGTTCTTTCTTTTTTTTTCATAATATTTAAATACATTATTTTTAATGCTTTATAATAAAAGGTTTGTTTATTGTTTAAAATAGCTGTCTTGATGGTTCATAATTTTTTGTCAAAGAATATTCTAGTTCGATTGAGTTCTTTTCAGTTTCCGAAAATTACTTTGTAGAACATTGATGTTATTTTTTATTTATTTATAAGTTGTGAACTACGAAATTTCCATTTATAATGTTAAAAATTATCTAGTAACAGACGGTTTTTAATGGGATTATCTTATATTTTCTAGACTTACGAACTTTCCTATATAAGCGCGGGGTTTGGTTGCAGGAGTTTTTTTACTGGAGTTTAGTTGCAGTTGTTTTCTGTCCAATGCGGTATTGTAAGTATTGATGTAAATAATCTTATTAATCATCTGAATAAAAGAAAAACCGGTTCCTTGTTAGTCTGGCGTCATTACATATGGATCCAAAAGATAATATACGCCATCCCAAGTAAATAAATTAGGATCCTTTATAAAACAGTCAAAAGCACTGAGGACAGGGACTCTTAAATATTTGCTTGTTTTTTATTAATGTTTGTATATGTTGAGTATGGGCACGTATTGATCTGTATATGTTGAATGTATATATATATGTAAATGTCACAAACATTGTTTAAAGTTTAATGACAATAAATTTGATTTGATTTGATTTAATATATGTGTAGACGTATAACTAGCTCATTAACCGATATCTCCAATGAAATTGACACTCACAATATTACTGTTAAAAGATGCTCGGTGATAGAAAAAAAATAAATTGTTTGATACCATTTTTGATACAAATATGTGCACCTTTCGTCGATTTATGGCTCGTCAGTTGTGCTCAAGGCCTGATATGTTGAAAACAAAAACAGTAATAAAAAAATTCAAAGTAATTCAAAATAGTAAAGGGTACATGTAAAACCAAAATCATCTAAGGACAGAGCTATGCACGAGGTAGATACACTTTGGTAAAACTTTTGTGTATATTGCATCAGCAATACTTAAGCTAAAAAGTTAAAATCTGAAATCATTAATCAAAACATGAGGTTGCACGTGTTATCGTACAAGGTATACATGTACCCCTACTCTTTTCAATTTTGAAAATTGGGAAAACAGACTTTAAAAATTTGACGAAAAATTTCATGTAAACATAATGTATTGTAAAATTTGTAAGTATCGGCAAACTGGAAGAATTGGGGAATTTCTTGACAGATCTGAAAATAAGAGAGACGATACAACTCATGATCAGATATCAAAACATTCCGTTGCACAGAAGCCGAGATAAGTGTGACGAAAAATTTCAGTTTGAACGGACGGACAGACAGACGGGCAAGGTGAATCCAGTATGCCACCCACTCCATAGAGTGGGGGTATAATATTGCAGAAGTGATTCAAGTAAATAAAAAATTTCAGTAATTACAAAATATGGAAATCTTGTGCAGCAATTTAATTATAATGATAGTCAATACTTCAAAGTTTACATATAAAGAAAACATCACAGAGCTAGATGGGTTTTTTTTAGCAAGGGAAAACTATCATTATAAATGAATCTAGAAAAAAATAGATTAAAAGGTTTAGTTTGATTTAGTTTTGTCATACGCCATCGAGCCGAACTCCAACTCCTTCCACCTCTTGCAAATTCTGATAAATATGGGGGTTTGGTTCTCTTGAGTCATTGTTCAAAGTTCAGTGACTTTTTTATTGTCAGAAAATGTTCCAAGAGAGACCATAATTAATTACAATTATAATGGTTTGAGATTGATCATTATGATTCTGGTTCTTGTTTTTAACCGATAGAATTCAAGTACAAGTAATTAGCTAAACCTTTGTGATGATTTCGATTTTTTTATGGAATTAGATGGACAGGACCTCAGTTAATATAACACACAAGCAATTAAATTATTTTCATCAATAAGTGAAAATTATACAATACAAGCTTATTTTCTTTATTGACAAACGCATTATCATGCGTACAATACTGAATTGAGGTCTGTCAGATGTCAATAAACATGTTTAGGAATACTTGGTACAGAGATCAGTATTTAAAAGACCTGGATCAGTTTAAACATTGTGTTAAATATCGTATCTTCTTCGTTTGAGTAAATATTAAAAACATCATCAAACATTATTAATTGAAGCTTTTTGTTAAAATCAATAATTAATATTAATTCAGCGATTGATTGAAGGAAGGATATTTATTGTTCGAGAAGCACCTGTTTGTTTTTTTTCTGTCAACATTTACCTTTATTAATTATCAAGCTTTTATTCAGTACTTAATAAATGAGAAAAGTGACGTAGTTGTTCCGTTATTGACAGAATTATTACATGGTGAAACACCATTCACAATCTGCTACAAGAAGAACCAAGATGATCGTAATATTCATG
Organism: Mytilisepta virgata; assembly: GCA_028015205.1. Classification (NCBI taxonomy): domain Eukaryota; kingdom Metazoa; phylum Mollusca; class Bivalvia; order Mytilida; family Mytilidae; genus Mytilisepta; species Mytilisepta virgata. The sequence goes on from CM051511.1 coordinate 25,974,014, forward strand.
GCACTTGTTTCACTGTTGAAATTTCGTATCGTTAGTGGCCAAACTTTATCCGATGCCAAAACATTACAAACTGATCTGTTTAATGGCTACAAGAAAGGAGTTAGGCCGATTTTAAACCAATCGGAACCATTACAAGTTGGCGTTACGTTCTACATTGCCTCATTTAATTCATTTCATGAAGTAACAGAAACGATGTCTTTGACTGCAGGATTAGGTTTAAACTGGACGGATCCATCATTGGTCTGGAATCCAGCATCATATGGTAATATAGTATCCGACGTCATAGATACCGACGACATATGGATACCGCCGGTGTTTTTGATCAACAGCGTTGATAGTCTGGAACCAGTTGGCAGTGGAACGAAGTTTTATACTACTATTTTCGCGAATGGTCAAGTTCTTTATTCCCCAGGAGGAATTATGCTGGCAAAGTGTCCTACTGATATTGGCAGATTTCCCTTCGATACCCAAATGTGCACGATATTGTTAGGTCCATGGGGAATGACGAATCAACACCTCATATTGACTTCCATCTTTGATAAGGCACGTCTTGAATTTTTCACACCACATTCTGATTGGACATTAGAGGATCATTCTACGGAAGTTATCAATATGAATGGTTACACTATGTTCCAAGTCACTTTGAAAATAAAACGACAACCATTGTACTATGCCGTAATGGTAATTGTACCAACACTGTTATTTTCGCTGTTGAATCCGTTAGTTTTTGTACTTCCGGTTGAATCGGGTGAACGGGTGTCTCTGGCAATGACAATATTATTATCGTACGCCATTTTCCTGACGCTTGTGTCTGCATCCATTCCAACGTCGTCAAATCCAATGTGTGTTTTGTTGGTAATCATGATTGTGATTATTGCGATTAGTGGAATCATTGTTATTGGATCGATCGTTAGTGCAAAATATTACTATCAAGATGAAATCACTGGCCGTGTCATGAAATACATGACAACACGATTTCTAAAGAGAAATAGAAACGATGTTGCTCCAATGGATGATAAACATGACAAAGATCAAGATTTGACCGGAAAAGAAGTGTCTCGTGCTCTAGACCTCCTGTTCTTCTACTGTTCATACGTCGGAATTATTTTAAGCATTTCCGGATATTTTCTGTATGTTTCACTATGACTTTTCCAGTACAAAATATATACAATTCTGGTATTTTATCAATGTATCCAATGTTAAACGAGACACTTAGACTGCTATAACTACATCTCTAGTGACAAGGATATACGTATGATCGATATAAATAATTTTAGAAATATGAAACGTCAGACTCGCAGAGAATTTCTGATCGCTTTTTTACGTTTTTTTTTCAGAAAACAATAGTACACTGTGTTCGACGTCATCGGGCATTCTTGCCTTTTTCATGTCGCCACAATTGCAAAATCAGTTAATCTGTGAACAAGGAAATTCGACGTCATAATTAATAAAAAGTAATGAAAATTAGCAAAACACTCGTTGGTTATTTTTATAAACAAAAACAAATTATGAATTGGTGTGGAACAATATTCTCCAGCAAAGAATTTTTACACGTACAACTGCCTATATTGCACGGAGTAGTCCTTCCAATTATAAGATTTCCGAATGAGGAATGTGACACATTCATGGGTTACAACAGAACTGTATCTAGGTTTGTTCTGGGATACCCCTAGGTTAACTCAAAGCTGGCCACTACCGGAAGGCATTCTGTCATATGTAAGTGTAATTGATGGTACTACAAACGCATGGAAATAAGCGATCCTAATTTGGTTAAGATATGAAGATACGTTGAAAGTTTGTCATGAAAAAAAAACCGAATCAATTTCTGCAATATAGAAGGAAGGGAAAATAAATGTATAAAAAGGCATCAAACGTACGTCTAAAAAAATATAACTCAAACATTATATTGGATAGATGGCAATGGCAAATTAGAAAACGTACGAAAATGTCGAGATGTATCTCTTTATGGTTAAACATAGTGAAAATGTACAAGGACACAAGGAAAATGCTGAAAAGGGTTAACAGATTTGTTCAGGACCTATTTACCTTAAGGGATTTCTAAATGGTCGATATGCAATGAAATATGATTAAGTGCAACACTTTGACTCTGTAATAGTACGAATTATGGGTATTAAATCGATTCTGTTCCGTTACATGTATGTACATAATGTAATGTTGATGTCCTGACTGTTTACATGTGTATAAAAAAAGATAAAAATTGTTAAACGCCAAAAGCTAACATCGAATTTCAAAGCTGATTTCATTAAAATAAAATGTAAACAATAAACGTCTTATTTTCAGTTGTGATAATTTCCACTTCATTAATTGGAGATATATTGCATTATTTTAATTCCATCAATAAACATATTAATAGATAATATATTTTTCAAATTGAAATATATCTATCGAATGAATTTTTCACTGGATTGTTTTCATTTTTATTACATGTCAGATTTTGTCCCAATGCTTCTCACAAATGTATAAGACTAGGACAGAACTGGTGGCAGCAGAATCCATCCAACCGTAGTCATAATAAGTTGACACGATAATATATCCCAAGCCACCGTTTGGTTGGTTGAAATTTGTTATCCAATTGAAGTATGTCATTGGCGTGTCATCGTCATACGTCCAGTTCTGAGCTGGCGAGATTAGATCGGTTCCTTGAATGCAGATAAAGGGTGCAGATGACGGAATAACTCCCTCTAAAAATAAACAGAACAGGATGTTACTCCTACGCCTAAGAAAAATATTTCTGTTTTATTTTTTTCATCATATTTATGACAAAAGTACTTCGTACCTTTTACAAGTATTTTAATGAAAAAAATTAGTCAATTATTTACGGTAGCAAAATTACATAGAGTTGATAAAACAATTACCTCCCTTTAGCCCAGAGGGCCAAAGCAGATAATTACAATTATAGCCATTGGATAATTCTAACGTTTGTTCAGCACACTCTTCTCTATAAGGTGCTTCCCTACATGCCTAAATGTTATTTAAAATAAAATAAAAAAACATTAAATAAATTTGTTATAGCAAATGTTTTAGGTCGTTCAAGATAGTTGTGTAATTAAATTTAGTAAAAAAAAACAAATTCCAAAATATTATAAAAGTAGTATCAAAGGCTAATTTCTCGCAAAGCACCATATTTCGCCATAACATCTGTTGTAAATGTACCAAATAGGATATTTCAGCCAGTAGACCATGACTAAGGTGATGATACTAAATAATCTCCATGGAAATGAGATGTACTGACGCTAATGCAAAAATATATATCGCATCCCTAATCGGAACACACGTTTATCCTGTTGGGAGTTCTTGGATGCCAATGGCCGTCGGGGTGATGTTGGGTAAATGGATTGATACAGCATGTGATATAGTTTTGGCCATGTATTATTCTCCTTATAGCATGCGGTTGATATTAAACTGTCCTAAACATAAACTGATAAAATTGTTGACGTCATAGCTAGAAAGCAACAAAAGAATAAAACAGCACAAAAACTAATTTACTTGCAATGCTACATGTATCCCCCTTGAAAAACTGGGAGTGACATCAAATGGTGAGGTAATCAAACCCTGTTTTGTTAACTGCACCAGAAACAATGCTAGTGAAGAAAATCCGATCAGTGTCAATTCTAGCACATGTAACACTTGACATCTAACTGAAGATTTATTTTCGGAATTTTAAAAAATAAAAACTTATCGGTCAATCAAATCATGATGAAAAATTTCAAAAATTTAAAAAAAAAAAAAACCAAATTAACTTATCGGTCAATCAAATCATGATGAAAAATTTCAAAAATGTAAAAAAAAAAACCAAATTAACTAGAAGTGTGGTGAAAATGATTCAAATAAAATTAACCGCAATGTGACAAATGATCATTTTTCATCCAAATTTTATAAAATAAGCCTACAACCTCATTTTCAAGCTTTCTTTGAAGAATATATTTTAATTCTGGATGCTAGTAGATTTTTTAATTTCCCCTAATACATACCCGTTATTCAAGGTATCTCTGATGTTCCTCACTTGATATTCGTATCAGTTCTGCACCCAACATACTACACGATGATTTAATGACCACAAAATCCATTGCAGCAGCGTAATTGATATTGTAGCACAAATCTAAGTGTCGATAATACAGAAAATTGTTGTCACTCTGGCATCGCGTGGTTTCTGAAATAAAAAAGAATTTTTTATTGGCAATGTTGTATCATTCCTTAATGCTCTACGTTTTTTCCCAATAATATTTTGTTTGTTTTCGTAAAATACACCAACGTTTTTTTTCAATCTCACGACGTCTCCGTCAAGAATGAATTTAAAAATATATAAACTGTGATGTCATTTGATTCCCGTGATCCACCTATATCATGTATATCTTCTCTTAAAACTTGTGATAAAATTGAATATATGTTTTCCAAACAAAATCACAACATTTCAAATTCGATGCATCGTGTATGTATCGTGCCTGGATCAAAACCGATGAGCCGTAAATTGATCGAATAAGCAAATCGTGTGCATCAAACTTGGTACCATGAAATATTTATATAAAGCATCAAAATCTGCATCATAGAATTTTAAGCACTTACTATATTCTGTTTGGTAGAATTTCCAGCCAAGTTCTGATTCCAATGGCGTCATATATTGAAAATTTGTGGCATGCAGAAGACATCGTTCTTGTTCATTATAAAAATAGGACAGACACTTCCGGTTTATCATACATTTCAGTAAGCATACCATCAAAGTTGTCGCGGTTGCATTTTCAACTGAGTCTGAAATATGGTACCTGTCATTAAATATAGACTTGTGGACGGCATATTGTGCAGATATTGCTATTGTAAGTGTTGGAAATACTGTAAGGCAAATTGCGAGCGAATACATTCTTCTTAAGGATGCTCGCTAGTCATGTTTTGGTCTTTTTGTCAGATTTTCGTAATCCTCGGGTTTTATCCATTTCTTAAACATGAATTTTTTTGCCCGTGAACCCCCACTTTTTCTTTTATAATTCAATCACATATATCTTAAAATGGTATTTGATAAACTCTTATGAAATCCTTTTTATTTTTTCATTCATTTTTGAGAGATTGAATTGCCAATGCAAAGACAATGAAAAATCCAGAGAAAACCCATATCCTGCAAATTTTCAAGGCCTTATAGCACTAAAATGAGCACATGAACCTATAATTTTTTCTTCCTTTTTTGTTTACTATTCATATGTTCTCTCAAACTAAAACACATATTTCATGTCCTATTTGTTTATTATTAGACCAGCGATCATCCTTAAGTTATTGCTGCAATCTTCTAATTTATATGTAATGAAATTAAGCTTACTAGCGAATTCGAAAAATGAAGGAATACAGTAAACCCAATCATTTCTAAGTTGTTTATTGTATCAGCATACGAATACCTTTCTTGCACGGAATCCTTACATTTTTGGTTCCGTTACATGTGCGTTCTGTGTATAAGTGGAAATTAGGTCGTTGGTTATTATTCTTACTTCAAAAGGAATTTCTGCACGAAAACTATAGATATAAAATGTAAAGATTTCAATTGTTTTGTAGGGTTTAGAAAGCTCTTTGAATTTTTAACAGAAATCTGAATTGAATTAATTTGCGTCTTCGTAAAAAGAATATGACATTTGTAAACTTGTTTTACTTTACTGTACCAACTTTTAACTACATGTATGTTTTTACAGGGATAGAAAATAATGTTTCTTTTGATTCTCGTAAAAAAAAAAATAAAACTATAATGGATTCATTTATATTGCCGAGGATATGTTTTGACTCAAGGTTTAGTTAAATTTTTTTATTCCATTTTCCGACCGATTTGACAACGAGTTTGTATAAAAATGTAACATACATTCAATTTGTAATAATTTTAAAAAAAAGATACAAATAACTTCGGACTTACATTGTATTGTGTTTTAACTTCAGAAATATATAGCAATACAATTCCTGTTTGTAACTTTAATTTGCTTCAAACTATTTGACGCAAAAAAAGAAATATAATCATATATAATGGTATATTATTAAAGTCGTAACTTAACCTACCAGGTCCATATATCATGTATTGAACGAGTCAAAAGTCCTTAATTGTTCTATTGTATATGTAGCAATGTCAGTAAACGCCAGGTGGAGCTGTTTTGGGGGAAGTTCTTTGAAAACTGGATTCCGCTTCTTTAAAACCTTTTCCAGCCTATTTTGGGACCATTATAATGTAAACAAACTGTGGTTTCCGCCCAGTGGCTCCCCTAGTGTTTACTGACATTGCTAGTATATGTATTCAAAGTAACCACTGATTGCGTGAAAATGAAAACATTCTAAGTCAATTGGAAGACATATAACTTCACATTTGCACATGAAAGAAAACGACAAGGAGTCTGTCATACCATTATAAAAAAATAAAACAACATGTACCTTTATTTTTACTTACGCAAGAAAGCATTCTGGTTCAGAATTTAGTAACATCAAGTCCGTATATTTTATAAAAATGCAAACATCATGTCAATATATATCTCAAGTCTTGATGAATTCGTGATCTAATGAACAAGTGAGAAGGAAAATAAAACACACCATATATAATACTATTAATAAATATACATGTATCAGACCTACATGTAGAAATGTATATTTAGATCGCTTAAATTTTGTACGAAATCCTCTTTTGTAGTAATATATGTTATTGTGCCTTTTCGAAAAGAAAAACAAGAATAACTTTTATATTAAAATACACAAGAAACTAACCAATGCAATGCTTGAAAATAATTAGTTGTGTAATTTTTGGTAATTTGATTCGTTACAAGTGCATCACATGATCCCCTGTCGTTTTACAGATTGACTGGACATTTTGCGGATTGATTGGGCATATTTCACGGTTTCTTAAAATAGTTAATGGTGCCAATTAATGATCAACAAATGTAGCCTTTGTTGAGAGTCGATACAGTTTATATCGACCCAGAGAATCATATCGACCTAGGACGTTATCCTCTGTTGATATGTTTATCTCTGGTCGATATATCCTTGCATTTGCTTTCAACAAAGGCTATATTTATATAATAATACAACAAACATGTCAACAATAATTTTAATTGATCATCATATCAGTTGCTAGTATTTCGAAAAAAGCGTGACATCATACTTTAACTTTTATTGTGACGACAATCTTAATTTTTTTATCATTGCCACTCAGTGGATGCCACTGCTTGTGCCCCAGTGGTAACAGTATATTGCCACGCCAACAGCATATCACATGACTTAACCCATATCGGACAGGATATCATCCCAATATGGATTAGGTCAGGTATTAATATGTTTATCATATATTACCATAAGTCTTTATTCAGAACGCACACGGTTTGATATAACCACATCAGCCCGGGTATGTTCGAATAGCACTTGAATGATCGCCTGGGTTGTGCAGATAGAGGTTGTTCACTTCCGGTCGTTACACATATGCAAAAACCATAATATCAAGTCCTAAGTATATGATAATCTATATAATTACTTTGATGAATAATTAATATTTTGGAGCATATAATGGACATACGTTTTTATTTCCAATCGGAGTGGAAAAACACTACCAATTAGTACATTGTGTACATGACATCCACCTATAAAAATCGATCATTTTATGCTATTTTAATGCTTAAAAGAATTCTGCGCTTATTATCTTTAAATTTTTTAAGTAATACAAAAAAAACTACATAAAATGTAAAATTAAATTTATAAATGAAGAAAATAAAATTTGCAGATATTTTACTTATTTAATTTTGAATAATTTTGATTAATTAATTTATTTACATGTGTTTACTTTATTTGCAGGTACCATTTTACATATATAAAGTAGCAAACTAAATATTCAGAGAAATTAAACAATTGGAATTTAGTGCAAAACTGCAGCCTTATTCACAAAGTACTTTCAGATCTATGCCATAATGAAATACTATGGAGTTGCATGTATGAACAATTTTTGTGTTCAAGAATTGTTTGTTGATAAACAAATCATTTTCTGTAATTCCGTGTTCAATCATGAAAATCAGTTCTATAAACATGATAAATATCGATAAAAACAACAATGTGCTAGTTCTAAAATATATTTCCGAGATATGATTGAAATCAAATTGAGGGAGTATCTGATTATTTAAATAATTTTAAATTATTGTATGAAAATTAGCTATTTATGTCGTATAGAGATATGGAATATGTTTTTTAAAGATTGCTAATTGTTGGCAAGGTCTTTTTTTGAATCCCCATAAAAGACGAGAAGCAGTTAAGACATACATGAAGTAGAGTTCAAATGGAAGTCTTACTATAATTTTTTCCTTCTACAAAAATGAAAAATTAATTGAATAGAATTACAACAGATATTGAATACTAATATATGCAACACATTTTTTGTTCTGGAAAAAGAAATGGCGGGAAAGGGAAATTATAGGAACTAATTTGTTTTGACCTACACGAAACTTTTACCCTATTTCCTAAGAATAAAAGATCGATCACTATCTGAATAAATCTTATTAACCCACTTCTGATGCAAAGAGTCTTTACAAACCAGTCTTTCCAATTTCAATTTCCTCCACAATTGAAGAAAGAGACCGATCCCTTTTCAGTATTACAGGTATTTTAAAAGCACGTGTCTTCCTCGTTAGAGGGCGAATTTGTAATCATTATGCTTAATTGTATTACCGCTTTATCTGATTGAAAAATCTGCCCACGTGTTGGCCACAATAAGGTTACAATAATGGCTACTAGCCTCCGGACTAAAACGGGAGTTTTAAAAGGGAGCATCTTTTTAAAGACTTTAAAAAGGATTTAAAGAAAGTAACTTGATGAATAAAATTCAGTTTAAAGAAAAATGTCGTTCGTGGCACACGACAAAACTGATAAACAACCGGTAAGTGTGTAACATGAAGATAAATACATTAAAACATGACCAAAGTCAAAATATTCCTAAATAAACCTCTTTTTTTAAATATCGGGCGGGCGATAAATTTTTAATTTTATTATACTTTATTATTTGTTTTCAAAATAAAAAAATACGCAAATAATAAATAGATATAGAATATGTTTTCTCTAAAGTATTGAGTCAGTTGAGATGGGAAACTAAAAATTGTAATTTATTGTCATTGTGTATTATTTTGCCATACGCCTTTAATGCAAAGAATTTTTTTGTTGCTCAGCATTATTTTAATTTTACGTTCTTATTAAATGTTCATAACAATAAAAGTTATCACATTGCGTGAATATTCAAAGTGTTATAAATTTTACTGGGAGTGAAATTCAGAAACAGTTTACAAAAAATAAAATCCAGACAAATTTTTGAAATTCAAGTTTAGGATTCTGAATAATCTACGTGTGAAATAAAAACAATAAATTTTAAATTTGTTTTCTAATGAATCCATTTGGGCATGTTGGGTTGCAGAATACAATAATAATGTTCTTCATCTTCGAGAACCCAGTCATATTAATTGTTTTAGTCTAAAATTAATTAAGCAAAAAACCTAATTAAAAAATATATTGTGTTTATCAGTTTTTACTGTAATTATGTTACCGATTTTTATTTTAAATAAATGACGTTTATCTTATTTTCTTATGCCGTACAAAGAACGAGAAATGTGCTCAATTTATAAATAGTGCCATTGATACAGAGGTTAATAAAACAAAGTTTTTTTTCATTTTCATAAAGTACAAAATTTATGAGCAGCCATTCTCAAGTAAAAAAATGCAGACATTCGAACAATCAGTGTTTCTGAAAAGATTTAAATTCGAATATAACCTAAAAATCATACAAGGACAGAGCTTTGTTTGAAGATACAGCAGCATAGTTTCTAAAGAAAAAATCAATATTTTATAATATTAAAATTTTGGTAAATAATTTGCAATATAGATATGCTTTTTAAATCCTTTTATTACCTACAAATAGGTACAGTTATAATTTGATAACAAATGAATAGAAATTGATTTGTGATTCATGAGTATAAAATTAAAATAATTATAATTCCAGACCCGGAAGCACATTGCGGAACGTCAAAGGAGAGCAAGAATAAACCATTTATTAGAACAGTTAGAAAATATGATACTACCAGCAGATAAGAAAAATGTAAGTACATATATTTAAATCTTTTATACTGCTTCAGGCAATTTCATTTGTTATATTCTAAATTAAAGTAGTGGAGTAGGCATTACGTAGGCAATGTTATGGTGCAGGATGTCAACATTCCCCATGGCTATGATTAGGAGACATTAATACTACTCCGTGTTATAATGTTTTCCTTTATTCCTCAAATTTTACTTTTTTGTTACATGTACCACCATATCATTGCATAGGACTGGTTTAATGGCGTATGACCATGTGCTTAGAGAGAAGACATATACGTGCGCCGGTCTTTAATAAACAGTTATAGACAGTGATAAAATTACGTCATTTCCGAGAAAATCGGAGCTTTTAAAACAAATGCCAATTCCTATAGGGTGTATTATTTTTAATGTTCTAAAATGTTGTATAATGTACAAGTGTGCTTTTATATTTTTCAAAACGTTTGTCCCAATTTGAAGTTTGAACAACTACATTCTTACTACTTGCCTGCTTTACCGGAATATAAAACGTCGCAACCTAGAACATTTTTTGAAGTAGTTCACAATGCGAAATTTCAGTTTTTGTGTTGTCTTTTCCTGGACTGGTTATATTTTATTATGGTGTATCTTGTAGCCTTTCTGCATTATTACATACATGTATATCCCTTGTTGTTACGTGTTCACTGAATCTTTTGAATTTCTTTGTTGACTTCCTGGACAGAGCCCGGCTCCTGACAGAAAAGTTTTTCAAACAGGGGTATGTTGCTCCTAAGTTGCAGTCATCCTTATTAAAGTTTTATGGACGTCATCATGACTTGGTTGACAGGTATGAAAAAACCGTTTCCCAAATGAAAATAGACCTGTTCCATTGATTATGTCATTTCCGAGAAATCCCTTCCTTATACAGGATTTGACATGGGCAGCATGGCGGGTGTCCTGTAGGAAGCAGAGACTGTTTACTCTTCTGGAGTACCTGAGTCAACCCCGGTTTTTTGGTGGGCCCATGTTTTTCATAGGTTTTTAGTTTTTAATTGTAGAGTTTGTAGTTTTGGTCTTGTCTTCGTTGTTCTCCGGAGTTTGTCAGTTATTTTCGATTTTCCCCTCCTTCGAATATCCTTTTGGTATTTCTTGACTTTATTTATTATATTCCTAGTTTTTTGACGATATTTAAATATTTTAACATGTTTTTAAGAACTCGTGTAACCATTCTATCCATATGTATATATAAAAAAGTCAATCAATTTCTTCAAATACATGAACGAATCGTTTTATTTTCAAATAAATATTTCAATATTTGGAGAAAATGTTTCATTTTCTATTAAAGCAATTAATTGATAGGCGGGTTAATATTTATATATATATAATCTGATTTTCCTTGACAATCAATTAATCCAGTTTTATTCACTCATTTTCAAGACAAATGCGGCAAAAAGCAAAAACGAAACTATAATGTGAAATTGATGAATCTTAAATTTGTTCAACGAACGAAATTTCTACTCATAATTGAACACATTTAATCATCCAAATAATTTTCTTTATTGAAATGAACCGAATCGACTTCAATATGGATAAAGGTGTTAGTCAATGTGATTATCTGGAACTCTATCAATTCAACTTCAATAGGGAAAAAAGGTGTCGGTCAAGGCGATTCTCTGAAAGTTCATCAACTCAATGGTGATGTACTTTAACTTATCAAAGAATAATTTTACTATTACATTTATCTATTACAGGGAACCCCACTGAAACTTGAAAAGGCCGAAGTGTTGGAGAGAACTGTAGAATATGTCAAAAAGTTGAAGAGTGGATCTCCTGGTATGTTTTTTTATATCATTATTTATTATTCATAAAGATTTTTAAATATTTATATGAATGTCTCTTAAATCTATATTTTTCCACATTGCAACGATATTGCTATTGGCCCGCGCGGGCTTTTAAGACTGATCAACTCATCCGTTTAAAAATTATATCGGTTGGCAATATTAAAAATGAAATATAGAATTAGACGATAAGTTTATTGAGTACAGTATGAATTTCTAGAAAACCTTAACCAGGAAAAATAATGACCCCGAAAAACAAAATTACCAAAACTTTGTGTCTGCAGATTGCTGGTTAAGCAAATTAGAATTGCAGAATCAAATCAAAACAAACGCATATACATTTAAACCAATGCATTTCTATTTTGGTAACTGTATGAACTTGGTTTTGTGTATTCTTAAAGAGTCTTGTATCCATTATACGTTTATTTTTAATAGATACTTATATATTTAATCACATTTTATGAATTTTTATTTATAGATCCGACTTCAACTTATGTATACGGATATATGAAGTGTATGGAGGGTATCAGTCATTATCTCAAAGAAGCCTCAACGCCACAAACAGTACTTCACAGCATACAATCGTACCTGATAGCTAGTGTCAACAGACAGAACCAGACATCCCCGATGCCATTAGAATCGAACAATAATGTAACTGCATTTCCATACAATCATGAATATAGTTATGTACCTATACCTGAAAGTGAAAGTGACATGCAGCCTTTAAATAATTCAACAAATGGTACAAATAATCATGAACAAGATTTTGAAATGGACGACATGGATCAGTCTGCTAGGACTAGTCCTCAACACTGTGATGGAAATAAATCACCGGTTTGGAGGCCATGGTAGTTTGGTGAATTGGTCTTTATTAAATGTTTGGTGCTTTATGACAACATTGGTGCGGAAATCTATATGTGTATTGCCGGATTGTTTTTTTTGTTATATTTTATTATTAAAGCTTTTAAAATATGTTAATTATTGTTTCTGTTTTATAAATTGTTTGTAGTAGTACTAAATCATCCACTGAACGCACGAATAGACCATTACAGAGCTTTATGACGAAAACCATAGTTTTCTACTTTCTAAGACAGAGTTATCAGAAACTAGTGATAATCAAAATGTGCATAAATTAACATAAGATGCATAATCGAATTTTATACACCATGTAAATGTTTGGGAGATATTTTTTTCATCTGTGTTTCTTGTCTCAAAAATTATAAAAAAATAAACTGAGTACCAAGTAGTAGGGAATTAATTGTCCCCTGAATTTTGTTCATTATGTGGACCATTTTCAGGAACTTGTCCGATTGATTTGATAAGGACATAGCCTGGTAAATTTAAGCAAGACTTTAATTTTAAAATTTGTAAGTTCAATTTGTATATATATACACAAATAAATGCACAAATAATCGATTTTATAATGATTATTGATGAAATTTTGAACAATTCTTTTTTATCTCTCTTTTCGTATTAGCCTAGAAAGACCGTACGTAAAAAACACGATTTAAAAAACTGCCTTAAACTTAATACGTTTGTTATTTTGCAAAAAAAATAGTTATTTTTATGTCTCGGTTTATCACATTATTTTCTATAAAACATTGACACGAATAGTTTTATATCCAAAGAAACATCACTTCCCGTATTCTCTTTCTATATCTTCTATATTTCGATTTTTTCATTCTTCAAGTTATGTCATTGTTTGAACTTAACACACTAAAATAAAGTTATCTGACATTGACTGCCTAATCTTCAATTTTGTTACAGCAAACTTATGTAATGGAAAAAGTGTATTTTCTCTATTACATTTTGTACCAGTGAAGTTTTGTTATAGCTGAGATTGGAGTTGATTTATAAATTCGTATCTCTAACAAAACAAAAAATAGATAATAGGAAAGGTCAGCAATGACATACCAATCAACCCAACTGACAGAAATCCGTACAAAAATAACATAAAAGAGTACAAAACACAAACATGAACACAACAGAGGGGCAGGATAGTGTGACTTGGTACAGACAATAAACAGTTGTTGGGTTAAACCGGTTTTATGGGTACCCGAACCTCCCCTCTATCTATCCTGGTTTATAGAACACACTAAAATACAGTATGGTTAGCAACAAGTCAACGGTACATAATTTAGATAGCAGGATCAGAATGTGCTCGTTTTAACTATTACACTACATGTAGCTAAGGCTCTCATACATTATAGTTGCAATTCTAAGTCCTTTTATGCATTAAATAAAATTCAAAGAAACGGTGTGCTTTATTCTTAGATATTCTGACACTCCTGTGTCAATATAACAAACATAAAATCTAGCCAAAGGAACATCAAGTGTAATGTGGATCTTTTAACAATAAATTTGCTCCTTTGGCACTACTTTTATTGTGGAGTATAAAACAGCATATACATGATGTGAATTATTTGATACCGATTTTGATGCACCAGATGTGCGTTTTTACTAGATTTACGACTCATCAGTGGTGATCTGGCCTTAAATGTTTAAAACCAAACTAAAAATCCAGAAATTTAAAGAGTAAATTCTAAAATTCCAAAATGGCCAAAAGGGTATATCTAAACCGTCTGAGGACAGAAATATACACGAAAAATTACAAACATTAAATTTAAAGTGTCAATTTTGGGTTAAAATACTGGCGATAAAAATATCACCATTTGTACCGTAAAAATCTGTCAGGCTTTCCACACTCAGATAAATTTCACAGCCCGTTAAATGTTCAATCAGTCTGTGGCATCGTTTTGAGAGGAATTATGTGGCATAAACATGTATATGGGTCAAAAGCTGTTGGCATGATACGGGTAATGTTCTTCTCGTATAATTTATGATGGCATGATACTAAACCCCCAATTAACGGGGGGGGGGGGGGGGGGGATTGCGGCTGATTTTCTATATGATATAGACATAATCTTTCGATCAGTTTAATTGAGGTCTGGAGCTGGTATGTCAGAAATTGCTAGTAGTCATTTGTTAATATATATTGATCATTGTCATTTTGCTTAGTTTATTCTGTTACCTTTTTAAACATCAGATTCGGACATCTCTTTAACTGAGTTTTACTGTTTGTATCGCTGTATATTTTGTTTTACTCTAGCCTCTGTTAGTCTTGTGTGTTTTTTTTAATTTGGTTCATTTGTATGTTTCGGAGTTTAGTGTGCCGTCCATTTTGCTGAACTAGTATGCATTATTGTTTAGGGGTCAGCTGAAGCCCGCCTCCGGGTGCGGGATTTTCTCGCTGCGTTGAAGACACATTGGTAACCTTGAGCTGTTTTCTGCTCTTTGGTCGGGTTCTTGTCTCTTTGACACATACCCCGTTTCCATTCTCTATTCTAGTGTTATTGAAGGACATAGATTCAGAGCAATCAACAAAAATATACATAAAAACAATTATAACATTACAAAGTGTTGCAGGTATTTTAATGAAAGATTCCTCCAAAATAATTTGAATGCATGAAGTGTAGCGTAAAACTACAAATGCTATCGTGATTCTCCCTACCAGCATAGCTCTGTCCTTAAATGGGTTTGGCTGTTCCCTTTTGGTAATTTGGCATTTTAAATGTGCTCTGCAACTTATGAAATATTGGGTAATTTTGGAACTTTTAAATAGGTTTTCAACATTTTAGGAGTTGAGCACAACTGATGGGTTTGTAAATCTACGAAATGCGCAAATCTTGTGCATCAAAATTGGAATCGAAGAATTTATCAATTTCATGACAAAAAAAAAAAACATATAAAAATTCATAGGGCACACCCAGCATGACTGTATTGCATATAATATATATATATATTTCTAAAACAAATATCAAATTTGAATGTCACAATACCTTGTCCGTTCGACATGCAAAAGTTTGCATTTTTGATTTTGATTTTTTTAAACTTTTACTTTACCACTGTCATGTCTGTTATCTGTATAATATAACGAACAATATATTTTTGTTGCTTTTTCTTGGTACAACCTCAAGTTTTCTTCTTTTATTACGATCTGAGTGTTTCATTATTTCATGTATTTAGGACCAATTAACCTGAAGGTAGTTGTTACTTTCTGGCGAACAGAAAATAAGAAGGATGCAAACTTCTTTGTTTCGTAACAAATTGAACAGTGGTAGATCAACGGTATTAAGAAACTCCCCAGGTGTTGACAATCAATTTAAATTTAAATATGGTTTAATGACCTGTTTATTGTAAAATTATTAGGGTCATTTTCCTTTTTCTTGCATAATCCTTCTTGATCTTTCAAAATATCCGTTGAAGTGATTAATGATAACATTAGCAACAATAGCAGACGACAAATTACCAAGTCTCGTGCCGACCGCAATCTTAGTTACTTCCCTGTATTTAACTCTGCAGTGAATATGACGTAACAGGATGACTGTCAAAGATGGACAATCCCCTTTTATAATCTGTTCAAACTTCATTCAGATGATTTGTAAGACCTCGGGTATTTTATTACAAAACAATTTTGTGGAGAGATTTCAACTTATTTATCAGCCGTAAACGTCTTTGATAGACCGAATTCTGGGTGTAGAATTTTAATAGAACTAAGTCATTTGCACAAATTTGTTTTCGATCAGATTAAGGAAAACTGTGATATTAATCACAATATGTCGGATTTGTTTGCATTTGTACTTTGTGCGAACCAATTAATAGTTACACTACATTAAATCGAAAACCAATCTGAAAATTGCAAATCATAATGATATAACAATAATAATAAAACAGAATTATAAAAAAACAAATACTAAGCAATGATTTATTAAAATTTCTTAATTATTTTTTTCACATACTGTCGTACGATAAAATATTCAATTTAAAAATAATTAAAACAGCCATAGTGGGTTTTTCTTAACACAAGAAAATCAAACGATCTTACTAGATTTTTTTGTGTGTTAAATAGCTTAGCAAAAAGTGTTTGTTGAGCCAAGAATGATGAATTCGTAATTCTTCAGCAGAAGAACTGTTTTCTCAATCTATTACATGGATTATAGAAAGCATAAGACATTCTTAAAGAACTTTGAAATATTAGTTTTCAACCGATATCACTGAAATAAACGGGACAATTAATTCCGATTTCTATTTTTTGCAAGTTTCAAGAATCCTCAGTTATTATTATATAGACCAAGGACAAGCTTTATGTCCGTTAGCAAAAACACTTCATTATTTTTTTTTAAAAATCAACTGTCGTTCCCATAATCATCTCAGATGACTTGTAAAGATAAATTCCTCTATCTTCATATGAATGTAACATAATTTATACTTTATAATTTTTACCTTGAAATGCGTCGTATACAGCATAGTATAAATTTACTATATCTAATATTAGTATCTTTGGATTGTTATTTTATTAAGGTATTCGGACCACAATAGATTATGACGGTAAATCCATGGAAATGGTGAGCTGTCAAAAGGGGCATAAAACAACTTAAATATATAAAATACACAAGTCAAACAAAACCACATATAAAATCGTAAAAAAACAACAATTAAACTAAACCGTGAAAAAACCCAACGTTTCGACCAACCTGGTCTTGATCACGAGCAAATAAAAATAAAAAGGTCTTGACTCTTTGAAACCCAGAGCAATTTGGAGAAGACATTTAACGTTCCGAAAATAAAAAATCATGGCCAAAATTTTCCAAAAATATTTCGTTGAAATTCATGTTGAGCATTTTGAACAGAAATATTTCAACTTACGAAATAGCCAGATTTACGGCAATTTTTCTATAAATCAATATATTTTATATAAAACTGGAGAAAATATCTTGACTAATGTTAATTTTAAAGTAAAATGTTTTGTTTTTTATGTTTGTTGTTGTCATTTACGAAATGTTTCTGTCTTGTATGACCTGTGGCGGGGTGTGTTCGATCCCCACCTTAATTGACATGGATTGCTAATTTTCCTACCGAAAGTCGGTGATTTTCGCCGGGTACTCCGGCTTCCTCCACCAATAAAAAACTGGCCGCTGCGAAATAGCCAAATGTGCTGAAAACGGCGTTAAACCCCAACTAAACAAACAAACAAATCTGTCTTGTATGGGACTTATCGTTCCAAATGATTTCAAAGAATACAGCTAGCTTGATTCTTTATACTGGATATATTACAATATATATACATTACTGTAATATTTAGTTTTTAATACTTTACTTGTATTATTTCTTTCTTTTTTAAAGAAGCTGAATACATTTAATATTTCAAAACGTTTATAAAACATGCGTATATTTATCATGGAGATTGGTATAAATGTTTTCATAAATTACTTTATAACATCATGAACATATCAGTATGGCAAGCCGTTTTACTATTTATTCGAATGTCAAGATATCTCATATAATATATAAGATATCTTATATAATCTAGTTTTAATAAGATATATTATAAACTTTATTATTTATCTTCTAAAGTTAAAGCTTATAAGATATCTTATAAATATTTTTTATATAAGAAATCTTATATACTTTATAAGATATCTCATATATTTTATAAGATATCTTATATAGTTTACAAGATATCTCATATAGTTTATAAGATATCTCATATAATTTATAAGATATTTTATAAAGAAAATTATATGAGATATCTTATAAATTATATGAGATATCTTATAAACTATATAAGATATCTTATAAACTATAAAAGATATCTTATAAACTATATGAGATATCTTATAAAGCTTATTAGATATCTTGAAGTTTGAATAAATAGTAAAACGGCTTGCCATATATCAGACTAAATAAAACAGAATACGGCAAGTTAATTAAATCCTTTTGTGCCCAAACTGATCTTTTATTTCCCCTTTCGACAATTACATTTTATATGTCCTGGTGCTGATTGAGGTTTGATTTTATGAAGGTCTTGAAATGCATAACGTTCAATATAATTTCATTATGTCCTAGAAATGATTGTTCTTGAGTTATTCAAGGTAGTAAATGAAAAATCTAATAAATATCCTAATGTATCAATTTCCATCCATAAAATATACAAGTATCATATTTCGTTTAAATACGACCCATCAAATGCAGTCAAGGTCTAAAATCTTGTATCAGCAATCAAACAATCTGAGGAGCAGATTCACATGCAAAAAAACATAAACCATAGGGTAAAAAAAAAATAAGACCAGTTTCAAATAAATTTGACTGCTATTTGGACGGGTTTTTTGTCACTTTGACACATTCTTCGTTTCTATTATCTATTTTATATATTAATATGAATTGGAACCTCTGATGATATATATTCGGAGGTTAGAGAAGTGTATAATATAAGCAATTCAGTTAATCCCACCAACAAGGAATAAACCGAGGAAAGAAGTACAGGAAATACATTATGACTATCGAAAAATTGGAAATTTTGTGGAAAGTTATAAATTAAGGAAGATAACTCCTACGGGTTTTATCAAATAAAACCATATAGAAAAGCCGTTCACACTAGTTTGGACTGGTTAAGAATTGAAACCATTCAAATCACGCGAGATGTAGTGGGCAGACAGTCCAGACGGTCATATTTATTTGTCTGGATCGAAAAACTTTATGTAGGGTATATCCTGATATAAGTTTATGTGTACTAATTAAACTACATATATTAGATTATATGTTGAGTGGTAACACTCGGTAATATCTGAACTGATAAAACAAAAGGTTATCACGTCAATATAAAATGATAAGATTAACAAAATTGACACTTTAAAATATGGGAAAACTGAGGAGTAAATCCCAACGCTTAATTTTTATTTTTGGTTTTAAAAGGAGGTGGTATGATTCAGCCATTATTTGGCCCAATCTTACATGGAGAATTTAAAATTAAGATTTCAAATTCGAATTTGTATAATTTTTATCATAATATGCTGTTGGCGTGGCCAGTGATACGAGCACAGCAATAGCCCTTTTCAGAAACTCATTTCCGGTATCATGATTCTGATTCTAAAATTATAATTTGAAGCAAGTTATTTCCTTTACTTCCGTTTCCAGCGAACGAAACTTTTTCTAGCCTGAGTATGTGCCCCAATTAAACAAATACTTTTCTAAATGACCCATATGTAGAAAATGCATATGCCCATATAGAGCTCACCACGCTCGCTATAATGATCGAACTTTCACAATCTATTAATCATAGTACAACATTCTTTCCAATGATGCAACAGCGACGTCATGAACGTCTGCAAAATCAAGGTTGAAGTAAATTAGTGTTTTCACTCAAAACAACTATGAGCAACACCTTGCATAAAAAGATGGTTTAATATAATGTTTTTCTTACATGTAGAAACATTTCAGTGAAATACAATTATGCAAAAGGATGTTGCTCATATCAAAAAAATCCAAAGGTCCTAAAATAAGTGAGTTTTTCATCGATTTCTTCATAATTAGCCATCATTGACAACATATTGTCACTATTACAGAAAATTCATGTTGAAAATAATCATGTTCCTCAAAATAGAACTTTTCAAGAGTATTTAATGATAGCTGAGAGAAAGTTTCTCATTTACTTTTTAATTTTGAATTCTACGGGCAAAATGTCAAGCTAAATCATGCCATGCCCTTTGATCAGTATTGTGTGGTTACTTCGGCTTTTTTTATTTTTGTCTTGTATGAGACAAAATTCGCTGAAGGCTAGACATAAGCGTTACTTTCCGATGGCAGCGGCGGCACCGTTAAAAATGTAGTATTTGCAAGACCTAGAAAAATCATATTTAGTGTAAAGATGCCTAATTGGTCAAAGTCTCCGCTTGGCAGATAGATGTATCATGCATGGTTCAATGGCTCTGTCAAATTTGTGTTAAGTTTTGATTCTTATTTCAGTTCCCCGGGATACCTAAACATGAAATTTCGTCTAAAGGTGTTTTATTAAAGGGCCATGTCTGT
This sequence comes from Mytilisepta virgata, assembly GCA_028015205.1. NCBI lineage: Eukaryota > Metazoa > Mollusca > Bivalvia > Mytilida > Mytilidae > Mytilisepta > Mytilisepta virgata. The sequence continues at coordinate 25,994,764 of CM051511.1, forward strand.
TTGACACATGTCAGTTTAGAATTAACCTCATTTTCAGAGTTGGCTGACTGTGAAAAAATATGCGTCCATGTTTTTTGATTAGGTCCGTTTCTCAGTAACTATAAGTGATAGATAAACTATATTTAATTTGTACATTTACGGTATTGTCACATGACCTTGATTTTCATGGTCAAGTGTTCAGTTTGTAAACTTTTTCCTACGTAAAGGATTGCTCAATTATTATTGGTATGTATAATGCTTACAAGATGAAATATGTCACTAGACCAGACGTTGACTTCCATTTCATGGTCGAGTAATTCAAATCCATTTTTTGTGATGAGGTCCGTTTCATAGTAACTGTAAGTGACACCGTAACTCTATTCGGTCTGTATATTACATTGTGTACACGGGTTTTATACGTTACATTGTACATGACCTTTACCTCATTTTCACTAACTTGGGAAATTTTTTTGTGATTTGCTCAGTTTCTCGGTAAATCTACATTAAACGTGCTAAAGGTCAATGATATTTGGTGCAAAGAATTATTTGGTGTACATAAATGTCTTCTAAACATTACTAGACTTTGACCTCAATTTCATGCTTCACTTTCCTAGATAAAGTTTTTGTTGTAAGCCTCAGTTTCTCAATAACTAAATATGGTAGGTCAGAATATTTTTTTGGGGCAGCCTTTGTTCGGCGAACTTGTCAGTCTTGAATATTTTACATGAGAAAGATATACACTAACGTTTTTTTTATATCTATTAATTTAACAAAATGTTTAAAGTCTTGATTTTCTCAACAGATATACGAAATATAAAGGAAATATGCGCTTTATCTAATGTTAAAAATGAAGGCATTGAAGGCAAAAAACAAAACAAAACACAGGCAGGCCTCTTGTAAAAACAAAGAACGGGATAAAAAATGGTGAAACAAGAAGGGATTTAATATTACTTGGACTCACATAGTCTTAAAAATCAAAAACCTGTGAAGTTGCAAAATATATCCAGGCTCGTGATAAGTTTTTATGATCAAAGATTCAATGAGATATACATTTTACATTATAACAGACAAAGACAAGAACACTTCTAATGTAACTCACCACCCCCCCCCCCCCCCCCCTTCATCCCGAAGAAATAAAAATAAATAAATAAAACAAAATAAAATAAAAAACAAAAAACACATTAAAACAAAAAAGAAACAGAAAATATTATTACAATTTCCTTTTCAAAGTGGATCCTAACTTACTAAAACATATTTTATTATAATAATTTGAAATTCAAATCGGTAAAGTGGTCAACTAGACGTTGAAGTACGATAAAGTTACCCTTCAAGTTCAATCAATTAAATGTTATTTTATTATTACCATTATTATTTACATCATATTATTATTTGTAAATTAACAAGTGCATGTTCGCCTGTTGTGTATAAACACAAAAGGAAATTAGTACAAAATATACACGTACTAAATAATCGGATATTAATATTTACATATTTGAAATGTATTACACTGATAATTCTATTTATATATTTGGAATATATTACACGGATAATGAAAAATATATAGATATAGAAATTTACACCTCGTGCTAACTGTCATGTGTTAGATATACACGTGACAGCATTATTAAGTCATTTTGAAGTGAAATAGATCTTTAAAACGGAAAATCATATTTAAAAAAATGGATGATTATGAAAAGAAACCTTTACTAGTAAATAGTTCAGAAGATGACCGATCAAAACGGGTGAAAGATGCTTGGAGTCCAAATCAGTCAAAGAAAAGATTCTCTACAAAAACAAGAACTGCATTAATTGCCATAGTTAATGTCATTGCAAACGTAGTTATGAACACTTCTCTTCCGGTTTACGCAGGAACCATGGAAACCATTGGAAGCGACATTTTCGTACTTTTGTTTATAACGTGTTGTTTCATAACTATCGTGTTTACGCTTTTGACATTATTCGTCAAATACTCTGGGATTGACCGTTCAGCAACATTACGTCCAACATCCAGTTATAAAATTTTGTTTTTAATGGGACTGTTCACGGCTATGAATGGTATTCTTGTGGTTTATGCTAGTCCCCCGAATAGAACTCCTCCATACTTACAGGGTATATTGCAGTCTTCCGTTATTCCATTTACGGTTCTATTGAGACTTCTAATATTAAGGAAAGGTAAATATTTTCATTTTTGTTTTTCAAATTATTTTATTATTTTATTCCAGGTGATGTACAATACTGTCTTTTTAAGCATATTTTTTGAGCCTGTCGTTTTTTAATTCAATGTCTTCAGCCTGCTTTTTTTTCAAAGTTCCTTCTTTGCCTACCCCTTCCTTCATTCTATAGGATGTGGTCAGTTTCTTTGTTTGGTGACATTCTGTTGAACAGCATTTATTTTGTCTTGCATGTGTTTTAATCCACGTACACAACTGGTCACCTGCACAGTACTTTCGACTGAAATACTCCTCAAACGGAAGAAATATAGCTATATATATATTATTATTCATTGTAAAAAAAACAAAAATAATCATTCATGTAAACTATTGTAGTTACGAAGGGCATCAGGTATAAATCTGACTAATGTGAGGTATATTTCGGAAAATGATTCAGAGACAAAAAAAAAAAGAAATTATAATCCAAACCCATTAATAATTTGGTCTTTTCTTTGGGATTTTCGTGTTTTCAGGCCTAGAGTACTGATGAGAAATCATTATTGAAATGTGCGCAATAAATATGGCATCAAAATTGGAATTGGAAAATATTTATTCTTAACATATTTATTTTTAATCATTCGCAAATTAGTGTTTATCAGTGGTGCTCAATTCCAAAATATGGAAAGCTAATAACACTAAATCTGTGGAATAATAACACTAAATCAGCGGAATGATAACACTAAATCAGCCGAATAATAACAATAAATCTGTGGAATAATAACAATAAATCTGTGGAATGATAACACTAAATCAGCGGAATAATAACACTAAATCAGCGGAATAATAACAATAAATCTGTGGAATAATAACACTGCAGTCGTAAAAGTTAAAGGTTTTTAACGAATTAAGAGTAATTACCCGGTGCCACTTCTATTTTGTAGACTTATCACGAATTTTTTATAAAACAAATTAGGCTTTTAACCAAATGATTTTTAATCCCACACTTTAAGGATGCTCGCTGGTAATGTTTTGGTGTTTTTGTCAGATTTCAGAATCCTCGGGTTTTATCCATTTCTTAAACATGAAAGTTTTTGCCCATGAATCACCACTTTTTCTTTTATAATTCAATCATATATACCTTAAAATGGTATTTTACAAAATTTTATGAAATCCTTTTTATTTTTTCATACATCTTTGAGAGACTGAAGTTGTCAATGCAAAGACAATGAAAAATCCAGAGAAAACCCATTTCCTACAAATTTTCAAGGCCTTATAGCTCTAAAATGGGCCCATGAACCTATATTTTTTTTCTTGCTTATTTGTTTACTATTCATATGTTCTCTCAAACTAAAACACTTTTATTTCCTATTAGACCAGCGATCATCCTTAAAGTAACCTGATAAATATATAACAAGGAAATTATTGAACAAACAAACTATTTAATCTCACATAATGATACATGTATACTGAATTTAACACATCGGTCACCTTTCTTCTCAGAAAAACAATGTCATGTACTGCAACGTGACTTGCAATTATTTTGGCACAATAAAAACTCTCTAAACTCACAAAAATAATACATTCAATATATTTTAAAACAGGAAATATATTTGAACTGAAAAAAAGTTTAAAAAAGAAAAAGAACAAGATAATAGCTTAGGTTTTCTTGAAATAATATTTCATTAAAGAATTTTTTTATATACGCGGTAATATCAACTCTCTTTTTTTTTGGCATAGTTCAGGTTTGTGTTGTAGAAGGGGAAATTCAAAAGTATTTTATGGAAAAATAAAACAAAACTTTTTTCAAATGAGAGCTCGAGGCAATTTACAAAAATATCATTACTAATTCACTTGTACCAGAGCAGAAATATTGACACTGAAAAAGTAATGAAGAAAAGTGAACTAACTCTGCAGTTTTCTCTTATATACAAATCAGACCAAAAGTCCACTTAACTTCGTTAAAAACGAACTCTGCTGTTACACTAAATCTGATGAAGAGCTGGTTACACGTAAAAGATGAAAACAAATCTGAGGTCAACTATGCATGACAGAGATATTCCTGACTTACACAGTCTTATTTGTTTTTGTAGGAATCAGTGTTATTCGAGGTATTTGTACAACAATAGTACTTGTAGGAATATTTATTACTATAGAACCTCAAATATGGGGTATAGACAAAGATGCCGGTGATGATGGAGGTAAACCAGAATCATCTTCTGCCAGAATTCTATGGCCAATGTGCTTCTTACTAGGATTTTTGCCAGTTGGTCTTATGAATGTTTTCTGTGAAAAAGAACTGCAAAAGGAGGAGGTCAGTATGTGTACAATATTTAGGAATCCCAACATAAAATTCGCAAATAAAAGCATTTGTAAACTATTTTATATAATAAATTGTACTGAGCGTAACTTGTAGTCGAGGTGGCGAAATAATACATGAAACGCTTTAGAGTGTATTATTTCGTCAGCTAACGCTTCTCTTTTGAACGGTCAATGCTACATACAACATTATTATTATATTAAAAAAAAACGGATAAAAATGGATAACAGGAAATGTCAACAATGACATACCAATGAACCAAAATAAATTAAAACAGAGAATGGAAACGGGGAATGTGCCAAAGAGACAACCCGACCAAAGAGCAGAAAAAGCTCAATGCTACCAATAGGTCTTCAACGCAGCGAGAAAATTACAACGTATTATGACTGTATTTGTCAGTTCATAAAGTCTTTTTAAATAATTACAGTATTTAATGATGCATTATGCTTCTTAATACTTAAAATAATTGTATCCGCTCATTTTTCTTCTTCAAACCAAGTGAGGTCGTAAGTAGTAGCCAGGCACTCTGCGCGTGAAAATAGCACAGTGTAGTGAACTGCGTGAGTTATAAATAGTGCACCAGCGCTTAAATAACCTCTGAATGACTGGTAATTTTAAAGACAGCACAATTAAAACGAATAGTCAGTGATACATGTACACAAACAATTATTATAAAAATGTCAAATTAATACATGTATTTCGTTATTTCAATTTATTTACTTCCGGTTGGATTTCAGTAAAATACAGAACCCTCCGAAAACCGGCCAATTATTACGCTTCGATAGCTGTTCGGTTTACAGAGGTTCCACTGTACATTGTTTCTAACAATTTCTTATGTTAACTCCCCTTGTCTTATCTTTTTGTCAGCACTTGTCTATTTGAAAACAGTAATTGCAAAATGTTTCAAAATCTGTCGATAAATACATATTGTAGCAATAATAAACTACAAACATATATTTTCGTTTTCACAAAAATGTTGATATAACACTGATGGCTCAAATCATTTTTAAAGTCCCGTGAATTTTGGCTTTATTTTATTTAAAAAAGGTCCCGGTTTCTGGAGCACCGATTTCACGAAAAGTCAAACAGAAATGTTTGGTCCCAACAATTATAGAATTGCGTATTTTTCCACTCAAAACTCGAACTCAATAAATAAATTGATAAGCTTAGCTTGTTACCTAATAGTTATAGGTGTGATATATATAGATTAGTCTGACAGTTAAATCGCTGTATTATGATGTCATGATTACTGTTAATTAGTTGTTTAATTTTTAAATAAAAAAAATTTTTAAATAAAAAAAATTTACAACTCGTAAACATTAGGACAAGCAATTTTCCGTATTTTAACAAATTCCAGTAATGTGAACTACCAATAACTCGAACAGATTTGGATGATCCCTTAGCATTCGAGCCATCGAAATTTCACAGTAAATAATTCAGTTAGTGTACAGTGATTTTTGACACCACAGTTAACACTCCATTAAGGATGCTCGCTGGTCATGTTTTGGTCTTTTTGTCAGATTTTCGGAATCCTCGGGTTTTATCCATTTCTTAAACATGAATTTGTTTGCCCACGAACCTCCACTTTTTCTTTTATAATTCAATCATATTTACCTTAAAATGGTATTTGACAAAATTTTATGAAATCCTTTTTATTTTTTCACAAATGTTTGAAAGACCGAACTTGTCAATGCAAAGACAATAAAAAATCCAGAGAAAACCCATTTCTTGCAAATTTCCAAGGCCTTATAGCTCTAAAATGAGCACATGAACCTATATTTTTTTCTTGCTTATTTGTTTACTATTCATATGTTCTCTCAAACTAAAACACCTATTTCAAATCCTATTTATTTCCTATTAGACCAGCGATCATCCTTAACACTGTACAAACATGTAGCATTCATAAAAATGTGTCTGCAGATGTACAACAGTTACTGTTTTTAATTATTTTGTCTGATTTTCAGGGCCAGTCGTTCAGTTTTATAACATGGGGACAGTATTTCCAAACCATCGTTATGGTATGCTTTTTCTGGGTTGACTTCGTTCCTGGATTTGGTTCTGTAAGTATAACATCGTTTTTGTAAAATGTTCATGTTAAATAAATTGTTATTGGAACATTTGTTTCTTTTCTTCGCTCAGTTATAAAATTATTCTGAATCAGTGTTTTTAGCTTGCCCGATGTTCGTGAAAACACACAAATCTTTTTCGAATGCATTTAAGATGTGTATTTCATATGACTTGTATGTCATGTTTTGTGTGAGCGAAATGTGGGTTAGCTGAATGCAATGACCCATTGATAACATTATGTCACCAAAAAATGGTGACCTTAAGCCAGGACGGCAAACGGACACAATGGTATCCACAAATACTGAGAGTGTGAAAATTTGCAGAAATACTTAAAAAAAAAATCACCATGTATAGTTACTTATCCAAAAACTTTAACCTCAATACTTGTGTGTAACAATAAAATTAAGATCGGGTAAAAAAAAAATTGGCTGAGTTGCTGAACTAATTACATGTAGCAACAACCAAATATGGTTAATCTAGGTGAAGTATTTTGCCTTGTTAACGCCGTTACCGCCAGCGAAAATGCAATACCTTAGTCTTTCCTTCAATAATTTTCATCTTCGACTATCCGTTTCCAAAATTCAGCAAATGAAAACAACAGAGAATTGTATATTCATGCACACATAAAAACAATAATAGATATTTGTTATTTATAATGTTTGAAATTTCCATTTTTTTGGAAAATATTCAAATATGATTAAGATGAACTTTATTAAAAAGTATTTGATGAATTTTATGGTCAAAATTTTAGTTGCACGGTAAGCCATTTACACAGGCAGGTATAGGCGAAAAGAAAAACCAAGGCAATAGTTAAGCATTCTTTTCATGTTTCACAGAATCAAAGCTCTAATTAAAGGTTTTTTTCATGATTACCTTTTATCTCATTTTTATTTACCTGTACTACCTATTTTTCATAAAAGTTACATAAATGGGAAAGAACCATTCATAATAAAGTTGATAAATATTATATTATATCTTTTTCTTCAGTCATCATCTGGTGCCGATTTCTTTCACCGACTTGGTAGAGGTTTGAAATGCAGCTTTAGTACAGAAAGTTCTTGTAATAATCTTGGCGGAAAAGCTTGGTTGTTTTATACCGGATATACATTCGGAAACCTCTTCCAGTTTCTTCTTATCCAGTATGCAGAAGGTGCTGTCTATGCAGTTATAGTGCAGGCACTCGTTTCACCTATAGCAGCATTATTTTGGAATATATTTCAGTACAATCCAGAAACTGACGTCTTTCAGTACAAACCAACAATGAACACAACTACAGCATTTACATTTTGTGGATTGCTGTTAATTTTTCCCGGTGTTATTTTGTATAATTATTTTAGTACGAAAGAAGCTAACGAGAAACATTTAAACAAAGAGCTGGAAGTCACGGCGTAACACTTCAATGAAAAAGATCATGGCCGCGTATCTCTCTGCTGCATTATAACTGATACAGATACATATTCATATTATTCTGTTTCATTTAAAAAAAATCAGGAAAGTGATTCGATGTAATATTATTTCCTAAGGGAAGAGATCAAAAGTTCAATGTAGGATAAAAAACTTAATTCACATAGTTTTTTCACTGACCCCCCCCCCCCCCCCCCTCTTAAATTAATTTGGGAAAAAATGATTGACCAATATGGGTATATCCGAAAATAGATCTCGGATAACAAAACTTGCAGCGATTTTTACCCCCACCCCAAACTATTTGAATTAAGTTTTTTATCCTACATTGAACTTTTGATCTCGTCCCTAAGTCTGTTTGTATAATTCAAGTTATAATTACATACAAGTAAAGCTATAAAATGGACTCTGGATTAAACCTTTAATTCCACTAGAAGAACGTTCTTGTGAAAAGAGCACATTAAGAGATATAGAGATTGAGTTACATTTCTTACTAAATTGTCCTCATAAAGATCCATGTGTGATCAGATTTTCAATGTTACTGAATCTGTCTGTAGTAATTTTATCAGTTTATCTGTGATTAATAAACTAATATTGCTGATTAATTCGGATAATAATAAAAGTATTTTAACTAGCATTTTCAAATTTCTACTGGAAAGTTACAGCATTCTTAGAAATTGACTATTTACGTCATCATTTCCCATGATTTTTGAAATATTGTTTAAATTTATTATTTGCATTGTTATGCTGTCACATTGCCTCCTTGTTGGTCCATTTATGGAAATAAAATCTTTGTATTTGTATCTGTTTGGACAACGATACGAAAAATCAGGCTGAGAAAAGACTTTCTACAAAAACCAGAAAATAATGTATAGTGTCATGGACAAGTCTCTTCCGACTTACTCCTGCACTCGTATTTTTTCCTGCACAATCTGTAAAGCTTTGATCTTAAAATCTCTTAACTAAGGTAAAAGAATTGACGTTGTCAAATATGTGTTCTATTATTAGACAAAAAGGAATATATGTTCGAAGAAACGTCCTTGGGTAACATTTCGCTATATTCAGTAGGTGAAGATTAAGATTAATATATCTTAATTTATTTTAAAATACAACTATTGAAAACACAGTTTTTGATAAATAGCTATTTCATACAACTCAAGTCTTGGTGCATGTGGACAAATATGATTTTCACACCAGTTATCATACGAGATTTATACATGAATGCACTCTTTTAAATATTTGCTATTTCTCATATATTTTTTAGTGTGATGCATTGTTATTTTTTATATAGGGGCCCTGATGATAATATTCGGCCGTTTATTCCAATAGTCTCCTCTGAATTCGCCGCGTCAGGTAACGAAAACGTACACTAATTTCTGTGAACTTTGATCAGATATAAGAAAAATATTGAAATTTCCCGAAACAATCAAAATATGACCCTAAATTATTCGTTATAATTTCATTTGGGGGGGGGGGGGGTTTGACATCCGGTCTTATTTTGAGGTAGCAGGATTTTGTGTATTTGACTTCATTGTATCCATAAGGTATTTTTTCTGGAAACCACATGAAATTCAAGAAAACATTGATTTATTGAAAATGATAATTATTGTGTATCATTATTAATATCAAAGGCATTGTAAGCTAAGGGTTGGTACTGTTCTCGTCATAAAAATTCAAGCGGAATTGAATATGTAAAAGACTTATATTTTAAAAATTATTAAAAAATATTGGTGAGTTATAATTTTATTGTTTGTACATGTATATACATGTAACTTGAGCGAAGCAAACCCAGATCGATATTTTCACGGTTTTTGTTTTAATGATATCATTTTCGTATATCTGTAAACAGTTTGGCACGGTGTTAATTTATGTTTTATGTTTTTTATGAGATAATATTTGTGTTTTTTTTTTCATTCATTTCTTGCTGTTTACGGTTTCCACTTTGTCTCTTTTTCACCAGAATTACTAGAGAAAACCAATCAGATTAATCCAATATTGTTGAACAGAATATTTTATTACATCTGTCTGTTTTTAAATAAATATAATTTACGAATTATCACTATATATGTAATTATTTCATATATTTATATTAAGAAGTGTAAATTGCAGTCTTAATTAAGATAAATTAGATTTTTTTAGGGGTGACGTATGCGGTATATATTACAAAGAATATATAAAAACTCTTGCCAACCAACTTCCGAACCCAATATGGGTTTCAATAATACAGCGGGTGTGGAAAACTTCACTATTACAGTGATTTTAAATTCCGAAACAGAAAGAAATGTTTTCATCGGATTGATAATTTGTTCTTTGTTGGGGATTATTACCGGAAATGTTGCTGCATTCATACATTCATACCATTTGCAGAAAAGTGCATTTGAAAATTTAGCGATTTACTTCTTGCACAAAGTGTTATGGATATTAGTTTTCGTTTTAGGATTCTTCCCATTACTATTTCGATACTACAACTGGAATCCGGAATCAAACCTGTGCATGTATCTGAATCAAATTAAGCAATTTGTGATCACAAATCTATCCTGGTCATTTGTAGCTGTTTATTTACAAAGCCGAACAGATACAAAAATGGAAACTGAAGGAAATTGGAAGACAATTAAAGGTATTGTTATAGCATCAATAATTGGTTTTACAGCAAGTTGTATTACTCTTGGCGTTTCTGTAAGCGAAGAAGTCGTTTTGGTTGCAACTTCCGGTGGACACTATTGTTTACCGGTGGTATTTTACAAGAGTAATGTATCAACGCTTCATCTGTTTACTTCGTTTCTGGTTCCTTGTTTCCTGTTTCTTGTCACAACAACATGTACAAGACCTTTGCTTACAATACAAAAAGGAGACGGAATGACCTACAGAGAAAACAAAAAAGCGGATTCAGCCTCTGTAGACGGTATTCCTGGAATTTCCTCTAAAGCGGAAAATGATAGCCCAGAAAATATGAACATTTTTACAATGAAAAATGCTATTGATAATTCATCTGAAAAAGAAACATCTTTTACAATGCCGAGTAAAGAAGATAGCATTTTCGGTGTTAAAAGTTATGAAAATATTACTCATAAAGATGGTAACGTAGATTCAATGGACATACATGTACATGTAGTGACCCCAGCAGCTACTCTGACCAAAATAACATTTATTTCAAAATCTGGTCTTGAAGATTCAATGGACTCTGTATTTGAAGAATTGAACAATTGCAAGACAAACAAAATAACAAACAAAAGTATTTTAAAAGACTGTGCCGACAGTTCATATTCTGAGATAGAAAATGTGTTTGGTAGAAATGTTCCTTCCCTTCCAAGGCTTCAAAACACTCAAAAAAAGAAAAGACGCAAGAAAACACAAACATACAAGTCTAAAACAGTTGTTAATATAAATGAGCCAAATACAGTTTCAATTTCAAACACAACGAGATCAACTGACGATCTGGCTGTTACTGATTTGGAAGATTTCAGATCTGATAAAGGAACCAGCTCTATTCGAAAACTAAAGTCACCGTCACAACATCCAACTTCTGTTTCCACTGACAGCACTTTGCGGTTAACTTCGGTATCTTCCGAAGATGTCGACTCTCTTAACAAAGCAGACTATAGCGATCAACCATCAGAAGTTCCGCAGATTAAAATAAACTATTCACCGTTCGAGAAAGAAAGACGCGTTACACTAGGAGCAGCAACTTTTAAAGATCATATTCGTGACTTTGACCTGTTCAATGATGACGCGGTTATGAGTTTCCAGACAACAAGAACACCATCACATGAAACTACCCAAATGAACAGTGATAAATCGGTGTTTTACTTATACTTTTTGTCCATGCTGTTCCACTTCGTGACCATTTTACCGGAAATAGTGATCGGTTTGGCGTCGGAGTCCAACGTGGTTAACATGACATCGTGGAACTGGGCGATTGTAGTCATATTAATAGGTTTTTGCTTAAATCCTCTATTATTTGTATTGGTTCTCAAGCAAAAGATTAAGACAATTGACTACTTTTCTTTTTCCTAAACACACTTATTCATTTCATTCGTATTACCATTTATTCATATTTTTGTTCTTCTTTTAAGGTTTAATTTTTTTAAATTTCATATTAAAAAATTATAGTGGAAAAAACTATCAAACATTGTCATGCATTTTTTGTACTTTAAAAAAGTTTTGATTTAATTTATCTAAAGTACAAATTATTATTTGCTTGTCTCACTTCTAAATTTATAAGCAAGCCTTTTCTAATGTTATCATAGTTACTGTATAAAATACTAAATAATTAAATTAACACATAATTTGTAAATCATAGACCTTTAAAAATTAAACCATTTTATTTATATTTATTTTTGTAACTAAATAATTTCGAAATATTTTGAAGGACGATGAAAATGTAAGAAAAGACATTTCATTAAAAATTACATGGTTTAGGAAAGCATAGGAATTATTTGAATATACACAATCAATTTTCCGCAACAAAGGAAGATTACAAAAGAAACACAAGCAAAATAGTTTCACTTTCCAATTTCAACTTCCCTTTCGTCAGTAGCAATGTTCATGTCGACTAATTCGTTATTCCAAATTGTGTGATCATAAAGTGATTAACTAAAAAAAAGGCTCAGCTTCTGAAAGTAGAATCAGTAGGAGACAGATTTATAAAATCAGTTTTGCTTGTTTCTGAATCCTATAGGATAGTATTGTCTTTTAGTTTTGTAATTGCAATTGATTAGTTTAATAAATATTGTTTAAACCAATAGATAGTTCTTAGAGGGTATATGCAAGTCTGACACCCGTCTCTGGACCTTGACTTCAATTTCATGCTTGAGTGACTTGTGTTACATTTTCGAGAATATATCCATTTCTCAGTAACTGTAATACCGAGGCATTTCATCTTTGGTCTGTAGATAGTTGTTAGTGGATACACACCAGTCTAACACCCGTCAATTGAACTTGACCCGAATTTTAAGCTTGAGTGACTTAATATACATTTTCATGATTAAGTCTATTTTTTAGCAGCTGTACTAACCAGACCCATATTACATGTATTTGGTTGATAGAAGTTCTAGTGGGTATACACCGCTTTAACATCTGACACGTTACATTTGACCTCTATTTCATGCTTCAGTGACTTGTTTCATATTTGGTGTATAGGTAGTCCTTGGTAGATACATGGCTGTCTGAGACCTTGTCCTGAATTTCACACTTGAGTCACATTTTCATGATTAAGTCCATTTCTGTGTAGCTGTAATACCTACGTGTGTATATTCCCTGTATATGGTCTAGATACTTCTTGGCAAGTAGCTGTCAGTCTGACACCTAACTGACACCTAACCTTGACCACAAGTTTAGGCTTGAGTGACTCTCATCCCATTTTTACAAATATTTCCATTTCTCAACAAATGTTATAAATGTATGTAGACTCATCATTTTTGGTCTATAGATAGTTTTTGGTGGGTACATACTAGTCTGAGACCTGTCAGTTCACCTTTGACAAACATTAAGGCTTGAATGACATGCATGAGATTTTTCAGACAAATGTGCCCTGGCCATTACTATTTCTGTGAACGCATTTGCCTTTGACTTGCAATATCATGTATCAGATAGTCTTTATTCTGTCTCCATGTACTTACCCAGGCGAGACATCTAAGGTGCTATTTTGTCCGCTGAATCACTGGTTTCTCGTAATTTGAAATCATCTGTTTCTAAAAATAGTTCACCGTGCAATATTTATATATACTTAATAAGAAAATAATCTGATATAGGTCAGCTATATGTATTTCACAATTCAGATTGGCTAAATTACGGAAAGCATCGGTATCACACTGAAATAGGAATGCCCAATTGTTATTGGCTAAATTATTTTCTCCGGTAACTCACCCTTGATTCTCCGCGGTTATCTTTCAAACCGTGTAGATTATCACTGGAAATGACCAACGTTTTCAAAGCGTTATTATATATCGTATAATAAGAAAAAACTGGTATAATAACAAAATATATGGACTCAGGTTTGAAACACACTGTTTCTATATAAATCGAAAAGCACGAAATGTAATAAATAAATTTATTTAAATAAATACTCATTTTTGTTTTGGTTACACATAATCCTACACCGCTAGGCGAAGGGGCATTATACAATTACAATTACTGACTATGTAATAGAACGCTATCAGGATTTATCAACACGAGAAAATGTAATATTCATCGAGCCTTTAGGCGAGGTGAATATACATTTTCAAGGGTTTATCAATCCTGATAGCGACTTATTACATATTAGTCAGAATCAGAAAATTGTACTTTCACTTTCTACTTTAAGAACATTGGTCACTATTAAATTCCGCTTGACTGGTCAGGATCCATCCCACAACCGTGCAAACGATACTCTTGCACTAAGTTACTAGCATGAGTATTCAATACCTTTTAGACATTTCTGAGCCAATCAGAAATAGAAAAAACATAGTCATGTAATAATAAGGTTTAGTCTTGTCCGTCTGTCCGTACTACGTACATTCTGTACGTCCCGAAACTGGTATCCATTATCTAATTTTAGTTTGCCTCAATCAAATGTTATGAAACTTACACACAATGCTTATTACCACCAAACACATATCAGTTTAAATTTTTTTTTTCTTTTTTTCTTTTTTTCTTTTTCTTTGGGGGGGGGGGGGTCATCTTCACCTTTCTGGAATTATGTCCCTTTATAAATGATAAAACTGCCGTATTTACAATTTCCTCACTCTAACTTTACTTTGCCTCAACAAAATTTTATGAAACTTATACACAATTACCAATCTCAGACCAAGTTCGAATTTGGGTGGCGTTACGTTCACCGTTCTCGACTTATGTCCCTTTATAAATAGTAAAATTGCTAAATTTGCTTTTTCCGCCCTCTAACTTTACTTTGCCTCAACTAAATGTTATGAAACTATACAAAAATGCTTATAACCACCAAACACTGATCAAGTTTTAATTTGAGTGTCGTCACTTTATAAATTTAAAATTGCCAAATTTGCCGTTTTTCGCACTCTATAACTTTTACTCATTCAGTTTCAAAGAAACAAAACGTCAATAGGTCTGAATTAGTACATTGAATCTTGCATATTTATAAGGAGGGGGGGGGGGGGGGCGTCCGTGTTCCGTCGACACATTCTTCTTTTATCATTTTCACTTTCACAGACATGCAGGGGTGCTCGCCAAAATGTAATTTGGAGTTGAAACTCCAATCTGAAGTATTTTTTGAGAATTTTAAAATAAAATTTTCTTTCTAGGGAAAGATTATTTTCAAATCCCTACGACTCTGCATCACATTAAGGTATATGCGTAAGTAAACAGCAAATAGAGTTTTTCTAGCTTTATGTAATGATTTTAATCTAGCTTTCATGAAGAAAGCATTATAATTAAACAAAATTTCAAGATACATGTATGAATGGGAATCTACAATTTCAATCTCGGTTTTTAATGATGTTCGCTGGTCATGTTTTGGTCTTTTTGTCAGATTTTCGGGTTTTATCCATTTCTTAAACATGACATTTTGTGCCCATGAACCCCCATTTTTTCTTTTATAATTCAATCATATATACCTTAAAATGGGATTTGACAAAAAATTATGAAATCCTTTTTATTTTTTCATACATCTTTGAGTGACCGAAGTTGTCAATGCACAGACAATGAAAAATCCAGAGAAAACCCATTTCCTGCAAATTTTCAAGGCCTTATAGCCCTTAAATGAGCACATGAACCTATATTTTTTTCTTCCTTATTTGTTTAATATTCGTATGTTCTCTCAAACTTAAACACCTATTTCAAATCCTATTTATTTTCTATTAGACCAGCGATCGTCCTTGATAGTTCACATTGCTATTGCTTTAGCTGAATTGTTCTAGATTTGTTTAGTTTATTATACGTTTTTTGTTATTTTAGTTAAACATGTATCCTGGTCGCGTTTGTTTGTTGTTCTGTTCTCTTGGCTTTGTTGTTTGCTTGAAAGTCGAATATGAGGTCTTTTTCCACTGTTTTTCTCGCATCAGTATTTTTGTCGATATTTCAATAATTTCATCTATTAAGTAAATACATGTGAAATTGGTGATTTTCATTGATTTCTTAAAAATTAGTAATCTTTGACAACCATGACAACATGTTTCCGCTATTACAGAAATTTATTGTTGTATTTGTATACAGGTATTGTAAATAAATTTATCTAAGTGATGCTAGAACAACGTCATACGTTATTGTTTTCAGACAAAATTATAATTGTAGTCTTCAAACAACTTTTTTAAAACAAAAAAGCTTGATATTTTACGTCATCAATTGAAAGCAATTGTTTTGGTCAAAAACCAAACTTACGTAAATTTTTTTGTCAGAACAGGTTGTCCGTTAATACCCATGATTTTTTTTCAAAGTATATCTTATCAGGGGTTGTTGTAATTCCAGTACACAGTGGTGGAATAAAATATTCAGTATTATGACCATTGAATCAGGGTCGTATCAAACGTAAACAAAGCACACACAACGGTGTAATATATAAGTGCGGGCAAGCAAAAATAGAATGAGAATCTGCAAAATGGCAAGGGTATGTAATAAGATATGTAATAGATGTAATATAAACTGAAAATGAACAAATTAACCTTTACTTGTTATTCTGCATATTATTTTCAGAACAAAACACATCCAAATTGATTTTTTTCAATAACAGCTTAACATCTAAAGCTAACACAATTAATAAGTAACATGGATCCCACAAAACATAAATAGAAATAAAAAAAAATATTTTAAAAAAAATTTAAAAATTATAATAAAGATATTCTGAGAATTAATTCAGTTGTTCCAGGTGGGTAAGCAGTTCTTGGCTCTTATTAGGAAACATACTCAAAACTAGGGACCACAGGGGTCGCACTTCAAAAATTGTCACAATTTATGCTTGTGACGTATACCTCTCTTTCATTTTGTAATTTATGCATTTTATTTCGATAAAGTATTCTGAATACGGTATGTTAATGCCCAATAAGGTTTTAGAATTTTGATCTGCATACCTAGAAGGCCAGATATCTAGAATTAAGGCTTTGTCACCTTAACTTTTATTCATTTTTCATTGGGTATAATGATTTGATATCTGAATAGAAATATTGCATACTGTCTATAGACGGACATTTTTTAAACATTTTGGATAGTATCCCATCTACTTGTGGGGGATGCGGGGATCGCTGTCGATTCCAACACTAGCTATTAAGTTTTTTTTATGTTTTTACACAGATTAATGTGTTTATTTCATATGCAAAATGTCTTTGGAAGTATTTTAATACCTGGTTACACAATACTGTAAGATCTAGCAACCTCCCGACTCAACTAGTATTTGCTGTTTACCATTAACGACCAACAAGGCCTAATATTCACATACGAGTTTGACGTGACACTGTTTTTTTAGGGGGGATAAAAGTAAAACCAGACAACACACGAGATTCAACAAGGAAAAAATCTCGTACCTCGTAACTCGTAATTGTAAAAATAATTACAAAGTATGACAGAAAACGTAGATCGTAATGAAATATGAAAGCTGTAATAATGAGAATTTGAACAGAATTGTATTTGTATAGAAAATTATAAAAAAAAATCGTTTTCCGATACTTTTTTATAACTCAATTTATAGTTTAGCTTAAAATTAGGATTTCACAATTTTCAATGGCCAAGGCAGATTTCTTCTTGAGAATTCTTGCATATTAGCACTATATAAAATGAACCGTTACTTTGTAAACCTTGGCAATAAAAGGAAGTCTTTTTAAAGAAAAAAAATCATAAATATACTGAACCGCAAAAGAAACGTCGCACAAAATGACATGTTCACATACATTTATTTCAAAGTGACATTTATATATTTTAAATTAATTTTTACAAAATTTAATGAATGATTTACAGTCTTTTGGTTACAATGTTCACAAAAACGTCACAATTGTCGCAACGTCACATGTTTTCAATGCTGTGCTCCCACGTCCGTTAATAACGTGTATGTCCTCCACCGGCACCAATTACTGCGGCACATCTTCGGTACATGGAGTTGATGAGCCGATTAATAAACGCCATCGGAATACGTGCCCATACTCTCTGAAACGCTTGTGAAAGTTCAGCTGCAGTTGTCGGACTTGGCTGCTCATTATTCAACCGTCTTTGAACTTCGTCCCATAAATGTTCAATAGGGTTTAAATCTGGACTCAAAGCCGGCCAATCCATAACATTAATGTTATTCTGCTGTAGGAAGTCTCTTGTGGCTCTTGCGGTATGCGCACGTGCATTGTCCTGTTGGAAAGTCTTGTTTTGATGACGTGCGAAATGGGGCTGAACATGGGGTGTCAAGACTTGGTCGATGTAACGGCCAGCTGTTACGCCATTTCCTCTGCCTGGGCCAAGGTTCTGAAAGATGACTGGACCAAGTTTAACGTTAAGGCCGATTCCACCCCATACCATGATGCTAGGTCCTCCCCACGCGTCTGTTTCCAGAATGCAGCTGTCTTCGTAACGTTTCCCGCGTCTTCTCCACACTCTGGTTCTGCCATCGGCTGTTGAAATGCAGTAACGGCTTTCGTCAGAGAAGATGATGTTACGCCATTGTCGATTTCGCCAATTCTGTCGCTGAGTGGCCCACTGAAGACGAGCTTGACGGTGTCGAGGAGTAAGAATAGGTCCTCTTGCTGGACGGCGACATCTCATGTTTCTAGCAGCTAATCGTCGACGAACCGTATCATCACTTATGGGTCGTCCATGTGTTCCAACAGTGTTTCTGGCAGTTTCGGCAGCTGGGGTGAACCGATTCATCAAATGGTGACGAACAATGCCTCTATTCTGTCTAGGGGTAGTGACTTGGGGTCTACCACTCCGTGGACGGTCATTTGTGCTGTTTGTTGCATTGTACCGTGTCCGTAGACGTTCAATTGTTCGAACAGCACAGTTGAAGTCGTTGGCAATAACTCTGGCAGATTGCCCAGCATCCAATCGACCAATGGCCTGTTCTCTCTGTTGTGGAGTCAGACGTGGCATAGCTTCTGTGTCAACACTGATACTAACACTCTTTAATTTTCTCCGGCCTTTTATACCCATAAAGGAGCATGAATTTCACGAACATTTAAGATTTAAGAAAAATTACCGCCAAGTGTGTCCCACGAGCGGTTTTAGGTACGGTCGCTCTACGATATCAACTGAAAATTATTCAACCGAAAATTTAATTCACAGGTAATTTAATCTTACCTGGTGATGTAATCGTAATACTGATTATATAAAAATCATTAATTAATATTTATTTTGAATTTTGCTAACATTTTGAAAAAGCGACGTTTCTTTTGCGGTTCAGTATATAAAATTTCTTCATCTCAGATTCCCGTTTTGTGACTTGGTAAACACTGCATTGTCGGAATAGTGGGCTGTCGGAGAAATGGGCTGTCGGAGTAATGGTCTATCAGAGTAATGGGTCGTCGGAATAATGAACTGCCCTTTGGTAAACAACGTAAACACAATAATTGATCAAGCAACATAACTATTAAATAGGTTAGTTGGTGCACAGGTAGATTATAACTAAAAAAATATATCGACACAGGAATTTGAAAAATATTTCGGATACATTTTATATTCTTTCTGGAAACTCTGTGATTAGAATTTCACATTCCGCTAAAAGTGACAATTATATCTTTGCTAATATTGCAGTTATCTTTCATAGTACATATTTTTACTCAAAATTCCAACTTTCGCCTTAAACTTTATTACTCGCAAAAACATATCTATCAATTTTTCATCATCAATTTGAATTTTAAACATTTCTAAAAAGTAATTACCCCAAACACGGTGTAGTACCTAGACGGTCGCTATTCGCAAAAAAAAAAAAAAAAACGCGTCCGGTGTTACTATCCGAAATATGGCAAGACAGAATAAACAGCGACAAACGCAGCTAATTTGTGAATATATTTCATAAAACTGGTTCTACAGAATACTATAAATATTCACAATGCTTACTGTTTATCCTTAACAAGGAACATAGCTCTTGTAAACGAAATATAGATGAATAAATTAGATCACCAATGCTAAATCCCCCCTATTTGCACACCCAGTTTAAATGAAAACCTAGTTGTTTTGAATGAATTAAACGTTTCAGAAAGGACGTTTATTGATTTCGTAAAACCTTTTATAAATATTAAGTTTATAGTTTGTCAAGGTTACGGATAGTATACCAGCACGTTAAATTACGGCACCGGTCATAAACGGAAAACAAGGCACTGGTTATTGCATACTTTTGTATTACTATTTTCTGCAAAAAAGAGAAAGGCAAAGACATGTTTGCGGTTTAATCGTCCCCAAACAGAAAAAAAATGAATTACTGAAACTCAAAGTATGCCATATCTCTACTGAAGCCCTGGAAATAATATAGATATGAATATTGAGTACATACAGAAAAATTATAAGCATGGCAGAATAAATCGTCAATGTACATATCCAAGGATTGACTTTAATTTTTGAACAGGTCTAGTTTGCGCAGTCCACTCTTACGAAATCGTGAAGCGGTTTACGTTGAGCGTATACTGTACAAAATCAGTTATAGCCCATAACCTGTTCAGAAATCTAAAACTATCTTGAAAATTGAATTTAAATGAGTAATAACTGTAACAGTGAACTCACAAATTAAATAATTGATATCTCGAATGCCTTACACTGTACTCAATAAATTATTTGTTTTACAGAGACTGAAACAGGGATATTGTTCCTATAAAGTTTATGCATACTTGATGGAGATGTTACTTGAAAATCGTGATATGCGTATTTTTGTGACCCAAATTTTACAGTCATACAATGTCACACTTGATCGTGCGATTTCTAAAACTTGTGATTATAAGATACGAACGGATAATAACGAAACAAAATAATGATATTTTATGTATGATATGATTAGCAGTGAAATATTTAATATAATTGCATTTCATTTTAAATAAATAAGTACGAAAAAAAGGAAGCCGGTGTAATACGATCGACATTCAACTTTTTCATAAATACACAATATTTATTTGCATGTGCTATTTTTTTAACGTGAAATTTATATATAAATTTCTCCACCCGAGATAATTAAATTTTCGATTTTCAACACGCGAGCTTTTGCGATCGTGTTAAAATCTAAAATTTAACTATTGACGGTGGAGAAATTCCATAACTGACGAGTAAATTGAAGGAGAATCTGTTTCTTCTAAGATTTTAGACAACAACCTCAAGAAAATGTCGTTGCTTTGTAGTTTATTTACATAGACGTAATTTCGAGACTTCTCTAGTTTATCGTTCCAATAACTGTAGAAAAAACGGTGGTAATTCCCACGTAGAAATTTAATGACCGGGAAGTGGTTAAAAATATTATGTATTTTTATCCCACCGATTAAACACGTCAAAAACAGAATAAACTTTAACGACGGATCTGTGAAATTATATTTTAAATTCATTAAAACCGTCTCATATGTTGTTTTTACCTAATTAACTAAAGCGTATTAACGAAAATTGATATGAAAATAATAAAGTTTTCTGTAAAATAAATATTACGCCACAATATTTTATGGCTTCTTGAAAGCAAGGACATCATGTCTTTGGGTTTATTCCCCGAATGATTGCTGGTCTAAAAAAGCATCTAATTAAACAAGGTAGTAAGAGATAATCTGGAAAAAAAATGTCTATTTATCTGGGGTGAACTTTTTGATTTTAAAAAGAAATAATTAAGAAATCTGACAAAGTTAAATATATTTTTGATGACGTGAAGCATATTTATTTTAAAATTGAAATTTTAAAAAATCAGCAATGTTTTTGGTTTAATTACATTTTGAATAAATAATAAAATATAATATTTATATCAACCTATATATATATATTAACCTTTAATATTGTAAAATACATTTTTATAAATAAAAATTAACTTACATGTTTAATGAATCCACATACATTGTAGTTTATAACATATGATCATATAAAAAAGCCGGTAGTATTTTAAGCCTTGGCCATTATACGGTTTGTAAAGAAATAAACTGTTATCACAGAGATATGTCTCGCCTTTTTGTAATTTTGATTATGCAAATGTTGAAATCATAATAGCAATACCTTAACATCTTACACAAGTTATGCAAATATTCAAAGTCAATAGACCATGACTGAGGGGGTGGAGCCAAATAATCTCAATGGCAATGAGATGTGGCAATGATAATACATCTGCATACCAATTATCATTGACCTACCACTAGTGGATCCCCATAAACTGACCTAATCACAAACTAATACATGTAAAGTAAGCAAACCATTCAAAGTCAATAGACCATGACTGAGGGGGCGGAGCCAAATAATTTCCATGGCAATGAGATGTGGCAATGGTAATACATCTGCATACCAATTATCATTGACCTACCACTAGTGGATCCCCATAAAACTGAGCTAATCACAAACTAATACATGTAAAGTAAGCAAACCATTCAAAGTCAATAGACCATGACTGAGGGGGCGGAGCCAAATAATCTCCATAGCAATGAGATGTAGCAATGGTAATACATCTGCATACCAATTATCATTGACCTACCACTAGTGGATCCCCATAAACTGACCTAATCACAAACTAATACATGTAAAGTAAGCAAACCATTCAAAGTCAATAGACCATGACTGAGGGGGCGGAGCCAAATAATCTCCATGGCAATGAGATGTGGCAATGGTAATACATCTGCATACCAATTATCATTGACCTACCACTAGTGGATCCCCATAAACTGACCTAATCACAAACTAATACATGTAAAGTAAGCAAACCATTCAAAGTCAATAGACCATGACTGAGGGGGCAGAGCCAAATAATCTCCATGGCAATGAGATGTGGCAATGGTAATACATCTGCATACCAATTATCATTGACCTACCACTAGTGGATCCCCATAAAACTGAGCTAATCACAAACTAATACATGTAAAGTAAGCAAACCATTCAAAGTCAATAGACCATGACTGAGGGGGTGGAGCCAAATAATCTCCATAGCAATGACCATGACTGAGGGGGTGGAGCCAAATAATCTCCATAGCAATGAGATGTAGTAATCGTAATACATCTGCATACCAATTATCATTGACCTACCACTAGTGGATCCCCATAAAACTGAGCTAATCACAAACTAATACATGTAAAGTAAGCAAACCATTCAAAGTCAATAGACCATGACTGAGGGGGCGGAGCCAAATAATCTCCATGGCAATGAGATGTGGCAATGGTAATACATCTGCATACCAATTATCATTGACCTACCACTAGTGGATCCCCATAAACTGACCTAATCACAAACTAATACATGTAAAGTAAGCAAACCATTCAAAGTCAATAGACCATGACTGAGGGGGCAGAGCCAAATAATCTCCATGGCAATGAGATGTGGCAATGGTAATACATCTGCATACCAATTATCATTGACCTACCACTAGTGGATCCCCATAAAACTGAGCTAATCACAAACTAATACATGTAAAGTAAGCAAACCATTCAAAGTCAATAGACCATGACTGAGGGGGTGGAGCCAAATAATCTCCATAGCAATGACCATGACTGAGGGGGTGGAGCCAAATAATCTCCATAGCAATGAGATGTAGTAATCGTAATACATCTGCATACCAATTATCATTGACCTACCACTAGTGGATCCCCATAAAACTGAGCTAATCACAAACTAATACATTGTTGACGCCGTCGCCGCCGCCGCCGCCGCCGCCGACGCCGGAAACAGCATACCTATGTCTCGCCTTTTGACTCCGTCAAGGCGAGACAAAAATATATGTAAAATTCCTTACTTACAGGTAAATCTGAGGTAAATGTACAGGTAAACAAATACTTGCCCTCAGAGGACCCCCTAATCCCTTGTCTAATTAGATGTGGAATTCTTTAAGTCCAGTTCATATTGGGGAACCCACCGTATTGGTTACATAAAAACCAAACAATTGCTGATATAAAAAAATGTACTATGACGATATGAATTAATATATGACATTAGTCAAAAAATTAAAACCTTGGCAAGATTTCACGAATAACTTTAGATAATTTTTACATAAAAGTTAAAGTTCAAATCTATCTTGAACTTGCAAATGTTGTACGCACGTTATACGGTCATTTAATTTAGGAAAACATTCACTTATAATAATATATATTTTTTCATACCAAATTAATTTGATGAATTACATTAGCAATAGATAAAATTATAAACTCAACTTTTTTAAATAGTTGACACTAATGAAAGTTCGTTCCAGCAATCTCTTAATTCGAGTTCGAAATATGCTCTGATTTGAATTCACACGTTTTTTAAAATATTTGTCTCCGCCAATGAAATCTCATATACGTTACACGATTCAAATCACACGTTTATAACCACACGCAAACCACACGAACACGATTCGCACGTTCCACGCATACGATTCGCACGTTACACGAGCACGTTTCCCACGTTACACGATATTTTTGGTGATTTGCACGCTCAACCAAGTGAAATAAAATGCAGTCGGTTTCATTAAATAAAAATAATAAAAAAACGTCTTTCCTGCTGTGATAAGTCCTCTCAAGATTAAGTTAGTGTAATTTGAATCATATTTATATCAAATAAACAATTGCAACACAACAAGATTTTTTTTTTGATTTATGACCAAGCAAATGAAATGATATCTATTATAACATATTATGTCTGATAAATTGATGTCTTCCTTGTATCAATATTGTATTAAATTTACAATATGGTGTAAGGACAGAAAATAAAATAATTAAAAGATAAAACACCGCATTAATAATAAAAAATATCCGAGTTGCATATTCATACAATAAAATTAAATCTATCTTCAAAGTTAGACAACTCTTAATTTCTTTTTAGCACAAGAACATATACAAAAAAGATAAAAAAAAAATGGAAGGATTTATAATTTTAAAAAATACGTTATCAACACACCCGCAAAAGGGTTGTGCTTAAAAAAGAAACTAAAACAAAACGAAATGAACGAAACGAAACGAAATATAAAACAAATGAACGAAACGAATCGAGAAATTAAACGAAATGAACGAAACGAAACGAAATACGAAATGAACAAAAATCCAAAAAACAAAACCAAATGAATGAAACGAAACGGAAAAAGAAAGAAATGCAATAACGATAAGGAACAAATATAGCGTCATGCAAAGCAAGTTGTGATTGGTATGGCGCCATAATATAAACGATTTTCGAACACGACTGGAGATCCCCCTTATTGCCCCCCTTAAAGATTGAACATGTCCTCATATTATCTCTGGTATAGCTTTTTTAATAAAACCATTCGCCTTTCACGCTGTATTTTACATTTACGGAGTTGATGTTTGTCTTTACGTCTGTTCCTGTTTGTTTTGCTTTTCTTTTTGATTTTTCTCTCTTTTCTCCCTTCTGTGTATACTGATCATATTACATTTTGGTAGGGAATACAGATCTAATTATAGCATTCATTTCTCAGAAGAATTCTATAACAGGCACACTGAGTAATAAATTTGATTATTGAAGACCATGCAGCAGCCAAGATTGGGAACCACTCCCATGGCTTTCACACTGGATGGGAAGATTATGCTTATATTGAAAGGATAAATAAAATAAAATGGCGATTCGACAAATGTTCATACTCAAAGTCCATAGTCAAAGACATCGCCATATTCACGTAATTTAAGGTGGTACCCAACACTTTCACTAAAATTAATTTGGCTCGTTTAATTTTCATAAAATTTTGACAAAGTATTTACTTTGACCCATTGACAAAAATTTTAAAATTTCAAAACATTTGAACCAACAAATTCATCAGAAAAATTACACTGATTGTATAGCAGTTTGACAAACACTAATATTGATCATTGAAAAGCTTAATATTCCATTAACAACACAACGTTATTAAAACGTTTAGCTGATTTTACAGAGTTATCTCCCTGTAGTGTTAGGTACCACCTTAATTCATTAAAACTGTAACATATCACCACTCAAACTAAAACGTAATGAGAATTTCTTATTGCACTGAAAAAAGAGCTCTTTTGAATTGATCACGCATAACACTGTAATTCAATGTTAAAAAAATGATGTCAAATTAAAAAAATTTTGTTTGTCGTACTCCATAATAGAATATCAATTGGAAATATTGCATTTGCTTGGGTGATTGATATGCAGTTCAAGCTTTAGTCAAACAAATCTGGGAATCTAGTATTTGCAGATTTGTTTGTGTATTGCTCTAGACGTATCAATGGCCAAAACAGATTGCAACAGAGTCTCCTGACGTAATCGGAACTATCGTTTATCAGATAGTCCCGCCTATAAGAAAATGATGATGGTATATACGTCCAATCAAACTACGTTAAATCTGAAACTCAAGTCAGCAATACTCAGTAGCTGACACATTCAGTTGTATACTTCCTAATTGACAGAGTTGCGCATTGTAAAAAACTTGCACATACCTTGGAATAGTATACAATCCATCAATGGCGAAACAAAGAAGGTTCAATAGAAACAAGAAAAGGGCTAAAAACAGTAAAAAGCCTACAAAAACCTAAAACAAAATCAAAAGCAGAAAATGCTTCTTGAAATGGTTGAATAGTTCGTTCTAAACCTGTCGTCAAGAAAATTGATAGACAGTGAAACCTTGGTACTAGCAAAGGGCCTAAATTTCGTCCCAACCGATAGAACATCGGAAAAACAATTAATGAAGGACTTTGGGATATTTGAAAGAAGACTAAGATTAGCATATTTCTTTCACAATAACCCTAACATTTCGATGAAAAATCATCCTTTTAGAGAAAAATCCAGATTTGATCCACCAATAATTGGGGATAATCAAATTGAAAGATACATTTTCTACACTAAAATGGAATTGTCTCAATACCAGCCAACCAGGCGCTCTAATCTTTCCACAAAAGAAAGAGACGTTCTGGCAAAACTAAAGGATTATAAAAACATAATTATTCATAAAGCGGACAAAAATAATGTCAGTGTTATCGAAAACACAACGGATTACATTTAAAGAAGGGGAAAACCAATTAAACAATAAAATACACTACGAGGAAATTACTGAAGTAGACACTGAAAACATTATGAAATAATATACCGTATGAAGTTGGAAAACAGCATCGACGACATATCATTTTAATATATCCATAACAAAAATGGATATATTAAGAAAACATTTGCATACTTTAATTCTTCCTAAAATTCACAAACTGGATTCTCATACGATAAATACTATAGATACTATTGAAAAAGGCAAACTAAACCTAATTGTGCTCAAGATAAAATCCTTGGTAGAAATAACAAAACTTATTCTGTCAAACAACGAATTTACCTTCAATAATAAATCATATCGACAAATTGTTGGAGCGTCAATGGGAGCATTCCTCTGAAATCTCTTCTTAAATCTTTTCCTCATCGGAACAAAATACTATTCCATAAAAGAATGAGAGACAATGGTTTATAATATTCAAATTGATTGATTGAACACTTTTTAACGCTTTTTTGCAGCCAATATCACGGCGAGAACTAATTTGAATGGAAGTGATTAAAATTTAACACATGTAAAACCAATAGACTATTTACAAGTAAGATATGGTAGTATAAACAATAAAAATATCAGACAAAACGTTACAAAATATTTTACAGTATCACAGACTTGAATAATATCACATAAACGCTATCAGATAAATACAAACAGTGAAATAAAATATAATCAATAAAATTAGATCAGTCAAAACATATAACAAATTAAAATTCCTGATTAGGACTATAATCAGGAATACAGTCAGACAGACTATATTCTCGAGTATAGTCCCACGTCCTTCAAATATTGTAATATACGGTTGCCAGCAACCTTTGTAAATAAATCTTTCATATTGTTGACTGTGTAGTACCGACAAATAATGTCGGATTTATCTACACAATCAATTAAATGATGTCTAATACTATGTCGACATTGGCAAAATATACACTCAGGAGGCGGCTCACTATCTAAAATAAAAGAATGCGACATCTAGTTAAAACAACTTTGTCTCGTCGGCTTTTGCCTTCAAAATAAATATTTTTGCCAACAGTTGGCTCTATAGAATGCAATTTATTGTCTGTGAGCAGATCCCACTGGGACTGCCACAGACCTAAAATATACTTAAAAATTAAAGGTTTAAAATCAGTATACGGCACTGACATATTAGTAATGGGGTCGTCTAAAGCATCCTTCGCTATCCTATCTGTGTTTCCTCTTATACCAATACCAATGACTTGGTATCCAGATAAATATTATTTGTTTACCCATATGGGCAAGCCTTTTATAGAATGCAATTATATGTGAAATTAAAGGATTTCTATACTTTTGACTTTCTATAGCCAATAAACATGAAAGAGAACCTGAACAAATTACAAAGTTTTGTTTATCAGAAGATCTAATAAATTTCAAAGCAAGAATAATAGCTCTTGCTTCAGCTGTAAATATAGAACTGGAAGATGAAAGAAGGAGGGTTGATGCTCGTTGTCCATAAACAGCAGCTACTCTGTCTCCGTCGTTTGATCCATCCGTATAAACTGTATCAAACTCTTGAAAATGTGATTTAGTTTCAGCAAACTGTTGCTGAATTTCAGTCGAATTAGTCTCAGACTTTTTATGTTTTCTGATGTCAAAAATAAATTTGGGTTTGGGTACAAGCCAAGGTGGCGATTGAGGTACATCAATAGGAGCTATTTCATCAAGGTTTGTGTTACATCCAGAAATGTTTGGGTTTATCCGGATACCAAAAGGGACGATTTTGTTTTCATGCTGTTCAAATACATCCTCATAGAGAGGGTTGAAAACACAGTCGTAGGCAGGATTTGAAGGATACGCTTTCAGCTTGGTTAAATATTGTAGACCAAGTTTTATTCTACGGTTATGAAGAGATGTCTCGTTCGCCTCTACATACAAACGTTCTACGGGAGACGTTCTGAACGCCCCAAGGCCAAACGTAGGCCTTGGTGATGAACAGTATCTAATTTTTTTATATAGTATTTGCGAGCAGATCCATATATAATGGAACCATAATCAAGTTTTGATCTAACTAAAGATCGATATAAATTTAATAAAATATTTTTATCAGCACCCCAGTCAGTGCTGGAAACAACTTTTAAAATATCCAATGCTTTCAAGCATTTAGCTTTAAGCATTTTGATATGGTATAGAAAGGTAAGTTTATTGTCAAACAGGAGTCCAAGGAATTTGGTTTCTTTGACCACTTTAATTGGAGAATTATAAAGTGTCATTTCGGGGTCTAAATGCAATTTCCGTCTATTACAAAAATGCATACATACTGTTTTAGAGTTGGAAAATTTAAAACCGTTTTCCGTAGCCCATTTTTCAATTTTATTTAAAGACAATTGTAATTGTCTTTCAATATTGTTCATATTTTTAGCTCTATAACATATTAAGAAATCTCAACATAAAGAGAGCCTTCAACATTCTTTTGTAGGGTTTTGGCCAAACTATTTATTTTAATGCTAAATAAAGTAAGAGAGAGGATGCTTCCCTGGGGAACACCCATCTCCTGTTCAAATGGGTCAGACATAGTTGTATTCACCTTAACCTTGAACTGCCGGTCTGAAAAAAAATTGTCAATAAAGGTAGGTAGTCTACCTTTCAACCCCATATCGTTTAAGTCTTTTAAAATACCATATTTCCAGGTGGTGTCGTAGGCTTTTTCAAGATCGAAAAAGACCGACAACACATGTTCCCCTTTAGCAAACCGTTGCGTATAAAGGATTCGAAGCGAACAAGATGATCCAACGTGCTTCTGGCTTGTCGGAACCCATACTGTATATTGGACAGGAGGCCTCTAGGAACCAGACAAGGCGGTCGTTGATCATCCGTTCCATTGTCTTACAAACACATCTTGTGAGGGCAATTGGTCGATAATTCGACGGTTCAAAATGATCCTTCCCAGGTTTTGGAGTAGGGACAACTGTAGCATAGAAGGCAATTCACTAGTTTCCCAAATGTTATTTAGTATATTCAAAAGTGTTTGTAATGATGTATGAGGAAGATGCTTCAGTAGTTTATAATGAATATCATCAGGGTCACATGACGTGTCATGGGCCTTTGACAGAGAATTTGTGAGTTCATCCAAAGAGAAAGGGCTGTTAATGTAGTCTTCTGTATTTTTAGATCTAAAATTAAGTTTAGTTTTCTCAGTGCGATTTTTGATTTGTTGAAATTCCTGAGTGTAATTTTGAGTGGAGGAATGCTTAGAAAATTTTTCTGCAAGTTTATTAGAGATGTCCTTTTAGGATGTTAGAAGAGTCTGGCCATCTTTAAGATGGTGGAGATTGCTCTTTCTGTTTTTTTCCATTAATTTTTTGTATGAAATTCCAAACTTTATTCATTGGTGTATGGGAGTTTATTTTAGAGACGAAGTTTTGCCAAGACTTGCACCTCTTTTGTTTAAATGTGCGACGTGCTTTACCACGGAATATACGAACATTACTGAGATTGTCAGAGGTTGCATTCATGTTGAACCGTCGTTCGACCTTTTTTCTGTGTTTCCTAGCTTCCTCACAGTCGTGATCGAACCAGGGTTTGCTTGGTTGTTTTGGATTTGTCGAGGTTTTAGGAATGGACCTCTCAGCTATCGATACTAACATTTCATTAAATTTAAGGACTGGATTAATAACATAACAGAACATTTGACACACTTTTCAATACCTCTACATGAACTCTTACCGTGCTCAATTTTCTGGCATTTGAAGCAACGGGTAGGGTTGAGTATGAAAGTGTCAACTTTGATTTTGTAGGGACCTATGAAGATATGTTCAGGCACACGGGTAAGGTAAAAAATGATGAGATAAGTGTTAAGTTTAATAATATTACCTTCATGTCGTTTTGTAAACCTTTTGGCTTTGGAAATATTTTGGGATTTCAGTTCTTCACATATATCTTCTTCCGTCAACTCAGCTAAATCACGGTCTCTGTCTCTAATCACACCTTTGCATGAATTCAGTGACCTATGAGGTGTAACAGAGATGTGGATATCAGAAATTTTTGTAAGAGAGAGTAAATTTTTGGCCTGTTGTGATCTGATACATTCAACTAATATATTTTCGTTTCACATTTTTGTAACTTTTTAAGCTGGCCGGCACAGCCTTGTAATGTTTTTTGGATAGCAAAAGGAGAAATTTTGGTGACAGGTTTTTCAGTGTTGACTGATGTAATAACTAAAAATTTTGGAAAATTGTCCGAAAAAGTATTTGGCAACTTAGCTGCATGTTCCTCATCATCATTGATATCTAATTTTCGTTTGTTTGTGGATTGTTTTGGTTTTTTGTTTTGAAAGTCCATGGTAGTATATCTATGTTTCGTTACCCTAGCTCCCCTCCCACCTCGGAGCGGCATCAACACGATGTATGCTTGCCACATTTGTGATAAGCATGATGCATACATCGCCTTGATGCACTCTAGCATCCATGATGGATACCAGAATACATCAAAACGAAGCACGCCTGCCACATCTGCGACAAGCACCAGGGATACTAGAATAAGATACTCGCATTGAGTACCTTATTATGTGCGCAAGCCTTGTGCCAGGGGTTGTCCAGCAAGACAACCGCCCAAGGTAAAATCCACACAATTGACCCATGAGCCACCGCCTTCTTGAACCCAACCTAATAAGTGGTACTATTGTTGTACATTTTGGAAACAAGTCAAGTTCAAGGGCTTGGCGTGACCAGCCGATTGATAAGGACCAGGCCCATCCGACCGCCCGTTTAAGATAAAGTAAGGGTCAAAGTGGCGTGTTTCAGCTACCAGGATCCCGCCCTCTATCCGTACGGGTATCCACACACGGCAAACATGTGGCCTCATTAAGCCGAGGAAGCCTTGCCCCATTAGCCACCGCCTTCTCCGCGATTCCGTCAGTGGTTACCTTCTAAGATCCCGGTACCCAAACATCAACCTATATCATACGTACAGTCCACCCATCCCATCCCATTGTATCTAGGCGTCATTCAGGGTTCCTTTGGATCTGTTCAAATAACCACGAGAAAAAGCAGAGGGCAAGACATGACCAGTTTTGGCTGAACCGGGGTAATCCAGCCATTCTTAACTGGGTGTATAAATTAATTTCTCCTATTCCTGACGTGTTTAATCGGTGGGATAAAAATACATAATATCTTTAACCACTTCCTGGTGATTAAATTTCTACGTGGGAATTACCGCCCTTTTTTCTACAGTTATTAGAACGATAATCTAGAGAAGTCCCGAAATGACGTCTATGTAAACAAACCACATAGCAACGACATTGTCTTGATGTTTTTGTCGAAAATCATAGGAGAAACAGATTCTCCTTCAATTTACTCGTGAGTTATGGAATTTCTCCACCCTCAATAGTTAAATTTTAGATTTTAACACGCTCGCTAAAGACTCGCGTGTTGAAAATCGAAAATTTAACTATCTCGGGGGGGGGGGGGGAGAAATTCCATAACTCACTCGTGCCTGAAGGAGAATCTATATTTAAACCAACACGGGGGATAATATTCAAAGGAAACCTTGACGAAATAAAATCTTTGTTTGAAACTGCAAACAACAAACATGATCTCTTAAAATTCACTTATGAAATAAGTAAAAAAGCCTAAAATTTCTAGACCTGTAATATACAAAGGCAGTAGATTGCACAATACAGGAATACTCGACATGAAATGTTATACAAAAGGTATTGAAAAATTCCAATACCTACACAAACTTTCAAACCATGCAAATAGCAACTTCCGATCCTTTATTAAAGGGGAAGGTATCCGCATATTAAGAATAACGAGAATGAATTTATTGAAAGAATAAATCTATTTTCTGAAAAGTTAACATACAGAGGATATAAAAAACAAAGTATATCAAGAATTCTGTCGAAAATATATTTCAAAGATAGACCACACAAGCTAAAGAAAAAAGTAAATAGAGAAACATGTAAAGTAATATTACACTTATTACTCAGTGCCACCCATATGCTGAAAATCTTCAAAAAGTAATCACTAAATATTGGTAAAAAATTCAAGTAGATCCCGAAACGAGAAATATCCTCAAAAACCGCCCGACAGTGGCATTCAAAAGAAATCGGAGTATTGGTGAATATCTTAAAAGAACCATCCGAGAAAAAAAATGATTAGAAGTAAATACAAATGTCTTCTATTGATATATGGTAAATATAGATAACCATAAAACTATCAATTACGCTTAAAGGGCGATCAATTAAAACGACCCATCAACAGACCACCTGCAATTTACATATTTGACACTTCCCAGTAAAATCTGAAGTACGATTAGGGGCTATTATATTATTGTCAAGGAAAACAACATGTGAAAAATAGACACATGAAGTGCTGTTTGCAATAAATACTACTAATATATCTTTAAAATAATATATATTTAAAAGATTTATTGAAAAATCAAATGAAATAAATAAAAACACAAAGGGCGCCTCTGAACAGGGGTTCCCTAGGAAAATTTCCTGAAAAGACCCGAAACGTTGAATACGGTAGCACGTTATCAACGTAAGGCCAGAGATATGATTCATACCAGAAATAGGTGGATAACGGATCAATATCTTTAATATTTGTTGTATACTTAACAAAGTGTAAAAAAGCTTTATAAAACCAAAAACGATTTACATTGAGGCTATAAGTAGTACAAATGTGTCATATTGCAATTTGAAAAGAAACATGGACGACTGATCTAATATGTTAGTAAAACGTTAAGTTTGTTGACACTGAAGAGTTTGTTAAAATAAATCTCTTTTTGTTTTTGTTGAGCTGACTTTCTGTTTTTGTTTCATTCGGTATTGGATGAACACATAAAGATACTCATGCTATTGATACCGTCCACCTATATAACTACATGTATGAATATAACTAAAGTCACGATTTTATCATGTCTTTTTAAACTAAATATAAATCAAAATATCATTTCGAAAGGGATATATATATATATACTTGTTTGTTTTTTGTTTTTGTTTTTGTTTTTGTTTGTTTGACTTTAATCCAGAAACTCACACTATACACAACAAATATGGAGCGTTGAAACAGAATGCGCCTCTTGATTATTACCGATCTTAGAATACTTTATCATATAAATTTCAGAATGGATCTAGAGGCCGTAAGGAGGCCTGATACTATCCATGAAGATTTTACATCCATAGTCCCAGTTGCACTACCTGAAGACAAAGGATTTCATGTTTTTTATATCATATAATGAAAATGACAGAGAAAAAGCTTTTGAAATTGACATATTATTAGGAAACCTAGGATACAAATGTTGCCTCCACGAAAGAGACTTCTTGGCGGGACATTACATAGCTGAAAATATATATACCAACATTGGGCTTTCGTTTAAATTTATATTTCTTTTGTCTAAAGATTCAAAAGCAAGTCAGTGGTGCCAACGTGAACTCGAGGTTGCTGAAACATTAAGCACAGAAAAAAAGGATTTAAACCAATTATCTTGAAGCTAGATGATTGTGATGTTCCTGACAGTTTAAGGAGATATACATATCTAAACGTATCTACGGAATCTAAATACTGGATTCCCAATCTATCTAAAGCAATTAATGACACAAAGGGTGAGACCATACATTTATCTTACAATTTTTACTAAATATAGGATAATAAAAGAACATAAAATTTAGAGGCCTCTTTGAGATACACCCTCATTAAGTTTTTAGATTATGCGATACAAAGTTTGATGCAACATTGAAAATAAAAATGATTGTGTGCTTTTTATCTCTCCTGATTGTGATTGTATGTGGTTTTGACTATTAATTAAGGACTAATATGGTTGAAAAACATATCAATCAGTGTTACATGTAAGAGTACATATGTAAACTACAAAAACACAATTACTGATTCATTTAATAAACATTGAAGAGGCTCCAATTTTACAGTTTTCTATGCCAGTTTTGCTATTATTATATATAATAACCCTTACGATTACTACAGAAGAATTTCAAATCATGAACACACATGTAAATAGCACAAAAGGTAACATTAGCCCATATTTTTCTTCGAAAGTGTAAAGAAAAAAAAGTATCAAGAATTTTGACAATCGATCTCCCAGATCTGGGTGACTAATGGGTATACATTTATCTGTAGACGATAAGCAAACAATATCCTATACTTCAAGGAAAAACACATAAATTGTCTAGTTTAAACAATTAAAACGATTCAAACTGGACAGGTGATTTTATTTGCAGATTATCTTATTGCCAGCAGACGACATATCAGGTTTGTGCCTCTACCATGCATTAATTACAACCGAGACAAGGAGCACCACGAAGAATCATGTAGGTACCCACATATCTGTGCAAAGCACGTTGTCGATGAACCTTGTGGAGGAGGTTGTAGAAAGAACCATAATCTGATTACAGAGCAATCACGCGAGATTCTCGTAGATTTGGGTTTCATTACAGACGGGAATTTGGAAACATTACTAGAGACATATAGGCGGAAGTGCAAAGACAAAATAAAAGAATGGCCAAGACGAGAAGTTTTAGGTCCATGTTGTTATTATAACTACAAACTTTAAGGATGTTTACTGGGAGAATCCATATGTCCATTTACTCATATCTGTCAAAACTGGTTTGATGGGGAATGTTTGAACAAGGATTGCATGCTATCCCATGACATTTTAAACCAACACACAAAGAAACTGCTGAAACTGTTTAAAATTGACATCACACAGTCAAAAGTTAAAATACTAAGCGACTACCGGAAAAAATATCCACAAAAACAATTTTTGATAATTCCAGCCCAAAGCTTAGGCATTTTGCGTCAAGTAATAATTGCAACAATACCTTTACTATTACTGTTAATTTATCATTTCTTACAGAATTTTTGGTGAAATAATGAGGATATTGATGTAGTTTACATGAAGATAAATCTACATAAACGTCATGTTTAGATGTTTATGACTAGATAACTTCGGTGTTTATTTTCTACCGTAGTTAGTACATGTATTTCAAAACAAAAACAATGGCTATCCGTGTGTCGAAAACACACATACATTTACATATTGTATTTTGAATTAGAAAAGCTTTAACAAAATCAAGTTTGTATCAAACTAATTCTGTCATTATTTAGAACTTAAGTAGTCACATTTCATTCATTTTGAGTGAAAATAAATGATAATATACATATATGATACATATATGATGCATAATCCCAATTTAATGTAGAACACCCACGTTAACCATACGTTAAATTTAGTACATTCTACTTGCGCTTTCATTGTCCAATTTTCTAAAAATGACAAAAAATCCACATGTACAATATAGGACACGATCTATTTAACATATCACAAGTAAGTCGTTCTTATTTGCTAAATATAAGTAATGGATTAAGTCATGTAAGTTTAGGCATTTAAACGAGTTTTTGTTTTATTACTAATTGCTTGTGTAAGCGCTGATTTGTTGCGGGCATATAAAGTTCCGGGCAGAATAAAGTAACTAGCCTAAAAGTTCCTCCAGAACTTTTCAACTACTGTAGTTAGTTTGTTCCAGACATGGTTGAAAAGTTCCAGGGACACGGAATTTATAAACTAGTCATAAAGTTCCGGAGAAAGGTAAAGTTTTAAAACTTATGCGTATGTGTGCATATTAACATGAATCATGGTAAATAAAATAAATATCATTAGTTGATACTTATGGTTTAAATTCTACTAAAATAAGAATTTTCATAAATGGATGGAAATTTTGGATAATTTGAGGGTTAGAAATTATATAACTAGTCCAGAAGTTTCAGTAGTTTTCAATTAGTCCAAAAGTTCCAGTAATTTTCAACTAGTCAAAAATTTTCATAAATTGATGGAAATTTTGGATAATTTGAGGGTTAGGAATTTTATAACTAGTCCAGAAGTTCTAGTAGTTTTCAGCTAGTCAAAAAGTTCCTGTCATTTTGAACTAGTCCAAAATTTGCAATTATTTTAACTGGTAAAACATTCAGTACTATGATTCAGCCATCCACATTTTTGTCTTAATTCAGAATTATTATGGGGCCAGTAATTTTCAACTAGTCAAAAATTTTCATAAATTGATGGAAATTTTGGATAATTTGAGGGTTAGGAATTTTATAACTAGTCCAAAAGTTCCAGTAATTTTCAGCTAGTCAAAAAGTTCCTGTCATTTTGAACTAGTCTAAAATTTGCAATTATTTTAACTGGTAAAACGTTCAGTACTATGATTCAGCCATCCACATTTTTGTCTTAATTCAGAATTATTATGGGGCCTCGGTGGCCGAGTGGTCTAGGTAGTTCGTCATGACTACTAATGATCACTAGCCTGTCAACACTGAGGTTTTGAGTTCAAATCTCACCTGTGGCAGGGTGTGTTCGACTTCGATCTAAATTGACAAGGATTGCCCATTTTCCTACCGAAGGTCAGTGGTTCTCTCCGGGTACTCCGGCTTCCTCCACCAATAAAAACTGGCCGCCGCGAAATAGCCAAATGTGCTGAAAACGGCGTAAAAAACCAACTAATCAAACAAACAAACAGAATTATTATACATATATAATTAAAATCTTCTCATCTGAATAAAAAAGTTAAAAAAAATCATAACTTGATAGAAATAATATTTTTTAGGTTTACTTATAAGATTTCTCATATTGATTTTATTCATGCATCCATAGAAAACATGCTTTTTTAATAGCTATATAGTACTGGAATATTTTGACTAGTTATAAAGTTCCGGTATTTTTAAACTAGCTTTAAAGTTCCAGTATTCTTTAACCAGTTGAAAAGTTCCAGTAATTATTGACTGGTTGGAAAGTTCTGGTAATTCTTGACTGGTTGGAAAGTTCCGGTAATTCTTGACTGGTTGGAAAGTTCTGGTAATTCTTGACTGGTTGGAAAGTTCCGGTAATTATTGACTGGTTGCAAAGTTCTGGTAATTCTTGACTGGTTGGAAAGTTACAGTATATTACAACTTGCTATAACATTCCAGTATTCTATAACATGTTAAAAAGGACCGGTATTTATTTATTTAGGTGAACAATTCTGGCATTTTTCATCTGTTTAAATAACCAAATTAACATTTGCATCTACACTGAACATCTGGAACAAGTTGGCTAGTTGAAAAGTTCCGACCTGCTGGAACTTTTCAACTGGCCATGGAACAAACTAACTAGTCCAAAAGTTCCGGAGGAACAAAGTAGCTAGTCAAAATGTTCCACCGGAACAAAGTAACTGGCGGAACAAACTGGCTGTTACACTTGCACGCTGCTCCGATTTTACGGAGGTTAGACAAAAATAAATGCTGCAATGCATTAAAGAAGAAGAAAAAATAAATACATGTGGGTGTACTTTTAAACTAATTTTCTGTTTTTACCAATGATTGTCGCGTCAAAAGGCTGGAATTTTCAAAAAGCTACTCACCGGGCATACCACAGGACCATATAACATATATTTGGTTCGAATGTTCTGCAATTTTGATTGACATTATTTTATAGTTCGTTTCTAGTTTTGATTCTGTTTTTGTAAGGAGTATCAGTGATATGCACACCCTAATGTCAACAATAAAAAAGTTCGTTTTATATACCAACGTGTGGGGAATTCTCCTGTTTTAACTGAAAAACTAGTTTGAATAAAGTACAGACATTTGCTGACAACATATAAAACAAGAAAACAACATGTTTGTGTAAATGAAGCGGTCGAATTCAGTGATACTGTTTTATTAGCTCACCTGACACAAAGGATCAAGTGAGCTATTTTCATCACTTGGCGTCCGTCGTCCGTCGTCGTCAGTTAACTTTTACAAAGATCGTTTCCTCTGAAACTACAGGACCAAAATAAAACCAAACTTGGCCACAAGCATCATTCGGGTATCTAGTTGAAAAATGTGTCCGATGACCCCACCTGCCAACTAACATGGCCGACATGGCTAAAAATAGAATATAGAGATAAACTGCAGTTTTTGTCCCATATCTCTAAAGCATTTAGAGCAAAACTGACATGGTGTAAAAATGTTCATCAGATCAAGATCTACCTGCCGTGAAATTTTCTGTCGAATCGGTCAACCTTTTGTTAACTGGGTTATTGCACCTGAATTGTTAATTTTAAGGAAATTTTGCAGTTTTAGGTTAATATCTTCAATATTATTATAGGTAAAAACAAACTGTAAACAACAAACATGTTCAAAAAAGTAAGATCTACAAATAAGTCAACATGACCAAAATCATTGATTGACCCCTTATAGGAGTTTTTTCCCTTTAAAGACTTCGTTTGGCGTAAACTTTCCTTTAAAGATCTTCTTCTCTGAAACCACTGGGTCAATTGGGACCAAACTTTGTTGGAATGGTCCTTGGGTTGCCCCCTTCCAAATTTATGTCCGGCATCTCGGACTTCCATCCGACATTGCTGCTGTTACTAAATATAGAAAAAAGGGGGGTTGAATTTCAAAAATATTCCTCTATGAAGCTACTGAGACAATTGGAACCTAACTTGGCAGTAATGGTCCCTAGGAGATCCTTTTTCAGAAATATGTTCGATGACCTGGACTGTTAACCAAGATGGCCGCCTTAGCCAAACTTAGTTTAACATAGGACCCTTTATATAGGAACATTCATTTAAAAATCTTGTCTGAAACCACTAAGCCAATTAGAACTAGACTTAGTAGCAATGGTCCTTAGACAGTCCTCTTTCAGAATTGTGTCTGATGAACCGGACTGTCAAACAAGATGGCCGCCACAACCGAACTTAGTTTAACATAGGGTCCTTACGGAAAATTCATTGAAAAATCTTCTTGTCTAAAACCACTTGACCAATTCAAACCAGACCTCGCAGCAATGGTTCTTAGTAGATCCTCTTTCAGAAATATGTCGGATTTCGTGAAATTCGAATCAAGATTGCCGCACTTAGTTTAATATAGGACCTTATGGGAAATTCACTCAAAAATCTTCTTGTCTGAAACCACTAAGCCAATTAGAACTATACTTGGTAGTAATGGTGCTTAGATGGTCCTCTTTCAGAATTGTGTCCGATGACCCAGATGTCAACAAAGATGGCCGCTACAGCCGGGCTTAGTTTGATATAGGACCTGTGGGAAAATTCAATGAAAAATCACTTGACCAATTGGAACAAACCTTGGAAGCAATGGTCCTGAGGTGGTCCTGAGGTGGTCCTCTTTCAGAAATATGTCTGATTTCTTGGACTGTAAACTAAGATGGTCGCTACAGCTGAATTTAATTTAACATAGGACCCTACTGAAAATTCACTCAAAAATCTTCTCGTCTGAATTGGAACTAAACTTGGCAGCATTGGTCCTTAGATGGTCCTCTTTCAGAATTGTATCCGATCACCCGGATTGTCAACCAAGATGGCCGCCAAAGCCGACCTTAGTTTAATATAGGACCCTATGGGAAAATTCATTTAAAAATGGTCCTTTGACGGTTCTCTTTTAGAAATGTGTCCATTGACCTGGACTGTCAACCAAGATCTTGTTTAACATAGAATCCTATAGAAAAATTTACTGCAACATTGTTACGGCCGACATCACCTTTAAATTGTAGCCAACAAAAGACAGAAATCAATAATAAAATTTAACAAGATTTATTATATACAAGTTTACAAAAAATATTACACAAACTAAAATGTCAACTTAACTGTTCAAAATCCTTTGCCTTTTCCGGAATTCTTCTCGTCACTGTTGCGGGAATCCAAACGGAATATTATATCCAATCAGTCACAATCTAGTATGATGTAACGTGAATAAAAGTGTGTCAAGTATGATGTGTGTAACGTAAATAAAAGTGTGTCCAACAGCTGAGAACACAAGAATGTTAACGTCTGGTCCGATATGTTATGCTCTGAAAGTCTAACTTTCTTGTCCGTATATATACTGTAGAACGGAAACTTCTGGAATACGGTAGAAGTTTGAATTACACCAGGCCCTGGCACCATAAAAATTGAGAATATTCTTAAGTCTGAGAATATTCTTAAATACCGGAATACTCGAATGTGATTGGATGAGAATTGGAATTTGAGTAAAATTTT
The DNA here is from genome assembly GCA_028015205.1 of Mytilisepta virgata. Lineage (NCBI taxonomy): Eukaryota > Metazoa > Mollusca > Bivalvia > Mytilida > Mytilidae > Mytilisepta > Mytilisepta virgata. Next base: position 26,035,705 of record CM051511.1, read on the forward strand.
CTTTACTCAGCAAAAATAGTTCTTTATGGCGCCCAGGCCAGCATTATTAAGTAAGTCAAATAGAAAGTTCTAGTCATTCCATCAGTATCTATTATTGTTCCAGTGATTTCTAAACTGCGCAGTTATAACATTATTTGGTAAACAACTATAAGTATTATGTAAGCATATGGGGTATACATGTTATAAGGCCACACAAAACAAATAAGGCCAAGATAAATAATATAATAATTACAATATCATAACAAAATAAATATAATAATACAATATCATAACAACTCTTAAATTTTTAGTCCTGCTCAGGGTGAAGAGTTAAATCCAGGTGAGCGATACAGGGTCTTGAGAGCCTCTAGTTACAACGTTTGTCGAACAAAATAACAAACACATCTACATTGTATCAATGTGATTTAGATTATGGAATGCCGTAAATGTCTCTTCACTAAGGGCATGAGACAAAAAAGTTGCGACAGTACTATAAAAAAAAAGTATATATTATTTCACACAGAGTAACGATTAATATTGATTGCTGATATCAGAATGGACTACTTAAAGATTAAGATTGCAGACGACTACATGAATTTAGATGCGCTATAACAAACTGCTTTAAAACAATGTGTATGTGTGACACATTTGTTCCTCTATAAAATGCATTCTATATATTGTTCTTCTAATGAATTTGGTGGTAATATTACTGTCAACCAAGATGTTGTTTAACATAGAATCCTATAGAAAAATTTACTGCAACACTGTTACGGCCGAAATCACCTTAAAATTGTAGCCAACAAAAGACACAAATCAATAATAAAATTTAACAAGATTTATTATATACAAGTTTACAAAAAATATTACACAAACTAAAATGGCAATTTAACTGTTCAAAATCCTTTGTCTTTTCCGGAATTCTTCTCGTCACTGTTGCGGGAATCCAAACGGAATATTATATCCAATCAGTCACAATCTAGTATGATGTAACGTGAATAAAAGTGTGTCAAGTATGATGTGTGTAACGTAAATAAAAGTGTGTCCAACAGCTGAGAACACAAGAATGTTAACGTCTGGTCCGATATGTTATGCTCTGAAAGTCTAACTTTCTTGTCCGTATTTATACTGTAGAACGGAAACTTCTGGAATACAGTAGAAGTTTGAATTACACCAGAATTATTACGTAAGTCAAATAGAAAGTTCTAGTCATTCCATCAGTATCTATTATTGTTCCAGTGATTTCTAAACTGCGCAGTTATAATATTATTTGGTAAACAACTATAAGTATTATGTAAGCATATGGGGTATAAGGCCACACAAAACAAATTAGGCCAAGATAAATAATATAATAATTACAATATCATAACAAAATAAATATAATAATACAATATCATAACAACACTTAAATTTTTAGTCCTGCTCAGGGTGAAGAGTTAAATCCAGGTGAGCGATACAGGGTCTTGAGAGCCTCTAGTTACAACGTTTGTCGAACAAAATAACAAACACATCTACATTGTATCAATGTGATTTAGATTATGGAATGCCGTAAATGTCTCTTCACTAAGGGCATGAGACAAAAAAGTTGCGACAGTACTATAAACAAAAAGTACATATTATTTCACACAGAGTAACGATTAATATTGGCTGCTGGATATCAGAATGGACTACTTAAAGATTAAGATTGCAGACGACTACATGAATTTAGGTGCGATATAACAAACTGCTTAACAATTTGTATGTGTGACACATTTGTTCCTCTATGAAATGCATTCTATATATTGTTCTTCTAGTGAATTTGGTGGTAATATTACTTCTTGATAATCTCGCGGAATTTATAACATAAAGTCTTTTTTCACGGTCGCATTGAATCCAGTTGATTGAAAGAGTGGCTGGATTCGATTTTTTTTAAAGAATTATATATAGGAGAAAAATACTTATTTTAACAGGCATGCTAAGTAGATACCCGTGATAATTCTAATAAAATGAAAATTACCGAAATATCTCCGACAATGCATTCTTTGTTTGACAATCTTCATCAAAAGGTTACACTAAATCTTTTCATTGTGAATTTGCCAGCCGACGACGCACAACGCAGCTAAAATAACGAAACATCCCATTATTACGTCAGCTGTCGAAGTATTCTCTTCCCTTGGAACTTCTTTCTTAATGAAATGCCTTTCATTGTAAGCTTTAATAGCACCAAGATCTTCGATTTTCTTTATAATCGTGAATATCTGTTCATCCATTCTCTCTTCGTCCGTACAGAAATTATTGATAGTTACGTATCCTCCTTTACATTTACCTACTAAGTTTTTCCCATGTTTAGGGAGGGATGCAATAAATTCCTTGGTAACATCCATATCTTCTGCTTCTTTTCCAGAATCAACCTCGTATCTTTTTTTCCATCCATCAAGATTTGTGAAGAGAACCATTGCATATTGAAACATTTCTTCTCCGAAAAAATGTAGACACTGATCATGCGTCGTCTTAAACTCGGCGGAATCTGTGCGGCACATGTCAAAACAAAGAATTAAAGCGTTTGGACCTGGATTTGCTTTGTGTATGCTATTTTGTATCACTTCCATTAGTTCTACATTTTCAGATTCTTCCCCAGATATACCTGGCGTGTCAATAACCACTAATTTCCTACCATTTCTAACGGCGTTTTCAGATGTACATGTCTTTGTCACATGACCACCACTCGGCTTACATTTAAAGGCGTCACATTTACCGAGGATGTTATTTCCTGATCTGCTTTTTCCACCACCAACTGGACCGAGTAGAACAATACTTAACTCTTCTTCTTCATTCCCCTGCTGAAAGAAAATAGAATTACTGTATTAATTGTTAGCGTTTTTAAGGTTAATTTCTGGTATTTATAAACCCAAATATAAAATAAAATCATATAAAATTCCATATATATTTCAAGTTAGATTACAGAAAATTTATACAGAAAAATTAAAGGCTTAATTTAAAGATATTTACATGAACAAATTCCGTTATGTTCCTTGCCTGAAAATGGAAATGAAAAGGGGTAACGCATAAAATGGTAACCGGTATTAATGTTTCATATATTTATAAAATATTCAGTGAAGCTGTTTTTTAGGAAGGAAATTTTCATGATTTAAGCATTTTCTCAGCTTTGACTGCTTTCAGTTAGTCAATTTGTAACTAAAGCAATTGAACCCCATTTTATTCCAACAAAATGAAAAATATCCAGTCCCGTGTAAAAGGGAGTTGACACTTTATATAATTTTTTTTTCTTAAAATGCGTACACACTCGTGAATAAAATTTTAGGGAAAAAATCAAACATTGAAAGCATTAAGACCCAATGGACCTGCCATATTAGCCAAATGCCAGGTCATACAAGAAACCAAAGTTTTAAAACAAAATTAAATATATCTCAAGATGGCACCTAATATGTACACAGTGAATGAAAAAGAAAACATTAAAAATAACGGTTTTAAATATTAAATAGTGTTGTTGTAGTCATTTCACATTTTTCAATTTCATTTTGTAGAATGACTTTATTTCTAAATGAAAAGTGTTCATTCAGCATTATATTTAAACTTTATATATTATGTTTATAAATAATGGCTAATATTGATGTTTTCGAAGACGAATCAATAAACAAAAAATGTCTTATCGCTTAGTGTTAATCTGGCCTTTAAACTTACTTATATTTTCTATATTCAATAAATAAAATTCATATTAATATTTTATATTACGTTTTACTTTATAGGTAAAAGAAATAATCCTTAGGTTATAAAAGAAACAGACAATTACAGAATATGTCATTAATTTAACTACATTAATTGCTAAATAAACAAAATCTAAATCTCACTTAGCTAAGATAAAAATTTACCTGTACCTAACAAAATTTCAAAATGAAAACACCGTATATATTATGACTACACGATACTAGTACTATATGGGCACGGATCGGTTAGTATTTGACTCGGTGGTGCGTAGCGGAGCCAGAAATGACTGATCAGAACCGGACGTGATTCCTGATGAGTAATTTGTGGCTCCGCTACGCACCACCGAGTCAAATACCGCTTCGGGATTTATTGTGGATCGAATGTCAAGACTTTGTTATATCATACTGTATGCAAAAATCTTTGATTTCTCATTGGTTAACAGAAATGTGGTATTTCAATCAATCTTAAACTAGGATCCACCCTCTTGACGAATCCTTAGCTATAGGAACTCACATGGGAGAATACCACCTTCTTGCCGGGAAACCCCCATCCTTACCGGAAATATGTTTTAACCTCTTCGTAGCCTATTCAGATTTTACTATTAAGTTATTTCTGCCCAACGTAAACAACCAGACGACAGCTAGCAAAATGGCATTTGTTAACGGGGAAATTATCAAATGAATGAACCTTTTTTCTACAAAGGCGGAAACCAAGCGTACTGTCGAAAGGGGTGAACATATTCCGTCTATTCCAGCTATTTTTAATGAGGATTTGATAAAATTGTACAATTCAATCAATATTGCAACAATCCCAAACACACCTGGTGTCCTCCTCACCAAAGTTTGGTTTGGCATTATGATTTATTTGTGCAAACATGGGCGAGGGTACCTCAGGGGTGTGACCAGAGTCGATTTTGCAATTGAAACTGACGACAGTAGAAGTCGATATGTGGACTAGGTATGTGACACAAAAAATTCTATGTGTTTTAATAAAATTGAATAGTGAGCATGTCACAAAGATAGATAAAAAGATACACAAAACTTAAGTATCATTGAAGTTTACTCATTTCCTTTAGTATAAAATTAAAATACTTTAATCTGGAAGTTTTGTCAGTGGGTTGATGTCTCTGGAGCACACACTGACCTTTTTTAAAAGAAAAGTAAAAATATTGAAGCAGGACTGTACAAAACTAGTCTGTTGTTTCTGTTTTAGGTGAAGGATGAAAAGACAAAAACGTATTGCAAGTGACAATCCTAACGAAACTACTGGAGAAGGTCGAATGTACGAACAAATTGAAAATGAAATGTGTCCATTATTATCGTTTCGGAAATATATGTGCAAACTAAACACTGATTTGAGTTCTATGAGATGCATTTCATCCTGATGATAGAACGTGGTACAACAAAACCCCTTTAGAGAAAAACAATGTCGTCCATGATGTCTAAAATATTTGGGGGGGGGGGGGGGGGGGAGTAGCTGAAATACTGCTATAGGTCTATTTGAGTAATGACAAATGTTTATAGTTTTTTTTTCAAAAACAGGTCTGAAGAATTTTTTTCACTTTAATTTTGAAAAAAATTACTTGCTCCAATTTTTACTTAAATGGTTTGTGCATTTTGCAATGTGGAAGCTATTCAATAATGGATTTTTGTCTTTATCAGGACCTAAATTGTGAGTTTTTGGTTAAAAAGTAACAAATTAAAAAAGCATTGGAAAAAAAGAAAATTTTATCCTTATCCATTACTCAGTTGTGAAAAACTGTAAGGATCTGACATGGAAAGATTTATTTTTGCCAGCAAATCACGTGAATCATATGCATAGTCTTTTCAACAAAAGGAAATTTTACATTTGTACATTAATTTATGCCTTATCAATCTTGTTTTTCATGAATTAATATTTATTGACTGTATAGATTAAGAATAAGTATTATTGCTTTTTGTGAATTTGACACATTCCACCTCCGGTAGTGCCAAAATTGGAAAACAAAATATACATGTGATTTTATAGACCAATTTCTCCTGCTTTTCATTGAAATTTGCTGACTTTCCAAGTAAAAAAGTAAAAATCTGGACATGAACATGAATTAAAAATCATGAAATAATAAAATAAAATCATATGTATAAGAAAAACTTTAATATGGAAGTCTAACCCAAGATCCTGGATATTGAAATTAAAGGCAAAGCACAATAAATTGCTTCGCTGAGCGCAGCTGGATACGACCGCAGAGGTCCAACCCTGAACAGTTGGGGCAAAAATGAACACAATATTCACAGGTCTGAATTTGGATTGTAATTAAATATTTGACACATAATAGGTTTCTGACACAGAATAACTGTAGTCAAAGAACTTAGAATTGGACATATGATTTGAATTTATATTCAATTTTTTGCTTTTTGTGCAATACAATATACTGTTGCGAATTGACCCCTCCCCCCCCAAAAAAAAAAATTAACCCCTTTTTTTGCTTTTTTGCAATACAATATGCTGTTGCGTACTGACCCCCCCAAAAAAAAATCATTGTACCCCCCTCCCCACCCTTTGTTTTGCAAAATAAAAATTTTAAGACATTTTCTTTTTAATTTCTGAAATCTGAAATGAGAAAAAATTGCCCCCCCCCACAATTTCTTATTCCCCCCTCTTTCCCTTTTTCCCCAAAAAAAATTCTTTCCCTCAAGATATGGTCATAATCCCTATTCAAATTTCTCATGGAGTTTGCAAACATAATTACCCATTTAAATATATCATAAAAGTCTTAACATAGAAAATGACATATGGACAAAATTAATATTAATACTTCTAAAAATAAACTGACAGCTATAAATCACCCCAAGACAATCTACATTTCTTTATACATAATTTACAAGCAGTGTGAGGGAGGTAATTGAATCATACACGACATTTTACTTTAAATGTGTTTGGATTACCTCCCTTACACCAAGATAATAACCAAACAAGAAAAATGCTTATTGGGCCCTTTTTTGGAACCTAATTCTTAAACTGTTGGGACCAAAACTCCCAAAATCAATCCCAACCTTCCTTTTGTGGTCATAAACCTTGTGTTTAAATTTCATAGATTTCTATTAACTTATACTAAAGTTATAGTGCGAAAACCAGATGTCTTCGGACGACGACGACGACGACGACGCCAACGTCATACCAATATACGACCGCAAAAATTTTGCGGTCGTATAAAAATTAGAAATTTTCAACAGAATTTAAGTTAATAGGTCTATTAATGCTGTATACATGTACATAACATGGTGAAATTCATGTGAATGTAATGAATATTCTTTGAATAAGAGAACACAACCAAAATATAATAAAACTGAAAACTATACCTTGGTTGAATCATACACTGTTCTAACTAAATAGTCCCAGATGACACCAGAGGGTAAAAAAATTAAATCTTAAATGAAAAGAAATTAGACAATCTTACTTACAAGTGGTTATAAAATTTGAAGTTGAACTGTAGATATTACAAGATTACTATTGTGACAAAAACAAAAACACCTAAAATATATATTTTGATATAAAATTTGTTTACTAATAGTTTTCCTGTACATTGCCAATGATAATAAATAAAACTGGTAGCTCATAGGTTGAGTATTTATGTTTAATTTCACAATATTGTAAAGACTAAAAGTGTTCCAATACTATTTATTCAAATGTTGTCAGTGAATCTGTTTTTTCTTTAATTTTTTATCTTATTTTTAAAAAAATATCATCTCATCATGGATTTATTTCTGTCCATAATGTAACCTATTATATGAACCCGATTAAAATTATAAAAAAAACGTGTATAATCAACCACAAAAATGGGAAGGGGACTTTCCAGGTGACTGATCATTTTGAGGTGCGCAAAAATACTCACTTTTGATGTCTCATACGTGCATAATTTTCAGTGTCAGGTGAATACAATAGGACAGAGTGTTAACGAAATAATTTTTACACATATTTCCATCAATGTTATTTGAAAGTCAAAAACTAGCACAACGATTTTTACCCATTTCACACACGTCATGTCAATCAAAAATTCGAGGCGGGACTAAAAGCGCCATCTAGTGTAAAAAATTCTGAAATTATCTCCACCTGTTTATTTGTAAATAGAATGCACTAGCGTAACGGTCAAAATGGCACTTTATACAAGCAACTGGGCTGGTGATTCCTCTTTGAAAAGTTGTTTTATAACCATTTTGAATACCTCAACATCGAATGTTGAAATGTGCAAATTTTCACATACATATGTTGACATTCTAAATTGTACATTCAATGATTTTGGAGTCTTGCCAAGGTTTTCCTACCTTTTTTATATGCAAATTACAAAATTCATGAAAAGGAAATGAAAGATGCACAGGTGTTGACAAGATTTATTTAAACCCATTATGTAGTCGCTTTCTTCCACGTATAATGATTTCATATTTTTGCATGAATGAGTGATTACATAACGGACTATTAATATATTAACAAATAACGGATGATGTGAATCATCAGTAATATGACATAACTGTATGGAACGCCATAGCTGCCTTATATGTACTTATTTCTATATATGCACATACTTGTCTACATATGCACATACTTGTCTATATATACACATACTTTGTCTATATATGCACATACTTTTTCTATACATGCACATACTTTGTCTATATATGCACATACATTTTCTATACATGCACATACTTTGTCTATATATGCACATACTTTATCTTTATAGTTTGTCTATATATGCACATACCCCACCCCCCCTCCCAATTTACGGTATATCGAAAGTTAAAACATGCAAAATAGAATTTATAAATCTCTGTACCTCATAGATTCGAAATACACCTCATACAATAATTCAGATAAGAAAGAACTACTCTTGCAAGTTCCTGTATCAATGTGTCATGTTTTGACTATAGTTGAAAAAGATATGCCAGAAAACTGGTATTAGTATAGTAAGTCAGTTTATATATACCTTATATGATAAAAATAACAAAGATTATTTTGAATTTAGCAACGTCTGTACATTGCTGTAAGATTCGAGTTCTGAAATTCAAATTATTGAAGCCCTATCAAAATGTAAAACAGCAACAACAGTTTTGCGTTATGTTTTATAATTGCATATTGGTAACATGTACATGTTCATTCACGCAATTTCTGCCTATTTCTTGCTATGTTCCAGCATTAAATGGAATAGTTCCTCAATAATAACACGACCCAGATCTTGTTCAGATTGATCATCTCATCCGACGGTTGCTCAAAGTTTCCATTTGCTAAGAAGTTACGTGTATGGACAGATTGTTACAAAAGTTAGAGGAAATGATGTATGGAAGGACTTCTACAAACTATCCGCCTTCCGTTTTGGCTGGATGAACAACATGGCTGTCAGAGGCCTCTACAAACAATCCACTTTTGGTTGAGATTCAGCCACTCACCCGGCGGCTATCGCCGCTCAGTTTCCATTGAACCCATATGGGAAATGACTTTAAAAAAAGTCATTTATTCCAGAAGTAATGGGCATATTGTAACCGATGTCGGTATGAATCTGATATGGAAGATCATATGCAAATGCTTCGTCCTTTTTATGTAAAAAAGGAAGCCAGGTGAGGAAACAGGCTTAGATGAACCTCTGGTTTGTTTATAATTTTATATAATCACATTTAGCTGAACAATTTAACGACTTACCATACTTGTGACTATACCGACACTTCTAACTAGGAAGTAAGTAATGGTTGTATATAAATATTGGAAAAATTACTATTTTTAGAACCATGTAATGGAAGATGTGATGATATCATGTGACACCTGATATAGCGTAGATTTACAGAAAATTATAAAAATGAATATCTGTCCAATATACGGTTAACTGTGTCAAAATGAAAAGAATTTTTTGTTACTGTTTAAACTTTTTTTTTAGTAAACTTGGATGTTACCATTCATTCAGTTTCCTAATACCGACCTTAAAGAGGTCCAAGAATGTACGAATCTAGAGTGGGGTTGGATGGGCGACCTTGGAGAATCTATGGGTGACAAAAGGGTCGATAAGGAACAAACTTAAGGTTCAACAGCGGACATAGAATCCAAACAAACTTTTTCAAAATTAGTCCATGGCCAAATATTACATAGTAAATTTCGGAAAGAGAATACCGAGCAATAAGAGAGTGAGAAAATTCTACGATACTAAAATGATATCTTGAGAACACTTACATATATAGCAAGAAGCAAACAAGGGAGTTAAAAGCACATTGATAAAAAATCAGAGAAAGTCAGAACAAGACAGCATAAAACTAACGAACATTTAGTGTGAATTCCAATAAAAATCAGCAGTGACATCATGTGCTCCGGAAGGTTAAAATATTTTCTGTTTTATTAATGGCACCAACCAAATCGCAAGTGAAAAAAACCTATTGAATGTAAAGTCCAGTAAAACGTGACATCTAAATGATATATATTCTCATTTGTAATATAGAAACTTTGTATCGGTCAATAAAATCGTGATCACGACGGTACAATTTCGGGATTGATGATATTAAGAGAGTTTGAAAATATCATTGTCCTACAAGTTTACGAGTTAATTATTTCTTTCGAGAAATTCAACGTACAAATCACATACGCCAAGGACAGGAGCTGAAAAAAACAAAAACATTCACATTAACATCACGGGGAATATCAAAAGCATGGATAAGGCAAATAATATGGTTGGTAAGTATTACATTTTAGATTTACATTCGATCCGAAAACGGTAAAATGATGTTTGGTCTTTTTTTTGTAATTCCAGTCTGTTTATTTCGGAGATAGAATCTATTTGGTATGATTCTCGAGAATAACTCAAGCTTAACTTAAAGAAACGAAAATCTTTCGAACACACACCTTAACAATCTTTCTGTGGCTTCTGCACAGCACGATATAAGACCTCTATCACCATCATATATAAAAAAGCCGCAATGGTGGATAAATTCTTGACACGAAATCCATGGAGACGATAAATATATCGAATATCCCTTTTGTATTTCTTGACTTTATATAAATATAACGCTAAAATACATGTACCAGTCAAGATTTTCGCGTTATAATCAAGACCAATATCTTAAACTTTTGAAAATAGCCATAAAACATGTTAAACAGGGTTTACAGCCCAGATGAGTGTGATTATGACAAATGATATGACATAAATTCATTATCAGATCAGATATGGCAGATTGCAGAAATGAAAACAGTGATAGATATGACGGTGAAAATGACATGTTTTTATATACAATCTGACCCTCTTTTGATTCTATATTTGGGCTTTGTCCCATGTTTTGTGCTCTCAATTGAATTGCGTTAATTGAGTGGTATGTCATTGTTGACATTCCCAGCCTCTTGCACTATATATAGCTAGTAATTTTACCTTAAAATATAAATGTTTAGGGGTATATTGTATAGTACCCTTCTTTGACAGCTGGTTCTGGAAAAAAATGTGTTTATCTTGATCAAGTACATGAATTATTAAATATAAATAAAAAGTATTGCCCATGTTGTCAGTTACGTAGTTGAAATCGTCTTTGAGGGGATTTTTATTTATAATTACACTTAATTTTATTGGGAAATGGACATCTGTCTGAAAATGTCTCGAACGCTTAAACAACCTTTAATTAAAGAATTACTGAATTTGATTTTTATGACAAATACTACAAATCGGGTTTCTGTTAAATTGCTGCAGATCTGAAAATAGGTATCTCTAAATAGTTAGAAATTACTGAAACTAAGATCTTACCATGGCCATTGAAAATGGCAAAATATACACACAAATGTATGATGTAGACATGATTATAATTTTTTGATCAGTACGTCTGCATATCTGGATTCAAAAATGCATCTTTAAAGACTTTAAGCTGACACTGGTCTCCGACAAATACTGTCGATCTTCTTAAGTTTAGTGAAATGATATCGTTAAAGCCGATTTGGTCTTGGCATTATCTGTTCAACAGAATGACATTATCCGATTAGCAAATGCTATTATTATTTAAGCTAGTTTTACAATAAAAAGGATCACAATATGATTCTGCAATTCAATTTAGTATACCTTTCATATTGTTAGAGGTACATATATATATATATATATATATATATATATATATATATATATAGTTTCTTTCGTTACCATTTCGAATGTCGGACTTTGACTTCTTCCGAACAGAGTTTCACTGTGCGTATCGCTGTGTGTTTGTTTATACCACACTGGCTAGAGGTATAGGGGGAGGGTTGAGATCTCACAAAACATGTTTAACCCCGCCGCATTTTTGCGCCTATCCGCCAATTCAGGAACCTCTAGCCTTTGTTAGTCTTGTGAGTTTTTATAATTTTGGTTCATTTGTATGTTTTGGAGTTTAGTGTGGCGTCTATTTCGCTGAACTATTCATTATTGTTTAGGGGACAGCTGAATCCCGCCTCCGGGTGCCGGAATTTCTCGCTGCGTTGAAGATCCATTGGTAGCATTGGACTGTTTTCGCTATTTTTCGGGCTGTTGTCTCTTTGACACATTCCCCGTTTCCATTCTCTATTCTAGTATTAACTTAACTGATATGCTGTATTTTCTTTAAAGGTTTGTTAATACACAATAAAGCCCATAAAAATTATTTAACTCTTTATTTGTCTGTAATAATTCAGACTATTCTCAATCACTGATTATTTTCTGTTTATTATTCGATCTTCCCTGATTTTTGTAGTTTGGATATTGGCTGGGTTGGTTCTTCATTGCCGGTCTTTCCTGTTATCAACCTCGTCCTGATATGCACCTGCTTGCCACTGGACGTTAAACAATAATTCATCCATCCATCCATCCTGTTATGATCAACATTTTAAATATTGGGCAAATACATGTACTGTTAAATTAATTTCAACATCTTCTGTACATTTGTGTCGTTCGCTTTCATTTTATTATATTTTTGATTACAGGTAATATCTCTATAATAATTCTATAGGTGTCTATTTCAAACATTTTCGATAAATTAGATAGCATTTAGCGTTACTTTATTTAGAAAGCTATTTATTTATTTATTGTTCCTTTTGATTATTGTAATGTTATATGCCCGGGTAACTAGTCCTTTTTATGCTAGAGGCGTGTGGCCAGCATTTAAGAATCCCGCCCTATTCATATATCTGAGATACCAAGAGAGTCCAAGCTAATCTAAATAACTTTTTTCCCGACCCTATCATTTATTTTCAAACCTTGTATTTTAACAAATAGTCAATCAGAACTAAAGACGGGAAAATAAAGCAGGAAATTTTATATACTGAAAATATGACCTGATCATATACATTAAAAAAAAATAGTAAACCTTTTCCCATATTATAAATATGAAAAAACAGACTCTTTTTTGGCCTCACATATTTAGTTACCATGATATAGGCAGTTAATTACCACCAGCTCCGCCCCCCCCCCCCCCACCCCCCCCCCCCCCCGATTAATTTTAAAATCATTCTTTCTCTGCTGTCTATATTTTTAGGTCATTTTTCAGTAGTCATTAAAATTTTTATGCCATTATTTTCTATTCTATAAGCCCTATTCACACCCTTAGGTATGCTTTAGGAATGTTCGTTACTTTCAGTTTCAGTAGTTCTTAATTTTTATAGCTAAGCGCAACCATATAGTAAATTTCCACTGCAAATTTCCTAACTAAAAGTAAAGCTAATCAATGCTAAGATAGCTACATGGTAAGTTTTACGAATTTCCATAACATTTCATTGTATTTTTTTGTATTTTCAAAAATAATTTTTAGTTCATTGTACAACAAATTAAAAATACAATAATCTTTATGTCATGTATATGTAATACAATGCAATTAAATAAACTAGCAAAATAATGAGGAATTTCATAAATTTAATATTCTAACACCACAATAAAAATTATTTTAGTTCATGGAATAGTTTGATTTTATAATACATGTATTATGCTTTGCCTTTGTCGAACCTCGTGTACTTGACCTGTTTTTAAACCATGTCATGCATGTGGGAAGTTTAATGGTGCAGTAGTTTCAGTTTCTATTTATAACCTAATGGCGTCAAACGAATGGTTGCATTAATATTTTGAAGAATAAAGGTGAGTATGTATTCAATAGTGAGAGTTATAATTTTATTTTCTTTGTACAGTCATTCATCATAGATGCAGGAAAAGACTCGTATTTACATATATTTAATGCCTGTAGTTTTTGTGAATGTAACATTCGGGGAATATTCGAATTTCACTTATCGCACTTAAAACACTGCAACTAATCTCAAAGTGTTTTCCAGTCTCCTGCCGTTATTTCTTGATCTTTCCTTTACAGCACCGAGTCTCCTTTTATTCAATATAAAGGATTAATTTACACGACTGCATGGCTAATTGAAATAACTGAAAGGGGTGGATTGTCCACAATTGTGAACAAAGCCTTTATCTAATTTTGATTGTAAACAAGCCTGACATCTTACAAAAGAAGACCTTCAACTTCTTTGCTTACTGCTTTCATTGAGATATGTATTTGTAGAGTATACACAGTCTCTATTCTATAACAACATTTACTTTATCCCCTTGTTCTGCACGATCTTAAATAGCCACTGAGTAAATAGGATGACGTTTTTTTCATTAATAAGAATTACTGATTTATTTTATTTCTTTATCGACAAGCAATATACTCAATATTACAATACTGGAGATCATAATATTAGTATTAATATTTTTAAATGAAATACAATGGGGAGGCGGGGGGGGGGGGGGGAGGAATAAAAACATTCATTCCTATATTCTCAATATAATGGTAAATCTTCCCAAAGTTTGGTTACATGATTTTTCCTTTATTGAGTTTTTTTTTATAATTTTTTACATTTAGGATTCCCTATTTACAGTTATTGGAGTTGTCTTCCATATACATCGTACTTTAATAAATGTGGGTAATACATGTACATCCAAAAACGTATCATTTATTGTTCCTGAGGATAATATTAAAAGTAAAAATAGTTTTTAGAAAAATGAAATTTTATCAATTGATGCCTATGGAAGACGCCTTCTCGCAAGAGCAGATAAATCCCTAATTGGGAGATAACAAAAATGGACGGTATTTTTATTAGTCCCTGTTGAGAACAGGGTATTTTTGTGTCGCCTGCGGAACGCATGGTCGACACATAGGGATCACTATCTGTCGTCTTGCGTCGTCACACTTTTCTTCTATCCTCAACTACTCGTAAACCGCTCAAAGGAATTTCATGAAACTTTCTCTGTGCATTAACCTTAATGCACAGGTGTGCATATATATTTCATTTCATTTTAGCAATTTTATGTTGTGAACAGAGTCTTTTTTTTAAAAATATATGCTTGTGGTGAACATCATTTTTTTTGGAGGGTCAGTCGGCACAGTTACACCAAAACTATTCAAAACTTTCAAGCAACAAATCCCCAAACGTACGGATGACGACTCTGCACACTTTTTTCTCTCATAACAAGCGTTTGAAGACAACGTTTGCCTGTGTAAGACACCCATATGGATTATCCTTGCCTTACATCACGTGAAACAAAATGTAATGTCACAGTACATTTCGTCGACGTCATAATGTCAAAACTTCAAGAAAACATCAACCTTCCCGGATTTGGATGGAAAATTTTAAAAATATATTGCTTATAAAAAGAAAACTACATGTAATACATGATTCTCATTTAGAATTTAATTTCACGTTTTATTCTTTTTGTATAAAACACAATTGCGTGTGATCTTTCGGATTATAATGTTAGTTTTTCTCTAGAATCCCTAGTTTTTGTTACAAGATTTTTCCGTCATGGCGGCCATTCTTATTTTCAATCTATTTCTTCAATTTTTTACGGTCTGTAATGAGAGAAAATTAATCATTCATACATAAAGATGTAGGATAAGGGAATTCCACCTTCGGAATCAAATTTTTTATTGTCAGACACTCGACAAGCAGAAAAATGTGACCTCTCGGGAGGAATTCCCATATCTTACATCTCTGTATGAAAGATAGTTATAATACTTATAATATATGACGTTCTTTAAATAAATCTGTACGTTATATATTTTTGCGCACGTTGTATATCTCTCACACAAAGCTCTTTGTACGTAGATAGATTTTGACTAAACTTTTTAGTCATTTTCCATTTGATCATATTGGGTTATTGTTTGGTCTTGCGTTCTCAGATAAGATTTGAAACGATGCCAATGATGGAATGAAGAAAGGGAGTTTTGCAAATGCCAAACTATTTTTAAATTATAGTTACGTACGTACAATTCTCTACAACTGTATTACTTTAAATATTTTCCAGTATGGCAGAGAATAACAGTAACGAAGAATATGGTAAATTTGAGGATGTTTTACTTGATCTTGATAATATTGATCCGATAACTTTACCTATCGACAAAGAATTTCATATCTTTATATCATATAGAGGTGTTCTTCCTGACCGCAAAAAGGCACTAGAAATAGACAAAAAGTTAAGAAGTAGAGGATATAAATGCTGCCTGCACGAACGAGATTTCCTTCCCGGCCAGTGTATAGTGGATAACATAGTCAAAAACATCGAGCGGTCAGTCAAAATTGTATTCCTTTTGTCTGAAAATTCTAAGTCGAGCGAATGGTGCCAATTTGAAATGAATGTTGCTGAGACAATACAAATCCAGAATAAAGGATACAAACCAATTATCTTAAAACTGGATGATTGTGAAGTACCAGATATGATGAAGAGATATACATATTTGCAGGCATCATCACCCTCGGATAGATGGATTGGAAAGGTTGCTACAGCAATCAATGACACGACAGGTAAAATAAAAATCTAAGACACCAAATGAACATATTTTTATCGACTATTTGTATATTTGGGAGAGCATGCTGTTAAACTTTTCTTGTTCAGTACTTAGATAAAAATAACCTGCTGTTCCATGCACACCCACAGGCTTCCTTAAAAAAAAGTGAAATTCAAGGGGAGATAATAAAATAACCTTTCCATAACCCAAAGAAACTAAAGTGAGAAAATTACCACTAATGGTGACTTGGTTGAGATAGACTTATATTTTTCATTATTCTTAAATCTTCTTTATTTCATTGGAAGAATTAAGATATCATGACACTTTCCTTAATGCATCACAATTACATGCATACCTAATATGCCTAAAAAGTATTATAATCTTTTGGAATGTTGTTATGATAAAACTATAATTCAAAAACAATCATCAATGTTGTTTTACTTTTTAGCATTTGGACACTTGTTTTACCCTTTATTTTAGGTTATACCACAGTTTTAATTTCTTTGTTCTTGTATAACGCTTCTGTTGATGGCACTACGCCATTCCCTTTACTGTTTCTATGTGATATACTATGTATATAGAAAACATATTTCCTTAATTGGATGTTTATAACCATCACAAATTTCTTCCTAAAACTTAATATGACATGTTTTATTTCAGATCATCTTATACAAAGTCGACGAAACATTAAATTTGTTGCCGTGCCATGTATAGATTATAACCGAGACAAGTACCATCCCGTCGCGACATGTAGATATCCACATATCTGTGCAAAGTATATCATATCTGATGAGTCATGTGACGGAAGTTGTGGGAAGAACCATAACTTGGTTACTGATCAGTCTCGCGAGATCCTAGTCGATCTTGGTTTCGAAACCGACGGCCATGTGGAAACACTACTCCAAACATACAGCCAAAAGTGCAAAGAAAAGCTAGCTGCCTGGCCACACAACATAGTATCCGGACCATGTTGTTATTATAATTATAAGGGTTGTCTGCTAGGTGATTTTCATTGTCCATTTACCCATATTTGCAAAGACTGGTTTCTTGGTGAATGTTTTAAAGAGAAGTGTGAGCATTCTCATGATCTTTTAAATGACCATACCAGGCGACTATTGGAAATTTTCGAGATAGATACTACCAACTCACAGGACAAAATTTTACTCGATTATCGCCTTAAATATCCGCATAAGAAATTTATATCTATGCCGATAAAAACAATGTCAAATGTCGATTTCATCAAGGAAAACTGGAAATCTGTTGCCACAGTATTTGCTTCGGCAATAATAGTGACAGCGCTTGTGGTTCAAAAAATTCCGAAACCCAAAAATTGCTGTGTAGTAACTAAGATATACAGACCGTATTTGATGACGTCATTATTCCAAATTCTTGGAAAGTGCGTTACATGTAATTATCTGTAAATCTCGGAGATACTACGAACATTTTTGACGAAGTACGTGACTGTATGCTTCATCTTAGGGAAAATATATCTGTGCTATAAAATTTTGATTCCTTTTTATATTTCATTAAAAAGCAGTATCTTTTAGCGTAATTATATATTATAATGGTTCGGATTAAAGTGGAACTAAAACGCTTATAGAAAGTTATTTTCATTTTATAGTACTAAAAAAACGTATAAAAACGCAAAAAACCCGATGAAATTTGGAAACTTAGTTTTCGAGATATTAGCAAAATACTGGCCGATCGTCATTTGCACACCTGAACGATTTGTTAAAAAACTCGAATATTACTAGTCGCCGGAAGTGACGTACTGTGCGGTTCAGATCTTGTACATAAATAGGTACAGGTCATTTGCAAAGTGAAAGCAGATTCAGTTGATTGTTTATACGTTATTGGTGACAACTATCGATTGACAGTGCTTCTTATATATTCACCGACACTTGTTTGATGAAACATTGTACATAATTTAAATCTACAATTCAACAATGGGAAGGAATTGTGCAGTTGCGGGATGCAGCAACTCTGCAAAAACGGGACATACTCAACACGCTTTTCCAAAAGATGACCGACAACGTAACTTGTGGGTTCGTTTTGTAAAACTAACCCGTGTGGATTTTACTGTGCCAACTAAACACTTAGCCATATGTTCATAACACTTCTCAGAAGAATGCTATGAGGTTGACAGGTTGAGATTCAAGGAGTTATTTGGTTTATCTGCTCATTTGTCTGATCTTATTTGTTTTTATATACCATGCATATGTCTTTATATATACATCAAATTTATGTGTATATGCACATGTTTGAAAATGAATGCATTATCATAATGTCATTGTGAGAATAAGCCTACATTAAGCCTATGCAGCTTCTCCTGTTGAATCAACATTTTTTATGTATAACTATATTGTACCTTTACATGATACGTAGGGTGTATTTAAGGGTATTTTTAGAGTTATTGTGTTTGATTTACACCCCTTCTTTTCAAACCACCACAGTTACCAACATCCTGAACATAGGGCTATTTAAAAATATTATTAATGGAGTAAGTAGAAGGTACATGTAAGGCCGCTTATATCAAATGCAGAGCCTTGACAGGCATGACTTTGAAAAGATGTAGCCAACAAGCTAACATAAGTTGTAGTACAATAAGAGGCTATTATGGCGAAATGTGTAGCTCCATAAAAAGTTATTCTGGTCCCATGTCCCTCTGATTTTTTTCTCTTTCCATGAGCATAAAAGTTATACATTTGTAACCATAATAATTTCAAATATTAAGAGTCTGCTGACTATGGTAAAATAATACAATATAGAACAATACATGTACTTCCATGATATAACTACCTCTCCATTTATATAACATGTTCATGATCATAATCCTGATAATGCAGAAAATAATTTGGGTAAAAATGTAGCTTTTTTTAAAGACATTCTATTTCATTAGCAATGTAAAGCTAAAGCAAAGTTTGAATGTCTAATTATTTATTAAAAGAATATGTATTTATTTATTCATTATTTATAAATATATATATATATGACACTTTCAATCGTGCAAGAAATTTTAATTTCCCCATAAATAGTATTAAACACCTGTGAAAATTAAAACTAGTTCATGATATAAAACAAATTAGTAAACATGTGGATGGATATTTATCACCTTTAATCCTGGTAATTAAAACAGTTAAAGTTTTAGCACCTATTAATTAACATCCTGTTATCTAGTAATAAAGATCAAACAAAAGTTTTAATCCCTCCAATCAGGTAAATAACAACTTGGCCATGCACCTACCACCTGTGGAGTAAATCATTATACCGGTAACAAAGTCATTAGAAAGGTGTTATGAAAACCAGTTTTGACTGGTATTATAATTCAAATTACACAAAGAGCATAAAGTCCCATAACCAATATTAACCAAATTATAACTCTACAAATGTGGGAATTATTTTATAAGTTGAATAATTTTTTTTTTATTAAAATCAATCAAAATCTTTTATTAAAGTTTTAGGTGTACAGTGCAGTTTCTCCAATGATTCTCTACATATTTTTATTATTACAACAAGGATTGTAAGAAATTACTTATCCCTCTCTACATATACTCTTAAATCTGTTATTGACCAATATAAAAACAATAAACAAAAAGTCTTTACTGCTTTCATAGATCTAAAGAAAGCATTTGATACTGTATGGAGAACTGGATTATTTTTTAAACTAATTAAAGGTAACATACCTCAAAATATTTTTAATATTTATATTAAATCAATGTATACTAATACAACTACTCGAATCAAATTCTCTGATGGATTAAGTCCATCCTTTCCATCAGAGAGGGGAGTCAAACAAGGTGATGTTCTGAGTCCCCTGCTTTTTAACTTTTTCATAAATGACCTGGTAAATAAGCTTGACAACAGTTTAACGGATCCAGTGGTTGTTGGTGATACACCTTTAAATATTTTATTATATGCTGATGACATTGTTATACTGTCCAAGAGCCAAGAAGGTCTACAGAAAAGTCTTGATATTTTAAATGAATATTGTTTATCATGGAAATTACAAGTAAATACTGACAAATCAAAAATTATGGTATTTAACTCAAATGGTAAAACATTTTTAAAACATTTTACATTTAATGGAAAACTCCTTGAAACTGTTACAAGTTATTGCTACTTGGGTATAACTTTAAAATATAATGGTAACTTTTGCCTTGCTGTAGACAGTCTTATGGAAAAGGCCAGAAAGGCATATTTTAAAATTAAGAAAACAATTGGTCTTAATAATGCATGTAAACTTTTAGAAAAACTTTTTGATAGTCTAGTTACCCCCATCCTTTTATATGGATGTGAAGTATGGGGTATTGACTTCAAATTTAAAGATTCTGATTCCTTTGAAAAATTACATATAAGTTTCATAAAAGAAATCTTAGGAGTTCACTGCAGAGCATCAAATGATGCATGCCGTGCTGAACTCAACAGAGTACCACTTAAAAACAAGATAAAATTTTCATCAATTAATTTTCTTCAGCATATTATCTCATCTGAACACTCATTAATAAATAATGTATTTAAAAAAATACAAAATTCAAGCCCTTGGTTTAAAAAAATTAAAAATATCTTAGATGATCTGGGAATGTCATTTATAGCAAATAATTTAAACTTTTTAAAGAGCAATTTAAACCAAATAAAACAAAGAATAAATGACCAATGTTTTCAAAATCAACAATCAAATATAAATAAATCAGAAAAATTAGATTTCTTCAGAAAAGTCTACAGCACAGGCAAGAGGGCACCATATGTAGATATTTTGCAAAATAGAAATGATAGAGCTGCAATATGTAAGATACGAATAAGCTCTCATATATTAATGATTGAAAGAGGAAGACATCTCCAAATTCCCAAAAATTTAAGACTCTGTAATATGTGCAATTCTGGCCAGATTGAAGATGAAAATCACTTTTTATTTCATTGTTCAAAATATAAACAATTAAGAGAAACTCTTCATAATAAGGTATTAAACATTTTTCAAACTAAAAAGCATATTTATTTCCAAAAGGTATCGGACATTAACTTTCTCTTAAATAACACTTCATATACAATACTAAAATTAACTTCCTCTTTCATATCTGATGGATTAAATATGAAAAAAAACTAAGTTAATCTTCCTGTTTTATTCATATTATGATTATACTATAACTGTTATAAAGGTTATTGCAAATATAATGCATGTCAAACAAATAAATTTTACAACATATATATATAAGTATATACATATTAATTATTATGTATTAATTATGTCACTTTATGTATACATTTTCAAAATAGGCCTTAACCATCTATTGTAGTTGAGTTTGAGCTAATAAAAATTATTCTTATTCTTATTCTTATTCTTATATGTCTCTGATTAAACTAAGAAATTTATTATATTTTTATAAGAAAATTCTGAAATTTTATGAATCTGTCAATTCAATAAAAAAAGCACATTACAATTCTACATCAAAATCTATATTACTATTCAGTAACTTATATCACTATTTGTAAAACATCTGTTTTAAAACTATCAATTAATATTGTGTCTTATATTTGCATGTTTAAAAAACATAGTGTTTGTTTTTATTCCTATTAGATGGTCTTCCATTTGTATTTATGTTATACACACCTTTCAAAATATCTTTCACTTTCATTCTTTTTATATATATGTATATGGGGGCATTTATTGAAATTTATTGGCTATACTATTATAAATCACTAGCATTGCTGTCTTCATCCATAATATATTCCTTCTGGTCAATGTAAACAAGTTCAAGAGTAGCCCGCACTGTACGTCATTTCCGGTCAATCGGGGTCACTCAGCGAGGAAACCCTGTTTCCGGAAATAGCACTGATTGGATTTCCCACAGGTAAAAATAATCCAACTTCACTCGCTATTTTCTCCGTTATTACTTGACCAAATTTCATCGGGTTTTTTGCGTTTTTATACGTTTATTTAGTACTATAAAATGAAAATAACTTGCTATAAGCGTTTTAGTTCCACTTTAAGACTTTAAATTTGAGTAGTTTCGTATTCATGGTAATGTCAAATAGGTCTCAAATCATAACATAACTTGTACTTAACAAAGTATACAAATCAGTCAAATATTTATATGTAAAATATAATGAAATTATATATACCTGTATATGTAAATGTATGTTGTTTCTAAGTTGAAGTCATCATTATTAAAGTTTTATTGACATCATCATGACTTGGTTGACAGGTATGAAAAAACTGTTTCCCAAATGAAAATGCATTGATGTTGTCCCATCCTCATACCAGATTTGACATTGGCATCATGGCGGATGTCCTGCAGGAAGCAAAGACTGCTTACTCTTCCGGAGCACCTGAGTCTACCTCCGTTTTTTGGTGGGGTCCATGTTGTTTATATGTTTTTAATTGTAGTGCTTGTATTGTTTTGGTCTTGTCTTTGTTCTCCGGAGTTTGTCAGTTGTTACGATTTTTCTCTCCTTCGAATATCCCTTTGGTATTTCTTGACTTTACATATATAAACTATAATTGAAACGAATTTAAATTCAAAGCAATAGAATAGAGAATGGAAACGTGGAATGTGTCAAAGAGACAACCCGACCAAATAGCACAAAATATCCCTTTAGTATTTCTTGACTTTACTTACTTTCTTGTGATACAATCTAATATAATTGTAAAGATAAGTGACAAACTGTTTCCGTTTGTGACAAAATTTTAATGTTCTAATAAATCTTTCAGTTGATTAACACGCATCTTTGCAATTCCTGTCTGTGATCATTTTAAGTAGTAAATTTAGTTAAGGTTTAATATACAGTGTTTGTTTTCCTAATTTAAAGATATTCGTACGTTTATTTTGTTACATAAAGGCTATTTATAATGTGTTCAGTGTGTTCACAATTGTAACAAAATAATATGGGAAATAGATATTGAAATTTAGAGATCGGACAGTGCGAAATTATATGAAATGAATATCGTAATTGGTGGATTTTGTGAATTAACAATTGCTTACCCTTTTTTCTAAAATTGAACTGTTGGTACTTTTAAACTCCTGTACAAGTATTAAACAAGATAGGTCTTTTTATGCTTCCAGGTCCAACTGTTTGTCCCCATTACAAAATAAACAAAAATTCAAAAGACTACAGAACCCAGCCCAAATTTAAATTTTACATTTGTAGGTTTCTGAGAAATCATACACTGTACATGTAATGCAATGCTTTAGTGGCAAATTTTTTTACTATTGACTTCAGTTGAGAGTTTTTCCATTTGGCTCTGAACATATGAGATCGAAAATGCTTTAGAAATTATAGTATATAATGTGTCTTAACACTTGGTTTGCTTGTTTGTTCGACCAACATGAGCTTTCTTTTAAATCCGATGTTTGTTTTGGTATCTTTATATTCAAAACATTTTCATTTTATATCAGGAGAATCTTGATCAACAGAAATTTCTTCTTGCACATCATGAAATTTAGATAAACCACAGTTATTACAAATTAGTTTTCATATATGGAAACCGTCTGTGTTTTTTAGAAAGTGTCTCTTGGCACACTTTATATATGTCTTATTAAATATTTAAATGGTCTGTCTCCTGCCGAGTAATGTGAAGTTTTTTCCGTTCACTACATACAGAAATGCTCTATATGATAATGGCAACAGCAAGTAACACGATCCTTTTGTTTGCTGGGCGAATGCAGAACGGTTTACATTGTTCAAAAACTCTTTGGGACACTTTGATATTTGGATGAGACTGTTAAAATTCTAAAAATACTTCTGTTTTGGGGCTTTTAAAGGATCTGAACTGCATGGCTTGAGTACTTGAGTTAAATATTATTTTTATTCCCTATATGGTGAGAAATATCTGATCAACACCAAAAATTATACATTAACTTTTTTTATCACCAATCAACACATCACATCTAGTTTTTCGCTTTGTGTACATGTACGATGCATTATCCGAATGAAATATTCGTTTTTTAAATGCGTTACATGTAGCCCTGGAAATTCGTTTTTAAGATACTTGTAGTACGTGCGCCAATGACTTTTTAGCCTGCGACTCAACACTATTTTCTCCACATGCAGATGCTGTAATAAGATTAAATGCCGCCCTCATTGCGTCCGAACGCCTATGTTTAGCTTTCTTAGTAGTATCCTTTATATTTCCAACGACCCTGATTGCAAAAGAATCTTTATGGAGTTTTTTCTGTTCTAAAATACGCACTGTTGGTGATTGTGTTTGTAAGTAAGCCGTTATAGTTGCGGCATGTTGAGTTGGAGTTTATGGCATACAATATTTCATTTGAAATTGTTTCTGTATTTTCATCATTGCATTTTCTCATCATCCGGTGTCTCTGTTGTTCTCTTTTCAAGTGTTTTTCAGTTCCATTTTGGCTCTAACGTCTGCTGAATTTGCACATTCTTTTCGCTTTCTTTCTATGTTTTTTAGTCAAAATTCCCGTTATTTCCTCTTCCTTAATGCAGAATTTGATATTTCTTTATTAGAGTTTATTAGAGCATATCAGTGTAGAAATTCGTGATATGAATGCTGCTGGTCCAAAGATCCCTTGCCGGCAATACCAGTTTTCGGACTGATAGTTCTATTAGTGTTAATTCCCTTAAAATAAACACATTGATGACTCGGACGACTGAGAAACTACGCAATTGGTGAACGTTCCGATATCATCACTTAGGATGTAAAACTGTCTTTAAAATATTGTCAATAAGACTACAACCACTCAGTTCAAATTAAAAAAAAATCTGAAAACAACTACGCAACCGTTAAAAAGTCTGCCATTGTTAAGTTGTTCTTCAATGCAATAAACACAATAGATACTGCTATTAAGGACAATATCGTGTTATCTGGTCTTCCCTGGGACCGTGGTATGGACCACGCAAAACCGATATAGCGCTCGCCTTTGGCTCGGGCCATATCAGTTTACCTGGTCCATACCACGGTCCTTGAACAGTCCATATATCGTGATATTGCCCTCAACATCCGTAACTACATGTGTAATGTGTAAATGTACAATAAAAATATAATATATTATATAGAAAAATAATGTTTTTTTTTGCTAGGCTTTTCAATATTTACCTATGAACCTTGGCCATTTTATCTACGTTTTCTACGTTTTACATGCGTCTCTTGTATCCTTCTGTTTATTAATAATATATATATTTATTGCATAATTATACCCAACTGGGTTAAGCAATACAATACAAAAAACAAACAACATATATTACACATAGTTCATGTATATTTAGCATTACATTTTATTATGCTTTTACGCAAAAGAAGATATTATTTCCGAGCGTTCTCAAGCTTACGCACAGAAAAAGTTATTTATTTTCCAATAAAATAGTTGTTTATGAGTAAAAATTGGAACGTTCTGATTTATTTGACGTATTGTTCTATTTTATTAAATTTTCAAATAAATGTCGGTTAACATGTCGACCTGGTGCCAAAGTCAAGCGCGACGTCAAATTATTAACTATTATACAATTTATCTTTTGTAGAGATCGATATGAGTTTTAATAGACCTAAAAAATTAACATTGACCGCCATCGACAAAATGTATATCAATCTGTAACACAAATGTGTCATAGTAAATGTAGTATCATAAAGTACAAACACATGTACAAAGAACTGCTCTGTATTATAAAAAGCTGACTATAATTGGGACAAATGTACGTCACTGTAATTAACAAAACTTGTATAATTTAAAAAAAAACACTCTCCAAACAAAAACTGAAGTTGAAACCCCATTAAGGTATAAGAGCCCTTCGTTGATTGGTTAACTGTAAATGACTTTCTATAAGCTGACTGGTTGGACAAAGTTCAGCAAATTTGACCATATACATGACCCTCAAGCGGCTGTAGTTAGATCTCCCACGCGCGACATATAAACAACCGAAAGAAAATAAGAAGCAAGTGCGGAGAAATAATTTTAATTAGATTGTTGTAGAACAGTTCAAATACCAAAAAATTCAAAAATATATAGACAAAGAACAAACAAAATCAAAGAAAATTCAGAAATTAATTTCTTGATCTAGAAAGTCTAGACAGTCATTTACAGTTAACTAATCGATGCAATTTTTTAATCGATATGTAAAATGAGACTGGATGACAGTTAGCAATAATAAAAAATGGCATTTTGATTTCATTTTTCTATTTCTAGTACATAGATTCCTCCATATGTTTTAAAAAAGGACTAAGCTAGGTAATACTTGTACGAATTTTTTTTTCATTTACAGTACGCAAAATTAATTTACTCTTTACTTTCCTATTAAAAGCCATCATATGTAGAACCCGTCTGTAAATAAATATTAGTCATTTATTTTTTTATTACATCAACGGAATTAAAGTTTTTTTATAAAAGATTTGCAGGTATGAAATGACGTCTTGCATATAATAGCCAAAGCGACACCCACAGCAATGATACATCTGTGTCTACAATATATCGAATGTGTATGATTAAATAAGTATAATTTGAATTAATATACTGTAAGTAAAAAGGAAACATGGATTATAATTTATTGCTTCATAACATATGTTGGATGATATTTTTTTTATTGTCGTACAGAATCATATATAAACAAGAGTAGAATAGTATAATACGTTTTGCAAGGACAGGAGGATCTTAAAAGGTTTGTAAATTTTAAAAATTGGATTTGACACTAGGTCCAGTTTTAAAGTTCCTGTTCACTTGAGTTTTTTTCTGATTGTTTGTAATTCGTTTTTATTTATGTTACAAGTACATGTACAGATTAAATATTTGATTTTTCTAGATCGATTGACAAGAAGTGTAAGAAATATATAAAATATATAAAGGATTTTATGTTACTGCTTTTATATGTAAGAATTCCTCTTTTCACAAACATACGTGGTAGATCAAGTAATTTGAAAATATTTTGAGAAATTGCGAAAAACATTCCATCCAAAGTTTAAACAAAATGTTGATATCTATTCAAATACATTTTTCAATTTTTTAGTTTTAGTATTAAACACATATTTATTTTTTTTAATTTTCTGTCTCAGTATCTGAATTGAATGTACCGAAAAAGCGTGGACTGCTCAAAAAATATGTATACAGTTACATGTTTGTACTACAATTTTCCTTCGCTAAAAAATAAATGAAACGTTTAGCCGAGTAATATTTTTCTTTCACCTGCCATCCTCCCTGTAAATGATACTAAATTCAAATAAAATCTTTGAAGACAAATTAAGACGAATTCTATTTATAGTTTTCATTCCATAGCGTCTTTTCATGAACCGTCTATGGTCGAACATTGTAACTGATCAAGTGTATGCTAAATAAAGAAATAATAAAAGATGTCGAATGGGCTAGACGTACATAGATCAGAAGCAGTTTCAATATTTCATCAAAAATTTTGAATTGTGAACATCTTTTTGTGCTCGTGATCAAGGCTTTTTGGTCAAAACGTTGAGTCTTTTATATCTTACTTATAGCATACGTTTTAGCTCACCTGTCATCTGTAAACTTTTACATTTTCATCTTCTCCTCTGAAACCCCTGGACCTATTGAACTGAAACTTGGTCTGCAGCTTCTATGGAAGATCCTTTACAAAGTTTACATAAATCAGCTCGGTCCGTGAAACAAAATGGCCGCCATGACCATTTAAATATTCTGATTGGTCGAAATTAAAAACTTCTTCCTTGAAACCGTAAAGCAAAATGAACTGATTTTTGTATGGAGCATCTATGGAAGATCCTTTATAGACTTTGAATCAATCACCCTGGTTCGTGAAACAAAATAGCGCCACTAGGATTTTCATGTTCAGATTGGTCCAAATCTAAAACTTCTTCTCCTCTGAAACCATAAAGCCAAATGAACTGATTTTTTGGTGTGGAGCATCTATTGAAGGTCCTTTACAAAGTTAGCATAAATCATCCCGGTCCGTGAAACAAAATCGCCGCCATGAGCATTTACATGGTCTGATTGGTCGAAATTTAAAACTTCTTCTCCCTTGAAACCGTAAAGCAAAATGAACTGATTTTTGGTATGGAGCATCTATGGAAGGTCCTTTACAAAGTTTGCATAAATTATCTTGGTCCCTGAAACAAAATGGCCGCCATGAACATTTACAGTGTCTGATTTGTGGAAATTTAAAACTTCTTCTCCTCTGAAACCGTAAAGCCAAATGAACTGATTTTTGGTATGGAGCATCTATGGAAGGTCTTTTACAAAATGTGCATTAATCATCCCGGTCCATGAAACAAAATGGCCGCCATGAGCATTACATGTTCTGATTGGTGGGAATTTAAAACTTCTCCTCTGAAACCGTAAAGCCAAATGAACTAAATTTTGGTATAGAGCATCTTTGAAAGGACCTTTACAAACTTTGCATACATTATCAAACAAAATGGCCACCAGAAGCCTTTATATGTTCTCTTTTGTCAACTTTTAAAATTCTTCTACTCTGAACCGTTTGGCCAACTAATACTTGGTATGAAGCATCTATGGAAGGTCATTTACAAAGCTTCCAGAAATCAATCTAGTCCATCAAATCAAATCAAAAGTTTGTGACTCCCAGGTGAGCGATACAGGCTCAGTCCTCTGAGCCTCTTGTTATTATTGCTTTAAATTTTTTGGTCTAGGCACGTACCTGTGATAGCTTACCTATGTGTCGGATATGGGGACCTTCTCGTTCGGGTGGGTTGGGGGGGGGAGTGTCAGGTCATACACATGTAATACAGAGAGTCTGACTGCGGATCACAGTGGTTAACTCGGTTGGTGAATGCAACAAATCCTGCATGCTAAAGATCCCTTCTATAGTTTTCGAAAAATATTACGCTAATAGGCCTAATTATCCGACCCTACGCAAGCATCTACCCTATTAAGTAAAAATAAGTTCCCTTTGTGTCCGTTCAACCAATATTTGAACTGTCTTTGATAAATTGTTGAACTGTTTCTTGTCCTGAAGAAGCACAAAATATTTGCCACTGGACGTTAATCAAACAGCAATCAATCCGTCGTTAATTTTTGGGTATTTTATTTTTTTGTTGTTTATTTAGCTGTATCTCATTCAACAACTCACTGTTCTGTATTCATTTGCTTATGAACTACAGTTGAGCTCAGTTCTAACCTCTCATTAAACAGTCAGAAGAACTGTATTAAAAGAGTTATAGAATTGTCATCCTGACACCTTTAGAACCGTTTATGACAGGGTGTGATCTGACCTAGAACCATTTATGACAGTTCTACTCTAGAAGTATTCTGGACAGTTCTACCCTAGAACCATTTATGACAGTTCTACCCTAGAACTATTCTGGACAGTTCTACCCTAGAACCATTTATGACAGTTCTACCTAGAATCATTTATGACAGTTCTACCCTAGAACCATTCTGGACGGTTCTACCCATAACCATTTATGACAGTTTAACCTAGAACCATTTATAATAGAACCATTCTGGACTGTTCTACCCTAGAACCATTTATGACCCTGGCAACAGTTTATGAATTTTGAAAATCAAAATTATAAGAAATAAAATAATTAATTTCTTGTCATAATTTTAAAATGAACTTTTATCATACCGAAAAATATTATAGAGTAAAAAAAAAGAAAACTCAGAATAAAGTTTTTACTAAAACTAAATGATTTAAAAACTAGTCGGTGTTATTTTCTAGTACATAAAACATTCCTCTACATATGCTTCCACAAGAAAACACTTTAAAGCACTATTTAGTCCCGTCCCTTCGTAAAATGTCCATGTATGTGCGTTATATCTATGTAATTTTTCGAAGAAATTATTAATTTAAAATAAATTAAAATGTTACTTATCCGATACATTTGAAATCTCTGCATTGAAATTCTGGACCACCTTATACACACCTCTTTTTTCAAATGTTGCATTAATTATTTAAAATGTAGCTTTATAAAAGTTTGAAACCCCGCTGAATTTGTCAGCAAAACGGTTTACCTGTATACATACACATGTATCTGTGTACCTTAAAGGATGCAACAATAAACATCCGGACAGCCAAGGTACAATATACATGTCAAAACGTTAATTAGTTATAATTACCTGGAACACACAACATGTTACGGAGAACAAATTTCTTTACCTGTAAATATACTTCAGATAAAAATCACACAAATTTTAACAAAAACAATAATTCGATTTTCTTGTGGGTTAAAATTAAAAAAAAAACCTTGTACCATAGCTCTTTATTACATGTATGTACTTTTGCTGTTTTGTATAAATTGGTCATCAATTTAATGTTATTATTTATTGTATAATTTCATATATTGAAATTATAATCGATGTGAAATGTTACTACATATATAAAAAAATGTTTTTAAAAGTTTCGAAAACGAGGACGAGGAGTACTTGCCATAATCAATCCCTAGTTATCGGACATGCAAATGGACGGTTCTACCCCAGAACCATTTATGACGGTTCTGAATGGTTCTATCTTAGAACCATGTATGACAGTTCTACCCTAGAACCATTTATGACAGTTCTATCCTAGAACCATTTATGACGGTTCTACCTTAGAACCATTTATGACAGTTCTACCCTAGAACCATTTATGACGATTCTAGCTTAGAAACATTATGACAGGGTTGGTTCTACCCTAGAACCGTTCTAGAATTTTTCTAGAACCGTCCTCTCTGACAGAATAGTTGAGAGGTTAGAAGTGATCTCAACTGTACGTGTATACGATCTGTTTCCAAACATTTCATATTTTTAAGTCTCTGTCAGTAAATCTGTAAAAAACCAGGGTCATCGCATTGTTACAACAAATTTTGTGAAAACGTCATTCTAGACTAAGTTTTATTATTAACTATCTTGACTTCCTGCATCACGGCGACGTCAAACAAAATCACGATAATAAGATAAAATCATTACATATGCCGTTGTAGCCACTCAAGACCAGTCAAGGTCAGTTATGATGAGTTCAAGACAGGTAATTAGGATCAGGTTTCTGAACATAAATAAACTGATTTTAAGTAGCCCTGATTAATTGAGTTTATGCTTTTTTATTTCATGTTGTCTTGATTTAGTCTTTTGAAATTCAAGACAAGATAAGTGGTTGCAGGTCAGATTTACTGCCTGCTCAAAGTAGCATGCATTTTTTAAGCATGGTATGAATACGATTATCGTTGACAGGGCTGGACATTTCGTGGGCAGTTGGTGTTTTGTTTAAATTCTCTTTGGTTTTCTGGGTATGTGTGTGTATTTGGTATTTGATATCTTTGACGTATTTGTTATCGGTGTAATTCTTCAAAATATATCTCCTAATTGTTTCCGGAATTTGATGTATGTCATCATCTCTGTGTTATTAATTTGGCTATTCTGTTCGCTGTATTCATACATTTATTTAAAACCTGGTAATAAATGTTTCAAATAAGATATACGAAAATAGTGGTATTAATTACTGTTGGAGTGTCAAATATTCGTTGTAAGTACTCGATGAATTGCCTGCTCATATTGGTGCTTTCGAATCCGTTCAAAGTTTGATTTTTCTACCCTATATACCACTTTGCCTCATAATTTCATTAAAAACATATAATATAATTCATATACCTGATTAAATGGGCATTTAAAAAGTTAGAATGTGAATATATATGAATATGTTCAAACTCTTAGATCATTTTTAGTAACGACAAACAAAAGAACTATGTCAATTAGACCTGCTTTGATATGATACTTCACTTAAATTTTTACTAGATAACATTTTTGTTCGCTATGGAGATTCCGTAATCGGATTTACTATGGTGACTATATTGCTGACCTGTTTCTGTATTATTATGTCTAAAATCATCAAAGACCAAACATCTGATATAAAAATTACACTTTTAGATATTTGGATGATATTTTGGCTCTCAATAATGACGACTTCAGTATGTACACTAAATAAATTTATCCTGTTGAACTTACTATAAATAAAGCTAATACTAGAAATGAACACTTCCCTTTCCTGGATCTTAATATCTATATTTCTAATGGGAAGCTTAATACTAAACTTTACGATAAGAGAGACGATGTTCATTTCCCTTTCTTAACTATCCGTTTTGAGATGGCGACGTTCGCTTGGCACCATCGTAGGGTGTTTATATATCTGAACTTGTTCTATTTGATCGTGTATGTAACAACGTATTTGATTTTAACGAAATAAATGTCTGTATTACTAAAAATTATTACACCAGGGTTTTCGATATCACAAACTTGTCAAAACTTTTACTATATTTTATCATCGGTACAAGGACATCATTCGTAAATATAAATCAACATTTGATATGTTTTTCACATCCCATATTTTTGTCTCCCGCCGTAGCTGCGTCCGTCTCTCTGTCCGTCCGTCCGTCTCAGTTATGTGTCACCGCAAATTCATCTGCCCGTCCGCCCGTTCGTCTGTCACAGTTATTTGTCAGCGCAACTCCTGTGAGACTGCTGATTTGATTTCGTTCAAATTTTGGATTGCTAGTCACCTTTTGTTTTTGATCCTATTGCACCGCTATTTTGATTCGACAAGTTATGGGACTTTAACTTTTCTCTGCATTCGACACTATAGGAACACTTTGTCAGCGCAACTCCTCTGAGACCGCTGATCAGATTTCGTTAAAATTTTGTAGGACCTTTAGTTACCATATGTACTTGATCCTATCTCACGGCGATTTAGATTGGATAAATTTTATGGGATTATGGGATTTTAACCTTTTCCTGCATTTGACACTATAGGGACACTTTGTAGGGTTATTAGTCACCCCATTTACTTGATCCTATCGCACCGCAATTTTGTATCCACAAGTTTTATGGGGAGTTATGGGACTTTAATATTTTTGTGCATGTGACACCACAGGGACACTTTGTGGACGCAAATTTTTATTTTTGTTGTACTGCAATTTTTTTTCATCATTTGGTGACATCTATACTGCGCCACCATTTCAATCATACACATTTTGTATATCTTATGGGCTTCGACTTCTCTGCGGCGAGGGACTTATGACTACGTGCAGCAATCTTGTATGGTAATATTCTAGACAAAGCAAAAAAAATTTGTCATAGCTGAAAAGCTAACCAAACCTTTAAACAGACTTATCCACAAGAGATATAGCTACGATACTATTGTCAAGTCATATAAGATGGCATTTTTGGAATTAATATTGATTAACTCAGAGGGTTATTGCATCGGAAATAAACACATTTTACTTCCCCCGGATTGACTTTGTTGAACTTCACGACAGGTGCCGTATACGGAGCAGGAACTGCTTACCCTTACGGAGCACCTGGGTTCACTCCTGGTTTTTATAGGAGTTCGTGTTGTTCATTGTTTTTTAGTTTTCTGTGTTTATTTGTTGTGCTCGTGGTTGTTCATTTGTCTTCCCGGGTTTGTCTGTCCAATGGATAACGTTTTTGATTGCTCCTTAGGTATATTTGTCCTTTTTATTCTAAAACCAGTTGTTGGCATGATACGGGTTATGTTCTTCTCGTATTATTTATGGTGGCATGATATTTAACCCGTAACGGGAATGGTGTGGCTAATTTTCTATATGATAAAAACATAATTTTTCGATCAGTTTAATTGAGGCCTGGAGCTGGCATGTAAGTAAATGCTAATTTATATTGATCATTGTCATTTTGCTTAGTTTTCTCTGTTACCTTTTCTAACATCTGAATTTTATTGTGCATATTGCTGTGTGTTTGTTTATTCCACATTGGCTTAAGGTATAGAGAATGATTGAGATCTTAAAAAACATAATTAACCCCACCCGTCAGGAACATCCAGCCTATGTTAGTCTTTTTTTTAATTTTGGTTCATTTGTATGTTTAGGAGTTTTGGGTGGCATCCATTTTGCTGAACTAGAATGCATTATTGTTTAGGGGTCAGATGAAGCACGCCGCCAGATGCAGATTCTTTTTCGCTGCGTTGAAGACGCATTGGTGACCTTGAGTAAGATGTTTTGTGCTCTTTGATCGGGTTGTTGTCTTTTTAACACATTCCACGTTTCCATTCTCTATTCTATTGTTTTGAATTTAAATTCGTTTCAATTAAAGTTTATATATGTAAAGTTAAGAGATACCAAAGGGATATTCGAAGGAGAGAAAAATCGTAAAAACTGACAAACTCCGGCGAACAACGAAGACAAGAGGAAAACAATACATGCACTACAATTAAAGACCAAAAACATATGAACAACATGGACCCCACCAAAAAACCTGGGGTAGACTCGGGTGCTCCGGAAGAGTCAGTAGTCTCTGCTTCCTGCAGGACACCCGCCATGTTGCCCATGTAAAATTCGGTATGAGGAAGGGATAATATCAATGGAACAGGTCCATTTTCATTTGGGAAACGGTTTTCTCATACCTGTCAACCAAGTCATGATGACGCCCATAATACTTTAATAAGGGTGACTTCAGGTTAGGAGCAACGTACCCCTGTCTGAGCACCTTTTCTGTCAGGAGCCGGCTCTGTCCAGGAAGTCAATATATATGTCACAAGCTCTGGAATACCGTATGAGTTGTGAAATATATACTCCATACGCCGGCGCTTCTGGAATATTATCCATTTGCGGTAACGAGAGTTATCATTCGTTGTCGGAGTTGTCTTTCTTGTTATCAGGTGTCAAACCATTTCCGGTATTAAAACAATGGGGAAACCTAATTACTGTGCTATCAAGAACTGCCACAACAAGTCCGGAGACAAAGGGAGATTTGATAGAACGGTTAAACTTCATAGACTACCAAAAGAAGGAATCGTACGCTCGGCATGGCTACGTGCAATCAGTCGGAAAGACTTTAAACCGTCAACATACACTTCAGTGTGTTCAGATCATTTTCCGAGGGGAGAAGGACGTACAACCCTTCATCAAGTACCAAGTCTTCACCTCCCACAAAAAGTAGTCAAAGAATGCAAATCTAGGAACACAAAAAACAGTCTAGGATCCACCAGTTTTTCGGAAACGGAGTCAATGTTACAACCAGCCATTTCAAATTCAGACCAGCCCCAGCCTTGTTGTTCTATAGATGTGATTGAGCAAATTCATTCGTAAGTTGTCAATAGTGAAAAAAAGTCATAGTATTACCATGAACTGTTCAGCCTTTTCATCAAATCAAAATTGATTTGTTCAAAATGGTTGCCATTACTGGCTGTGTACCCTATTTCGCCACGTACCCAATGTTCTGGTTCATTTTGAAGTTGAATGTATGTAGATTTCAAACAATTAATATAATTATAACTGGCACTTTCAAGTTGACAGAAAATTATACTATGTCTAGTTACTGCGATATCAGCCTAAACACAAAATTTAACCAGAGTAGCTCATTTACAAAATGTAGAATTAAAAGTGAACCTGTTGTACAAAACCTATCCACTGGTTAAGCATCAATCAATGCTATATCGTGTCCAGTAACTGAGACATCCACCTAAACACAAAATTAAACCAAAGTCGTTGATGCGTAAAATGTAGGTCAAAAGTGACCTAATAAATAGTGAACCCTGTTGTACTACCCAAGAGTGATCCACTGGTACAGAATCACTGCTATACTATAAATGTATGTCTAGTAACCGAGATATCCACCTGAACACAAAATTTAACCAATGTGCATTAAATGTAGGTCAAAATGACCTAATTGATAGTGAACCCTAATCCACTGTTTCATTATCATTGCAAGACCATGTCTTGTAACTGAGATATCCACCTAAACACACAATTTTAACAAAATTGGGACATACACAATATACGTACATACAGACAGACAAGGGTCAATCTACGCGCCCTCTTTCACTCTCCTGATCGGGGGATAAAAATTAATTGAACAAAAATTGTCTACGTATCACATAAAAAATATGGGTTCATCCATAACTGTTCTTGTTTATATTCACTTTAATAAATGTATTGAATATTTCAGGTACTCAAAAAATCCAGTGAGGCAGACGCTTAGTGAATCTGGAACAGAAAGTGAAAATAGACCATTATCAACAACATCATATACAAGTTATGACAAAATCACTCAAACCCATACACCAACTGCTGAATTATCTGTTCAAGTCACAAGACCAGAAATTATAATAGAAGACATAGCTTCCTCAGATGAGGAGGTACTATTTTATACAGGTTTACCATGCTACCTGGCATTTAAGGCTTTGTTTGATACTCTCATTGCCGCAGGGGCTGACCGTATGAATGTAGACGATGAATGCATGATGCAAGAAAAGTCCAATAGGAAATTACGTTTGATAGATGAGTTTTTCATGGTAATGATGAGACTTCGGTTAGGTTTATTATTAAATGATTTGCAATATAGATTTAAAATTTCAACAGGAAGAGTTTCTAGAATTTTTAATTCATGGATAAGCCTAATGGCAACATGCCTTAAATCAATTGTTTTCTTGCCTCCTCTTCATACACTTCAACAGAAAGTACCTGATTGCTTTAAAAACTTTAGTGACACAAGAATTGTTCTTGATTGTACAGAACTATTTATAGAAACACCATCAGCATTAGAAAATAAATCACTGACTTATTCCAGCTATAAATCACACAACACTTTTAAAGCGCTAGTAGGTGTAAGCATGACAGGAGCTGTTGTTTTCCTATCAAATTTATGGGGTGGCTCAGCATCTGATGTACATATTACAAGAAACTGTGGACTTCTTGAACTTTTGGAAGAAGGTGATGCTGTAATGGTGGACAAGGGTTTCATTCACATACAGTCAGATTTAAAAAAAAAGGAGTAAAATTGTATTGTCCGCCATTTATGTCCTCTAAAAGGAATCAGTTTTCTAAATCTGAAGTTGAGTGTACAAGGAGGATAGCATCTGCTAGAATTCATGTGGAGAGAAAAATGGAACAGATCAAGAACTTTCGCATCTTACAAGGAATATTACCCATCAGTTTGAGTTCAAAGGCTGATGCCATATTTTTTGTGTGTTCTGCTTTGACTAATTTATTGCCTCCCCTTGTGAAGTGATTGCATAGGAATTAAATAATGTTATGCCAATTTTTACAAGCACTTGCTCTTTATAATGCATTTGTTCATTGGTGAAGACTACTAGGCGTTCTCTTTTTGAGATTCTGCATTTAACTGTTTTGTTGGATCATTGTCTCATGAAAATAATTCAACATGAATAAAATGGAAGGATATATGGTAAATGTATATGAGACAAAATCCCAAACAATACATGGTAAAACATAGATAATAGCAAAGGATTACAATGCTCATTGTTGTTCTTCATCTTAAAGCCACAATGAGCAAATAACTCACACCTAATAGCAAGTTCAAGGCGACCCTAGTGTCAGTATTTCCCACAGACAAAATCACAAATGCCATCAGTTTTATTGTTGAAGACTGCTAGGGCTTCTCTATAGATATGAGATTTTGCATTTTTCTGTTTTGTTGGATCGTCGTCTCATGGACATTTATTCCAGGATCCACATCACAGTATTTCCCATATAGACAAATGACCAGAAGTGACATCATTGTTCATTGTTGAAGACTACTAGGTGTTCTTTATATGAGATTTTGTATTTTGCTGTTTTGTTGGATCATTGTGACGGTCTCATGGACATTTATCCACATCTCAGTTTTTCCCATAGACAAATGACATAGACATTGTTCATTTTTGAAGACCACTTCTGTGCATGATACCTGAAGGAACAATTTAGTTTGGTTTGATTTCAGAAAAGATGCTTGGAATGGATGATTGATTGACTGATCAAATGGGGTTGAACCCCACTTTCAGCAGTGGTCAGTTTTAGTGGCGTAGGAAGCCTGAGTCGCCAACCTTGAGCAGGTACATTTGTAACTGACAAACCTTATCACATATGGTTTCATGTCGAGTGCATCCTTTTTTGTTGTTTACAAAGCGGGGTGTGAACCCACAATGCAGAGGTGATTGGCTACAGTGATTGTACAGGTAAACTAATTACCTTTACCAATCAGCCACCCAGGCCCCTGGAATGGATGCGATTACTATGTAACTTTATTGCAAGTATACAGACACTGCATTGGAATGGGTAGATAACAAGAATAAAGGCAAAAAATATCAGAAAATCATTTTCAATTTAATTTACTGACAAAACACAACATTTTCATTTAATTCAATGTAAAAAAAAAGATGTAGAAATATAATCTCAACAAATAAAATTTCAACAAACAACAATAAATTAACAAGAAAA
This sequence comes from Mytilisepta virgata, assembly GCA_028015205.1. NCBI lineage: Eukaryota > Metazoa > Mollusca > Bivalvia > Mytilida > Mytilidae > Mytilisepta > Mytilisepta virgata. The sequence goes on from CM051511.1 coordinate 26,074,252, forward strand.
AATGCAGGATTGAAATATTCCCACTTGTATCAACAAATTTAAATGTAGTCAAAATAATATACATTTAAAAGCACCTGAACATTACTTTAATCCGAGATCATAAACATGACTAGTTATATTTTAGAGAAAAAAGTTTGAAGGATTATGAATTTATCATTTTCCCCTCAAATCCATAGCAAAATGAAATGAAAGAGAGCTTAAAAACCGATGATGATATAAAAATGAGGAATTTATCTTGTATTGACTAGAAAATGTGTCTCTCAGACCTTCTAACCTTCATATTATCAAAAAGTATATATATTTTTACTAAAAATTATTTCTTTAAGAATTCATGTCATTTTGATTTTATAACTTCAAATTCTGCGATAAGTCAAAATGGAGAGACTGTCATGACTCTAATGCAAAACAAGGCCAAATAAAATTATTATTTAGATTGTCATCCTCGTGCCACTAAAAATATAGGGAGGGTAAGGAAAATTGTTATAATTGGTTCCTTAAATCAAAGATTAATGTGCAATTTTCTTTTAAATGGAAACTAAATTATCATTTTGCCACTCAGAAAACAAGAGGGGGAGGGGATGAGGATCTAAAAATTAATTTTATTTAGCCTAACTACATGTTACTCGTTACTAGAAATTTATGCCACTCCAATCAATCATCACCACACTCATGACTTTGGCTAGATGCTAGAATATGTGGAACCATATTCTCTTTATAGAATTCAATAAGCTTTTGTTCCATATTCTCCCAATACAATTGGTCAAATTTCACTTCAACTGTGAGAAAATCGTTCAGAAGGTAAATAACGAGATCGCAACTCTCATATTTACAAATTCCCATTTGTCCTTGTATTTGGGAAAAATACTTGTGTGATTTTTTCAATTGAATATTGTTTTGTTCATCAATTTCGCAGAAAAAGTCTCTGCCCAAACATGCCTCTCTGATTGTTTTCATTCTCCATTTCCATGGACATTTGATCTCAAGTAAACATTTTTGTTCACCAAGCTTTGTGCACTTTTTAACAAGTCCATCAGGACTAGCACCAAGAAATCCAAATTCGTCACATAAGAAAATACCACATTCTTTCACAAAGATCTTTTCACCGTATTTTAATCTCCTGTGAGCAATATATTTCTTTCTTGCTACGGGTTCATGTTTTCTTCCCCAAATTAATGGTGCCACATTGACTAGCTTATCTGGCTTAGAAAAAGATTGCACTAACTTTTCAACATCTGCATTCTTGCGTGTAACAATCTGATGAAAATTTGAACTTGTTATTCTGAATTTTCTTGTTCCAAACCAAAGTGGATTTTCAGACTGACCTACTGTTCTGTTTTCTATTTCATCAATTACAGTCTGGGGAATATTCCTAAATTTTTCCAGCAGTATGGTTTCATTCATCTGTGGTTCTTTTTGAACAATCGACATAATGTCTATGTAGCTGTCTGATTTATAATGTAAAGATTCAGATGTTTCAACTTCTTCAAAATTAATAACATTCATGCCACTACTAATGTCATAAGCTTCAGAACTTGGGGCAATTAAATCCAAAAATGCTGGAGTATAATTCAAATTGCCTAATTTAGCTGTTATTAGTGATAAAAAATCTTGACCTTGATCAGTAATGGAATTTTTCACAGTAAAATTATTTTTCTTTTCTTTTACACAAGTTTCATTTCCCCCATATTTCAACTTTTTGAAGGACATGTTTAGTACTTCTTGTGGATCTTTTTTCCGTTTACCTCCCTTGTTCCAGTTACACTTTTTTGAAGTACATGCAGTATTTTTTATTTCCTGTGCACATGCTTCGAGCTTGAATAGAAGACCTGCAATATGGGTACATCCTTCACCTAGCCTGAAAATAGAAACCAGAAATATTGTCCAGTTTAGGAGTATTGACCAGGGCAGTTAAAACCAGTAAAAACACTGATTTGAACCAGGGTGGTTTTAACCAACCATCCTTAACATACATATTTTTAGCTCGCCTGACCATAAGGGTCATATGAGCTATAGTCATCACTTTGTGTCCTTTGTCTGTGCTGACATGCACTTTTTTAAAGCAAAATTTCCATGGGACCTGAATTTTTTTCAACTAAGATGTGCATGGGACATTGACTTTTTTTTTATTAAATCAAATCAATAAGTTCTGACTGTAAACCATGTATATGGCCTGCACAGACACAAGGACAGTCCCATATATCCCTTCGCAACTTTGTTGGCGAGGAGATAATAATAATGTAAACTCTTTCAATAAACATTCCTGACAGCTAGATTTTTCAGTTCGGACTAAATTCAGATAGTCACCTTTAAAAATTTATATAGCTTTTTCAAATCAACTTGGATTTTCATAAAACTTGACCGCTATCTCAATTATATACTGTTCTTACAAATTGCAAAGTTATTTGGCATTTTGGTTTATTCCTGTCAAATTTTATGTTTCAATTAATAGGTTAAAAAAAAGCTAGAATTTTCACTTCGGATTAAATTCAGATAGTCACCTTTAAAAATTTATATAACTTTTTCAAATCAACTTGGATTTTCATAAAACTTGACAGCTATCTCAATTATATACTGTTCTTACAAATTGCAAAGTTATTTGGTATTTTGGTTTATTGCTGTCAAATTTTATGTTTCAATTAATAGGTTAAAAAAAGCTAGAATTTTCAGTTCGGACTAAATTCAGATAGTCACCTTTAAAAATTTCTATAACTTTTTCAAATCAACTTGGATTTTCATAAAACTTGACAGCTATCTCAATTATATACAGTTCTTACAAATTGCAAAGATATTTGGCATTTTGGTTTATTCCTGTCAATTTTTTTGTTTTAATTATTATTTGAATTGATGTATGCTTGTCTGGCACATTGGTTTGAAGGACAGTTTATACTGTATGAATTAACATGGGACACCAACTTTTTTTTTGCAAAATAGAATGGGACATCACCTTTTCTTCATTTGTATAACCATGGGACTTCAACTTTTTTTATAGTTCATTTAAGTTTTGCACCGGTCCCATGCCTTGATAAATTTTGACCGGTCACTTATTGTGTAATTGTTGAAAACTTATAGTAAAAGTGTTAAAATTAAAAATTATATCCATACGTACCCAGCTGGACAACTACAGCTGGCCTTGTAGATTATAACAGGTGTTTTCTTTGACACGAGAATCCATTGATGATATGGTCCCTGTTGCTTCATTGAAGGGTGGCACTTTGATCTTATGTAACATGATTCACAATTATCATCTATACTGTTTATCATTAAGTCATGAACATAGTTCTCCTTGAAAAAGTTGTATCCACGGATGAATTGGCGATAGCATAACATCTGCTCGTTGTCCCCAGTTCTATGACTACTGTGAATAAGATAAGATTCCACATCCTGGTGGGAAATAAGTGGCAACAAAGCCTGATCACTAGTCCATCCAGAGTTAAGTTCATTATATGGGGGAATATCAACATTATTTACAGTGTTAGATTGTTGAGAAACAAGAACTGACGCGATCACACCATTGTTGCTTTGATTGGTTTCAAAGGCTCTTCGTGCAAGTTCGTCTTTGTTCCCAGATATCTTTGCACTGTTTGACCGAAGGAATGATACTAAGTCACTTTTCTTCAAAGTTAAAAAGTCCTCGACTGTAGTTTTTTCATTTATGTCTGTTATTCTCATTAGTTACTGATTGTTTACACTCGTTACCGAAGAGAAGGAAGTGTCGTCACCTTCACGCAAGAAAGATAACTCCGATTACGACCGATAACTCTGTATATCGAAAGTCGGGAATTGCCGCTCAAAAATGGGAAGTTGACGATTGGAAAGTCAAAGTCATCCCGTTTGTCGTAAAGTTTTGTATTCAACCTTCGTCTGGTGTCAATTTCGAGGTGAAGTCCAAGATAAGATGCATACTTGGCAGTGTCAGTGGTATCCTTAATTTTGAGCTCATTGAGATAGTTGAGATGCAAGAAATTCCCAAAACGTGAATTGTTGAGTGATAAAACATCATATATGTAGCGGAAGCTGAAATTAAAGGTACGGGCTAATATGCGAAATCTCCCAGTGTTGGCAATTTTCGATGAATCTTGAAGATTTTGGAAAATATTGGCGGTTTGATTAAAAATAATACTCCAATACTGGAATTCTAGAATCTTCAAAAAACGTCATGAATTGCAGATTCTCGAGGATTCGGGTAACAATTCAGGCATTTAAAATTATTACCAGAATTGCACAAATCCGGTAGTACCAGTATCGCGGTCACAGAATATGTATTATATGTTTTAGCACTATAAGGTAATGACAGAAAAGGGATTAGGCATACCTAATTAATATATATACCTTTTTTCATCTTTAAATTTTTATAATTTTATTATTTCCGCTTTTTGTAATATAAGATTTTTCTTTTTCTCGTATTTTTTTCTGTATTTATTACATTTGTACATGTAGTCAAAGAGAAATTTTATAATTTTCATGAAAAAAATTCAGAAAAATAGACAAATTCTAGTCCATTAGAAAAAAGAATAAATTAAACTGTTTAGTGTTATGGTATTAAAAGTTAATGAATAAAGAATGTTTTGAAAATTTCCTATTTCAGAAAATGACTACTGTGCCACGTTTATTAATTTTTTTCGCTATTGGCGTAACACTATCGTATTCCGGCAGAAGGCCAATTAAGGGCAGAGCGAAAATTAACGGCAGAGCGATAATTAAAACTTTAACAGTAACTAATGGTGGACCTTGGGGCGTGTGGAGTGAACCAGAATTCTGTGCTAAAGGATATTACGCTACAGGTTATTCTATGAAGGTTTGTTTCGTTTGTTATATTTGATTTTGGTTATGTTTTGAAGCTTGGTTTTATTGCTCACAATGTTTAGATTGTTTATCGGACGTTTCCAGAATTTGGTTACGTTCTAGGGATGGTTAACCAATAAACATGTGTTGGTAGCAAAATTAGTTTAGATCAAATTTTATTGTATGCATTTTGTTTATGCCAAATCAAAGTGTTCAAAGCAATAAGAAAGCTAAATAATGACATGATACAGTTATTAATTGGACAACTGTTTTGTTTGACCCGAGGACTGAACTGTTGTCCGAGCCGTAGTCAGAAGGTACAACGAAACGGCTGTTGTCCGAGAAACCAGTCAATAACTTTTTTATACTTTATAATTTACACGTGGAGCTGCTATTTATAGTAACCAATCACAAAAAGGGAAGAGTTCAACAGTTCGGTCCTGGTCCAACAGTTCAAAACTATTAACGATCAACAGTTCAGGACTTTGAAAGATCTGAGAATTGTTTTAAAACAGTCAAAAAGGTCGATTATAATTTTTTTAAATTTATCTAAGAAAACCATCAAAATGTATAACAATAATTACTTTTGTATCATAGAGCAATAGTAGGAAAATAATGATTTTTTATCTTACGAGTTTTCTGAACAATAGATCGAACCAAAACAAGGAGGTGGCAATAAAGATGATTCATCTCTGAATGCAATCCGTCTAAGATGTAATCAGCGAACACGATGTTTTGCGGATGCCTGTGATCGGGTCGGAGGAACCATAGTAGGTCAAGAAGGACCATGGGGGAATTGGGGAAAAGAGAAAAAATGTCGTCGAGGACGGTTTATGACGTCTTTTGCCCTACAGGTTGAAAAACCACAGGTAATACCTGTTTATTTTTTTCTGTTAATATTTTATGTCTTGAATATTTAAAAAAAAAATATTATGTCATGCATGGACCAATTCTGATGAATAAGATAGATATTTTAGATTCATCAGATCACGATTTTTAAAATCTATTTAGATGTTATCTAATTGATGTATACTCTGTATCCTTTCATTTGCTCATCAATCATTAACTGATAACAGGGACTTAAAATATAATTTGGAAACTTTTTTCTAAAGCACAATGGTGACCATAAATGTAAAAAAAAGATAATCTAAATTGTATGAAGTAAAAAACTATTACAACGGAAAATTCATCATCTCGAACTAAAGTGAAATGTTTTCATGCAGGGAGGAGGCACAAATGATGATACTGCAGCAAATTATGTGAAATTTAAATGTAGACATTTTTATGGCGTTACTTCTGGCGAGGATCTTGGTGGATCTGGATTTTGGGGATCATTTGGAAACTGGAGTGATTATTGTCCTAGAAAATCAGCCATATGTGGAATGAAAGTCAAGATTGAACCCTGGCAAGGGGGTGGAGTTTCTGGTGGTGACGATACAGCCCTGAATGACGCCGTATTCTACTGTTGTAATGATTAAATAAATACAATTTCATAATTTTTGTAGACTATGTTATTTTAAAACCAATAATAGAAACAAGAAACAAACAGAAACAATAAAGCCAAATCTTATTTTCAGTTAAAAACAATAACTTATTTCGGTGATTCATTGGTCGTTCATTAGTCGTTCTCAGTATACCATTAAGTATCGTAAGAAGTTGTTTCGAACATTAGGTTTTATGTTTGCAACGTACGTGACGTACAGTTTATACACGAGGGATAAGAATAAAAGTTTATACAAATTATAAAATAATTAAAACTAGCAACAAGGCGATATTGCTGCCAGTAAGGTGGCCTCATCTACATGAATTTTATAGTCCGTATATATTGAAATAGTATTGAATTTAAACAAATCCCATCGGCTAAAACTTGAAAATCTTTCTCATGGGCAAAATAAACGCACTTCGTATAGTAATATCAATTTTTGAAGAAAAACTTATCATCAGACTAATGTTTCTCATTGAGTAGTAAATACGTAAAGTTAAGAAATACCGAAGGGGTATTCGAAGGCGGGAAAATTCGAAACTGAAAAACTCCGGAGAACAACGAAGACAAGACAAAAACAATGTATGCATTACAATTAAAAACTAAAAACATATGAAAAACATGGACCCCACCAAAAAACCGGGGGTAGACTCAGGTGTAGAGTAGGAGAGTCCATGTAAACTGCAGGTGATTACTCAAATATTTATACTTTAGCATCTAAATAGACCAATAGGAGAGGGAATAGGTGAAAGAATATTCATACAAAGACATGTATTATTACAATTTAATTCTTAAAAATTTAATTTATTTATTTTATTGATAAGAAATTTGATTTTTCTCCCTTTATTTTATCATAAGCGGCTTGATTTCGGTTTATCATTTTTTTATACAAACATAAGTGGTAACGATAAGCGCATGCAAATATAAACGCGGCAATTTACCTTTAAATAGAGTTACAATATTCATTTCGTCCATTACAAATTTAGCAGTTCGGAGGACCACGTGGAATTTTTCAAAAGGAAGAGAGTCACCTAAAAGATAAGTAGCTTTTATACTTTGTTTTCAAATGTTTCTATTCGGTACAATTTTTCTCTTCTTTAATAAAATTCAAATTGTTTTAAATGTGTTTTCGAATATGGTCCTTTTCAGAAAACGTTGCTTATATGTTTGTATTAGGCAGTTCGCTTTTATTTGTTTTATTTGGCATGTAAGTATGGTTTAAACAATAATATAAGGTACCTATTTGAATGCACTGAAACCATGGCATTAGGTAAATTTAATTTAACATTATTGTTTGCGCGTTGACATATATATTGACCCTAGAGTTATAGAGCCTTAATCGTCAAATTCTTAAAATTTCAAAAAAATTCAACGCTATTTAATTGTTAAATTTAGTTGTTTGGTATTGCTTATAACTTCAGACATGTATTTCATTGTAGACATGAACTTCAGTATTTTTTATATTTGCGTTATTTCGTTATTGCAGTTTAATGCAAATGATAATAGAAATATTTCTATTCTGAATTACAGCATTAAATGTACCATGTAAGATGCCAGAATACAGGTACCATTATTATGAATAAATGAATACGAGTACATTGTAATTGTATCTTATGTATAATATTTGAAACAAGAAAGGTGTAATTGACTCATGCTTTAATTTGTAAAATTTTACAGAATGCCGAGGCGTCAAAGAAGAGTGCCAAATACACAACAACTGTCACGGACGGACAAGCAAACAGGGTAGTCTATGCTTGAATTTTGTTCAATAATACCAAACAAAATTAAGTTTAAATTTAATAACAAAAATAAAGTGGAAAGAAAAAAAAACATATATATATATATATAACAATTATCACAAAAATACTATTGGAAACGTCTACACACGATAATCATACAGCACAAGACTTGACTATCCCCCTGGCGATCCCTGTATTTGTCAAGTATAATTATATAAGTTAAATAATCGCATAAAAGTATCTAAAGTAGATGCTGTTTAAGCACGGGTTAAACATCTAATTAATGAGCTGATTAAACGCACGACCACTGTATCTTATTAATCAAAACTAACGAAAACTGATACAATCCTTTTCGTAAAGTTTCGCCTGCTACTATTTGTCAATACGGCTTTCCATAGACATCAACTGGAAATTACATAGTCTACACATCATAATAATGAATACCAAGTTCCGCAGTTGAAATTATTGTTGATTATGTTGAACCATACTCTACACCGTCCTGGTACCCCATGGGACCTACAGATTACATAAATCCAATACATTCTTCTATAAATACAAATTTCAATTCAACACGTATTAAAGCAATAATTCAATACACAGATATATTACCTATATATCACGTTATATTAAATATTACAGTAATTAACTTGTAATCGTTTCAAAACGATCCTTTACGTAACTACTAAAAAAATAGTTACACATAAAATGTACATTATTCCTGCCAATAAACACACCTTCAATACACACGTACTTGTTGAATTTGCACATTCATCAGTACACACGTACTCAATAATTATAAGTACTAGTAAACAGGTACAAAAGTACAACGACGGCGTTACCGATACACACCATTATGTTCAACAAATTCAGAAGCCTTTTATATTAATAAATACTTAAAGGAAAAATACAATTTATTATATTTGCCGACAGAATTCTGAAAGTTTTAGGTTACACTTTATACTAATTAGAAACATACCTCAGATTTCCGCAAATGCTGCGCGGACAAAATCATATGCATGCCTATTCCGCTAAATCAGAAAACTGCATAAAATGACCCATCAGAATTAGTTAATTGACATGTTACTCTGTCGAAAGCCAACGTGGAATTGACTGGGTGGGGATAATTAGCTGATTTACAGGTAGATATTTTACCTGTACATGAAATCTACACGACGGTCTACTCGATAAACCATCAAAATTAATTATATAAAATTAAGAAGGCCAAAGCAATTGTATTTTGCGCAATTCAGCCTAATCTTCTACAGGATGAACAAATTGATATGTATAAGAAAAAAATATCTATAAATGTAATTAAAAAACAAAATTGTTAAAATTACAAATATACCGTGATGCTCAAATTCACCTCCGGATTTACATACAAAAAATCTATATTAACACAATGTTGAGTAACAGTAAATTTATGTGGCAAGTGCCGCTCTAAATAACTGCATGAATCCCAACAAAAGGTGTAAGATCGCAACGACAACCACAACGAAACCTGAGACGTCGTGGAGAAGCTGCCCCTGCTCTTGACGAACAGCCCCCAAACCGACGTAGGCGTGTTGAACGGGAACCAGAACTTAGACAGCCTGAGCCCGAAATACTAAATGACCCACAGCTGACCATTCCTGAGAACCAACATTTAGGTGAGGTTAATATTGAGTTTGAGGAACTTGCATTAGTAGCAAATGTTGGTGAAGTAGATGTTTTTATTAGCCAAACTATTATTAAGGAAAAAATTTGGGTTTTTGATTATATCGATTTGGAAATTAGGCATAAAAGCAAATTTAATAGTCAGTTTGACCAACAAAAGTACATTGGTATAAATGAACAGGGTAGATTATTGGCTCAAACCAAACTTAATAAAACTAAAGCCATCAGTAGTATTGAGGCCTGGACTGATGCATTTATTCCATATTCACAAATTATCATTCAAAGGCATCCACAAAAAGCTCTGAACTTTTTGCATACATTGCAATTATTAGGTCTGCAGCTGTGGAATGTGCCATTGAAACATGGTACACATATGATCAACAATTCCGCCTCAGAGTAGCTCGGGATCGTATCAAAAAATGGAGTGTCATAGATAGCCAACTTATGTTGCAATTTATTGCTTTGGAACTACAAAAGCCACGAGTGACTACACCTTCAAACAATAAATGTTTTGACTATAATTTTAGAGGTGAATGTCATAAGTACAATTGTATATACAAACATATATGTATTAAATGTTCTATGGTTCACCCTGCCATCAGTTGCTTAAAATATGTAGGTTGTAATGTAAGGCAGGGAAATCAACGATTTCCAGGTAATAGGCTTGTACGACTTTTGTTTCAAAAACCAACAAATTCAGTACAAAATTTTTATAGAGTCCGTTAAGTTAAATTTATTTTATTTTCAGCAAAATATCAATTTGATGTGTGTAATTTAGAATTTTCCCCTATTAAGATACACATATTGGAAAATATGTTAAAAAGTTATCCTAATAAACATGATGGAAATATATTACTTCAAGGTTTTAAATTTGGTTTCAAGTTGAATTATACAGGTCCACGATTACCTCAAGAGTACAAAAATTTACTATCTGTTGAAAAAAATTTGGATGAGGCAATCAAAAAATTGCAAAATGAAATAGTTCTTGGTCGTATGGCTGGTCCTTTTAACGCCAAACCTATATCAAATTTGAGGTGTTCGCCAATAGGTTTAGTCCCCAAAAAGACGGGAGGTTTACGTTTGATTACGAATTTATGATACCCAAAAGACTTTAGTGTAAATGATTACATTGATGAAATTCACACTAAAGTATCCTATTCATCATTTGATAATGCTGTTACAATGATTCAAAAGTTAGGGAAAAATGCACTTTTAGCAAAAATGGATATAAAATCAGCTTTTAGATTGTTAAAAGTTTACCCTGGGGATTTTGATTTATTGGGTATTAAAGTCAATGATAAATATTACATTGATAAGTGTGCCTATGGGGTGCTCCATCTCATGTTCAAGTTTTGAAAAATTTTCTACTTTTTTGCATTGGGCAGTTAAAGTAAAAGCGAATTCTGATAATTTGGATCATTATTTAGATGATTTTTTATTTGCTGGAAAGGCATACACAGATGAATGTAGAAACCTCATGACTTCTTTTGAAACAATTTGTTATGACTTGGGTGTACCTATTGCTTTAGAAAAAACAGAAGGGCCGTGTACAGTCCTGGATAACTTGGGTCTTACTTTAGATTCTGAAAATATGCTTATAAAAATACCCACAGATAAACTTAAATCTCTTCTGAAACTAATAGATGATACTATAGGCAAGAAAAAAGTTACATTGAAGCAAATGCAATCCTTAACAGGTTCTCTGGCCTTTTGTACTAAAGCTTTGCCTTCTGGAAGAACATTTTGTCGACGACTATATGCATCATTTTCACAAGCTCAAAAACCTTACCATTTTATTAAGGTAAACAAGGGGATTAAAGAAGATTTATTATTTTGGAAAACTTTTTTGAATAAATTTAATGGAGTCTCCTACATGCAAGATATAGATTGGGTTTCAAGTGCGGATCCGGATTTATTTACAGACAGTGCTGGTAGTTCAGAATTAGGTTGTGGTGCATATCTGCAAGGTTCTTGGACAAATATGAATTGGCCGTTACATTGGGTCAAAGATGTTTTTACTGATATAACTTACTTGGAAATAATTCCAATGGCTTTGGCAATTTGTCTTTGGGGTGATAGATTTACAAATAAAAAATTATTAATGCATTGTGACAATGAGGCTGTTGTTTCAATTTTAAATGCTAAATCATCAAAATCAGAAAGAGTGATGTCCATATTAAGACAAATTGTATATTGGTTTTTGATATATAACTGTCAATTTAAGGCAATTCATATTTCATTTACTGATAACAAAATAGCTGATTATTTATCTCGTGGACAGCTAACAAAATTCAAAGAAGTAGCACCTTCAGCAGACGAAACCAAAACACAGATACCAGAGGAGTTCTTCAAGCTCTTGATATAGAATCTGCTAGATTAATACATGCTGCACTGGCTGTAAATACAAGACTAGTATATGATCAGGCTGAAAAGTCTTTTAAACAGTTTTTAACAGTTTGTAATATTCCTTTTGATTGGCCATCAAACTTAGAAAATTTGGTCAGATTTATTGCATATTTGTCGAAACAAATTTTTTTTCCATCTACGGTTAAGTCTTACATTTCAGGAATAAGTTATAAACTAAAAAGGTCTGGTTTTGAAGATATAACTTAACTTTTTTAGTTAAAAAGATGATTTCTGGTTATCAAAGGTTACATTCACGTTATGATGTGAGGGAACCAATAACATTAAAAATGATGCATCAAATGTTTAATGCTTTAATACATATTTGTTCTTCAAAATATGAAAGTACTATGTTTTATGCAGCATTTTCTTTGGATTTTGCTGCTTTTTTCAGAGTTGGTGAAATAACAGTTAAATCTAAATTAGATTTTGGTTATATTTTTGAAAAAGACGACATTAGTATTGATCAGCGTAAACGTCTTGTCTGACCAAAAAGGTTTGACATCAACTCTAGTAATTGAACAAGATAAAACTTTTATTGGACTTCTAACCGCATTGAATTCATATCTGAATATGAGACCAAACATTCCTGGTGCAATGTTTTGTCATCTAAATGGTACTTTTGTCACAAGATATCAATTTCATTCTAGATTGTTTGCTGCTTTACAATTTTTGAATTATGATGTTAAAAGGTTTAACACACACTCATTCCGAATAGGGGCAGCAACTTATGCATTTTTGAATCGGAAGAGTGAAGATGAAATTAAAACAATGGGAAGATGGAATTCATCTACATATAGACGTTACATCAGGGTTAATTCATGGAATTAACATTTTTAATTTCATTTTTCAGTCTCTTATGACATTTGGATTATTGGTTCATCCATAGTTAGGAGGGGCTTTGAGCATACCGTCCATCGCCCGACAGGTCATCACCTTGGTTTGGATAAAAAAAGGGTTTAATGTGGTGTGGATTGGTAACTCTGGGATGACTTGGGATATGGTTGTAAATACGATATATACTTTGTTAAACACTAAAGGTTATCCTTCTGTAGCTTTGTTACACTGTGGTGGAAATGACATTGTAAATATTGATAATGGTTCGTTGTTGTTTGAGATTAGAATTACTATTTTTTACTTGCAGTCAATAATGCCGTATACCCTTCTTATTTGGTCATATATTTTGCCTCGTTTATTTTGGTGTCGTGGGCAAAATCGAACAAAAACTGATAAATCAAGACGCCGCATTAACCGCGGCGATCGATCTTACATTGTTAAACTTGGTGGCAAAGCTATTAGTCATTTAGATTTTGATGACCACCATTCTTCTATGTTTGATAAAGATAAAGTTCATCCATTATATATTGGTTTGGATATTTTTATCAATGTATTCAATCAGGACTGGAGCTATTTTTGATAAATCCGAACAGAACGCTCTATCCAGATGAGCTTTTTTGATGTTTTATATATGGAATATTGTTTATATGAAAAATATATAATGAATTCGAATTTTACAGAACCAGTTGTGTTTTAGTCGATAAGTCGATAGTTGAAAATACGTTGAATGTTGTTTTTGTTGGGAATTTTGTCTTGGCTTTTCCTTTGTTTGATAAATTGTTGGCGATGTTAACACATTTTGCAGAATTTTATCAAACAACTGTCTACTGGTTGTCCAGTGTTAATCACTTGTTCAGTACTGGTAGCCCTTTACTGAACAACTTTCAATCATTTTTGTCAACGATAGTTTGTCGTTGGCCTGTTGTAATTGTTGTTGTAATTGTTGAATTTATTTGATTAAAAAGCCATGACAAATTCCGCCAAACATTAGTTGTTCTTTATATTTGACACATATTACAATGGGTATTTAAAAACCCATTCAAAGTTGTTCTCCCATACTTTTTTTCTGTCAGATAGTTATTTGGCTTCAAACGTTCCAGTATATTTGGTATTTGAAATTGTTTTTCATTGTCTTGGATAATTTTGGAACTTCAAAAATTTGAATCATAGGACTGCTGTTGATACATGTTAATACATGAGATGAGTATATATACAGCGAACAAAATATTCTAGGTTTTGTTTAGTATTATCTTATACAATAATTAATATTTTGAAGTTTATCTTTTAGAACTTCATAATGATGTATGTACATGCTACATGTATTGGTTCTTCTGGATGTTCATTGCAAACAAAGTTATGAGTTATAAGAATTAAAACTTTAAACATAGCGTTGTTTCTCTCTTGTCCTTAATTGAAGTGCAAGTTTCGTGATAAAGAAATCTTCGGGGGGGGGGCCCATGTTGTTCATATGTTTTTAGTTTTTAAGTGTACTGTTTATTCGTTGTTCTCTGGAGTTCTCTGGCAGCCGTTTTCGATTTTCTCCTCCTCCGAATGTCCCTTTGGTATTTCTTGACTTTACTAACTTATATTCTGTTGACAAAATTGCATTTCAAAAAAGAATGCCTATAGTGTGAAAGAGACTGTCATTCGAAATAGATTATAATTAGGAAAAAACAAAAAAGCCTGCCACCAGATCTGAATCATATGTAATTTCTCTAAAAAAAAAGGCTGATTATAATTTTGAATAAGATTAATTTTTCATTTCAAAATTTTGCTTACAATCAGAATATCATCCAGCACTCAGAATATGTCCCGTGAGGAACTAATAAAGCAATAATTTGACTTACAGTATTCATACTAAGAAATACTGGTCTCCCTTTCATGTACCCGCAATATCATTATAAGCTATCGCCATCCTAAACGCATTTTATAAAAAAATGGGACAACCCAGAAGAAGAAAAAACAGAGAAGAGTCTTCATTTAATGGCCACAATTGACAAAGAACTTTATGCTAGTGGTGCATGTCTCGGATATAAGGCTTCCTCCATGTTAAAAGAGACACAATTCTTGATTTTTTTTCGTCGAAAATACAGTGTCCTTGAAACTAATTTTCTATGGCATGTTGATGGTTTTTATAATTTTTAACCCATCGGTATATAAAGCATGGAATTATGGTACAGAAATTGATGTTTTAGATGTTGCGCCCGGTCTCGACATTTATGGTTTACAAAACCACACAAAATTACATGCCAGAGTTTGTTGAGTTGGTAAACATTTTTCTTCCAGACAATGAGGTTCCAACGACAACAGCTTTATTTTTGCTCTTGAATAATCTTCTGGACAACTACATATGATAAACCAATCACATTTCCTGAATGCCTTCTCTTATAAAATAGCATATGTTTTTTTGTTTTAAATACGAGTTCCGTATATATTTTTTTATTTTATCCCTTTTAATTAATTCCGTTTATATAACAACTCAAATATACACGGGACAACTCAAATATACACGGGCTTTTGATTAAAGTCCTTTACATAGGTACAGATTGGAATCTGGGGAAAGTATGGGTTAAATGTTAATGAGAGCACTAAACGCATTGGCTCAGTAAATAACATTGTAATAAAAAGTATTATATATTCCTGTTTCCTTTTTTAGACATGGTACATGTCACTCGAGAAGGTATCAACTTCCCCGGACCCCCCCCCTTCCCTTGACCTATTTACCGAATATCATGTCATACAAAACAAAATTTCCTCAGGAAACAGGTAAAACACTACAGGCATTCCTTTTTTGCAGTGTAATTTTTTTTTCAACAGAATATAAAGATTTCTTTATCACGAAAGTTGCATTTCAATTACGGATACGAGAAAACAAAATGGTATTTTGGAAGTTTTTATTCTTATAACTCATAAGGGACGTGATCAAAAGTTCAATGTAGGATAAAAACTTCATTCACATAGTTTTTTTTGTATCATGGGTCCTGTTTTTCCTCAACAATGTATGTTTGTTCTGTATATTGACTTGGACATCACTTGAATCCAAATTTTCAATCCGAAAATCGATGTCGGATAACAAAACTTGCAGCGGTTTTTACCCCTACCCCCAAACTATTTGAATTAAGTTTTTTTTATCCTACATTGAACTTTTGATCTCGCCCCTAAATGACTTTCTAGACTTTCTAGATCAATAAATTAATAGCATGGACATACATAATAAAATATTAATATCACTAAAACAAGAAACAAAATAATAGTTTCAATTGGTTTGCAGATAAATGTCCAATGACAATTTGCAATCAAAGTGAGACAGGCGGAGGTATGAAGTTCTAAAAGATAATCTTTAAAATATTAAATAATACTTACCTTACCTTATAAAATACTGACTGTAATTGGCAAAAATGTAAGTCCATGTATTTAACAAAACTTGTATAATTTTAAAATTACATTACCCTTTATCCGGTTCCTTTTATGTTTTTAATACTATCTATTTGTGAAGCTGAAGTTTACATGGTCAGTCTTTTGTTAGTTGTTTGCCCTTTCCTCTAACGGGTCCTATTTCCGTATTTTTGGTTCTGGGTACTTCTTGTTTAAAATACGTTTGGTTTTTGGTCTTCCAAATGTTTCGGTTTCATGCTTCTGATGAGAGGTAACTCCTTGAAATGCGTCTTATACGTATTTGAGTTTAAAGAAAAAAATCTGTATTACTGAAAAATTATTACACCAAGGATTTCGATCTCACGAACTTGTCACAACTCTTATTTAATCTTATCATTGGTACAAGGACATTATTCGTAAATATAAATCAACGTGCAGACATTTTATATGTTCAGGTATTTAACATCCCATCTTTTATGGTAATATTCTATAGAAAGCACAAAAATTCGTCATTAACCTGAAAAACTAACCAAACCAGACTTATCCACAGGGATATAGTTACGATACTCTTGTCAAGTCATTAAAAATGGCATTTTTGGGAATTAATATTTATTTAGGGTCTTCGCATCGGAAATAAAACCAGTTGTTGGCATACTTCTCGTATAATTTATAATGACATGACACTAATACCTTAACGGAAGGGATTGTGGCTGATTTTCTATGATAAAGACATAATCTTTCGATCAGTTTAATAGAGGTCTGGAGCTGGCATGTTAGTAACTGCTAGTAGTCCTTTGTTAACATATATTAGTCATTGTCATTTTGCTTAGTTTCTTCTGTTACCTTTTTTATATTTTAAACTGAGTTTTTATGTGGGTATTGCTGTGTGTTGAGATCTCACAAAACATTTTTAACCCCGCTGCATTAAGTGAAGAACCTCTAGCCTCTGTTAGTCTTGTGTGGTTTTTTTTAATTTTGGTTCATTTGTATGTTTCGGACTTTAGTGTGCCGTCCATTTGGCAATACTAGCATGCATTATTGTTTAGAGGCCAGCTGAAGTCCGCTTCCGGTGCGGGATTTTCTCGCTGCGTTGAAGACCCATTGTATCCTTGAGCTGTTTTCTGCTCTTTAGTCGGGTTGTTGTCTCTTTGACACATTGCCCGTTTCCATTCTCTATTCTACTGAGAATAAAGATTCTTTCATCTATTCCCTCTTCTGCATGGAGTAAAGCATAAACTTCATAAAACTCAAATTTCTCTTCTTGAATTTAATGTATTCTAGATGCTTCCAGAGGGATAGGTTTACCTAGATTTAAGTATTTTGAATTAAGTATTTAGAATTAAGTATTAAGAATTAAGTATTAAGAATTAAATATCAAGTATCAAATATTAAAAATTAAGAATTAAGCATTAAGAATTAAGAATTAAGAAGTCCCTCTAGGCTTTCGTAAAGAATAAAATACCTTCAACTATAAAACAAAATTCTGTGAAGAAACTGTCTAGATTGAATTCAATCTTGATAACTGAGGAACCACGAAGGATTTAAATACATCCTTTTTTTCAGAGACAATAAATCTTAGTATGTAAATTTATTGACAAATGTAAAGTGAGATATAACCCATTGGTGCTTAGACTTGTCAATTCTTTCTACACATTGGGTCGTTTTCGGTTGACAGAAAGGACAATTATCAAAATATAAAGCGAATTCACGAGAACACTTACACAGCAAAAGCATACATCAAATACAATACTAAAAGAGTAAAAAGCATATTGAGAGCAAGATAAGCTTGCATTAAATTGTTAAAGTGGTATAAATTGTAGATAAATTTTGTAACAATAGATACTTGTTTATTTTATCAAAAATAAAGTAAAAAATTCCTGTTTCCTTGCAAAGAACACAGGATTTCGTATAAGCTACACAAATAATAAAACTAATAACAGGAAAGGTCCACAATGACATACATTCTATCAATCAACGCATGTAGTCGGCAGACCTTCAGACAAAAATAGCATAAAAAAGCATAAAACCCAAACAACTTCATGAAAGTTTGACTTAGTATATGTGTCATTCTATGGTGGTGATAACAGAACCTGGGACAATCATAGCATTTTACAAAATGAAAGAAAATATGGTATCTGTACTTTTTTCTAATAGTTAAACCAATAAACAATCCAACTAAATTGCCAAAAAGATAGTTTAAAGTCGGATATTATTTATTTACCTGTTTTAATGCTAGTCATCATCAGAGTAACGCTTGTTACATGGTTTCCAACAAATACATGTAGTAGTAGCCATTACTATAATTTAGCTTGGTTTTTGAGTGAAAAGTACTAATCTAGGATCCATCAACAAGTTTTCTTATTCGAATATATTGTATTATTGATTTGAGAAAATTTAAAGCGCATTAAATGCACCTGATTTAAAAATACTCTACGTCCTTACTCTATTTTCATTGTGTCGCTTTAGCTCCAAATATTTTTATCCCTTGTATTATATTTTTTGATAGAGTATTATCAAAACTAGTATCTTGTAACATCAATCTATTGATTAAATGATTGGAATATATCGAACGTTTTAATTTTCTGAATTATGATAACGTATGTTACAGTGGACGCGAATAACGAAGGTTACATTTAGTGTCCAAATGATAAGTGAATATACTAGTTTATTTCAATATCTCATTAAATTGTTTATAAACCAAATCAAAAATGTAAATGATATAACAACTGAAAACATAATGAAATATAAAATTGTTTACTTTGTCACCCAATGTTTCATTATTTTTGGACACAATGTAACAATCGTTATCAAACAGATTTATTCAATCAGAATGAACTTTGTTATCTTTTAACCAGTATGTGAGAAACAATAATGTTTTTCGAATTTGTTGAATCTTCAGGTGTTTTGCTTAACATTACACCGTTTGTATGTGATTTACAAAGAATCATATACATGTTGCAACTATGTTATGTAAATGTTTCGATTTTATGTCAGGGTAATGATCACCATATCCTTTCTTACCCTTTAGTCTGATATTGTGATTCCCTGTGATTCATTGCTAATATATGTATAGATAGTTTCCTAACTTTTTCAGAGGGTTTGTTTTTAATGTACTTTAATCAGAGTAAAAATAAAATATTGAAATCTAATTTATTTTTTAATTGAGAAATATCCCAAAGTACTGCATTTCTCCTTTTCGTTCTTCTTATAAACCTGAAAAATAAATATATATATATATATATATATATATATATATATATATATATATATATATATATATATATATATATATATATATATATTACATATTCATAAGATGTTTGTGTCTCAATCATGTAATCAATTATCATTTCCTTTAACTTAAAACCATAATTGTTACTATATATGTTGATGAAGTATTCAGTTTGTTCATTTATTGTTCTTACCTTCTGTGTGTAAAAGAAATCCAAAGACAGCGAATCAAACGACTTGAAAATTGGAAGAATCATACAATAAACTGACTACAATAATAATAATTTGAAAGACAGGTCTAGACCAACTTCAGGACCTTCTGAAACCAGTGAAACGGAGTGAATCAGGTAATCGGAAAGGTAGGCTTTTCAGTTCCAAACGTGGAACTTGTGTGTAAATAGTATAATATTATTTGTTTTAGCAGATGACTAATTACCATTAAAGCTGTAATATTTCCGACGTCCCTTCATTTGGATAGTAGGTGGTAATGGTTTCTTTAACACTTCATCATGGGATATAATATACTGTTGCTCATTCTCTATCCACCATGTACATCCCTTATTAGTTGGACTCTTTTTTTAATAAAACTTGACCCATGGCCATTCTGTAACCTGTATAATACAACATTCATATTGGTAGGATTTGTTCTGTTTGAAATTGTACTAATGAATGGAAAAAAAAGAATATTTTGAATTAGCAATTTAAACTTCACAATGTATAGTATTACTTATGTGACTTTGCAACTCTACTTTTGAAAAATACATAAGCTACTTGCTTTTAAAATTGCTCATGAGATTTGTTTGTTCTATCCAAGTACGTATACCCCTCTATTTCAGAAAAAAGTTTCTTATTTTACACATGCATGATGTAAAATTGTTAATGACTGTGAAAAAATAGGTAAAACCTTCATGCTAACAACATGCTGAACAAAGCACCATGCAATTGTATTAATTTCCGCCATTTGTACTAAGGATGGACTAAGGTTTTGTTATTTGGGATCCATTCAACTTACAACAACTGGAAGGCTAGTTGCACCATGAGCAACAAGTAGATATGTTCCTGTGAGCTGATAGCTGTGATTGGTGATAATGTGATTGGTGAGAACATGAATAAATGCATAAATAGTGAAATGGTGAGAAACTAAAATCAAATGAAGCTTGATGAATATGCTGAGATCATGAAATAATATGAGAAAACGAATAAGATAAATGAATGAAAAATGTTTTTGCAGGATGCATATGAAAATGCACACGACAAATAAACAACTTACAAAAGAATTAATCATATAATTCTAAACTTTCGATCATTTAGTTATTAGTGATGAAATCTTAAACTATTCAAGTCTCACCTGTGTTGGTCATCTCCTTTTCTGAAATTGCATGTGTTGTGCTCATCACTTGTGGTTCCATTAATGCCTGTGTTCTCATCATGTGTTAATCCATTGATGCATGTGTTGTGCTCATCTGTGGTATCATTGATGTCTTGGGTCTCATCACCAGTTGTGGCATTGATGTCTTGGGTCTCACCACCAGCTGTGCCATTGATGTCTTGGGTCTCACCACCAGTTGTGCCATTGATGTCTTGGGTCTCACCACCAGTTGTGCCATTGATGTCTTGGGTCTCACCACCAGTTGTGCCATTGATGTCTTGGGTCTCACCACCAGTTGTGCCATTGATGTCTTGGGGCTCACCACCAGTTGTGCCATTGATGTCTTGGGGCTCATCACCAGTTGTGCCATTGCTGACTTGGGTCTCACCACCAGTTGTGCCATTGATGTCTTGGGTCTCTCCAACAGTTGTGCCATTGATGTCTTGGGTCTCACCACCAGTTGTGCCATTCATGTCTTGGGTCTCATCACCAGTTGTGCCATTGATGTCTTGGTTCTCACCACCAGTTGCGCCATTGATGTCTTGGGGCTCATCACCAGTTGTGCCATTGATGTGTTGGGTCTCACCAACAGCTGTGCCATTGATGTCTTGGGGCTCATCACCAGTTGTGTCATTGATGTCTTGGATCTCACCACCAGTTGTGCCATTGATGTCTCGGGTCTCACCACCAGTTGCGCCATTGATGTCTTGGGGCTCATCACCAGTTGTGCCATTGATGTCTTGGTTTTCATCACCAGTTTCGCAATTGATGTCTTGGGTCTCACCAACAGTTGTGCCATTGATATCTTTGGGCTCATTACCAGTTGTGTCATTGATGTCTTGGGTCTCACCACCAGTTGTGCCATTGATGTCTCGGGTCTGACCACTAGTTGCGCCATTGATGTCTTGGGTCGCATCACCAGTTGTGCCATTGATGTCTTGGTTCTCACCACCAGTTGCGCCATTGATGTCTTGGGGCTCATCACCAGTTGTGCCATTGATGTCTTGGTTCTCATCACCCGTTGTGCCTTTGATGTCTGTGTTGTTATCACCAACCACATCATTATTGTCATTGAATTCGACACTGAAAAAGGAAATAATATGAAACTTTAATAGATTTTCTTTAAATATTTAAGAATTTTCCCACTGTCTTGAATTATTATCTCATTACAAATAATATATATTTCTGTCTTTTTCATATTCTCTTAAAACCTTGACAAAAATACTCTTGCACTGATTTAATTCTTTGAACTGTTTGCAATAATGCATAGTATCAATTTAAGTGGGCTGTACTTGTGTGTCAGGAAACATGCCATTTTTTCTAATCAATTATTGGTCTGATATTATAATATACATAGCAGTTCACGATATAATTGAGTGTTTTGATGCATTTTTGGCATTTTCCAAACTAACAGCAATGTGAGCTACTTACTCGGTCACGGTCTGCAATAGTGTCATCATTACACTGTCATCCAAAGAGAACCCTTCGTCCCCATCCTCAAGAAAGTCGATGTCAACTTCTAGAGTTTTTAGTTGATATGAAGGTATAAGGGGAACAAAGTGATTTGGAACCCAGTTGTGTCTGGTCATATCGGTTCTTGTAAAGCTCCACTTGATGACAAAAGGAGTCTCTATACTTGAGTTTTGTATCGGGTTATTTCTTGGCAAAATTTGTCTGTTGAGTGTAAGCCTTGGTAATTGGGCTCCTAAATCCGGATATACAGAATACATTCTAGTATTTGCCAAATTCCCATAAATATGCCACATTTGACAATCTCAGAAACTTCGGCGTCATAAATTCTGCTAATGACTTCGTTGGTAATTTTGTCGCCGGCTGTGTATTTTTCTGAAAACATTGCATATGTTTTCACAAGATTCTTAGCTTCTTTTTGAGGTAATTCAATACCTTTATTTAGGTATTCGTTATCAACATATTGTTGCTTATACAAACACATTTCCACCACGATACGCGCTCTTATTTCTTTGTGGGAAGTTTCATTGCCAAAGCAGGCGACACTAGCAGACCTAGGGAGGCAATTTCCATCTCCAACAACACAAACTGGTAACCTTGAGCTGAATAATGCAAGTCCGTCTCTAGGCATACAATCTATGGCTTGTCTGTCTGCAGCTAGGTTATGAGTCACAATACCGATGTCTTTATCGACTGTAAATGGGTAACTGTGGAACATTGGACTTTCATTAATCTCAATACATTTTGCCTGAAGGTCATCGAATGATTCTGAAGACTGTAAATAAAGTAAAACCATCTGGAAATATGCACTACGTTCTTTCGGCCACTCAATATCAAAACGATCATGAACACCCTCATCATGTTTCCTTTTAACATATTTCTTGTTCAGGGGAACTTTTGTTTTCTTCTTTAAATTGTCATTCTTTTATTTAGATTTTATACCTTGGTTTTCATCTTTTTTTGTCATATTTCTCTTTTGGGTCTTGTCTGTACTTTTGCTTCCAAGATCCCTTTTGTTTAAGGGCACACTTTTATTTGTCTTTGATATGCTTTCCCAATCGTCAACATGTTCCAGGTTAATGCATGTGCCATTCTGTGTAGTGCATTCTCTACAAAAGCAGCTAAGAAAACGTGTTGCCAATGTTCCGTCAGCTAGAGATTTGACACCATGCTTCTTTCTTGTATCTTTGATAGCTTTGACGTTAATTCGGTCAGGTCTTTGTCGTTTAATGTCTTTTTCCTCAACAAGAAAAAAGGCACGCTGTGCGTGGCAACATTTTTCATCTGTGTCTTTTGATTTTGTCAAAGCTCCCTTTGCATACATATAAAATTCTTCTGCGGTTCTAACTATTGTATTTCTAGATTTAACAGCGTTTGATACTGATCGTTTCACGACCCCAAATTCTCCATCGCATGGACCTTTTCCATGCCTCGACCCAAAAAAGTGTTTTTCGATGTGGAATCCAAAGTCGACTGATCCTTTTCTCAAATCCTCAAAGGGCGTTTTGGATTTGAATTGACTTGCAGCTCCATCAGAGAAGTGTATTTGTCTGTCGATGACAATGTTTTTTCTTTTCAAATACTCGTTTGCTTTTGTATTGAAGCAATGAACAGCATGGCTATCATGTTTCCTATCCGGAGTGATGAAAATCAAACTTTCATTCATATTAGCTGAACATGATTGGCAGTGGTAGTATGCTACTATTGAAAACAAAGTAACTTGGCCATGATTCCAGTGTGCGCTCTGAGCCTCGTCTTGATACAGACATGTATAGTTTTCGGCGAAGTCCATGGAAAAGATAACCCACCTCTCAGGTACATTCTTTATAAGTGTGCTGAATTGCTCGTACTGCCAAGCTGCATTATGCAAATGAGCACAAAAAAGATCAATTTCGGCTGCAAATTCTGCCATGAAAAGGGCAACGTTATCCTTTTTCATCTGAAGCATCTTTCTTGTCTTTTTCACCCCTTTGTCCACAATAGTTTGGTTCTCCCATCTGTGCCACTCTAAAGTAGTTGATTTTTTGTTTAAAACACCAGTTAGGGATTTTTAAAATTTTTCAGGGCCACATTTATCACACTTTCTTTCCAAACATTTTTTCTGGTAGAACTGTGAGCCATTCGCCTTTGAACAAAGTGTTTCTTTGGACACATCATAACGATTCTTGACAATACTTCGATTTCCAACTACCTTTTCAATGGCTTTGACTTTAAGTTCAATGTTTGTGCAGTATTCACACAAACAATTGTTGAAAGCATTCTTGTTCTTTGTTTTCACGTTGGATGGTCGTAGCGAAGTAAATTACTGAAGCTTATGTTACATTCTGCATTCTGTTCTCTAAACTTTTCGTATGTTTCTACAAGGCTCACTTCCATTATTCTTTTGGGTTCCATGGTCTTCTTTGACACATGTTTTTTGTCCCGTAGGCATCTTGAATTACATGGTTTCTTGAAAAAATCCTCAACTTTTTTAATTGTATCTTAATCCAAGGCGTCACTTCTTTTCTTGTCAGTCCATACTCCCTTAAGTTTTGAACATTTGTATGCAAACGCCCACGACATACCACAGGTTTTTCTCATGTGTGTGTTACTGGACCAAACGATGCTTGATGCTGAAATGTGTCTCCTATTCAATGCCAACTTCGATCTTTTATATTTTTTACTTTGAATTTCATCGGTTATTTTCGCAAGGGATTTACTATACATATCCAGTCGTCGTCTCTTTGATGGTGTTAATATCATCCCATCGTTTCCCAATGCTGCCCTTTTTCTTGGGGTGGCCGTTGCAGCAATACCAGCGAGAACACTTGCGAACTTGTTAGGTGAAGATGGCAAAGATTGTTTAGCGCGGTATACAGCTTTCCTTTCTGCCTCTTTGGTTTTGTACCCTGGGGAAATGATTGTTCTTGTTTCCTTTTCCTTTTCCTTTGTTTTAAGTTTTTTATCTCTCTTTTCGGCATACTTTAATCTTCTTTTTTCATTTACTATCCTTCGTTTTTGTGCTGTCATGTTTTTTCTCTGCTCTTTCTTTTTGTTTCGCCAATACTCCCTCTGGTCTTTAACTTTTTGTCTCGTTTTTGGTGTTTTTGGTTGTGCCAAGGCATCATCTTGTGGCGTCTTAAAAATTAACGCAGATTTTTTCTTTTCTCGGAATTTTTGTACCCGAATTCTGGTCTTTTCACGCTGCCTCTCTCTTTGCTGATCGTCTAACTTTGCCCTATACGCCCTGTTTCTTTCAGCTTCTGATTCTAGATATGCTTTGTATGTGTCTGGATTTTCCTTTAACCTGTCTCTATATTCTTTCATTTTCTTTTTTGAAGATTTGTCAAATGTAACGATCTTTAAAACTTTAAGATGTCTTTCTGTAACGAGCGTTACTAATAGTATATTTACTAATAATCTTATCATTTAAAACAAAAAATAATAACTTGTAATAATATTTTAATCAAAGCTATACAAATAGAAATGGTTCGCTTAATTGTATTAATTTATTGATTAAAGATAAGACATGATTGAATTACGATCATTACATATTTTGATTTCTGGTTTCCACATGTTACGATCGTGTAAATTTGTGAGTGTCTTTCTGTAACGAGCGAACATAGTATGTACTTATCGACATTCTAACCTTTTCTAACTCATAAATAACTAATTGTAACACTACTTGGCATAACGCAATGTAATTCTATTGATAGGATGAAACCTTGAACTCGTTTGAACTATTAAAACAGCTGATAGCATAACGATCATTACATATGTCCATAAGAATTTGCTTCCTGGTTTCCATGTGTAACGAGCGTAAACTTATTTGTGTCCCACGTGCTGTATCATTACAATATTATCAATACATATCATCTTTATCTGGTTAATTGGTTCATATCTTTTTTAATAACAGTAAAATTCAACAATTTTAAATGAAAAAAAAATGAAACTAGAACCATATAAACAGATTGAAGTATAAAAATAGACATCGATCGTTCCAGTCAAAGCATCTGTGGTATTTTAATTGAATCAGGTTAGGTTGAGATTGGTTTTAGCGGGAGGTTAGACTTAATTGATAAAATATGTGATAAACTCATTGTCTTTAGCTTTATATCGATCGTTACAAAGTGGACACGAAATGACCTACAATTAAAAAACTGTTTATACTGCAAAAACTCTGCACTAAAAGCATTAGAGATGTAAGATATATTCCCACGGATATCAGACTTTTTCATAAATCATTTTATCAATCTTTTATAACATTACCATATTGAAAATTGAATTAGGATTCTCAGCAATAAAGTTGGACACCACTGTAACAAGCAAAACTGGTTATAGCAAAATTGAAATAATTTAAGATACTAATTTCATCCACAAATTGCAGCGGATACTATCGCAACACAAACTGAAACTTTCATTATGATAAAATTTTAAATGCATGGAATTTAATAATAAATTTACTTTTGCACCCAATCCATGTCCCATTCTGATGCCAATATTTATCGGAAAATGTTGACATTTTTTATTAAATAACATAAGACAATAACCATATTATGAGCATTTGTTATATTTTTTTATTCTAATGATCTATGATTTATTCAAATACCAAGTACTATTTAATAATTTTAATAAATAAACTCATTATTATGCGATGTTCTTATGTACATCAGCTTGTTATCACCACCATAGAAAGACCCATATGTTTAGACATTGAAACAGACATGAACACCCACACATCCCACTTGCATATATCTATTTTTACCCGCTGGTATATAAAACAAGCTGTAAAAGCCAATACATTATTATTACCAACAAGTGACCGCTAGCTAGAAAAGAGGACAAATATACCTAAGGAGCAAAACAAAAACGAAACCCATTATAGACATGCCCGGGAAGACAAATCAACAACCACAAGCAGCACAACAAATAAACACTGAAAACGAAAAAACAATGAACAACTAGAACTCCTATAAAAACCAGGAGTGAACTCAGGTGCTCCGCAAGGGTAGTAGTTCCTGCTCCGTATACGGCACCCGTCATGAAGTTCACCAACGTCAATTCGGTGGTATTCACAAATCCGAGGAGGTACATGAAATGTTACAACAGTGGGAACATGTCCGGCATCATCTTAGATATTGGAACACTGTAATCAATTCGAAAAGTGAAATTAAATGATTGGGCTAGTTTCTTTTTGGTTTCACGTAGTAGCCCTTGAACGAAGTCTGCTTCATATGAGTACAGAAACAGATCGACGAGGAGAGGAGCACAGTTGGTTCCCACTGGAATGTCGATTCTCTGTTGAAAAATTCGACCGCCAAATCCAACAAATATGTTGTCTATGAGATAATCTAACATCTTCAGAATATGTTTTGTAACAATCAGAGTGATTGGATATCCATAGATATTTAGATAACACTATAAACTAGGAAGGGCAAAAATTTATGGTGTTTAAGAAAAAGGGAGACAAGGGTTCAGTACTCTTTGGACTAAAAGAAAAAAAATAATTAAAGCACAGAATATGAGAATTTTTTAGTTGCGAAAGAATCAATGTCACTGCCAGTATCGTATCTAATGTAAACATTGACAAAATGTCATTTCATTTTTAGTAAAATATTTTCTTTAGCAGTCACAGACTGAAATAGAAAGAATATTAAGAAATCTACAACTAGCATTGATTAGCAGTTGACCATTAAAAGATACCTATGTTAACAAAGTATGTCTCAAATTTCAACAAGATATATTGAGCAAATCGAAGTCGACACGCTTTTTAATTTACCCGAAAATTGCTAATGTTGTGATTTTGTGATTTTTCGTCCATAACTGATTTTTTTATGGACAAGGCGGCATAACTCCAGAACAACATCTGACTTTAATAGAGTAACAGTATAGAGGACCCCTAAGGAAATTTCAGTCAAGAGAGTCTTTTTAGTAACTTCAAATTTTGATCACAGATACAAAGAACTTGGCAATATTTTGTAACCATTTTTCACCATTTTAGTAACGATGATTTAAGTTTTTTTAGAATAATTATGAATATTTACACTGGAAACAATAAGAAAATGTGTTCATGTACTTAGAAATAAAGTATATTTTTTAAGTCGAATGGCTACAAACAGTTTTAATCAACATTTTATTGTTACATTTTCTCATAAAAAAGGCTAGTCCAAGATTTCTTTTATGGTGAATAAATATTATGTGTATGCCTTCTTAAAGGAGTTATGACAAGGAATGCCCCAAATTTATTTGAATTTTAAATGCCATTCGTGCATAAATAAGTGTGATGAAACTTTTAGTGACCGTAAACAATCTGTTGCGTAAATATGACCTGTTTTCACTTCAGTTTTCGTCACCTGTTAATTATTCATATTTTCATTCCGAAAACGAGGCTTTCGGACTTGTGACATAACATGATCCAACAGCTGCCGGCGACAACAGATTTGTATATCGAATCAAACAAAATCAGTGTGCTTATAAAAGCTAGAAAATATCAATATTGAATGCATTTATAAAATTATGTAAAATTAAAGTAGTTTGGTTAATATTGGGAGTTGTTTCAACCATGGGCACAATGTAAAAAAGAAGATACCGGATGGTTTAAATGCCTGGAAATTACTTTACAAATTCTGTGAAAAGAGCTCTTGTGAATTAGAAATGAAAGAAAAATTGCTACTTACTGTAAATTCTAGTTTTTTTCTCTTAACTTCATAAAAGAATCTGTAAATGTTTATACTTCAAAGTATTTTCATGAATTAAATCGACTTAATCAAATTCGCAAGTATTATACCTTTGATTACAAGTAAGAAAAGTCTAATTGCAGATAAAATCTCTTTTATTTTGGTAAATACGAATCATTAATTAAAAGAAAACACAACATCTATTAAACATTAATCAAATTTCCTAATCGTTTATTTTGTATACGCGTATATGCGCGCGTATGTATTTCCAGTGTTACGCCTAGTTGTATTGTACATCATTATTTAATAATTTAAAAGAGTTAAATTAAATTAATTACAATTTTTGGCTTTCACTGTCTTTAAATAAATGATATCCAATGGCGTCTGAAATTTTTTGATAAATGTTTTAACGATTTTCACAGCTTTTTGTTATTGTAAAATGCTTAAAATGGATTATTTAACTAAACTTAATTTCATCTTTTTTTATTCGACAATAGTCTTTTTCTATATTTTTGTTTTTTGAACATTTTTTATATTAATTTGATATCTATCACTCAGTGATGTCAAAAGTGCTTCCTTTCACGTGTCGATCCTTGTATATTGTACTATTTACCTGTAATATACAACTTACATCATTACAATATGTAACAGCCAGTTAACACCGAGTGGTCATGTAAATTATCTTTCAAGTAAATTGGTACTGATTTTAATTGAATGTGGGTCATTTTATTACACCCATAATAATAGTCTCACCTTTTGCATGTGTTGATAGAGAAAGAAATTCGTCAATTATACTCCTATAACATTACTATTGTCATCAAACAATCTTTCAAACTTGTAGATTTGGTGTTTGGAGACGTTTTTACATCTGGATATCGCTGTCAAACATTTTCAAACATTTCCATGTTCATATTTTAAGCTTTTGTGATCGAACGTCTATAAAGCGTATGTTGCTTTCATGTCCATGTTGATCTTACTACGTCATACAGTTACGTGACTATTCATCTAATTAAAATTTGTATGTTGACAATTGTGGCAACTTTCAAAGTATATAATTTTAGTAAGACTGGAATCCAAGGTAAGATAAAATCGATAGTTTTTTTTGTAATATGAAATCAAAGAGGATCATTTGTTGTCGTGATTAGCCGGTCATAACTTCTTTAATGGTAATTAGAAATCACATTTTTGTTAAATTATAAAAAAAAAAAATAACCCTTTTGATGTTGATATTGCAGGCAGAGCTTCGCGTTTACCCCGGTTCCTTATATCCCCTTCACACACACGGATTTTTCTTACGAGTCTTTACGGATCGCCGACTTGTAGTCAATCGCACGCATCCATACACAATCGTTGATATCTGTTAATAACTCGTCTAAACTTGCGATTGTCCACAGATAACATATTCCGTAAATAACTCGCAAATAACTTCCGTAAGCATCGCAACCGCACGTAACCCTCCGAAAACTACTCGCAAGAATCCGTAAATGTCTCATAAACGATTTGTTTCACGATTTGGTACGGATTATTACGGGTGCTTAAGTGATGTAAACTATTTCATTCACGTCGTGTTACAATGGCTTTACGGATTGTTAAGAGTTATTACGAGCACTTTACGTATAGTTACGAGTACTTTACGAATACATTTGTACATACGTATACTTTACAATTTTGGAAAGGTATAAAATTGTCTCGCTGTATGTCCGTTGTCGAATGATGATACGCAGAGAATCTATACTTTTTTGCAAAAAGCATAAGGACTCGTAAATACTCGTAACAAATTCAAAACGTTAATATACTCGTAACAATCCATAAAAAGCACTGAAATTTTGTAACTTGGTCGGTATTATTCTGATATAAATCGTAGATTTATGCCATAAATACATCGTAATAACTCGTAATAAACCGTAAATGGCTCGTTATTACTCGCAACCACTCTTAAATCGCTCGTAAAAGTGGCTAAATCGTAATACTACCTTCAAATACACGGATTTTTCTCACGAATCGTTACGAATGGCACACATTCGTAAACTTACACGGATCCTTACGATTTGGCGATTGATGAACAGTTTCCTGAAAAGTAAATGATTATTTTTTTTTTAATTCTTGGTATACATAGTGTGGAAGTTGGTGGGGGGGGAGTAATTTGTTTCGTGTTTTCCTTCTTTTTACGTTGTCTACTTTCTTATGTCTTATTCGTCTGTATTTATTTTATTTATTTAATGTTTTTAGGGCTATACTTGTATCTGGAAATGCATATTCATTTATCATTCGCTTTTTTTGTGGATACATAGATGTTTTATTTCTGATTATACAAAAAGTTACAAAATAGACCAAACAGTGAACAAGCTAGGAAGATTTCTTTGTGAAACATATTTCATATTTGCGGTGTAATATGGACCTTTATTTCATGGACTCTGGCATTAACACGATTTATTACATTTCCTACCTTTACATTTATATAGAAAAAGTTTCAAACTAATCCATATTTTGTGACATTGTACAGTAAAAGTGATATTGCACGGTGAACTATTTTTTGAAACAGGTGATTTCCAATTCATGTGAAATGTAATAAAACAATTATAGCAATTGACTATCGTGCAATATCATGTTTTATGGTCCACTTAAAGCAATATTGCCCGCAGCCTTTGGCCTTGGGTAATATTGCTGTTAAGTTGTACATAAGTATGTAATAGTAACTTAGCCGAGCCGTAGAGAAGGGCTATAACAAAACACAGGTCCGTGTATGGGTCCTTAAGCAGTCCGTAAATCTGATACAGCCCCACACACAACATTTTTATGTTGAATATATAACATTTTTTTTTTTTTTTTTTTTTTTTTTGGTTTAGGGGTTCTGTAGATATTTTCCAGGTGTTTTAAAATTCAAAAGACTAGTGTATTTTGCTTGGCTGTTTGGACAACTTTAAACTTTTGACCTGAGCATAATCAATAAAATGTAGAAAACAATAAGGGTAGTAACAAAACTATTGAAGACAATAGCAATAGTCCGAAGCAAAAGACACAATTATTCATCAAACAATCTGACAAAGTCGAAGAATCACAACCGGAATGTTGGGGATAAGTGTGACAACAAAACTTAGAACATGATCAAAGCGGAAAGTCCACAAAGACGAATGGAAAATCCAAGAATATGTTCACCCACAAATTCGAAACGTTTACTGAGCGACAATTATGCTTTTCGGATATTCCTGACTTGATAGAGGCCTTTCAAGGAATTGTTAGGTTATATCGGATCTTGCGGTGCGGATAACTTCCCCATTCAAAAATGAATACAAAAATGTATGGAATTTTCTAGGCCAAGACAGATAACTAATTGTGTAACATTTATTTTAATACATTTCATGTACATTCAAAATATGTGTATTATATTTGTATTGTACATTTACACAATACACATGTAGTTACTGATGTTGAGGGCAATATCACGATATATGGGTTTTGATTAGGTCCATACCACGTTCCAAGGGAAGTCCATATAACACGAGATTACCCTTAATATCAGTATATATTGTGTTTATTGCATTGAAGTACAACTTAACAATGGTAGATCTTTGAAAGGATGCATAGTTGTTTTAATATTATATTAATTTGGACTGAGTGGTTGTAGTCTCATTGACAATATTTCATATGCATTTTTCACCCTTAGTGATGATATCGAAACGTTCACCAATTGCGTCGTTTCTTAATCGAGTCTTTAATGTGTTTATTTTAAGAAAAATAACACTAATAGAACTAGCGGTCCGAAAATCTGATATTGCATGCAACAGAATTTTGGACCAGTATCATTCATATCACGAATTTCTACACCAAGTCTTATATGGAATAAACTCTAATAAAAAAAGTATCAAGTGCTGCATTAAGAAAGAGGAAATATCGGGAAGAAGAGAAAAAATTTTGATTAGGAAACATAGTAAGAAAGCGAAAATAATGCGCAAATTCAGTAGAAGCAAGAGCCAAAATGGAACGGAAAAACACTTGAAAAGGGAACAGAGAAAATACAGTGAAAATACAGAAACAATTTCAAATGAAATATTGCTAGCTATAAATTCCAATTCAACATGCCGCAACTATAATGGCCTAATTACAAACACAATCACAAACAGTGCGTATTTTAGAACAGATAAAAACTCCAGAAGCTTCTTTGCTATCAGGGTCGTTGGAAATATAAAGGAAACTACTAAGAAAGCTAAACATAGGCGTTCGGACGAAATGAGGGCGGCAGTTAATCTAATTACAGCATCTGCTAGTGAAGAAAATAATGTTGAGTCGCGGAAAAAAACGTCATTGGCTACAAGTATCTCAAAAACGAATTTCCAGGGCAACCGCCTTTAAGAAACACATATTTCATTCGGAGAATGCATCGTACATGTACACAAAGCGAAAAACTAGATGTAATGCGTTGAGTGATGATAGAAAAAAGTTAATATGTAAATGTTGGTGTTCATCAGAAATTTCTCACCATACAGGGAATAAAAATTATATTAAACGCGTTCGTTCAGTCCCAAAAAGTACTCAAGCCATGCAGTTCGAACCCTTGAAAAGACCCAAACAGAAGTATTTTTAGAATTTTAACAATCTCATCCAAATATCAAAGTGTCCCAAAGAGTTTTTGAACAATGTAAACCGTTCTGCATTCGCCCAGCAAACAAAAAGGACTGTTTTACTTGCTGTTGCCATTATCAAATAGAGCGTCTCAAACGGACCAAAAAAAATACTCTGGAGAGACGGATCATTTAAATATTTAATAAAATGTATATAAAGTGTGCGAAGAGACACTTTGTCAAAAACACAGACGGTTTCCATATGAAAAGTAATTTGCAATAACTGTGGTGTATCTAAATTTCATGTTGCACATTGCAAGAAGAAATTTCTGTTGATCAAGATTCTCCTGATATAACATGGAAATGTTTTGAATATAAAGATATTAAAACAAACATCGGATTTAAAAGAAAGCTTGTGTTGGTCGAGCAAACAAGCACACCAAATGTTAAGACATTTTATTTCCTAAAATTTCTAGAACATATTTCCATCTCATATGTTAAGAGCCAAATGGCAAACTCTCATCTGAAGTCACTAGTAAACAAAATGTCACTAAAAGATTGTATTACATGTACAGTGCATGATTTTCGGAAACCTACAAAAATAAAATTTAAATTTGGACTGGGTGGTTGTAGTTGTTCATTTTGTAGTGACAACAAACAGTTGCACGTGGAAGCATAAAAAAGCCTATCTTGTTCTATACTTTTACAAGATTTAAAAAGTATCAACAGTGCGATATTAGAAAATAGGGAAAGCAATTGTTGATTAACAACCCCCGCCACACGCCAATTGCCATATTCATTTCATATAATTCCGTTATCCTGGCATGATTCATTACTTAAATACCTTTAAATGTTACGTTCAAAATTTGTCAAAAATTTACCAGAAATTTCTAATGCTCTTCCTTTTGATGCAGAGGTTACCCTTAGCTGAATTTGGATTCCTGTTTGTTTTCATTGTTTTGGGTTTTGATGGTTGTGCTTATTAATTGATTATTATATCTTTAACCTGATTTCCAACATTTTGATCTCGAGCACTGATGATGAGTTGTCACTCAACGACATGGCCATTCAGTGCATAAAATTTATTCGGTATTTTGTGATACATTTTATTCGTACTGTCCAATCTCTGAATTTTAATATCTATTTCCCTTATTATTTTGATACAATTGAGAACACATTGCACACCTTATAAATAACTTTGATGTCACAAAATAAAGGTACGAATATCTTTAAGTTAGGAAAACATACACTGTATATTAAACCTTAACAAAATTTACTACTTAAAATAATCACAGCTAGACAACAATTGCCTGCAATGAACTTTGACCTGAGGGATACGAAAGAAGTCCATAAAAAGAATTATAATTGCACCATGATATATGGACCTAATGTAACAAACCCAACCATGATAACTGAATAACTAGTGTTGTTTTAAAAGTGTATTTACCTGAGGCATTTGACATAAAATATTGAAAGGATTAAATAAAACCAAGAAAATTTTTATTCTACATGGAGAGCATGAAAGAGGTACATGTGAATTTGCGGAAGGAAACTTTTTTTACCATGACTCGTGACTTCACACCCCGAAATTTTAACTGGATATGTGCCACTGTATGGCGATCGTTTTGAGCCATCTCCCATGTTTCAACGAAACGTACAGTCTTAATGGCAGGCTATTATTTCATGAATTCTGTAACAGGAAAACAATTACGCGTCTTGTCCCATTTGGGAAACAGTTTTGTCATACCTGTCAACAAAGTCATGATGACGTCCATAAAACTATAATAAGGATGACTTCAATTTAGGAGCAACATACATTTACATATACAGGTACATATACATATAATTTCATCATATTTTACATCTAAATATTCGACTGATTTGAATACGTTGTTAAGTACAAGTTGAGTTATGATTTGAGACCCATTTGACATTACCATGATTACTAAACTACTCAAATTTAAAGTCTAAATCCGAACCATTATATATAATTACGCTAAAAGATACTGCTTTTTAATGAAATATAAAAAGGAATCAAAATGTTATATCAGAAATTGCACAGATATATTATCCCTAAGATGAAGCATACATGTACTTCGTCAAAAATGTTCGTAGTGTCTCCGAGATTTGCAGATAATTAACGTACTTTCCAAGACATTTGGAATAATCAAGTCGTCAATTACGGTCTGTATATCTTAGTTACTACACAGACATCTTAGGGTTTCAGAATTTTTTGAACCACAAGAGCTGTCACTATTACTGCCAAGCAAACACCGTGGCAACATATTTCCAGTTTTCCTTGATGAAATCGACATTTGACATTGTTTTTTTTTCGGCATAGATATAAATTTCTTATGCGGATATTTAAGGCGATAATCGAGTAAAATTTTTTCCTGTGAGTTGGTAGTATCTATCTCGAAAATTTCCAATAGTCGCTTTGTATGGTCGTTTAAAAGATCATGAGAATGCTCATAGTTCTCTTTAAAACATTCACCAAGAAACCAGTCTTTGCAAATATGGGTAAATGGACAATGAAAATCACCTAGCAGACAACCCTTATAATTGTAATAACAACATGGACCGCATACTATGTTGGGTGGCCAGGCAGCTAGCTTTTCTTTGCAGTTTTGACTGTATGATTGGAGTAGTGTTTCAACATGGCCGTCGGTTTCGAAACCAAGATCGACTAGGATCTCGCGAGACTGATCAGTAACCAAATCATGGTTTTTCCCACAACTTCCGTCACATGACTCATCACATATGATATACTTTGCACAGATATGTGGATTTCTACATGTCGCGACGGGATGGATTCTTGTCTCGGTTATAATCTATACATGGCACGTTTCGTCGACTTTGTATAAGATGATCAGAAATAAAACATGTCATATTAAGTTTTAGGAGGAGATTTGTGATTGTTATGAACATCCAATTAAGGAAATATACTTTCTATATACAAAGTATATCATTATAACAGTAACGGGAATGGCATGGTGCCATCAAACAGAAACCTTATACAAGAACAAAGAAATTAAAACTGTGGTATAACCTAAAATAAAGGGTAAAATGAGTGTCCAAACGCTAAAAAGTAAAACAAAATTGATGATTGTTTTTGAATTATGGTTTTATCATAACAACATTCCAAAAGATTATAATACTTTTTAGGCATGTTATGTATGCATGTAATTGTGATGCATTAAGGAAAACTCCCTTTCTTCATTCCATCATTGACATCGTTTCAAATCTTATCTGAGAACGCAAGACCACACAATAACACTAAATGAACAAATGGAAAATGACTAAAAAGTTTAGTC
Organism: Mytilisepta virgata; assembly: GCA_028015205.1. NCBI lineage: Eukaryota > Metazoa > Mollusca > Bivalvia > Mytilida > Mytilidae > Mytilisepta > Mytilisepta virgata. The sequence goes on from CM051511.1 coordinate 26,111,123, forward strand.
AAAATCTATCTACGCACAATGAGCTTTGTATGAGAGATATACAACGTGCCCAAAAATATTTAATGTACAGATTTACAGATTGATTTAAAGAACGTCATATATTATATGTTTTATAACTATATTTCATACAGAGATGTAGGATAGGGGAATTCCTCCCGAGAGGTCACATTTTTCTTCTTGCCGAGTGTCTGACAATAAAAAATGTGATTCCGGGGGCGGAATTCCCTTATCCTATATCTTAATGTATGAATGATAAGTTTTCTCTCATTACAGATCGTAAAAAACTGAAGAAATAGATTGAAAATAAGAATTGCCGCCATGACGGAAAAAACTTGTTACAAAACGAGGGATTCTAGAGAAAAACTAACATTATAATCGCAAAGATCACACGCAATTGTGTTTTATACAAAAAGAATAAATTTTGAAATTAAATTCTAAATGAGAATCGTGTATTACATGTAGTTTTCTTTTATAAGCAATACATTTTTGAAATGTACCGTCCAAATCCGGGAAGGTGGATGTTTTCTTGAAGCTTTGACATTATGACGTCGACGAAATGTACTGTGACATTACATTTTGTATCACGTGATGTAAGGCAAGGATAATCCATATGGGTGTCTTACACAGGCAAACGTGATCTTCAAACGCTTGTTATGAGAGAAACAAGTGTGCAGAGTCTTCAATCCGTAGGTTTGGGGATTTGTTGCTTGAAAGTTGTGAATAGTTTTGGTGTAACTGTACCGATTGACCGTCCAAAAAACGATGTTCACCACAAGCAAATATTTAAAAAAAGACTCTGTTCACAACATAAAATTCCTAAAAAAATACCTTGCTCTCAACATCATCCATCTGTGTTATCTCCCTGTTAGAGATTTATCTGCTCTTGCGAGAATGTGTCTTCCATAGGCATCAGTTGATAAAATGTCATTTTTCTTAAAACTATTTTTACTTTGAATAATATCCTCAGAAACAATAAATGTTACGTTTTTGGATGTATATGTATTACACACATTTATGTATGTGCGATGAAAATCTCCCTCAATTCAATATTTAAAAATAAATCAGAGGTAATTTTGTTGTTTATCTTAAAAGGAATCCACCTACTGCCAGGAGAGATAATTCGTGCATATGGAAGACAACTCCAATAACCGTAAATAGGGAATCCCAAAATGTAAAAATTTACAAAAACTCAATAAAGGAAAAATCATGTATCCAAACTTTGGGAAGATTTACCCTTACATGTATATTGAGAATATATGAATGAATGTTTTTATCAACGCCCCGCCAACTCCACACCCCCCCTTCCCGTTTGCATATTTCATTTAAAAATAATAATAATAATAATATATTGTACATGTATTTAAGCGTTATATTTATTTATCGTCTGTGTGGATTTCGTGTCAAGAATTTATCCACCATAGTGGTTTTTTTTTATATATGATGGTGATAGAGGTGTTATATCGTGCTGTGCAGAAGCCACAGAAAGATTGTTAAGGTGTGTGCTGGAAAGATTTTCGGTTCTTTAAGTTAAGCTTAAGTTATTCTCGAGATTCATACCAAATAGATTCTATCTCCGAAATCAACAAACAGGAATTACAAAAAAAAAAAAACAAACATCATTTTACCGTTTTCGGATCGAATGTAAATCTAAAATGTAATACCTACCAACCATATTATTTGCCCTATCCATGCTTTTGATATTCCCAGTGATGTTAATGTGAATGTTTTTGTTTGTTTTTTTTTCCGCTCCTGTCCGTGGCGCATGTGATTTGTACGTTGAATTTCTCAAAAGAAATAAGTAACTCATAAACTTGTAGGACAATGATATTTTCAAACTCTCTTAATAGCATCAATCCCGAAATTGTACCGTCGTGATCACGATTTGATTGACCGATACAAAGTTTCTATCTTACAAATGAGAATATATATCATTTAGATGTCACGTTTTACTGGACTTTACATTCAATGGGTTTTTTCACTTGCGATTAGGTTGGTGCCATTAATAATTAAGATACTTACCTTCCGGAGCACATGATGTCACTACTGATTTTTATAGGAATTCACACGAAATGTACCTTAGTTTTATGCTGTCTTGTTCTGACTTTTTCTGAATTTTTATCAATGTGCTTATAACTCCTTTGGTTGCGTCTTGCTATATATGTAAGTTTTCTCAAGACATCATTTTAGTATCGTAGAATTTTCTCACTCTCTCATTGCTCGGTATTCTCTTTCCGAAATTTACTATGTAATATTTGGTCATGGACTAATCGTGAAAAGTTTGTTTGGATTCTATGTCCGCTGTTGAACCTTATGTTTGTTCCTTATCGACCCTTTTGGCACCCATAGATTTTGCAAGGTCGCCTATCCCACCCAACTCTAGATTCTTACATTCTTGGACCTCTTTCAGGTCGGTATTAGGAAACTGAATGAATGGTAACATATATGTTTACTAAAAAAAAGATTAAACAAATTCTTTTCACTTTGAAACAGTTAACCATATATTGGGTAGAAACTGTTATCTCTATTAAATTTTATAATTTTCTCTAAATCTACGCTATATCAGGTTTCACTTGATATCATCATATCTTGCATCACATGGTTCTAAAAATAGCAATTTTTCCAATATTTAAATACATTATTACTTATTTCCTAGCTAGAAGTGTCGGTATAGTCACAAGTATGGTAAGTCGTTAAATTGTTCAGCTAAATGTGATTATATTGAATTATAAAACATAGCACGAAGTGCTTTTGTTCAGCACTGATGCTAACATCCTACTGTAACAGGCATTAATATTTAGTTGATTTGTAAAGAGGATTTTTTAAAAGGAGGAATCAATTTTTTTTCGCAAATAAAAAAAATTGGATGTAAATGAATTATGTCAGACACACTTATAAGCAATTGATTTTGAATTACTACAAACAGATGTATAATTGTTCACTGGTTCCTTTATAAAAAAAATATATACCATTTGGCATAACTTTAAGAAGATACTAAAGATACTGAAACTAAAATTCACATATTAAAGGATACTCAAAATTCAGATATAATTAGAGAGTGGGAATCTCCATGTTTTAAAATATATAAATACCAATCCTAGGTACCCCTCATACACCAATGAATGAGCGTCTTGTTATAAGGGGATACAAAATATGTTTAGAGTTGCGATCTCAACCGTTTCATAGTTATTTGAATATTTATGGGTTTGAGAGGGTGCATAAAGCCTCCTTCTAAATATGACAGCTGACCGTCAATTTGCACTTCTTTTAAATTTGGAGACTTAATATAGAAGCGCAAGCATGAATTATAACTTCTTTTTACAATACCTACCCACAGTCATCTGAATTTATTTTTTTACATCAAAACACAATAATGTTTAGTACAATTGGAAAATGGTCCAAAAAATAGAATTTGTTCGTTCCGTCCTCATTTTTGACCCCACAATTTTGGCACAAGATCGACCTGTCGTATGCATGTTAAGAATAGGAAAACATAATAATACTCATACTTTTTCGATCGTTATTTTATTTTACTTTCAAAAAATTATCTTTCTTAATCCTTCAAATAACTGTTTTAATGTCAAAGTCGAAAACGGCAGCAAATTCTAATCGACCCGCCATACTGTTGACAAATTCGTAACACGTCACCTGGATCTTGCTCCAGTTTTGGAGCATCTGACAAATAATATTTACAACACGTGTTTGTTGACATTCGTCTTGTCAGAATATATATAACCATAACCCATTAATATTTAATAAGAGTATTTTTTTCTAAAACAAATAATCATTTCATTTAAATATTTCAAATTTACTTCTCTGAGAAACGTGAATACACAAGTCCATTCCGGACTTGTTTCGTATTTCTTTTCGAAAGATAACTTCAAGGTAGAAAAAAATCAATAAATATATTTTAAAATCGTTCTCATTACAACTATTTTTAATGGCGTAAATCGTTGAAACTGTTAAGAATGACGAAATGAACACTCGATAAGGACTGAAAGTAACAATATTACCGACAATCTTAGTTGTAAATTAAATTGAATTTCCCTCGCTTTCGCACTTCTGTATCTTTTCATATTCATACGCTAAAGTTTGCTTGACTCAAAACAGTTTTCTCTGACACCCATTTGTGATTCGATAGAGTTATCTTTCTATATATGTTATTATTCAGTGAATAACTGCATGCAACCCTATGCATTTTACCTTGATTTAAAATTGTAGTGAGTTCATAGGAACTATTTGCAGATTGGGGGTACGTTGTCTCAACAGATCGTCGTGTCAACAATAGTTTTTTATCAAAACTACCAGTGCCGGACTCAAAACCAGAGGCTCGTCTGAGCCTGTTTCGCTCACCTGGCTTATTTTTTTACATAAAAAAGGACGAAGCATTTGCATATGACTTTCCATGTGAGATTCATGCCGACATCCGTTACAATCTGCCCATAACTTCGGGAGCAAATGACAAAAAAGTTATCTCCCATATGGTTTCAATGGAAACTGAGCGGCGGCAGCCGTCGGGTGAGTGGCTGAATTTCAACCAAAAGTGGATTGTTTGTAGAGGCTTCTTACAGCCATATTGTTCATCCACCCAAAACCGAAGGTGGATAGTTTGTAGATGTCCTTCCATACACCATTTCCCCCAACTTTGGTAACAATCTGCCCATACACGTAACGTCCTAAGCAAATGGAAACTTTGAGCAACCGCAGCCGTCGGATGAGATGATCAATCTGAACAAGATGTGGGTCGTGTTATTATTGAGGAACTATTCCACTTAATGCTGGAACATAGCAAGAAATAGGTAGAAATTACGTTAATGAACATGTACATATTACATGTACCAATATGCAATTATAAAACATAAGCAAATTTGTTGTTGATGTTTTACATTTTGATAAGGCTTCAATAATTTGAATTTCAGAACTCGAATCTTACAGCAATGTACAGACGTTTCTAAATTCAAAATAATCTTTGTTATTTTTATCATATACAGGTATATATAAACAGACTTATAATACAAAAACCAGTTTTCTGGCATATCTGTTTCAACTACTGCAGTCAAAACATGACACATTGTTACAGGAACTTGCAGACATTTTGTAGTTTTTTCATATCTGAATTATTGTATGAGGTGTATTTCCAAACTATGAGGTACAGAAATTTATAAATTCTATTTTGCATGTTTTAAATTTCAATTTATCTGGATATTAGTTGTGTTTTCTGAATTTTTATATGACCTAATATGAGTAATGACGTAGTTTTGCTTGACTGCATGCAGTTGTGTCATACCACTGATGATTCGTTATTTGTTAATATATTAATAGTCCGTTATGTAATCACTTGTTCATCCAAATATATGAAATCATTGTACGCGGGAGAAAACGACTAAATAACGGGTTGAAATAAATCTTGTCAACACCTGTGCATCTGTCATTTTCCTATCATGAATTTTGTAATTTGCATATAAAAAAGGTAGGAAAACCTTGGCAAGACTCCAAAATCATTGAATGTAGAATGTTGACATATTAATATGAAAATTTGCACATTTCAACATTCGATGTTTAGGTATTCTAAATGGTTATAAAACAACTTTTCAAAGAGCAATCACCAGCCCAGTTGCTTGTATTTCGGTACAAGCAATGTAATTGTTAATGGGATAAAATGAGGAAATTTTAGAAAAGTCTTGCTGATCTTAGGTTCTACCATTTTGGGTCATTTTGGCATTAGAATCAGTTCAACAATCTTTTGAAGTCTACATTTTGGGCACTGATGATGATATGTAAGGCTTTGAAAAGTGCATTTAACTTATAAATAAAAACCCAGATAACTAAATTCCTTCATGCGCATTTCAGGCATAATATTTATCATGTACTCTTGACCAAATCTTTGAAAATAAAAAAAAAACGTCAAAGAATTATAGGCAATTATAGGCAATAAAACTTTGAATTACAGAATTTCAAAATGTCTTAACTTACCATTTCATTCAGAAAATTTGTAACGCCAATTTTTCAGTTATTGTCTCTAATAACAAAATGTCCCTGTATGCTGCAAAGCGTGCCTTTTCTTCATGGAAAACCAAAAAACTATCCAGGAAGAAAAGCACAGGAAAAGAGGAGATAATCCAGCAAAGAATGTATACTTCCAGTTTCTCGACCTGAAGGCAAAAAGCCTAACCAGCCTTATACGCTCGGAAACTCCTAAATATTTAAACAAAAGATCCAAAGACCTCCGGAACGACAAACACTGGAAAGGATACTGCATTCAGTTGAGGGTGGTGTGCCAGACAACCACACGAAGCCAAATTACTCTCCAACATTATTAAATTGTGGAGAGACATTTTGTAATGGAGCTGAAATAGAAGAATCATTGTTAGTAACAGGCAGCTGAATAGCAGGTTGAACTTTTAGTGGCAAATTTTCATATTGTACTTCAGTAGAATTATCAAAAATTCCTGAAGTCCACCATCAGCAAAAAGGAAATCTATATCAGACACATTACTTTGAGCATGTTCTGTTGTAGTATGCACAGGAGCTGTCATGGTAGAAGGAACACGCTTAGAAGTTTTTGGATCGCTTGTATTCGTCAATTTCTCTCTGAGGTATCTGACGCTTTTTGGTTGTTCTTAGTCTGTGTGGCCTCAAACACACATAATATACCTGGTGTCTATCCCAGCTTCATTTAACACTAAATCCTAGCAAAGTCCACACGTCTCTTTTTTTCATTCATTCTTCCATTTAAGGTTAAACAGCAATGACATGCTACCTAACGAGCAGAACCATTAACAAAAATGACATTACAGAGCGCAAAACACAAACATCAAACAACAGAGGGCCAGAATGGTCTCGCTTGGTACAGTCACTGAACAGTGGTGTCGTTAAAATTATTTTATTGGAACACAAACATCCTTCTTATCTATCATGACACTCTGATGTACAATACAAACTATAACAGCCAATATACCAGAATTGCCAACAAGGTGCCAACATCCTAGAACTTCAAAACTAACATATGAGATTATAGTCTGTACATCCATCGTCCGTTTGTCCAACATTCATAAACTTTTATATTTTAATCTTCTTCTCTTAAACTATTGATCAAATTGTAACAAAACTTGGCAGAAATATAGCATAGGAGACCAATCTTTTCTGAAATGTATCCAATGTCCTGGACCACCACCCGCCCCCAAAGCTGAATTACATTTAGAAACTATAGAAAAGTTATCAAAGATGTTCTAGTCTGAAACCACTTTGCCAATTAGAACAACATTTTGGCAGCAATGTTCTTTTACAGTTGTATCTATTATTATCTGTTACACAGATTGAAATTAGATAATATTAGATTTGAAAGTTTAGATATTTTGGACATCATGAACATTGTTTTTCCCTAAAGGCGTTTTGTCGTATCACGTTCTATCATCAGGATGAAATGCATCTCTTGGCTGCTGGGACATAGAAGTCAAATCAGGGTTTTGTTTAGACATATATTTCCGGAACGACAATACTGGACACATTTTATTTCCAATCTGTTCGTACATCCGACCTTCTCCAGTAGTTTCGTTAGGATTGTCACTTGCAATATGTTTTTGTCTCTTTTCATCCTTCACCTAAAACAGAACCAACAGACTAGTTTTGTACAGTCCTGCTTCTATTTGTTTTTCAAATTTTATTTAAAAAAGGTCTGTGTATGCTCCAGAGACATCAACCCATTGACAAAACGTCCAGATAAAAGTATTTTAATTTTATACTAAAGGAAATGAGTAGACGTCAACGATACTTACGTTTTGTGAATCTTTTTATCTATCTTTGTGACATGCTCACTATTCAGTGTTATTAAAACACATAAAAAATTTTGTGTCACTTACCTAGTACACATATCGACTTCAACTGTCAACTTCAATTGCGAAATCGTCTCTGTCACACCCCTGAGGTTCTCTCGCCCACGTCTGCACAAATAAATCATAATGTCAAACCAAACTTTGCTGAGGATGACACACGTGTGTTTGGGATTGTTGCAATGATGATTGCATTGTACAATTTTTTTCAAATCCTCATTACAAATAGCTGGAATAGACGGAATATTATCACCCCCTTTCGACAGTACATTTGGTTTTCGCCTATGCAGACAAAGGTTCATTCATTTGATAATTTCCCCGTTAACATTTGCAAAAGCCATTTTGCTAGCTGTCGTCTGGTTGCTTACGTTGGGCGGAAATGACGTAATAGTAAAATCTGAATAGGCATACGAAGAGGTTAAAACATATTTCCGGTAAGGAAGGTGGTATTCTCCCATTTGGTATTCCTATCGCTAAGGATTCGTCAAGAGGGTTGGACCTAGTTTAAGATGGATTGAAATACCACATTTCTGTCAACCAATGAGAAATCAAAAATTTTCGCATACAGTATAATATAATCAAGTCATGACATTCGACGTCCACAATAACTCCCGAAGCGGTGCGAAAACTTTTACTCCCTTACACTTCCGGTTAAAACAAATTATCTCCCTTTTCCTCTTTAATTTCTTTCTCAAAAATGGCGGGAACATTCTTCACTTCCGTATGCGCATGCGTGAAACTATTTCCGGTGATATCACGTCCGGTTTTGCTGAGTCATTTCTGGCTTCGCTACCCACCACCGAGTCAAATACTAACCGATCCGTGCCCATATAGTACTAGTACCATGTAATATATACGTGTTTACATTTTGAATTTTTGTTAGGTACAGGTAAATTTTTATCTTAGCTAAGTGAGATTTAGACTTTTTTATTTAGCAATTAATGTAGTTAAATTAATGACATATTCTATTATTATCTGTTTCTTTTATAGCCTAAGGATTATTACGTTTACCTATCAAGTAAAACGTGATATAAAATATTTATATGAATTTTATTTATTGAATATAGAAAATATAATTAAAGTTTAAAGGCCAGATTAACACTATGTGATAAGACATTTTTTGTTGATTGATTCGTCTTAGAAAACATCAATATTAGCCATTATTTATAAACATAATATATAAATATGCTGAATGGATAATTTTCATTTAGAAATAAAGTCACTCTACAAAATGAAATGGAAAAATGTGAAATGACTACAACAACACTATTTAATATCTAAAACCGTTATTTTTAATGTTTTCTTTTTCATTCACTGTGTACATATTAGGTGCAATCTTGAGATACATTTAATTTTGTTTTAAAACTTTGGTTTCTTGTATGGGGCAAAGTTGAAATGAGCTGGCATTTGGCAATATGGCAGGTCCAATGGGTCTTAATGCTTTCAATGTTTGATTTTTCCCCTGAAATTTTATTCACGAGTGTGTACGCATTTTAAGAAAAAAGTCATATAAAGTGTCAACTGCCTTTTACACGGGACAGGATATTTTTCATTTTGTTGGAATAGAATGGGGTTCAATTGCTTTATTTACAAATTGACTAACTGAAAGCAGTCAAAGCTGAGAACATGCTTAAATAATGAAAATTTCCTTCCTGAAACCATGGTTTTCAGACAGCTCAACTGAATATTTTATTAATATATGAAACATTAATATTGGTTACCATTTTCTGCGTTACCCCTTTTCATTTCCATTTTCAGGCAAGGAACATAACGGAATTTGTTCGTGTAAATATTTTTAAATTAAGCCTTTACACTTTCTGTAAACATTTTCTGTAATCTAACATGAAATATACATGGAATTTTATGATTTTATTTTATATCTAGGTTTATAAATACCAGAAATTAACCTTAAAAACGCTAACAATTAATACAGTAATTCTATTTTCTTTCAGCAGGGGAATGAAGAAGAAGAGTTAAGTATAGTTCTACTCGGTCCAGTTGGTAGTGGAAAAAGCAGATCAGGAAATAGCATCCTCGGTAAATGTGACGCCTTTAAATGTAAGCCGAGTGGTGGTCATGTGACAAAGAAATGTACATCTGAAAACGCCGTTAGAAATGGTAGGAAATTAGTGGTAATTGACACGCCAGGTATATCCGTGGAACAATCTGAAAATGCAAAACTAATTGAAGTGATACAAAATAGCATACACAAAGCAGATCCAGGTCCGAACGCTTTAATTCTTTGTTTTGACATGTGCCGCACGAATTCCGCCGAGTTTAAGACGACGCATGATCATTGTATACATTTTTTCGAAGAAGAAATGTTTCAATATGCAATGGTTCTCTTCACAAATCTTGATGGATGGAAAAAAGATACGAGGATGATTCTGGAAAAGAAGCAGAAGATATGGATGTTACCAAGGAATTTATTGCATCCCTCCCTAAACATGGGAAAATCTTAGTAGGTAAATGTAAAGGAGGATACGTAACTATCAATAATTTATGTACGGACGAAGAGAGAATGGATGAACAGATATTCACAATTATGAAGAAAATCGAAGATCTTGGTGCTATTAAAGCTTACAATGAAGGGCATTTCATTAAGAAAGGAGTAACAGAGAATAGTTTGCCACTTTACATAAAAATTGGATGTGTCGGGAATTTTTGTGCGATTATTTACATTTGTTGTACGTCGGCTGGAAAGGATATGGTCACGAGAAAATCGCCTAAATAGTTCTGGAGAAATGAGAGACATATAATACAATTGTTTTTCACGTGACAACATTGGGAAGAGAAATCGAGTGCATAAATGTGTACCTTGTCGACGATTAGACATCTTTGACATATTTACTTTATCTTCTTTATTGCAAAGTCATATATAGCGACAAATATTTATGTTCACAAATAATCATGGATATTTTTGAAATATAAAATGATATTCTAACATCCATTTTTTCATCAAAAAAGGTGTTACATTAACAATCTAATAAATAATTAAACTACAAAGCTACTGTCAAAATTGACAGTCATCCCTTCATTCTCTCCATTTACCATTAGTTGGGATACTTAACCAGTCAAAAAGCTAAAACGTTATTGCAAATTTACAGATATTATGAAATCATTTAGTATGAAGAAATTATTCAATAAATCAATTAAAAATCAGAAAACTTTATGTCACGAGCTTAAATTCTCTATTTTCGAAATTCGAACTCTGTGGGCTCCAACGTTTGAAAAATTAAGTTTACATTCTACATACTATGCATCAATCAAATTGCAATATTCAATCAAATTAAATTATTAATTGATATCATTGTGATGCATTCGAAATTGCTTTAAATACATGCATTATGCCTTCTGGTAGAAATTTTAAGCTTTTGTTATAATAATATCAGGAAAATACTAGGACGATTGCCGTATACGGAGCAGGAATTGCTTACCCTTCCGGATAACCTGGGTTCACTCCTGGTTTTTATAGGAGTTCGTGTTGTTCATTGTTTTTTAGTTTTCAGTGTTTATTTGTTGTGTTTGTCCTCCTTATTTACAGTCCATCAGTACAATTCTGTACCAAAATTTAAGAATACTTTGTATGCGTAAATAAGCCTACTTTGAAATATGCATTAACCATGTTAACACAGATAAAATTCCAGGATACATTGTGTGGCTTTCACCGATGAGCCGAAAACCCAAAATATGCAATAATTGTGTCATTTGGTGTCAGTTGTTCAATAAAATTAACAAGACTCAGAAGGCAACGGGAGGTTTCTGTTGAGAACTCACTCCAAACATTACTTAGTTTGTGGCGTTTATATATATACAGTCGACAAAGAAGCTTCTTATTAGCCCCAAGAGTATTGCTCTAGTGAAGGAATGAAATGAATCATTGTATTAATTTTTTACTAATCCTAAAACGTCTTGTCAGGTGTAAACAATTTACACAATAAAAAGTCTTAGTGTAACTTTTTGATGAAGTAATAAGTACTGTGTTTATAGTACTGTCCCAACTTGTTTGTCTCATGCCTTTAGTGAAAAGACATTAACAGCACTCCATAATCTAAATCACATTTATACCATGTAGATGTGTTTTTTATTCTGTTTGGCAAACGTTTTATCTAGAGGCTCTCAAGAACCTGTATCGCTCACCTGGATTTAACTGTTCACCCTGAGCAGGACTAAAAATTTAAGTGTTGCAGTCAATTTTTCTATAGGGTTCTATGTTAAAACTTAGTTCAGCTGTGGCAGTCATCTTGGTTGACAGTCCAGGTCAATTGACATATTTCTTAAAGAGAACCATCTAAGGACCATTTCTGCTAAGTCTTGTTCCAACTGATTATGTGGTTTCAGACAAGAAGATTTTTCAATTAATTTTCCTGTAGGGTCCTATATTTACAATGTAACTAAGTTTGGCCGTGGCGACCATCTTGGTTGACAATCTGGGTGATTACACATATTTCTGAAAAAGATCTATCTTATGACCAATGCTGCCAACTTTAGTTCCAATTGGCTCAGTAGGTTCAGATGAGAAGATTTTTTGAGTGAATTTCCCATAAGGTCCTATATTAAACTTATTTTGGTTTTGGCGGCTATCTTGGTTCACAGTCAACGAAATAGGAAACACATCTGAAAGAGGGCCCCCCCTAAGGACCATTTCTGCGAAGTCTGGCCCCAATATGTCAAGTGGTTTCAGACAAGAAGATTTTTCAAGGAATTTTCCCATAGGGCCCTATGTTAAACTTAGTTCAGTGTGGTGGCCATATGGGTTCACAGTCCGGATCATCGGACAAAACTTTGAAAGAGGACCATCTAAGGACCATTGCTACATGTACCAAGTCTAGTTCTCATAGGCTTAGTGGTTTCAGACAAGCAAATTTTTTAATTAATTTCCCATAGGGTCCTATGTTAAACTAAGTTCGGCCATCTTGGTTCACAGTCCACAAAATCGGACATATTTCTGAAAGAGGACCTCCTAAGGACCACTGCTGCCAAGTCTGGTTCCAATGGCTCAAGTGGTTTCAGACAAGAAGATTTTTCAATGAATTATCCTATAGGGTCCTATGTTAAACTAAGTTCGTCTGTGACGTCACGACCGTCTTGGTTAACAGTCCGGGTCATAGGACATATTTCTGAAACAGATCATCCTAAGAACCACTACTGCCAAGTTTGGTTCTAATTGGCTTTGTAGTTTTATAGAAGTCTGGGATGCCGGACATAGATTTGGAAGGGGCCACCCTAATGTGCATTTTTACCCCATGACAGTTTTGCTCAAAATGCTTTAGTTTTTGCGATATAAGAGAAAAAATGCGTTTACCCCAATATTTTATTTTTAGCCATGTCGGCCATGTTGGTTGGAAGGCGAGGTCATTGGACACATTTTTAAACTAGATACCCTAATGATGCTTGTGGCAAAGTTTGGTTCCATTCGGCCCAGTAGTTTCAGAGGAGAAGGTTTTTGTAAAAGTTATCGGACGCCAAGTGATGAGATCAGCTCACTTCAACATTTGGGTCAGGTGAGCTAAAATGACAGTTTCATTCATATAATCGTTTCCCATATTATATCCGATTCAAATTTTGACTACGTCCACAAAAAATGTATTTATTCTCCTCAATTCTCTAATAAACATCGGGGGGAGGAAAACGTGTTCTCATTCTTTTTTGCCTCCAATTTTTTTTTCATGATGTTTATAAAGACGATTAGACAATATCACAAAACTTTACCCGGACATTTACAGGGTTTGCGGGAATCTCACTCTTTGTGATATTGTGACAAGGCGATCATTTACTTGATTTATTAATGTCGAGCAGATTTCGCGCTAGTAAAATAAAAGAAAAAAACAGGCCGAATATAAAACCCAAAGACAAATTCTAAAAAATGGAGTTTTGCCTATCCTTCCTATATTTAATGTACTTGTTAAATACCAGAATAGGTCGTGTTCTCAAGTATCTGATATTTGAGTGAAACTAACGACACACAAAATACAAAAAGAGAATATTGCTGTTTTGAAACAACTTATAACAAAAACTGATACACTTTTTGCATAACCGCTAAGAAGTTGCTGTCGTTGAGCTTCGGGACGGAATATGTGAAACATTTGGAAGTGAAACAGATAAATCTTAGCACTTTCAACATGTTCAATTGATTGATTCTTTTAAAAGGTGTGACAAGGAATATGCCAGAACAATTTGCAGCAAGTGAATGGACTCTCAGCCATCTAAAACTGCATATCAAAGAAGTGGTTATGATGGTTTTTATGTTGTTTTGGGCTAATTATGCAATTGTAATTGAATTTATATACTTCAGGAGATAATATAAACAATACTGACGGACAAACGAACACTGCAAATTCAGAAATTAATGCGACGCTTTTATTAACCCGAGAAATTCGACAGAATGAGCACTGCTATAGTTGAAACTTTCACAAAAGTACACGGAAGTGCGAATCGACAAGTAAAATTTTAAATAGAAACAACATACATTTTAATTGTAACCGAGACACTCATGGCTCATTCGACTTTTATACATTGTTGAAGACCGAAGATTTTAGGGTAAGTGCATTTTTACTTTTCATTACAAATGATATTTTTGTGTACAATTAGACGAATGCAGTTTAAATATTTAAAAGTGCAACGCCAAAAATCCATCGACCGATGGTCGAAAGCAATGCATTTTAACTAGAAACGCGATGAATCTTAACAATGAATGCAATGTTTGTGTACTGTAGACTTTTTCAAAATGCGATGAATTTTACTTGTTTTTATAAAGATCACAACGTTGTGATATTTTATCATTTACCTATATTTCTCTTATGATTGACCAGTATTATTTAAATCTCGGACGTTTATGGAAATTCGATATCACATCGTGTACAATGTGATATGAACTAGTGATATCAAAAAATTGCCCATTTGATTGGCCAGCGCGTCATTGTTTAGGAAAATTACTTAAGTTTGATTGGTCAACAATTTTGCTACACTATGGTGCCATATTTAAAAGGCATCGTTGCATAGCAATATTTTACGCCTCAGAAAAATGAACGTTAAATATAAGATGTATGGCAGGTCAGACGCCGAATCACAAACAAACAGATATTCCTGAAGAATCATAAGAGAAATAGGTTTAACTACTCGTAAAAATTAGACATCGCTTGATATGAACTCTCGTTATTTAATTTGGACTTAACAATAAGCTCACCAAAGGCTCGTTTATTATTATATCCAAATTAAACAACTCGATTTGATATCAAGCGATATCTTATTCTCACTCATTGTGAAACCTACAAATATACTATGTTTGTTATTCTGAAATATAATTTGTCAACATGAAACCTTAATCTTAATTTCGGCTTTATTTTTCACGTTCTATTCATCTTTCAATAAAACGAACCACACAAAATATTTAGGTTTTGGCTAATATGAATTATAAAAAACTACGAGTGACATTTGGTGTTTCGGAATGGTAAAAATGTAGTGTTTTGCAGGAGATCCTTGGCCAACTGTTAATCTAAATCAGTAACTGGGATGAGTTTGGGCTTCAAATGTGAAACTCTAATAAAACATCTATTATCTTATATTATTATTAAGATAAGCAATTAGTAAGAGTTTAGCAGATTTGTGTGACGCCCCTTTCTTTTTCTTTTTCAGATTGAATTCAAGTGCACGTATTGTTCTTTTGGAGATGTCGCTGTTGCCTTCTTCTACCATAGAGCCCTCTACTGCTTCAACATCCATAATTTGAGAGATACTACAACAATAATTCAATTGAATGCCCGCACTGTTAATGTTGTTCAATCAAACTATCCCAACTATCAGCTCCAGCTACATTACTCTCCAAGACACATCAACTGACCAAATATCATTGAGCCATTATATGTAGTATCAAAGCTCCGTACATAAACGCAAAAACTTAACCAAAGTCGCTCATGCAGAAAATATAGGTTAAACTGTCAAAATGTTATTAAGCTACAGTAACATTACTCGCCAAGACGCCTAACTGACTAAATACCATTGAGGTATGGCACCTTAAATTGTATTCTGGCTCTGGACCAAAATTTAACATGTACGTGAATACTGAATGTTAAATAAAATACACAAACTAGGCACCTTGATTGCCTCACACTGAAGGAACCAGGTCGAGCAAACTAAAAATATAAAGTATTTACAATTGAAATAATGTCATTTTACCTTTTGTATACAATTAAATTTCAGTACCTGCTTCTTAAGAAGCCGTTGGTTTTTTTTATATCAGGCCATAGAGTAATAAAAAGGCACTCAGAACAGCACTAATTTACAGAATAACTATCAATGTATCTGAGTTTTATAATAATACTTACATTTTATCTTGAAATCTGCAGCACGAAGGGTTGCGTGTCAATCATCTGTTAGTGTACTGATTTCATGCTCCAGTGAATTGAATTAGTGGATAAACAAGTCGAGCAGGTCTAAAAACTACTATGACAAATTATTAATATTTTTATGTAAAAAATATTGTTTTATATACAATTATCGTCTGTTTATTTACAAAACTACAGTTACAATGTATAATGTAAAAATTTAAAATGTCTCTACTCGATTCGCACTTTCCATAGACTAGGAATAATTTCTGAATATACAGAAGAAATACTTGCATTCTTATTCAATAGATTTTTTATGCTTAGTGTTTTTAAATTAAAGGTCAATTGACAACATTTCAAATTTTATGCTTGTATTAATTCACTCTTGACGTCTAGTCATAACGTAGTAACGTCAAAATAGCAAAGCGTCAAATCAATTTCAACGAAAAATAAGATTAGTCACCCTTTTTCTTCATACCAAGGGATTTAGAAAAATACCGTAGAATATGGTCTAATTTTTGGTCAAAATCAGTATACATTTAGCCTTTCATTTCCTTTATTAAATGGAAGTGACGCTTTAAAACTTTTACGTTATGTTTACGTTATGTCTATGTAAATTTCCCGCCAAAATGCTAATTTTTAAGGCCCAAATGTGAGAAAATAAGGATGGTGATTCCCATTTTTTATTTCGTATTTCAATGAATTCCATTTGTAGCTACATTCATGTCAAATATTTTGCAAATCTATATATGTTCGATTTGGTATCGTTCTACCTTAAAATCTGTTATCAATATCCTCTATACATTTCCATATATAAAGATAAATTAATTGGAAAAATAACAGGTCTGGAAGAATTAAAAAAATTGTACTCGAACTAGCGACATTGAACGATAATGATAAAATTTTGTAACATCTCACGGGTAACGCTAAAAAAATTACATGTACTTACATTGGAATTCGAAAATAAGTATGCTCTAACCGTTACAATAGACACAAAGGAATATTATGATGCTAAGAAATATCATAATTAGCTAGACTGTATATAATGTGTCATTTTGCAAGGCAGTAGAAAATTTAGACAAAGAAACAAAAACGTAGGGAACATGTCCTAGAGCATTACGATTAATAATTTTAAAAAAATCATTAATTTGACAAACTAATGTGTTAAATCAGGTTTTTTGGGTGTGAAATGCATTTTTTAACAACAATTACATATTTCTGGAAAATTCTAATAAAAATCCTTTCAAACATAACTTCAATTCAATCTTGAGGGAACGTGTATAAACTTATGATAATTAATACAGATTCAGTGGTTTGTCATTATAATGCACTTTATTTCATTTTTGGGAAGGGGAGAGGGTGTTTTTCTTCTATAAAAATGATAGATTTCTAGAAAATTCTAACAAAATTCACAGCAAGCATAATAAAAATTAACATAATGGTGAATATGTTACACTGTATATTAAATTATGACAGATAATACTAAATCGTTAATGTTACGACCAGAAATCACCTTTTAATTGTAGCCAACAAGAGACACAAATCAATAATAAAATTTAACATGATTTATTATACATATACACACAAGAAATATTATACAAATTGAAATGTTAACTTAACTGTTAAAATATATGTGTCCGATCCTTTTGACTTTTCTTTATCCGGAATTCTTCTCGTCACTTTTGCGGGAATCCAAACAGAATATTTTGTCCAATAAGTCACAATCTAGTATGATGTAGTTAACGTAAATACAAGCGTCAATCCAACATCTGAGAACACTAGAATGTTAATGTCTGATCTAAAAATTTATAGTTGTCAAGGAAATATCTAGAGAACTGTAGAAGGGAAACTCGTAGAAACTGTAGAACGGAAACTTCTAAAATATGGTAAAAGTTTGAATTACACATCGTATATTATGATCATTCCAGAATTATTACGTAAGTCACATAGAAAGTTCTAATCATTCCATCAGTATCTATGATTGTTCCAGTGATTTCTAAACTCCACAGTTATAACATTATTTGGTAAACAACTATAAGTATTATGTAAGCATATTATACATGTTATAAGGCCAAACAAAATAAATTAGACCAAGATAAATAAATATAATAATTACAATATCATAACATTAACTTGACAAAATAATCAGTGTTTGATTCTATTTTTCTTTTTTATTTCGAGCGGGGTTGGGGTTGGGGGGTTGGAGTAGGCAATTGTATTGGGAAAAGCAATAAAATGATATTTAGTTAAATGTTAGAAGTTACAAACGGTCTTGAAATAGAGGACAAGGAAGGATTTACCCCCAAACACACACACCAAAAAAGAAAACCACACACACACAAAGCAACATTTTGTTTTCAGTATTTTTTTCCATGAATAAAATACGTTCTGTGAAATATGCTTAGACAAGCGTTAGACTGAACAAATAAAAGATTCAAGCAAAAAACATATAAAGAAATAAAAATAAGAAAGAACCAAGACAGAAAAACCCGATGCAACTGATGTAAGGATGTATTAAGCCCTAATGTTACTTAATTCCTATCCTTTTATAAGTAATCTATTTGATTCATGGTGCTCATTTGCCTTATAATAAGACAACCTTGCTTAATGCATTTTCCCATAGAGTTATATATTATAAACTTAAGTTCGGATGTGGCAGTCATCTTGGTTCATTGTTCGGCTCATCGGAAAAAATTCTGAAAGGGTCATCTAAGCACCATTGCTGCCAAGTCTGGTTCAAGTTGGTCAAGTGGTTTCATACAACACGATATTTCAATGAATTTTCCCATAGAGCCCTATTTTAAACTAAGTTCACCTGTGGCGGCCATCTTGGTTGACAGTACGGGTCATCAGAAAAAATTCTGAAAAAGGTTCATCTAAGGAACCATTGCTACCAAGTCTAGTTCTAATTGGCTCAGTGGTTTCAGACAAGAAGACTTTTAATTTAATTTTCCTATAAGGTCCTATGTTTAACTTAGTTCGGCTGTGGTAGCCATCTTGGTTAACAGTCCAGGTCATCGGACATATTTCTTAAAGAGACCCCCTAAAGACCATTGCTGCCAAGTCTTAGTTCACATTGGCTCAGTCATGTCAGTGGTGTTAGACAAGAAGATTTCTAAATGAATTTTCCCACAGGGTCCTCTGTTAAACTAAGTTCGGCTGTGGCGGTCATCTTTGTTAACATTCCGGGTCTTCGGACTTAAGTCGGAAAGAGTACCTCCTAAGGACCATTACTGCCAACTCTGGTTCCAATTGGCCATTTATTTTCATAGAAGATTTCTTAAATTCACCCCGCCCCCCCCCCTTTCTATTTTTAGCCACAACAGCCATGTTGGTTTGAAATCATGGATGCCGGTCATATTTTTGGAAGGGGGCACCCAAGGACCATTCCATCAAAGTTTTGACAATTGGCCAAATGGTTTCAGAAAACTGCAGCTATATTCATCATGTTCATTGTTCGACTTGTAAACAAACATTAAGCTAATCTATGTGACATATTATAACACTTAAACAATAATATAATCATTCTGTGTACCCTTGTCCGTTTTGGCAAAATCTTTCATATGTTTTTTTTTCTCTCTGAGACGATATCGGAAATTGCCGAAACACTATTTAGTGAACATAAAATAAATACCTAAATGTAGATTTACAATAATCAACAAGTCAAGTAAATGGAATCAGCAACCCCCTCTCCAACTCCATCTACCATTACCCGAAGATGACATCCTAATGTATGTATCTGCCGTTTATTTTCTTTTGTTGACATACATCATAGACAACTCCCAATTTGTGTAGTATAATTAGAAACAATTTTATATTTATTTAGGGGTGCATTGTATTAGGACGAGTGAGGAAAATGCTTCATCTTTGATACTATACATCATATTTTTGAGAAATTTGGGTTTTTTTATATATTAATTAATTTAAGCTTTTTAAAACATTTTTATCCCAATTTCATAGGACCTTTGATACAGCAATAAAAAGGGTTAGCGAGAGCAAACAAGAATTAAGAACCTGGGATTTTTCCGCTGGACTAATACTTGTATTACTAATTTGATCAAGACAGCTGTCCAAGTACATGTACCTGATTACGAACAAACCATGAGATGAGTCTTTATTCCTTTAGTGCTTCAAATATTGACTTTTTCATTCAAAAGGGGAAAAAATCATTTAAAATGCATCAAATTTTTGTACCTTAAAAGATAATGACATTACTCGGTTTTCTGGACACCTATTTCTTTTAACAAACAAGATACATACAATGTTCTTTATAACAAGTTGTAGCAATTTCGATGTGCACCTTTTAATTTAACATTCATATTTTTAAGAAAATTGTTAATCAAGAACTTGAAATTTACCCCACAAAAGAGATCATTCCTCTGTACAGGGATCATTCCGCATTAGAGGGTTTGTTGCTAACCTGAGGTCAAATAAAAAATACATATTTGGTTCTGAATACCATACCTACCCTAAAAATTGTTTTGACATTTTTCAATATGAAATGTTAAAGTCAGAATGTTTTTCTCATAGAATAAATGTAAAAAATATCTCAATACCTACGATATTCTTTTTATTTTTATTCGAAACTACAGTACATTATACAAGTGTGCCCCTTCCCCTTCCGAAGGAGGTGTAAATCACTCACAAGTTAACAATTCTGGATTTACACCGACTAAGGGGTCGTAATTGTTTTATTAAATCAAGTTTGTGACAGCCAATTCTAACTATTTCTGACACAACCAGGACAAATTTTATGTAGTTTTATATAAGATTTTTGATTTTTTAAATGTATTCGGATAGACACTGTATCTTGTACAAACACATATGTTATATTGGTGCATACCGCATTGCGTGATCTTGATGTTTATTTACCTCTGATTTTTTTGCTTTATTTGTGACACCATTTTATACCCGTCTTATCCGTTAGCCACTGCTAAATGTCATTGTAAAAAAAGAAAATCAGGTGATCTCTGGTTTCATGATTACGTCACGTGGCTTTGAGGAATTTATGATGTCGGGGGAGACAATACTATTATCACCCTCGATTGGCTATTTTTTGTGGTTGTCAAAGAAAACATTCAGATAAACATCACGTGATTAAATATCTAGCTAATTAGGTACTGTTTTATATATAGTGAGGTTTCATAATATTTTTCTTACTTGCTTGAGTACATGTATAATGTATATGTAATATTAAATCCTGCACTTTTTCAACAAATTGTATGTCTGACATTTGTGATGACCAGGAAGGTTTCTGAATGTTTTGTTGTGATGCCATGTGAAACTACCCACGTCAAGGTGAAAAACTTACCAGTGTCATATGGTATTTTGACTATGGAATATTGACCCCGGGGTCAGAATACCATATGAAATATTGCCATAGCAGATATCAAGAGGAGGCGATTTTTCAATGATAGGGAGGTTAGAATACCATAGCTGATGTAAAATTTTATCAATGAGAGGGGGGGTCATTTTTCCATGACAGGGGGGTCAGAATATCATAGCAGATATAAATCTTTATCAAGGAGAGAGGCGGTCATTTTTCCATGACAGTGAGGTTCGAATACCATAGCAGATATAAAACTTTACTTATGAGGGGAGGTCATTTTTCCATGACAGGGATGTCAGAATACCATAGCAGATATAAAACTTATCAATGAGACGGGAGTAATTTTCCCATGAGAGGGAGGTCAGAATATCATAGCAGATATAACATGTTTGCAAGGAGAGGGGAGGTAATTTGTACATGACATTTTATCTACCATGGTATTTTAACCCCCTTAACCATGGAAAAATGATTCCCCTGTAATATTTGAAATATTATCTGCCATGGTACATTAACCCCCTAATCCTGGAAAAATGACATCCCTGTAATATTTCAAATTTCATCTGGGCAAATGAATGCCCTATAATTTAAAGGTTTATCTGCCATGATATTCTAACCGCCTAACCATGGAAAAATGACATCCCTGTAATATTTCAAATTTTATCTGCCATGGTATTTTACCCTCCCTAACTGGAAAAATGAATGCCCTATAATTTAAAGGTTTATCTGCCATGGTATTTTAACCCCCTAACCATGGAAAAATGACATCCCTGTAATATTTCAAATTTTATCTGCCATGATGGTAGTTTTATTTTTAATTGTTCATGTGCTATGGTACGTTGAAACTCCTAACCATGGAATAAAGGGCTTTGCTAAGCGCAGCATGATACATGTATGACTTCAAGATGTCGACAGGTACATAATTCAAGTAAATGTGGACATATTCTTGAGCTTTACATAATAAAGTGTTTGATAATATGATATACATTACACAGAAATATTGGACCTTCCCCGGAAACCAGATGAAATTTAGAATTCCAGCTACTTTGCTTTAGTGGCCCCTTTAACCACCAATGTCTCAAAAACTGTTAAGGATAGGAAACATATGTTGACATACTACTGAAAGCACTCATCAAGATGAATTAAAAGAACAAATCTCCATTAGCATTGGATGAAAAATTTTAAAAAATGGCTTTCTCCAAAATGGATAATTTTGGCCCCTTTAATCCTTTTAATCTCTGGAATGACAAAAGTTATACAAAAAATGTCTGGATTAACTTTAGTGTATTTCTTATGACAATCCATTAAAAAAATAATCTAAATCGGATAAAATTTTTTTAAAAAGTTTCAAAAATTAAGGTATGTTCCGTTTCGGCCCCTTATATCTCCAAAACGGTAAGAGAAAGTGTAAATGAATCTTGATTAAATTTTTCCATTTTCATAAAAACCAGACAAGTATAAAAAAAGTTACACCAAAATTATCAAAATTCCCTTAATGACCCCCAATAAAAACAGGAGGGGCCACATTACCATTGTGGTAAAATATTATAAGGATACGTTTAACAGAACAAAAGTAAATGGTACGACGACCACGACAGGCTCATACCATAATACATCCGCAAAACTTTGAAATGAACCCCCTGTAATTTTTAAAAGTTTATCTGCCGCGGTAGTTAAATCCCCTTACCATGAAAAAATGACCCTTGTAATTTAATAGTTAATCTGCTATGGTATTCTGACTCCCCCAAACCATAGACAAATGAATCCCTGTTATTTTAAAGGGTATCTGTCATGGTATTCATGATCCCCTTAACTATGGCAAAATAAACCCCTGTATTCCAATAGTTTATCTGCCATGGTATTCTGACCACCACCACCCCCTCTCCATGGACAGATGAACCCCCTGTAATTCAATAGTTTATCTGCTATGGTATTTTGACTCCCCAAACCATGGAAAAATGAACTACCTATAATTTATGTTTATCTGCCATGGTGTTTTTACCCCATAACCATGGAAATATTTCAAAGTTTGTCAGGGTATTTCCCCGTAACCATGGAAAATAACCCCCTGTAATGTTTGAAATATTATCTATTTATACCCCTACCCATGAAAACGTGAAAGTTTATCTTCTATGGTATTCTGACCCACCAAACCATGGAAAAATGATCCCCGCTGTAGTTTAAAAGATTATCTGGTATTTGGAACCCCCCCCCCCCCCCCCCCCCCCGACCATGGAAATATGAACCCACTGTAATTTAATAGTTTATTTGTCATGGTATTTGGACCACAACACCATGGAAAGTGAACCCCCTTTTGGAGATTAATTTACATGTATAAAACGAGGGTCTATATTCCATGGGGGGTCAATATACCATGGCTGAAAACTGACCCGGGGTTAATTTCCCAAGGGGATCAAAATACCATATGACACCGGGACTACAGATATTAAATTTACATTAAGGTAACAGAAACATCGTAAAAAGCAA
Organism: Mytilisepta virgata; assembly: GCA_028015205.1. Classification (NCBI taxonomy): domain Eukaryota; kingdom Metazoa; phylum Mollusca; class Bivalvia; order Mytilida; family Mytilidae; genus Mytilisepta; species Mytilisepta virgata. The sequence continues at coordinate 26,135,086 of CM051511.1, forward strand.
CCTCCGACGCAAGGGTTCGGCCCTGCCAAAATTCCCGAAGTTCTCTGATTCTCACCCTTGCCATCAGCCATACTAACTTTTACAAGATCTTGTAAAAAGTGACCATCCGCGTTGCAGGAATACATTTTATCTTGTAAATGAGAAATTATGGTTTATTTCTTTCTTTCTTATGCATATTTTCGGTTCAAGTTTTGTGAAATTGAATAATAATGCATAAATTTCTTTGAATTGAATCTCTCGTCGGCGGACTTCTTTGTTTACATACATGTGGGACTTACACACCTGTGTCTTGTAGACGTCTGCGGAGTAGGGTTCAAAAACATTATTTTGATAAACACTAAGGTAAAATAAATTCATAAAATTAAGCGGGTCGTTACAAGAGATAACAACATCTATATATGTAGAATCTTAATACATGTAATAAGGCAACCGAAGGGTAAAGTGGCTCAAGGTCAAGCCTCAAGGAAGAAAAAAGGGGGAGGCTTTCAACTTCACAAACACCTTCACAGATTGTTTTATAACCATACATGAGACTACTAACAGTTATTAGACCACACCGATCATGTAAAGCAGGATAAGTACACAAATGTATAGTTGAAATGATTATCATAAGTCCTGAAAACTAATTAAAGTTCATCTATACAAAGCAACTGAGTGGACTGTATCAAAGATAACTCTGGTGTTTGTTTATTTCACCATCTTTTGTGGCAAGGAAAGAAAATGTTCATCAAAATCCATAAAGTGTTTTAACTTTTTAGAACATAAATTGGATGTAACATTTATTTATCAAGGTGCTGCCAGGCTTTAAAACTTTTAAAATTACACAGTTTTGTCTGTTCTCAGAGAAAATTTCATGGTGTAAACACAGCCATTTTTGTTGAAGTGTATAGATGAACCTTAAACAAATTCTGGGACAAATCTTGACAAAAAGTGTGACCAAGTGGTTTTCCATGAATATCATACAGGGCCTAATCTAGGATTTTGAAGATGGAGAAGTGACTTCTCCTTCCAGGATGGATTAGGGAGAAGTGGTCATTTTTCTGGCGAAGTGGACTTTAATTCACCGTATCGGTTGCGCTTTTTCTGTGTGTCTGTTTTCAATGGCATATATATAAATAAAAGTGATTCATAATAAAAAAATAGTTCCAAGTCAGTTTTCATATAACAATGCAGTCCCCTGGTCTAGGTTTGTGCACCTAAGCCTTTTCCTGATAAATTGAAGACTGAGTGATAGCCAAGAAACTAAAGACACACAAATATTTGTTAATGAAATAGAATAATTATTAATTAAGCTTGTCTGTCCGTATGTACGTATTTAGGAATTCTTTATGCATTAGGATGGGGCTAACGTGTCTTACAGACACCCAATCTCCATTTTCTGTGTGTAATCCTTTTCCTGATATATAGCATCTTCACAAACTATAGTAACATGACAGTGTATCTGAAAGTTTCGTTTGTAAACTAGGATCTATTTTGACTTTTAGTACATTCATTATATTATTATTTATAAGTAGAAAATGAGATAAAGCCTAGAGTTGTTCAGAAAAAGTTGCCAAAACTATATAGGTGCACGGTAACTGAAAAATACATGTAGTAATTTAATTATTTTATCAATATTACACAAATAAACATAAATAATGTTTGTTGCATAATTTTATAAATGACAAACTTGCAATATAGAATGACTTTTTTCTTTACAAGACAGGTTCAGATAAAAATGGATATACTAAAGTTTGAGTTAAAACCTAAGCAGATGGATGCTATCAATCATATATTGAAGGGAGAAGATGTGATATGTAATCTGCCTGTTGGATATGGTAAGAGCTTAATACTGGTACATGTAATATAAAGTTTTAGGGGATATTCATAAAAGCAACAAAACAGTGGGAAAAGTCCACAAATTATATGTACAAGGAAAAGGTTCCCCAAAGTCTGGAGACCTTGGAATATTACTGCTAAGAAAGGGGAAGTTCACATTTGGAAAATCCCACATTTGTCATAGTTTTAATTGAAAACTACTGTCATCTTCTTTAGTTCAACACAGATCACTGGCAGATAAGTACACATGACCTACACTTCATGCTTGAGTTACTCCATTAAATTTGTGTGTTTGGATCCTTGTGTCAGAATAAGAATTTGTTACTGTGGATTTATCATTTCAAATGGATATTAAGAATTCTTTGCACAGGAGGACAGGGCATCCAAGTCTTACAGACACATGATCTCTAGTTGTATTTAAATAATCATTAAAATTTGATGTTTTGATAATGACTGAATATTTACTTTTCAGGCCCTGCCACTGGAAGCTGCTAGTTGTATAATTTACTATCCATATCTACTAATACATCAGTGTATAATACAGTCTCCATAGTATAATGGTAGTACCACCTTTTAGGTGATGTTGGTTCGAATCCAACTAATGACAAATCAAACATGCTTTTAACATTCTCCCTGCTTGCTTACCTGTTATTGCATGTTTCCACACAGGTAAGTTTGAATCGGCATATATTATATCATCTTTTCTTACTTAGTTGCTTATCCACTGTATCTAAGTTTGAATCAGATTACATTGTGTATACCTTTTTCATATTAAATTGACGAGGATGAACAAAGAAAAATGACACTGAATTAATCAAAAAATTATCACCCTGTTTGTATCAAAGGAAATTTACAAAAATTACTGATAACATAAAAAATCATGCTCAGTTTATCAACTTTTCCATAATTGTACAAATTGCTTATATCTAAGTACTTTACAATTTCAAATATTTAACTTGGTACAATGTACAATCTAAATGCATTATCTTATATCAATAAAAGTAATCACATTTTTTATTGACATGGGTACAGAATTCCGGAAAGCCTTTAATGAAATTGGAAGTTTAAGGTCATATTTTCCAGCAGCACCAATGGTATGCTTATCAGCAACTATTGGGGGCTGAAAGCCAACATTTTCATAAAGCTTTGTATAAAAAACTTGCCTATTTCTTGTATTAGTGTAAATTTTTTTTTCCTCACTTTTCTAGAGATCATTCCTGCACACAAAGAAACTGAACATTGACGGCAGTGAAAATTTAGAGTTCTTCACAAACTTTTGGCAAACATTTAGAGATTACCATGCTAAAACCAAATAGGAAATAGCAAATGACACCAAAGGAATTGAAAAACTGAAAGAGATAGACACTAGGAGAAGGCTGCAGAGATTAGGTATACTAATTGATTAGATAATTCTCATTAGGCCATTCTTAAAAAAATTGTTGGTTTGCTGTTTTCCTTCTCACAACTTTGATTTAGGTAGGTAGGTGAATTATTTTTTTATGAGAAAGGCCCAAAAATAGAACTAAAATATTTTGGAAATGAAGAAAAGAAATCTTGAGCAGGTAGGTTTTTTTGTGAGTCGGTCAATAAACCGCAAACCAAGAATTCTCTAAGGATTGCCTTATCACATTTGCGATGTTTTTCTTTGATTTAATAATAATTTCCTTTTTCAGAGCAGTAGGGTGAGATTTGAAATTATCGCTAAAGACACATCTGCTGAAGTTGATATAAACAATGTGTTCACAATTTGTCAAATGAATAAAATGTACTGTAGGTTAAAGGGATAAATTCACTAAACCCAGTTTTATGCCTATTTATTCTTGAAAATTTCAATTTACTTTCTAAAAAGTCTTATTCAAATATTTAAATTTAAAATGATAAATGAATTCAGGCATACTGAATTTCAAGATGTTACATCTTAATTATGCCAGAATGTGTCATACTTCTTTCTAAAATATACAATTTCAAAGAATTTGTATGAAAGTTAGAGGTGTCAATGTATATTTGTTCCGTCTAACAGAAGTTCCCCTGGAAACTTTGTTATGAACAATGCCATAATATCTATTCCTGTTGGAACAAAAATTCTATGACCTTTATTCCGTTAGGAACAAATACTGTATATTCCAGAATATTTCTTCCATTTGGAACTAATACTACGAGGAACTTCTATTTCATGCCAGAGGTTTAGGATAGCAATTGATACGTTTTGTCTTGACTTAAGTTATGAATTATATAACTAAGAAATTAATAGGTTCCTTTATGGGTCCCTATTTAACATCTTGAAGAAGAAATTAATGAGTTGTAGAACTTATTTTAAAAAAAAAAAACATTGCATTTTACAGGCAATTTATGTACAATCATGGATAAAACCAGGCATCTTCATTTCCTACACTTTCACACTAGACTAGTATTGTTTATATATAAAGACAACTTTATATCTTTATATCACTTTGCTGACTAGACATAAAACTGATATATTAATAATTTAATCTACACTAACTAAAATTTAATTATTATTTCCTTAATTTCACAAGTGCAAATATATATATATCTTATGCATGATCTTTTTTACTTGCAGGAACTGAAAAGTAAAGAAATTAAAGTAACAGAAAGAACATCATAATTTTATTAATATAATATTCAACTCAACAGTAAATGTTGTTGTTTTTAGCTCACCTGGCCTAAAAGGCCATGTGAGCTTTTGCCATCACTTGGCGTTCGTACGTCGTCGTCCGTCGTTAACTTTTTCAAAAATCTTCTCCTCGGAAGCGGCTGGGCAGATTGGATCGAGGCTTCATAGGAATGATATATGACATATCCCCCACAAACTATCCTCATTTTATATTGATCCGATGAAAAACATGGCCACTGTTGCTAAAAATAGAAAATAGGGGTAAATTGCTGTTTTTTGCTAATAACTCAAAAACAGTTACAGATATCGAAAATCTGACAGGGGTAAAATTGATCATACATCAGCATAACAAGATCTACCTACCCTGAAATTTTGAAGGAAATTCCAAAACCCATTTGGAGTTATTGCCCTTTTTTCGTCAAATTTTCAAAATTTTAACATTTTTTGTCATTTATCTCCAAAACTATTTGAGATAGTAGTGAAATATATATTTGAAAAATGTTTGCCATGTTGAGATCTACCTACCCTGAAATTTTAAAGGAAATCCCAAAACCCATTTAGGAGTTGTTGCCCTTTTAAGCTCACCTGGCTATTGCCAGGGTGAGCTTTTGCCACCACTTGGCGTCCGTCGTCCGTCCGTCGTTAGCTTTTCATTCAAACATCTCCGTAGAAACCATTTGGCCAATTCCAACCAAACTGCATGAGTGGTGTATGGAATGTCCTCAACAAAGTTTCCTCATTTAGTTCTGATTGGTCAAGAAACATGGCCACCAGAGGCAATTCTTGTTTCTGATTGGCTGATTTTCAAAAAATCTTCTCCTCTGAAGCTACAAGGCAAAATTTTATGATACTTTACAGGAATGATGACTGGGAGGTCCTGTACAAAGGTTCCTCATTTTTGTCCGATCAGATGGCTAATGCATGGCTTTTTTAAACCATTATTGGCAGAAATGATGTATGGGAGGTAATTTAGAAAAACTCCTCATTTGGTTTGCATTGGATGAAGATCATGGCTGCCAGAGGCAATTCCTGTTTTGTCAAATTTTCAAAATTTTAACATTTTTCGTCATTTATCTCCAAAACTAATTGGGATAGAAGTTAAATGTAAATTTGAAAAATGTTTGCCATGTTGAGATCTACCTACCCTGAAATTTAAAGGAAATCCAAAAACCCATTTAGGAGTTGTTGCCCTTTTTTGTCAAATTTTCAAATTTTTTTCATTCAAAAATCTTCTTCTCTGAAACCGCTGGGCCGATTGGTTTGAAACTTAATAGGAATGATCTATGACATGTCCTCTACAAACGATCCTCAATTTATTTTGATCTGACATAAAACATGGCTGTCGTAGCTAAAAATAGAATATAGGGTGCATGTATTGTTTTTGGCTTATAACTTAAAAACCGTTACAGATATCAAAAATATGACATGGTGTAAAATTGATCAGCATGACAAGATCTACCTACCCTGATATTTTGAAGGAAATCCCAAAACCCATTTAGGAGTTATTGCCCTTTTTTGTCAAATTTTCAAAATTTTAACATTTGTGCACTGTCATCCGTTGCCCGACAAAAGGACCAAAAATAATACCAACATATATCTAGTTTTTTTAAAGTTTGTGAAAAGAATAGCGGAACAGGACGAATCAAGCTTGTTGTACCAATCTCTAACTACAAGTGAAGATTTACATAACAATGGAAAGCACAGTTGGTTTAGTAGCTTTGACTTTATAATGAAACAACTTGGTATCGTATTTGATCATCAAAAACTAGATTTAGATAAAATAAAGTTAACTCTAGTTAAAAGGGCAAAGAAAAAATGGAAAAAAGATTTAATAGACAACGCTGTTGTGAAGAAAGGCAAACTTCGCACATACTGTGACTTTAAGAACAATCTAAAAGCAGAACAATATCTGTTTGACATAAAAGACCAAGAAATTAGAAAATGCCTTACGAGATTCCGCATTAGTGCCCATCAGCTTGAAATCGAAAAGGGGAGATATAAAGGGATAGTTGCAGAAAATAGGTTATGTAAACTTTGTAATAGTAATGAGGTAGAGGATGAAGTTCACTTTCTCTTAAAATGTAAATTATACGAAACGGAACGAACGACATTTCTTAATAAAATATATGGAAAATATACAAATCTGCAACATCTTTCGGATAATAACGTATTTATATGGTTGATGATATGTGAAGATCCCATTTTAATAAATGATTTGGGAGAATTTTTGTTTAAATGTTTTGAAATACGACAGAAAGTTATACTTAATTGATTCAATGTATCTCTGTTTTGTTTGTATATTTTATTGATAGTAACTTATATATGTATTTATTTTACGTAGAATTTTTTTTTTTTTTATAGTAATAATTCTTGTTCAAATTAACATGTGTTGTATATATGTGTATATATATATATATATATATTATGCTCTTAATGGGCCCAAATTGGATAATAAAGTATTCTATTCTATAAACATCCACATGGAATTCATAAAAAAACTCAGAAACAACTGAACCAAAGTTGCAATAGTCTTTAGGTGATCCCTTGAAGAATACTGTCCAGCATGTCAGCATTCCAACCAGGACTACCACCATCAGGGAACATATTTTAACATTAAACCTTATGAAAAATAAATCTTCAACAAATTTTCCCTGAACAATTGAACCAATTGCAACGAACTTGGTCAAATAGTTAATTAATTGTCCAATGAAAACCAGACTCCAGGTGAGCGATACAGGCTCTGGTGAGCCTCTTGTTTTAAAGTCATGTGTTAATTCTAAAAGTCAGTTGCATACACATGCACCAGTAATAGAAGACAAGCAGTGTAGACAATCACATATCTTTGTATGGTAATAGCAACAAAAGTAAAACACATACATCAGATTACCCACAATACTAATAGCAATGACTTACGTAACATATGAAAATAGAATAGACAACGGAAATGGGGTATGTAAGTGTCAAAGAGACAACAGCTTGATCAAATAATCACCACCTCAGATAAAAAATATGGAGCCCTGTGTTAATTAAGCATCAAAGGGAAACATGCAAAAAAATTTATGTTTCAAAAAGAAAACATGAAAAAACGTACGTTTGAAAACAAAGATAATACATATGAAAAACATATGTTTAGGACTAATGAAAATCATATGAAAAACATATGTTTGTTAAAATCATATGAAAAACGTATTTTCCATATGTTTACATGTATGAAAAACATGTTTTTCATATGATTTTTAATTTGAAACAAATTTTTCATTTGTTTCTCATATGTTCAAAATCATATGTTTCCATACTGGTCCTAAACATATGTTACCATATGTTTTCAAACATGAAAAACATATGGAAATAATATTGCAATGTCCTATGTAGGAACACGCAGATTTATCTTTCAATCCAAATGATATAACAGAAAACCCCAAAAGGTGAAGGGAATTCCTCATTATATTGCAGGTGCTGTCAATTTTATGTAGTTGGGATACATATAAACAATTTTATTGTCTTGAAAAAAAAAAAACGGAAAAGCCCCAAGTTCTCGATTGCAGAGTTAATATTGTTTTTAGGGAATTTCGTTTTTCGTTCAAACTCCACAATCTATTTCATTTAATTCTGGCAAAATGCCACGAGTGACCTCGAAGTCACACCTGCTGTGAGGAACGACAACTCAGTCAAAAAATGATAAATATGTATGCATCTGGAGATCGGCAAGTAGGGAATATTTTATACTGTTTATTTGTTGTTTTGGGTTTTTAACCGGATTTTCATAGGAAAATATCTGTTATTAAATTGGTGATGTACGGCGGGCGGGCGGCTGCCAAACTGTCCGTGCAATAACTTATGAACTGTTCAACCAAAGCTTTTCAAATTTTAATATGTTGTTTCTGATGACAAAATGGAGGTCAAGTTCGATATTGACGATTTTCACTTTCACAGTTCAAGAGTTATGGTTCTTGAAAGATTGAAAAATGGCTTTTCCAGTGGTGTCCGTGTGATAACTTATGAACTGTTCAACCAAAGTTTTTCAAATTTTAATACTAGTATGTTGTTACTGATGACAAAATGGAGGTCAAGTTCGATCATTTCCATGCTGGAAAATCCGGTTTGCTGTCATTCGACAGCCTCTTGTTTTGTATTTACTTGAATGATTTTCAATGATAAGAAATTAGTATGAATGGTTGTTTGTATTGTATATGTATTTGTGGGTTGTGTATGCTTGTCTTTCGTGTTTCATGTTGATTTACATGCCCTTTTATTTTGAAGAAAGAATTTTGATTTGATTTTATTCATTTTAGATTTGAATTATACTGTTTATATATTTTTTGTCAGGTACAAAAATTCATATTTTTTCCATTTTTTTTTCATACAAATTAGTTTGATAGATAACATGGATAATATGGGGGGATCTACCTGGTCAATTTGGGTAGAAATACCCTCTCTGCTTTTGTGGTTGTTGGTTTACTTTGAAAGAGAGATTTCAGGTTCAAATGTATACCTGAAAACGCATCAGTTGCCTATTCTTGATATGTAAAAATTATTAAAAAAAAAAGTCGATCGGTACATTTTATCTATGTAGCCATATGGCCACAGTAGGCTGTAATCGAAAACAACATTCCAACTGGGTTGTTTGGGTTCATTATAACTTGCAAATTGTATTAATGGACAAATAATAATAATAATAATAATAATAACAATCTTATCCGTATAGATAATCTTTGATCTCATGACGTCACTTCTATAAAAAAAAGTAGTCCGGCTTTATTTTTGCGGGAAATTTCAATATTTCTCCTAGAGTTATCTACCTTATATCACAATTCTGCAGCGAATGAAAACAATATGAAAACCGTTGAGGACAAGGGTCGATTACCGAGCTTGTGAGTTTCGATCCTTGCTTGGAAGTTGCGTAAAAAGGGGCATGTCTCTGATTAAATCCCACATTATAAGTCAACGCTGCTCTTGAAATGTGTTATTATTTGTTGTACGGTTGTCTGCGTTGGAACAAAACCTCTCAATCTCTTAGAAATCTTGTTTCGCTAAATCCGGAAATATACCTATATTATATTGTATGAGACGAATCCGGATAAAATCACGGAAACTGCAATAAAATGCGAAAGAAAGGTTAACTTTTAAATGTGGACACACCCGTGTTTAGTTTCAATAATTTGATAAATAATAGAAAAGGTTGTATCTTATTCGCAGACGAAGGTTGGTGTTTAAACACGCGTGTGGCCAAACTTAATTTCGAATGTGAACAACAGACATTTTAGCTATTTCTTCAATTTTGAGTAACAAAGGTACTTAAGCGATACATTACAAGTCAATTTTAACGTTTATATGCCTTTTAATGCACAGTTGCAAAAAAACAATAGAATGAAGTAACAATAATTATAAAGTTATTTAACTTCACATTTTAAATTGTTCTTAAATATTGGGCCGAAAAATCACTATAATCGGGTCAACTCCTTTAGATAAATACTCCTAAAATCGTCAGTGAAGAGGATGATTTTTTTCACCTACAATCATCTACCTTAAAAATCAAGGTACTGTATTTAATAAATAAACTGGAAACTACCCATGCAAACACAGATATCCGAAGAAGATGGAGTAGCCTTTCGTTGAAAAAAATAAATGAAAACTATCATATTGCATACAAAATGTACAGGATCATGACTTGATAACAAAAGTTGATCTTAATTTTCAGCATGAGGTATTGTCATTATTTTGCCTCCGTCGAAGTGGTGGCATTATTTGTTATTATTTTTTTTTTAACTGTTCTTCCATAAACCAAACGTTATTGGCATGGTCTTTGGGTGTCCTCCCTTAAATACTGTTTACGGAGTCCCGAACCTCCAACCAAATATATTATTCTATGAAACTACTGTGCAAATCTAAGACTACAGTTTGGTGGAATGACCCTTAGGTGCCAACTTTTAAAATTGCATGAGACCTTATGAAATAATTTGCACAGAGACTTCCTAATTGTATGAAACAAACCAGCAAGTAGGAAAAAATTGAAAGCAATGGTCCCTCGGTGGAACTTTTTCAAAATTATATCTGATTACCCGGACATTTATCCAAGATGGCCGCCATTGCCATCTTATTTTAATATAGGATATATATCTTAAGGTAAAATCCATTCATAAATCTACACCACTTAACCAGTCAGAACTAAATTTAGCAACAATTTAATTTGGTGGTCTTTTGTCATAATTTTATGTAATGACCGGGACCGCCACCCAAGAAGTCCGACACAGCCGAACACAGGACCAGGCTATGCGAAAAAATCTCTTGGAATTTGTTCTCTAAAACCATTCAGCCTAATTGAACCAAAGTTAACAGCAAAGAACCTTTAGGTATTCTTATAAAATACTTTCCTATTGCCCGGACAGCCATAGCAAACTTACTTTTACTTAGGACCCTATCAATGCAAAACTAACTTATAGATCCTTGTGTCTGAAACAACTGGGCCCATAAGAATAAAATTTGGCAATAATGTCCCTTATATAGTCAGTCTCCTTATAGAATTGTATTCGCTGACTAGAAAATGGCCATGGTAAAATGGCAGATTTAAGTAAAACAATTTCCAATTACTTAGTCCTATACAATCTTAAGAGTGCCCTTTTGAAAATTCATTAATTCAGTAAAAGTAATAAAAAATGATGAAATTAGATTAAAAACATAATGGTTTTTCAAATACATATTGTGGTACTACAATATACAATTACGGCCCTCATTTGAGGTAGACATTCAGATTTGGCAATCCAAGAGAGGGCTTGCCCGAGGGAAAACTGAATGTCAAATCAGGGCCGTAATTGTTCTATTATTTTTTCCACAGGAACAAAACAGGACTTTTAATGCATATGAATTACGCAGTTGTCTCAATTGCGGGGAAAAATTGGGATATTTGGAGGTGAACAATAGGGTTCTTTCCCGCGATTACGTATATTTTGCACTTGCATGGGGAAATGTGGATGTTTGGAGGTGAACAATAGGGTTGTTTCCCGCGATGTTCAATTTTGTTTTGATAGTTTTCATTCAATGGGAGTATTTTAAAATATTTAAAAAAATAATAATAATATGGTTTGTTCACGGTTCTCCAACATTTGAAAAAACAAATTCACGGTTATCTAACTTGTTTCAAACGATATATTGGCTTGGTGTTTAACTATTTAATGTATATTGAAATAAATGGATGAAATTGATTTTAACAGTAATATTATGCTTCTAATTTCGTACGAAACAAATTTTGAAGATGTAGACTAGAGCTTAATGGTTACCAGTACATGGTTATGAATACCAGGGACGAAAGACTTTATTTGTGTAATTGGAAATGCATCGTTCCATTATGTCCAGCTACAATAAAGACTCATTATGAGACTATCACCTAAGTTCGAAATGACTATTCACATTAACCAAACGCAGTTAGAATAAAAGCCGAAGCAGTACTTAACATCATGAATGAGAGCAGCTTGCAGGAAACTACACCAATACCAACTATTTATGATATGAGAGGGCTAAACTACGCAGCGCCGAATACATGGAAGCCAACCCATACCACGGCAATGGATTTCATTCGATTTCGAATTTACGGAATTTTCCCACCGTTTTGACAATTTGGTATTCATTTGCCGATATTCGATTACTCTTGATACACAAAACAAATGTATTCAGAGGAACAAAGGCAAACTGTCCGGGTTGGCATTCACTAAATATGTATAAGGTGTAAAATAGTGGGGATTCAAGTTGTTTTGAAAAAAAATGTATTTAAACAAATTTTAATTTAACGCAGTTACAGCGTATTGTTTGATTGACAGAATTAGATAAATAGACATTGTTACTGGTGATAAATGTCATAAAATTAACTTCGACTATTACTCGAATTATTTTATGAAAGTTACTTAATGTGCTTGACCGAAAAAACTTAAAATTAGTGAAAAAAGTCCATCCATTAACTGTAGATTTGACAACGTTGTCTTGGAGAAGCCGAAGACATGTATGTACAACATCTTTTTTGTACGTTTCAGAGTTTTATTTCGTACAAGTTTCCATTTCTTGTAGTAAATGTGTTTAATTCAAAACAAATATTGTGTATCAATATTAAGACAAAATATTCTGATTCAGGTACGATATCATTATTGTAGCCTTTTCGAACAGTTTATTGTTTAAACGATAAATTTTATATACCATACATGCTTTGTAGACAATTCCTTTGCCTTATAGGATGAAAGCTTTATCATATCTGTAAATATTAATCATATGTACAAACTGAAGATTAAAAAATGGTAATATTGAAATGTCTTTTTATTTCCACAGATTTATTCACAATGAATTTTTAATTTCAAGATCTGGTGCTGTATCTTTATTCCAGTGTGTCAGATTTTCCATTACCTTACATATAAGGCAAACAAGCACTGAAGATAGAAGCTGTATGTCTGTCTGTGTTTTCAGTAAAGAATCTCTCACTATTAGGTTTTAAAGCCACCAACTGACTAATTTTTAGAATGACGGAGCGTGCTTGTCGTTCCTTTTCCTCATCATCCTCGCATAAATTTTCAATAGTGACATATCGCGAACTACATTTGCGTAACACTTTCTTGGCATCGTCTGACAAACCTTTGATGAATGAGTCATTGATATCGAATTCTGTAGGTTCTCTGGCTTTCTTATGCTTGAATCTTCTTTTCCAAGCATCAGCATTCGTAAAGAGAACAATCGAATATTCAAACATTTCCTGTCCAAAAATATTTTTATACAGATCATATATTTTCCCGATCTTGGCTTTGGGATCCATTGAAAAGCAAAGAAATAGTACGTGTGGGCCAGGACATGCCAACTGCACGCTTTGCTTTATTTCATCTAACATTTCTTCGTCACGATGTATTCGACCAGAGATCCCTGGAGTGTCAATAACCGCAATAGGCTTATCAAATCTGTTTCCTCTTTCAGATTGACAATGAACTGTAACAGGTTCACTACTATTATCAGTGATAAATGCATCCCTTTGAAGAATGTTATTCCCTAAGCTGCTTTTTCCAGCACCTTGTGGACCAAGAAGAATGATTCTGAACTCCTCTTCCTCCATCTTATCGCTACTAAAATATTAAAGAATTTAAACAATATTGACAAATAATTTTTAAAAGTGATTGTATTATTGGATTTTTCTAAGTGCACACAATTTTGTTAACGAATTTATCTACGCAGCGTTGCACGCATCGCAATTACACACATACCCATTTAAGTTAAAGTGTAGGTTACATAGAAAATTGCGATACCATACCCCTAGACATTAATTTTAGGCGTATTTTTTATCTATTTATCCATCCCGGTCTTTGAAATAATATCAAATGATATTTTGATCTAAACGATCTATGGTTGGCAGCCATCTCTAGGTGGAGAAGCAATCGATGTGTGTGGATTACTAAAACCACAAGGTGTTAAATCTAAAGAGGTACTGAATCGAGGGCAGAACTGTCATAAATGATTCTGGGTAGAACTGTCATAAATGGTTCTAGGGTAGAACTGTCGTAAATGGTTCTAGGGTAGAACCATTCAGAACTGTCATAAATGGTTCTTGGGTAGAACCGTCTGTATTGATTATGGCACGTGCTCCTCGTCTTCGCTTTTTGAAACTTTTAACAACATTTTTTTTTATATGAAATTATGAAAAAGATTAATATTATTGAATTTATGACCAATTTATACAAAACTGCAAAAGTACATGCATGTAATAAAGAGCTATGGTGCAAGTCTTTTTCATTTTTATTACACACAAGAAAAACTAATTTTTGTTTTTGTTAAAATTTGTGAGATTTTTATCTGAAGTAAATTACAGGTAAAGAAATTTGTTCTCCGTAACATGTTGTGTGTTTCAGGTAATTATAACTAATTAACGTTTTGACATGTATATTGTACATTTGTACCTTGACTGTCCGGATGTTTAATGTTCCAACCTTTAAGGTACACAGATACATGTGTATGTACTCAGGTCAGCCGTTCTGCTGACAAAATCAGCGGGGTTTCAAATTTTTATAACGCTACATTTTAAAATAATTAATGCAGAATTTGTATAAATAGGTGTGTATAAGGTGGTCCCAAATTTAAATGCAGAGATTTCAAATGTGTCAGATAAGTCACTTTTTGATTTATTTTAAATTAATAATTTATATGTTTTACCATTTTTATATTGTAAATATTTGATATATTATATAATTAATTCTCTTAATGCTCGTATGAACGATATTTATTTCGTTATGACAAGGTACACGTAGAAGATGATTGGGATGAGTACCGCAATTTTGAAATAAGAAGCGCATTTCACCAATTTATTGAAAAATTACACAGACATAACGTACATATATGGACATTTTACACAATAATTCCAAGAAGGAACGGGACTAAATCTTGATTTAAAGTGTTCTTTTGTCGACACATGTGTAGAGGAATGTTTTATGTACTAGAAAATAACACCAAATAGTTTTTAAATCATTTAGTTTTAGTAAAAACTTTATTCTGAGTGATTTGTTTTCTTTTGTTTTTACTCTATACTATATTTCAGTATGATTAAAGTTGATTTTAAAATTATGACAACAAATTAATTATTTCATTTCTTATAATTTTGATGTTCAAAATTCATAAACTATTTCCAAGGTCATAAATGGTTCTAGGGTAGAACCGTCCAGAATGGTTCTAGGTTAGAACTGTCATACATGTTCTAGAGTAGAACTGTCATAAATGGTTGTAGGGTAGAACCGTCCAGAGTGGTTCTAGGTTAGAACTGTCATACATGTTCTAGGGTAAAACTGTCATAAATGGTTCTAGGGTAGAAGTGTCATAAATGGTTCCAGGGTAGAACTGTCATAAATGGTTCTTGGTAGAACTGTCATAAATGGTTCTAGGGTAGAACCGTCCAGAATGGTTCTAGGGTAGAACTGTTATAAATGGTTCTAGGTCAGGACACACCCTGTCATAAACGGTTCTAAAGGTGTCAGGATGACAGTTCTAGAACTGAACTCAACTGTAGGTTCGATTACCAGATATAGCTTTGAAAGGCAACCATCCAAAACTTATTCGTTTAAATTACTGTACTGTCAGAGTAGAACATTTTGGAAAAGCGTTTTATATTTCCATTTCTAGTAATCGTGGCCGTTTGGGCCAATTTTTGGACAAAACATATAATTTTGAAAGAAGACAATCCTTGGTCGACTGTTCCTAAAAATTTGATGATCCAACATTTGAGCCCATCTGATGTGGGTCATATTTTTCCAAGGTTGGGACAATGAAACAAAACTTTTGAATTGGCCTTATAATTTCAGGATATACACGTGTACATTTACTATTTTTGCCCTTCTTTACTTTTAGTAACGGCTGCCATATTGGTCCACAGTCCAAACTCGTGGTTACAGTTTTGAGAGGGAAATCCCAAAAGTTCTTTCAATCAGCGCAGTGGTTTCAGTAAGGTGAGGTAAGCTTACGGCGACAGACGACGATGGTCGGAGACTTAATGAAGACCATGTTACAGGATTACCAACTCTTTGAAAAATATAATTTAGACTATTCATTAGTCCACTTGCCTACAAGCTGTTTTAAACAATACTTAAAAATACAAATTTTTTTCTGAATTTTACATAAAAAAAAGCTGTTTCAGGCACAACGTAAGTTACAAGTGCTTATTGACATTTGTTCATGCCAATTTTAAGGACTGGTGAACAATTTGCCATATTAACTTAGAAAAAGGACATCAACGTTCCAGAGTGAAATTAACACTTGAATATTTAATAATTTAAGAACCTTGTATTAAAATATGTTAATCACACGATATACGAGATTGAACAGGTAGCGTGTGCTAAATTTAGCATTTTTGCTTGGTATTGATTCTATACACGAAATGACAGGTATTTAAATTTTCTTTAATATTTATTTAGAAAAAGTAATAGTCTGCTACACAATGTAATATCGATTTTATACACTGTGTTTAAAGTAACTATTTTACAATGTAGAATTGTCTAAAAATGAATACACTTTTTTCTACGCACCTGATAGATGATAACATCAGACAAAGGAAATATTGCATCTATGTCAAC
Source organism: Mytilisepta virgata (assembly GCA_028015205.1). Taxonomy (NCBI): domain Eukaryota; kingdom Metazoa; phylum Mollusca; class Bivalvia; order Mytilida; family Mytilidae; genus Mytilisepta; species Mytilisepta virgata. The sequence continues at coordinate 26,151,613 of CM051511.1, forward strand.
TGACATGAAATTCACTGTCAGAATAAAAAATTGTCTTACAATGAGTCAAATATATAAACAGTGATAGATATGACGATAAAACTGATAGATCTATACTTTCGCAGAAATTCTGATTTTTGGAAAACTTTTGTAGAATGTTATTCTCCAGATTTTGTTTTAGGCGTTGACTGACGGGTATGTTAATGCCTAGTTCACATTTTATATTTATTCCAATTACTATTATTTCGTATAATACACTAATATTTTTAAAAATAAATGAAACTTGTGAAATACAATATGTAAGCCGCAATTACAGTACATTAATTAGACTCTGAAATTGTTGAATATCTGAAAAGGAGCTTATTGTTAGTATCATCTATTAGTAGAAATATATGTCAAATCGATTTGTAGCTTGTATTATTATCTACCGAACGAATATATTGGTAGACTTACAGGTTATGTCAAATAAAAGTCTCAGAATTTAATAGATATACATTTAATTTTACTTTGATCTAACACATAACCTTCCCGATTAACAAATTAATTATTTAATTTTGATGGAGATCGTCAAATAGAAATGTTTTTATTCCCAAAAGGAGAATTACAGGTATTCAGAAGGCACCATGGTCAGAATTATTCTTAGAAAATGAATCCGAAATCAAAATATATACAAGAAAGTGGACATATGACAGTCACTCATTCCCATCATTGTGGAGTCATCTCCTATGTATCAACAAATCTTATGGACGATGTTATACAATAATTTTATTTATATGAATGGTGATTTCGATTATCTTACCTGTACCATTAGAAAATAAATAAAAACAAAATTGAAAGCAAACATGTTTTATGTACATGTACCATTATACCTTTCGTTGTATAGTTTGGTTTTTTTTATGTTGGACAAGTTTATTTTTGGGTATTTTGTTTCAATTGAATTTTTTCACAAAGTGTTGTACGGGGCTGTCAGGAGTTCATCAGTGGGTACTTGTATGTAGTTGAAAATATGAATAGGGTGCAATTTTGCCTGCTTTTTCCCAATATCTCCTTTCAATGTGTATTTTTACATATATATACTTAGGAATATCCGTATCACAAATTTGATTGTTATATTGTATATTTATCTAACTGGGACATCACTTATTGGATATTATGGGCAACACGGAGTGTTTGTCATTTATAATAAACTGTCCACATAATGTTGTACCAGTATCATGAGAAATTATTAATTTTGGCTCAGCGTTAAATAAATACCTAAAATTAATACATTGTTCCAACGTTAGCCCATCGTTATAACAAAAATATATGTGTTGAGCCAACGATGGGCCATTGTCACTGATTTAATGTTTAACGTTGGTCCAACGTTGGGCCATTGTCATTTAGATATCAGTTGACATCGGGCCAACGTTTGCCCAATGTAAGTATACGATTGGGCCAACGGTGGCCTAGTGTTAGTGTTAGATAGAGCGCAACATTGGCCCAACGTTATGCCAACATGTTGGTCCAACGTTGGTCCACTTTGCACTTGGAACGTTGGGCAAACATGTTTGCCATCGTTGGGCCAACGCAGACAGATTTAGTCTGAAGTTGGCTTGCTGACTGGACTCTGGATCAAAATTAATCTTAGAGAAGTTACGTTCTTCTCAACTTTTTGAATTTTATTACTCACTTATTTTTTTTAATTTTTTTTTTAGTTTTAAAGGATTTTGTGTCAAGCGTACTATTAAATTAAATCCCCCCCCCCCAAAAAAAAAGTTTCATGGGAGCGATCCCTGACCAACCGTACCTAAATGCAAACAAGAAAGATCCAATTGGATTTCACCAAATTAAATGGTACCACGTTCAAAGACTTGTCTTCAAGAAAGAAACATCAGAAAGATACGGTAAGTTATTCAACTGATTTTTTCCCGGGTCCACGTGTCCATACATTTTCCGGTCAAATATTCCAACAATTGAAAACAAATCAAAACTATGATAGTCTAAATCAGATGCTCTTAATATATTTGCCCGTATCTCATTTTAAAACTTTCCAGTCATTTTACAGAAATAAATCGACTTAGAATGAATGAAAACTTGAGAGGGACATTAGGGGACCGGACTGCAAACGGTGACAAAAAGAAAGACTATCATTAATATATTACAATAACTAACATTCAAATGTGTAATAATGATAAGTTTTAGAATTCCCCCACTTAAAGAAGCACGCTAAATCAAACAAATTTATGTAAGTGAAACTTGTACTAAACAGAGGGATGGTTAGACATAGCGAATATATTATTCAATATTGTCATACACATTATTTGGGTTTTTCGTTTAAAATAATAATACTTTAATTAGACAATAATTATGTAGTATAATGCCAAAAGAGTGTTAAAGTAGTGTAATTTGTATGAAGAAATTCCATCAAAGGTTCAGTACTTTTGTGCAGTGATCCGTAAACCAGGATTTCCTCAAGTAGAGACAACATGCTCAGTAGACACATTGTGTATATCATCCGTTTTATTTCAGGAAACTGAATATCTTGTGAAGTGAGATAACTATCCCGAGTACAGTTGTACATGGGAACCATAGCGAAATCTACCAAATAATATTGTTCGTTAGCGGAAAGGGAGTTTGTAAGTGAAGGTGGAGTAACTTTATAATGTATATACCCGAACTGATTTTGAATCCTTTTAGTTACCTCAAAATTGGGATAAAGTTATCTTAACGGAGAAAAGTGAAGGTCGTTGAATATTTTTTCCAATTTTATTGCGTCTAGATTTTGAAACACAGTAACGGTCAGTCAATTCGTGATAACATCCTACTTAATGAAATCAGCCTATTCTTGATAAAATTTTCAATAAATTTCCATCTTGGAAGTAATTACGAAATAATTTTGTGAAAATCCGGACCCAAAGTTTCCAATTTGTTCACAAAACACCATACATGTACTGTACATTTTTATACGTTTTTCACAAAATAAAAGTTATTACATCAGAAATTACATTAAGGTGTTGAATGTTTAAAGCTAATTCGACGAAATTAGTAACTTCAACGAGTTGTACATAAAACTGTTATATATTCAATTACATTGCCCGATCTGTCCTTTTTTCATACGAGCCCAAATGTGATGATTTTAATTGTTCAATCGTTCACTTCCCCTTCCTTATCAGTAACATACCAAGGTCTCCATCCTATGGGTGTACATTTTACAGTAGATTCGTTACTGCCATACATGTTGTATATACGACGGCTTTCTCGACTGTCACATAAACGTTTCAGACAAGGTTATGTACAGTCTCTCATAATTTCAGTCTCTCAAACATTTTACGGTCGTCATCACGAATTGATTGGCCGACACGATGTTTCTATCTCAAGTATTAGACTAGATATCGTCACTTAGATTTCCGTCCTTCTGGATTTGACAACACACCGGACTCGACAATTCAATGAATTTTAATCACTTGCAATGTGACGGGTGCCGTTAATAAGCAGGTGCTACCATTCCGGAGCACCTGGTGTTACTCACGGTTTTTAATGGAAGTTCACATTGCATTTTTCAGTGTTATCTGGTTCTACTTGTTTTAAGTTTATGATTTTTATTCTTATAGTCATATATATAACCGTGGCATTTGTCCTTTCCTTTGGATTTAGAGTGTATGGGTTTTTCCCACTGTTTTTCCACTCAATAATCTTTCGCCAATGTTCTTTAAATGTCATAATAGACTCGTTATCTTACTAAGCCAAGTTCTATCAGTAGCTGATTTGTTTTTCATCAACAGGGATCATAGTGTTACAAGATCAACTCCTAAGCCACCACTAAGGTCCATTCAGTCAAACATTGTCAAAAATGGCTGCATAATTTCAGAGGAAAAAATTTAAACACTTTTTCTGGGTCTTATGTTTCCAGTAAGAGCAGGAAATATCGGTTTAATATCTTGCACAACAATGAAAAGAAGCTATCCTAAAAGCATTCCATCAAAGTCACAAGTGAAAAAATACTTTCCCAGTCATAATGTTTATGACTATCCGATACATATTTCAAAGCCGGGCATATGAACACAGTTTGAAAATAAACAACCTGAGGACCATTTCACTAACGTTTAGTTTCCCTTATTCAATTCTACTTAGCCTTGCGGTTTCAGATATTTTCGTACACTTTTATGATAATTCATTCCCTATTTGTTTGTATTATATATTTGTGTTTTTGTGCGTTCTTTCTAATTTCAGTCCGTGCATGTCCATCTTTCCTCGCATCACATTAACGACAAACATATATACTACTTATTTGAATAGTACCTGTGCTATGTTCTTGAAATAAAAATGTAAATCACAAAATATATGAACTGTAAGACAAGGCAAGCAATTAAAGAATGGCCTTTTATTGGTAGTGAATATATGTAATACCCATTTAACAGCTGGAATAATTCACTAATTTTAAATGTTAAATGTAGTTTTACCTTTACAGTATTTTTTTGTGTTTGAGTATAAAATTGGCAATTTGCCAACATAATATTCTGCAATGCACAAAAATACCTACACCTGTCTTATAAAAGAATATAATCAATCAGAAAGCAGAACCAAAACCATAGATTATATTAAAGAGGACAAATATACCTAAGAAGCAAATCATAATCCATTGGACAGACAAACCCAGGAAGAAAAATGAACAACCACAAGCACAACAAATAAACAATGAAAACTAAAAAACAATGAACAATACGAACTCCAATAAAATCCAGGAGTGAACCCAGGTGCTTCGGAAGGGTAAGCAGTTCCTGCTCTGTATAGGACACTTGCCGTGAAGTTCAACAAAGTCAATCCGGTGTAAGTCACAAATCGGTGGTTGCAAATGAAATGTTACCACAGTGGAAACATGTCCAACATAATCTTAGATATTGGAACATTGTAACGGTCAATCAATTCGTGATGACGACAGTAAAATTTCCTAAGTGATGACATCAACTTATCCCTGATAAAACCCTTGTTAAGCAGTTTTTGTGACAGCAGTAATCCTCTTTGTCGAAAGTCAGGGTAGCTCACGCATGCCCTTGAAAATCAGATAAGCTGAGAAACGTAGACGCAATATGCAGACGATGCTGGTATATTACTACTCAAGAATGGAAGTTTAACAATAGTTGAAGTCATCACGTTTGTCATGAAGTTTTGTCTTGAAATGTCCCTCATTGGCTATTTCCAGAAAAAAATCTAAATATGAAGCGGCCTTTGGTGTATCTGTAGTATCCTTAATTTCAAGCTCACTTGGGTAGATGAGATGTATAAAGTCTTAAAATTTGTCATTATTTAATGACAACACGTCATCTATATAACGAAAAGCGAAATTAAAGGATTGGGCTAGTTTCTTTTTGGTTTTACCTAGTAGCCCTTGATATGAAGCCCGTTTCATATGAGTACAGAAACAGATCGGAATAGAGGAGCACAGTTGGTTCCCATTGGAATGCCGATGGTTTGTTAAAAATTAGACCGCCAAATTCAACAAATATGTTGTCTATGAGAAAATCTATCATGTAGGTAATTTTATCTTCAGAATACTTTTTGTCAGAATCAGAATGGTTCTTGACGATATAAGCCTTTTCTCTACCTAAAACTAGAAATTTATACGTGCTTGTGCCATTTTTAAAAGTAAATTATATATCACAGTTTTTTTTATCTAATGTGGATCCCAAATATAAAACCGAAGGAAATAGATACTATATTTGTAGTATTTTTAAATAAATATACAATGGCCAAAAGACTAGTAGAGAACAGTTTCAAATTGCCCCTTATGCATTACTTCGGAAATCAATCCTTCTCGATTAGATATTTCGGTATTTTCAGATACATATTATTGTTAATAAAGAAATCTTGTCATTGCATTAACTTAATAATAAAACTTAGCATCAACTTTGATTTGATTGAATGAATTAATTATCTTATTTTGCTTAATTTTCCAAAGAATCCCATAAAAATTGAGATGCCAAGTAAGTCATGGAATGTCTTAGAATCAAGGGTTTTGCACCGTGACATGTCCAGCTTCTTGGGTCCATGTCAAAGAGACCTTAGTGGTGCAAGATCAAGTCCGTTTGAAAGGGATACATAAAAGACTGTCTTCTTACAACACTTTGAATTAGCTAAATCATTCCAGACAGACAATTTGTTAATATTTTTGACAGATTTTTTAAGTATCATCAGCCATATTGGTTATAGGTCTGATTACCAGACACAAATTTGAAGGGCAACAATCCGAAAATAATTCATTTACTGTTCTGTAGAAAATTTTGAAATGGCTTTAGATATTTCCATTTCAAGTAGTCATGGCCGTTTTGGTCCAAGGTTTGAACATCACATATAATTTGAAAGAAGACCACCCTAGGACTGTTTCTAAAAATTGGATGATCCAACATTTGGGCCAATCTGATGTGGTCATATCTTTGCAAGGTTGGGATTATGCATATACACGTGTACATTTACTATTTCTTCCCTTTTTTACTTTTAGTAACGGCTGGTATATTGGTCCAAGGTCGAAACTCATGGGCACAATTTTGAGAGTGAAATCCCAAAATGTCTTTCAATCAGTGCTGTGGTTTCAGTAGGTAAGTTTGCAGCGACAGACGACGACAAACAATTGCCGGAGAATTAATGAAAACCATGTTACTGGATAAACAAATCGTTGGAAAATCAAATTTAGATTATTCATTGCCTACAAGCTGGTTTAAATAATACTTAAAAATACTTAAGTTTGTCTGAATTTACTTCACAAAAAGATGTTTCAAAAACAACGTAAGTTACAAGTCTTATTGCCATTTGTTTCATGCTGAGTTCAAGTTTTACGACAACTTACCTTATTAACGTAGGAAAAAGACTTCAACGTTCCAGAATGCAATTAACATTTATTCGAATAGTTACTAATTTAAGAACCTTGTAATAAAACAGATCAATCACAAGTTATACGAGATTGAACATGAGGTATGTGCTAAATTTAGCACGTTTGCTTGGTACTAATTCTATACACACACTTGCTTTTAAAATTAAACATTTTAAAAAATAATGGTTGTTTAAATGTTTTTTAATATGTGTTTACACGAAGGAATATTCTGCTAATATCGACTTCATACACTTGGTTTAAAGTAATCATATTACACTGCTCAGTTATCTTTAAATGAATACATTCTCTTCGACGTACATAATAGATAATAACCTTGTAAGGGAATACTATATGTAAATAAATACTTACAATGAGACAAATATAAAAGTAGTGATAGATATGACGATAAAAATGATAGATACTTTCCCAGAAATTCTGATTCTTTGAAGACTCTTTTGTAGAATGTTTTTCTTCAGATGTTATTTTAGGCTTTGACAGACTGGTATGTTAATGCCTAGTTCACGTTTTATATTTATTCCAAGTACTATTATGACAGTATTACAATCTTGCACTAATATGTGTTTAAAAAATGAAGTCTGTGAAATACAATATGTAAGCCGAAATTACAGTACATTAATTAGACACTGAAATTGTTGAGTATCTGAAAAAGAGCTTATTGTTTATCTACCAAACGAAAATATTCGTAACAGTGATAGGTTATGTCAAATAAAATTTTCAGCATTTAATAGATCTACGTTTAATTTTACGTTGACCTAACACATAACCTTCCCGATTAACAAATTAATTATTTGATTTTGATGACCAATGTTATATATATTGTTCCTGTTTCAGGGCTTGATATTTAAAAACAGACATTTCTAATTGGCTAGAAGTGTTCGAAACTAACTAACTAACTTCAAGAAGATTTTACAGATCTCACTGTTACCACTGACATAGGATAACAAACTATACAGTGAGTTTTAAGAGTTTAATTGCTGCTTTTTCCTGTTATTTCATTTCAATGTTTGGTAAATACGGTTAAAAAGTATTTAAAATCTTTTGAAATTATATCTGTTGTTCGCTTTCTTTTTATTCAGGATATAGTAACAAATATAAAACCACGTAGTCAATTGACAATTTAAATGATTTAGACTATATATAGTAATTTATTAGATCTTTGGCGACAATTTGTTTAATCGTATCGACTCTCTGGTTCAAAACTAGTCTTAGAGGGTTTTTTTACGTTCTTTTAAATCTTTTCCAATTTTATTACTCCATTATATTTTTAAAAATGTTTGCCTTTTAAAGGATTGGTATAAAGCGTACTATAGAAGGTTTAACCCCTAAACCCCCCACCCCCCAAAAAAAAGCTTTTCATGGAATCGATACCGGACAAACCGTACCTAAGGCAAACAAGAAGTATCCAATTGGATTTCACCAAATTAAATGGAAACATCCCATACTAGAAAAAAAGGCTGGAAGACCTGGCAGAAAGCTCCTAGGTTGATTCTGTGATGTTGAAAGACTTGTCTTAAAGACATAAACATGGGAAAGATACGACGACACTGTGCGGCAGAGTCAATCATATATATGTGACCTTGTGTTTGATCAATATTTGGTTATGCAAATGAATATTCACCTCGGTAATTTGACATTATCTGGTTGAACAAGATTTATGCTATAAATTTTAAACAGCCCCAACAGCCCCCCCCCCCCCCCAACCAACCCTAGTTAATTGTCAGTTATTTAGTCAACTATATATATATACCTTATTCAATATTGTCATGCATATTGTTTGGGTTATTCGTTAAAAATAATAATACTTTAATTAGGCAACCGAAAAAAAAATATGCAGTGATCCATAACCCGCGATTTCTTTAAGTAGAGACAACATGCTCAGTTGACACATTGTATATAGCATCCGTTTTATCTCAGGAAACATATTATCTTGTGAGGTGGGATAATTATTCCGCGTACAGTACGGGAACCATAGCGAAATCTACCAAATAATATTGTTCGTGAGTTCAAGTTCCCTTATCTCCACCGCCTGTCTTAGCAGTGACCATAGACGAATTCATATCAGCTTGTCAGTCAAGATTAGGACAAAGGACAGCAAACCACTTTCATCTTCCATTTCATCACGACATGTTGAGGTTTTTTTTTTTATCGGAAAGAGAGTTGTAAGTGAAGGTGGAGTAACTTTACAATGTATATACCAGAACTGATTTTAAATCCTTTTAGTTACCTCAAAATCGGGATAAACTTATCGTTACCGAGAAAGGAGAAGGTCGTCAAATAGATTTTTCCAAGATTTTAGATGGTCGAAAAAACAATTTGTTTATGATTCCGAAGGAAGATTAACAGAAGCACCAAGAATGCCTGTTGATCTATTAAAAGCGGACTTTACAACTGACAGATTTAAAGTCATTCCGGTGGTAGTCACAGATCGGTAGAGGTACATGAAATGTTACAACAGTGGAACAGGTCCAATATCAGCTTAGAAATTGGATCACAGTAATGGTCAATCAATTCGTGATAACAACCATAAAATTTCCTACATGATGACACCAACTTATCCTTGAAAAATTTGTTCAATAACTTTCCATCTTGGAAATAATTACGAATTTTTTTGTGCGGACACTCCAGACTCGAGATTCCAATTTGTTCACAAAAGGTAATACATGTACTATACAGTTTTATACGTCGTTTTTCACAAAATAAAAGTTAGAACATCACAAATAACATAAAGTTATTGAATGTTTAAAGCTAATTCGATGCAATTAGTACATTCAACGACTTGTTCTTAAAATGCTATATATACAATGTACATTGCCCGATCTGCCCTTGTTTTCATACGAGGCTAAATATTTACATAGGGCTACTACAGGGGAAAAAGAAACTAGCAAAGTCATTTAATTTCAGTTTCCGCGATATAGATGACGTTCTGAAACTTAATAATTCTGACTTTAGTGAATTACCCCAATCTCATCTACATTTGTATCGCAGTGAACCTGACATTAATGAGGCCATAGACACACCCACTTTTCCCTCATATCCAGACTTGTACATACATAAAAATAAATCACAACGATATGGTAAATGTGATGATTTTAATTTTCTTGACTTTCCCTTCCTTATCAGTAACAAACCAAGGTCTCCATCCTATGGGTGTACATTTTACAGTAAATTCGTTACTGCCATACATGTGATATATACGACGGCTTTTTCGGTTGTCACACAAACTTCTCAGACAGGGTTATGTACAGTCTCTGTTTATGTCATCACTCCAAACATTTTACGGTCGTTTTCACGACTTGATTGGCCGATACGAAGTTTCTATCGTACATATTAGACTAGATATCTTCAGTTAGATTTCACCTCCTTATGGAATTGACAATTCAATGAACTTTAATCAGTGGCAATGTGACGGGCGCCTTTTAATGGAGCAGGAAAGGCTTGCAATGTACCATTCCAAAGCACCTGGTGTCACTCCCGGTTTTTAATGGAAGTTCAAATTGGCTTTTTCAGTGTTATCTTTTTCTATTTCCGTTTAGTTTATGGTTTGTATTCGTTTAGTCAAATATGTATACCTGTGTCATTTGTTTGTTATGTTCCATTCTCATGACTTTGTCCTTTCCTTTGGATTTAGAATGTATGGGCTTTTAGACTTTTTTGTCACTTCAATATTCTTTGGCCAATGCCCTTTAAAGGTCATGATAGACTCTGTATCATACTAAACCATGCTTTATCAGTAGCTGATTTTTTTTTCACAAAGGGGGATCATCGTGTTACAAGATCAACTCCTAAGGTACCGCTAAGGTCCATTCAGTCAAACATTGTCCAAAATGGCTGCATAATTTCAGAGGAAAAAAATAGATTTTTTTTCTGAGTCTTATGTTTCCAGCCATATTGGTTTAATACCTTGCACAACAATAGAAAGAAGCTATCATAGAAGCATTCCAGCAAAGTCACAAATGAGAAAGTACTTTCAGAGTATATATAATGTTTATGACTATCTGATATATGTTTCATAGCCGGACATATGAACACAATTTGAAAATAAACCACCTGAAGACCATTTCACCAAAATTTAGTTTCCCTTATTCAATTCTACTTAGCCTAGCTGTTTCAGATATTTTCGTACACTTTTATGATAATTCCCTATTTGTTTGTATTATATATTTGTGTTTTTGTTCATTCTCTGTAATTTCAGTCCGTGCATGTCCGTCTTTCCTCGCATCACATTAACGACAAACATATATACCACTTATCTGAATAGTACATGTGCTATTTTCTTGACATAAAACATGTAAATCACAAAATATATGACCAGTAAGACAAGGCAAGCAATTAAAGAATGCCTTTCATTGGTAGTGAATACATTTAATACACATTTAACAGCTGGGATAATTCACTAATTGTAAATGTTAAAGGTAGTTTTACCTTTACAGTATTCTGCACAAAAAATCTGTACACTTGTCTTATACCAAGGAATATTATCAATAGAAAGCAGAACCAAAACCATAGATTATATGTAAGTTAGAAATGACAGGGTTTTTTTCTGATGTGGGATCCCAAATATAAAACCGACGAAAATAAACATATAGCAATATTTTTAGTATTTTTCAATAGATATACTTTGTCCAAAAGACTAGTAGAGAGCGATTTCAAATTGTTCCTTATGCATTACTTCGGAAGTCAACCCCTCTCGATTGGATATTTCGGTATTTTGTGATTTTGTTAATAACGAAATCTTGTCATTGCGTTAACTTATCAAAATAAAACTTAGCATCCACTTTGATTTGATTTAATGAATTACTTATCTTATTTTGCTTAATTTTCATTATTATTTTTCCAGAGAATTCCAAAGATGTTAAATAAGTCATGGAATGTCTTAGAATCAAGGGTTTTGCGCCGTGGCATCTCCAGCTTCTTGGGTCCATGTCAAAGAGACCTTAGTGGTACCAGATCAAGTCCGTTTGAAAGGGATAAATAAAAGACGTACAACACTTTGAATTAGCTAAATCATTCCAGACAGGAAATTTGTTAATATTTTTGACAGATGTTTTAAGTATCATCAGCCATATTTGTTATAGGTCTGATTACCAGATACAAATTTGAAAGGCAACCGAAAATAATTCATTTAAATTACTGTACTGTAGAAAATTTTGAAATGGCTTTAGATATTTCCATTTCTAGTAGTCATGGCTATTTAGTCCAAAGTTTGGACATCACATATAATTTTGAAAGAAGGCCACCCTAGAACTCTTTCTAAAAAATTGGATGATCCAAAATTTTGGCCAATCTGATGTGATCATATTTTTGCAAGGTTGGGACTATGAAACAAAATGTTTGAATTGACCTTATAATTCAGCATATACACGTGTACATTTAATATTTCTGCCCTTTTTTTACTTTTAGTAACGGCTGCTATATTGGTTCAAGGTCCAAACTCATGTGTACAATTTTAAGAGGGAAATACCAAAATGCATTTCAATCAGCTCTGTGGTTTCAGTAAGGTAAGGTAAGTTTACAGCGACAGACAACGGGAAACAATTGCCGCAGAATTAATGAAAACCATGTTACAGGATAAACAATTCTGTGAAAAATCAAATTTAGACTATTTAGTTATCCACTTGCCTACTAGCTGTTTTAAACAATACTTAAAAAATACATAAGTTTATCTGAATTTTAATTCACAAAAATCTGTTTCAAACACAACGTAAGTTACAAGTCTTATTGCCATTTTTTCATGCTGAGTTCAAGTTTTACGACTGATGAACAACTTACCTTATTAACGTAGGAAAAAGACTTCAACGTTCCAGAATGCAATTAACATTTATTCGAATAGTTACTAATTTAAGAACCTTGTAATAAAACAGATCAATCACAAGTTATACGAGATTGAACATGAGGTATGTGCTAAATTTAGCACGTTTGCTTGGTACTAATTCTATACACACACTTGCTTTTAAAATTAAACATTTTAAAAAATAATGGTTGTTTAAATGTTTTTTTTTTAATATTTGTTTACACGAAGTAGTAGTCTGCTAATATCGACTTCATACATTTGGTTTAAAGTAAAGATTTTACAATGCAGTTATCTTTAAATGAATACATTCTTTTCGACTCACATGATAAATAATAACCTAGTAAGATAAAGGGAATATTATATGTATGGCAACTGGCTATGAAAATTCACTGCGAGGATAAAAAAAAATTACTTACAATGAGACAAATATAAAAACAGTGATAGATATGACGATAAAAATGATAGATACTTTCGCAGAAATTCTGATTCTTTGAAGACTCTTTTGTAGAATGTTTTTCTTTAGATGTTGTTTTAGGCGTTGACAGACTAGTATGTTAATGCCTAGTTCACGTTTTATTATTTATTCCAATTACTATTATGTCCGTATTACAATATGTATTAAAAATAAATGTAGCTTGTGAAATACAATATGTAAGATGCAATTACAGTACATTAATTAGACACTGAAATTGTTTAAAATCTGAAAAAGAGATTATTCAATAATATTAGTAGAAATATATGTCAAATCGATTTGTAGCTTGAATTGTTATCTACCGAACGAAAATTTTGGTAACAGTTAAAGGTTATGTCAAATAAAAGTCTTAGCATTTAATAGATCTACGTTTAATTTTACGTTGCCCTAACACATAACCTTCCCGGTTAACGAATTAATTATTTGATTTTGATGAACAATATTATAAAATAACAATCCATACATACTAATATTAGATATAGTAAATTTATACTATGCTGTATACGACGCATTTCAAGGAGTTACCTCTCATCAGCAGCATTGAAACCGAAACATTTGGAAGACCAAAAACCAAAATTATTTTAAACAAGAAGTGCTCATAACCAAAAATACCGAAATATGAAGCCAAATTTCAGCTAAGGATATCTACCATGTGCGATACAAGGAATGAACCCTTAGTATTTCTTTTATTTTTTTAATTTTGCTAAATACTGGTAATTTCTGTAACAAATCAATGAATAATCATGTCAGACAAGTCTGACGACTGGGTCGCAATATTGTTCCTGTTTCAGGGCTTGATATTTAAAAACAGGCATTTCGAATTAGCTAGAAGTCTTCGAAACTAACTAACAAACTTAAAGAAGATTTTACAGATCTCACTGTTACCACTGACAGAGGATGACAAAATATACAGGGATGTTGTTCACGAGTAAAACTTTCATTGCTGGTTTTCTTGTTATCTCATTTCAATTTTTGGTAAATACGGGTAAAAGTATTTAAAATCTTTTGAAATTATTTCTGTTGTTCGCTTTCTTTTTATTCAGGATATAGTAACAAATACGACGAGTATAAAACCAAGTAGTCAAATGACAATTGAAATGATTTAGACTATACATGCTATATGGGGTAAAAGATGAAACAAGGCAAGTTACATGGTACATATAATAATAAGAAATTTTAAATTTTTATGTATGGAATAACAAAATGTACAAGAAAGGTCCCCATTGATATATACAGAATATGTCCTAACATGAAATGGTCCCTGAAAATTTAAAATGATATGTGTTTGTTTGTTTAGTTATGGTTTTACGCCGTTTTCAGCACATTTGGCTATTTCGCAGCGGCCAGTTTTTATTGGTGGAGGAAGCCGGAGTACCCGGAGAGAACCACCGACCTTCGGTAGGAAAATTGGCAATCCTTGTCATTTAAGATCCGAGTCGAACACACCCCGCAACAGGTGAAATTCGAACTCACAACCTCAGCGTTGACAGGCTAGTGGTCATTAGAAGTCATGACGAACTACCTAGACACACTCGGCAACCGAGGCCCCAAAATGATATGTGCAACTTAACAAATATGGTCAATAATTTATTAGATCTTTGGAGACAATGTGTTTAGTTGTATCGTTTCGACTCTCTGGATCAAAATTAATCGTAGAGGGGTTTTTACGTTCTTTAAAATCTTTTTCAATTTTATTACTCCATTATTTTTTTTTAAATTTTGGCTTTTAAAGGATTTGGTGTCAAGCGTACTATTGAAGGTTTAACCCCTAAACCCCCTGTGTGTGTGTGTGTGTGTGTGTGTGTGTGTGTGTGTGACCATATGTTTGATCAATATTTAGTGATGCAAATGAGTATTCACCTCGGCAATTTGACAAAATCTATGCTATCAATTTTAAACAGCCCCAAGCCCCCCACCTCCCTGTCAGTTAATTGTCAGTTACTTAGTCAACTATATATATACCTTATTCAATATTGTCATACAGATTGTGTTATTCGTTAAAAATAATAATACTTTAATTAGGCAACCGAATAAAAAATATATGCGGTGATCCGTAAACCACGATTTCCTTAAGTAACAACATGCTCAGTTCGCAGCGATGTTAAGGCAACTGTTTTTTTTATTTCATAATATTGGGTCAATTCCATTGAAATAAGGAATACTCTTCATATTTATCATATGAGTGTTATCGGTAACCACTATGTTAATGATAATGACAAGAGGTACCTAAGTGGTAATTATTTCAGTCACGTGATTGCTCATTTGCATGCTACAGCGAATTACCAACAACGTACCGGGTGTACACATATTTCGCAAAAGTGCAAGGGCGTAGGGGTGTCAGCTATTAACAAGAATATATACGATATATTCTATAGGACCGCGCCTTTCTGAAAAGTGCTGCTACTTTGTCTGTATTTGTCTGTTGTTTATACAATTTGCCATGAAGTACTCCAATGCGTCAAAAAAGCACGATTTTTCATCTTTAAATGCAGTTTTCTCAAAAACGAATACAAACCAGGAAAAGTAGCAGCACTTTTATATTACCGCAGATATAGCAGATTTCACACATATTCATGTCTATAATGTCTGTTCAGCGTATGCCCATGCACTTTTCGATTTTATTTTATTCAACAACTCTACTCCCATTTCGTTCCGGATTTAAAGCGCACCGAGGACGATGGATTCGATATGTGGATAATTTCTGATTGGGGTTTCAAGTTTACCGACGCACCCCTCGGTCATAAAAAGCCCCCCCCCCCCCCCAGCCCCACTGATACTTGCACAATTGTTGGTTCTTGCTGTTCAACAGACTGCTTACTCTTCCCGAGCACCTGAGTCTACCCCTCATTTTTTGGTGGGGACCATGTTGTTCATGTTATTAGTTTTTAATTGTAGTGCTTCTATTGTTTTGGTCTTGTCTTCGTTGTTCTCCGGAGTTTGTCAGTTGTTTTGATTTTCCCCTCCTTAGAATATCCTTTTGGTATTTCTTTACTTTACTTGTATGTTTTATCAAAGCCTCAAGCAGAGATATCAAGTTCACTTACTATAGAGCAAGAAATTTCATACAAATTCTTGCCACCTCATCTTTAAAAATAAAAATGGAAAAATTACTCAAGACACATGATTTTAATAAATCTATTAATAATAAATATCACATAGTATGTCAACACTCAATACAAAAAAATGTTAACAATCCTTTTTTCAAAATACAAAAATTTTCTAATAAACTGCTAAAATAAATGTTTATATTTATATCATTTTACATTTGTTAACCAGATGTCACATTCCCTACTTGTATTTGAAGTTGTCTCCCATATGCATAAGTTATCTCCCCCCAAAGGTGTCTTGTATTTACAAACTTTAAGGACAAAAATTACTTTTAGATTTTAGATAAAGAACATCAAAACATATAAACGAAATAAATATATAAATTAAATCTACTGATTTTTTGTATTCTGAATTAAAAACAACTATTTCAATGAACATTTTTCAAACTAAATATAGAAACTTTCATTCAGTTAGCGTTATATATTTATTCAAAACTGATTAATCTTTTTCGATAATTCAAATAAATCAATTGGTTTTTTTTCATGGTGTGATGAACATTTTAGAAACTTCTTTTAAATCAAAATTTTTCAGGATTACTCCAGAAATGTCATTATGTATTTCAATTTTCAATACATCTATTCAAATTAAAATTCTATCTCTTGTTCAAACTGCTACTGCCGTACAATGTATAATACACTCTGTTTTCTTCAGCTCAACTTTGTCCAACTCCACAACTGACAATTTTACATTTAATATGTTGAATTTTCAACAGGCTCTTTGGCTGTAACCTATCACCATCCTATTAATAAAAACGGAAAATTTTATATTAAGCAAATGTTAAGTATACATCTACATAAAATCCTTGTGACTGTACAATTTAGAATATAATTTTTTATCATTAACTGACAAAGTAAAACATTTTTGTTCAAGTACAAGTAAATTGTTGGGAAATATATAATTTATTTGTATATGAGCCGTAGAAACAGGTAGAAATTTATAACATATTTGGCAATTAAAAATAAATGTATATTTTCAGACAATTTACAGAATGATTGCTGGTTTCCCCTAACATGATCAGGTCTGTTCTCACCTTCGGTGTCGATTTTTTTCCAGGAAATAAAATTTCACCAGTTAACATATAGACCCTTTGATTTTGTTGCTTATTTTTTATGAATACCGGGTAGGTCCCATCCCACTCTGGAACAAAAAATTGTAACTTCACCAAAAAGTATAAAGACCTTTAGACTATCACAACAAACAACTGTTCCAAGTTTGAAGTAAATATGACAATGCGTTCTTAAGTTCCATAACACTGAAATTTGAATGAATAAAATTCCATAACCGTCCAAAGTGTGAAAAATTGACAGTTTTCGACAATTTTTCAACGAATAAAGATCCATGTCATATCGGAATTTATGAAGAAAAAAAAACAAAAGGGAGCTTACGTCAATAGATTTAAATAAGTCACCAAAGTTTTGAAAATTGATGAAAGCGTTTTCGAGTTGTCCGAAGTTTGGACGACAGACGGAAACAACGGTATACCATAATATGTCCCGTCTTTAAAGAAAAGTGGAAGATAACCTTCAGAAAAATTTTCAGGACATCAAAGTTACGCTCAGTCCGAAACACCTATGCACAGGTTTAGCAAATCCGAAGTATTATTCCTTACATATTTTCCTGTAAGCTACATTATTGACATTAAGTTACAAAGAACTTTAATGTAAAATTTTATCAGTCACTCATCAGTTAAATGTAGGTCAAAGTGACCAAAATCAAGCAGTAGTATAACAAAATACAAGACATAATGTTACCTTGCATTTTGTCATATCAATTTCTCAGGTTATAAACCTTTTCCTGTTCAGGGTTACACATGACAAAGCTTGAGGCTGTAAAATAAGAATACAAGGTACAAGTTAAATAAATGGGTAATAAGTGTAAGATTGTGTTACAACAAACACATTTTCAAAACAATTCTTAATTTAGGTCAAATTACTTTTTTTATTGTGCTTTCTATTGACATCATAGATGTGAGTTGTCGCTCACGTTTTTATTGGAGGCATCTTTCACATGATGCATTGTAAACAACAGTTTTGAATAAAATTCTATAGACTTTTCCCCAAAATAATAAAAAATTGGAAGCAAATTGCCTAATTTGCTAATCATTGCACAGTGAGTTTTTATGATTTATTATCTTACTTTATACTTAAACTTTATTTTAGTTGTACAAAAAGATCAGAAATGTGAATTTAAAACATATAATTTAATAACTAAGGGGAGATTACTCTATTGGAAGCCAGCAAATTTACCTTGAAACTATGTTTTAAAAACAGATTGATATAACCTTTCAAATACCTATAATAATACACCTTAACATTCTGCACCTAAATCCGTTAGATTAGTCTAGAATCAGCCAATACATGTATTTGGGATTTTGAATGGGGGAGGGACTGTATTTTATCTCGTTTATGTCACAGTGGAAATTTAACACAAATAAATGTCACATAATGGAAAAGCTTGAAAAAAATCTTTTATTTGATATATATTGTTTTATAGGGGTTTAAGATACAACAAATTGGTCAGTTACCAACTTACTTAACAGAGACCATCAATTCTTGACATAATTTAGGAAACTGAAAACTGTTGTGTGCACATTAAATGAACAAATAGTCATTTGTTTTTTAGGAATATATATGTTCCATACACATTTATGATACATTTTTCTCCAAAATTTGTGATGACTGATGAAGGCTTTCTCCTATTCAATATTTCAGAAAAGGTTAAAGAAATTTTTCGTCATTATGTAAGGAAAGATAACTCATGCATATGGGAGACCACTCCAATATCTGCAAATATGGAATATATCAATGAAGTACTTTTTTCTAAGTCGATGCTATATGACTCTTTGAGTTTAGAACTGCAATGAATATTTGTGTAAAATGTATTCCTATTCAAATTTCAAATTTTCGCCTATTTTCAAAATATCAGATTGAACATATAGGCACATGGTTATTTTCATGCAGTTCTCAGTGAATGATGTTTATAATAAACTTATATAAAAATACTACATGAAGGATAAATTGTTATGTTTTGTTCATCATAAATGTAGGTCATAGTGACCGAAGTGTTGCTGAACTGCGTTATACTATACAAGAGGACTGTAGTGGTGAAATATCATTGATATATTACTGCTGGTGGACCCTAGGTCCCCGAGGGTATTCGCCAACCCAGTCGTCAGACTTGTCTGACATGATTATTCATTGATTTGTTACAGAAATTACCAGTATTTAACAAAATTCAAAAATAATAGAAATACTAAGGGTTCATTCCTTGTATTGCACATGGTAGATCTCCTTAGCTGAAATTTGGCTTCCTATTTCGGTATTTTTGGTTGAGTACTTCTTGTTTAATATAAGTTTGGTTTTAGGTCTTCCAAATGTTTCGGTTTTAATGCTGCTGATGAGAGGTAACTCCTTGAAATGCGTCGTATACAGCATATTATAAATTAACTATATCTAATATAAGTATCTTTGGATTGTTATTTTGAAACTCCTGGGATGATGCCTCTGCTGGTGGACCCTAGGTCCCCGAGGGTATTCGCCAACCCAGTCGTCAGACTTGTCTGACATGATTATTCATTGATTTGTTACAGAAATTACCAGTATTTAACAAAATTCAAAAATAATAGAAATACTAAGGGTTCATTCCTTGTATTGCACATGGTAGATCTCCTTAGCTGAAATTTGGCTTCCTATTTCGGTATTTTTGGTTGAGTACTTCTTGTTTAATATAAGTTTGGTTTTAGGTCTTCCAAATGTTTCGGTTTTAATGCTGCTGATGAGAGGTAACTCCTTGAAATGCGTCGTATACAGCATATTATAAATTAACTATATCTAATATAAGTATCTTTGGATTGTTATTTTATTATTTTTTTTTTTTTACTATAGGTTTCTGAGAAATGAACCTAAATGCAAAACTTAACCAAAGTCACTGAAGCATGAAATGTAGGTCATAGCGATCCAGTGTTGCTGAACTGCGTTTTACTATACAAGAGGACTGTAGTGGTGAAATATCATTGATATATTACTATATGTTTCTGAGAAATGGAGCTAAATGCAAAACTTAACCTAATTGAAACGTATGGACTGACGGACAAGGGTACGTCTATATACTCCATCGGGTCATAAAAATCTTATTGCTGTGCATCATGCTGACAATCAAATATTATGTTTTTAAATATCCAATTAAATCAACTCCAAAAACTATAGCTCTCTAAATTATTTAAAGATTGACTGTAATATTTTTTTTTCAGTCTATAAGAAAAAATACATATAATTAATGTTATCAGGTTTGTTGCAGATATTGTAAAATATCAGCTGGCGGTCATTATATGAAGCCTTATTTGGCAAGTGAGTGTAGCAAACGAGCCAAAGGCTTCATATTGTGACGAGAAGCTGTGTTTTACATTATTACCGGTAACCAATGACCTGAAATACTGTATATATAAATGGACCATTTAATATAACAGGAAGTTCTTGAAAGCTAGCCCTTGTACAGGGCCAATGCTCTGTATAAAACAGAGCATCGGCCTTATATAAACTTCTGCTTCCTGTTCTCCATAGAAATAAATAGATCTACGTTTTGTTGCCGCTGAAAAAAATAATAACCTGAACGACAATATATTTGCCCTGTATTTTATTTTGTTAAGTAATTGTACTGTTATTTTAAGTCACTGGTTAAAGGTGTCACTATAAATATATATCTGCTGAGAACCCGATAATATTTTTGTCGTTTTCTTAATATTCCTCTACGAATAAAAACTGGCTGCCATGAAATAGCCAAAATGTGCTGAAAACAGCATAAAACCCTAATCCCTTTGGGATTTTGTGTCGGGAGCTATTTTTCTGACTTCGGGGCCATTCAGAAAAATAACTCTGGACACAGAATCCCAAAATGGATTACGTAAAACCCCAACTAAATAAATAAACTTTGCACCAGCACCAGCACCAGCATTTAGATTTTCTCTAGCCACCTAAAAAAACAAAAAAAAATCCATCATTCCTTACCCTGGGGCCAATTGTCAGATCAGAGCAGGACAAAAGTCTTATATTTTATTTACTATTTGGCTTTCAAAGTAAACTGCAATCCCTTGGTTACCATAAAAAGATGCTTTATTAGCAACTAAAAACTTAGCCGGAGTTTGTTTGGGGTGATTTTTTTTTTTTTTTTGGGGGGGGGGGGGGGGGGTGGTCAATGTTATGTTTAAACGAAACAAATATTTTATGACTTATCATGTTCTGATATGGGATTTTATGACTTATCATGTTCTGATATTGGATTTTGTACTATTCTCACACAATTATTTTTTTTTAAAGACGGTTCACGAAAAATGACAAACAACAGAAACAGTGAACAGGTGATACCTCTTCGTGTTCTGGACAAATGCATGTGGGTCATGTTATGGATGTTGTCATGTTGCTGATATACGTTACCTTAAGATTTAAGATCAGCATAATCAGTGTTTGATCAATTACAATGCCTGCATCATTGTTGTTTCTTCTCACCGGCTGATACCACGTGAAATGTCCACTCTTCAAGCTTCTCAAAGATTAAGATTTCCATATAAGGAAAATAGACCCCGCCTTCATACGATGATGGACGGCTCAAGTTTTACCACATCAAGGCCTTTTTCTCCAAATATAGACACGCATTGCGATGTACAACGTAAGGATATACGTTGTTATATCATTCGCATCAATCTCAACGAAACATTAACCGAAATTTTAACGTAAATATCTTTTCTGACGGAAACAACGCCGGCATTGACGTCCATGACGTAGCACGCAATGTTCATGAATATTGATGCAATAAGCAGGAGTTATCTCCCCGGGACCAAAAATAAAAAATGTTGCCTTAACATAGCTGCGTTGACACATTGTATATAGCATCTGTTTTATCTCAGCAAACATATCTTGTGAAGTGGGATAACTATTCCGCGTACAGTTGTATATGGGAACCAGAGCGAAATCTACCAAATAATATTGTTCGTGTTCATATAAGCTTGTCAGTCAAGATTAGGACAAAGGAGAGCAAACCACTTTCATCCTTCATTTCATCAAGGCATGTTGAGGTTTTTATTTAGTGGAAAGGGAGTTGTAAGTGAAGGTGGAGTAACTTTACAATGTATATCATGATTTCGAATCTTTTTAGTTACCTCAAAATCGGGATAAACTTATCTTTACCGAGAAAGGAGAAGGTCGTCAAATAGATTTTCAAAGTACATTGCGTCCCGTTTTAGATGGTCGAAAAAAACTTTGTTTATGATTCAGAAGGAAGATTAACAGAAGCACCAAGAATGCCTGTTGATCTGTTAATAGCGGACTTTACAACTGACAGATTTAAAGTCATTCCGGTGGTAGTCACAAATCGGTAGAGGTACATGAAATGTTACAACAGTGGAACAGGCCTAATATCATCTTAGAATTTGGATCACAGTAATACTCAATCAATTCGTGATAACAACCGTAAAATGTCCTACATGATGACATCAACTTATCCTTGATAAAATTGTTAAATAATTTCCATCTTGGAAATAATTACGAAATGATTTTGTGCGGACCCCGAGATTCCAATTTGTTCACAAAACGTCATACATGTACTATACAGTTTTATACGTCCTTTTTCACAAAATAAAAGTTAGAACATCACAAATAACATAACGTTGTTGAATGTTTAAAGCTAATTTGATGAAATTAGTAACTTCAACGAGTTGTACTTAAAAATGCTATATATACATTGCCCGATCTGCCCTTGTTTTCACACGAGGCTAAATATTTACATAGGGCTACTACAGGGGAAAAAAAGAAACTAGCAAAGTCATTTAATTTCAGTTTCCGCGATATAGATGACGTTCTGAAACTTAATAATTCTGACTTTAGTGAATTACCCCAATCTCATCTACATTTGTATCTGAGTGAACATGAAATTAAGGAGACCATAGCCACACCCACTTTTCCTTCGTATCCAGACTTGTACATACGTAATAATAAATCAAAACGATATGGTAAATGTGATGATTTTAATTTTCTAATCGTTGACTTCCCCTTCCTTATCAGCAACATACCAAGGTCTCCATGCTATGGGTGTACATTTTACAGTAGATTCGTTACTGCCATACACGGCTTTTTCGGTTGTCACACAAACTTCTCAGACAGGGTTATATCCAGTCTCTGTTAATTTCATCACTCCAAACCTTTTACGGTCGTTTTCACGACTTGATTGGCCGATACGAAGTTTTTATCTCAAGTATTAGACTAGATATCTTCAGTTAGATTTCACATCCTTCTGGAATTGACACTTAAATTAACTTAAATCACTGGCAATGTCACGGGCGCCTTTAATGGGGCAGGAAAGGCTTGCAATGTACCATTCCAGAGCACCTGATGTCACTCCCGGTTTTTAATGGAAGTTCACATTGGTTTTGTCAGTGTTATCTTGTTCTATTTCCGTTTAGTTTAGGATTTGTATTCGTATAGTCAAATATGTATACCTGTGTCATTTGTTATGTTCCATTCTCATTACTTTGTCTTTCCTTTGCATTTAGAATGTATGGACTTTTCAGGCCAATATCCTTTAAAGGTCATAATAGACTCTGTATCATACTAAACCATGCTTTATAAGTAGCTGATTTGTTTTTCACAAAGAGGGATAATAGTGTTACAAGATCAACTCCTAAGGTACCGCTAAGGTCCATTCAGTCAAACATTGTCCAAAATGGCTGCATAATTTCAGAGGAAAAAAAAATAGAATTTTTTTTCTGAGTCTTATGTTTCCAGCCATATTGGTTTAATATCTTGGACAGCATTAGAAAGAAGCTATCCTAGAAGCATTCTCGCAAAGTCACAAATGAAAAAGTACTTTCCAAGTAGATAATGTTTATGACTATCTGATACATGTTTTATAGCCGGACATATGAACACAATTCAAAAATAAACCACCTGAAGACCATTTCACCAAAGTTTATTTTCCCTTATTAAATTCTTCTTAGCCTAGCTGTTTCAGATATTTTTGTCCACTTTTATAACAATTCCCTATTTGTTTGTATTATATATGTGTGTTTTTGTGCGTTCTTTGTAATTTCAGTATATGCATGTCCGTATTTCCTCGCATCACATTAACGACACAAAGTTTCAGAATGATATATACCACTTATTTGAATAGTACATATGCTATTTTCTTGACATAAAACATGTAAATCACAAAATATATGAACTGTAAGACAAGGCAAGCAATTAAAGAATGCCTTCCATTGGCAGTGAATACTTGTAATACACATTTAACAGCTGGAATAATTCACTAATTGTAAATGTTAACGGTAGTTTTACTTTTACAGTATTCTTCACATAAATACCTACACTTGTCTTATATCAAATAATATTATCAACACAAAGCAAAACCAAAACCATAGATTATATGTAAGTTAGAAATCACAGGGTTTTTTCTGATGTGGGATCCCAAATATAAAACCGAAGAAAATAAAAACTATATTTTTATTTTTTAACAATAGATATACTATGTCCAAAAGACTATTAGAGAGCGGTTTCAAATTGCTCCTTAAGCATTACTTCGGAAGCCAACCCTTCCCGATTGAACATTTCGGTATTTTGTGATACATATTATTGTTAATAAGGAAATCTTGTCATTGCGTTAACTTATCAAAATAAAACTTACCATCCACTTTGATTTGATTTAGTGAATTACTTACCTTATTTTGCTTAATTTTCATGATTATTTTTCCAAAGAATCCCATAAAATGAGATGCCAAGTCAGACATGGAATGTCTTAGAATCAAGGGTTATGCGCCATGACATGGCCAGCGTCTTGGGTCTATGCCAGAGAGACAAAGGGGTAAATAAAAGACTTTCTTCTACCAAACTTTGAATTAGCTAAATCATTCCAGAAGAGGAAATTTGTTAATATTTTTGGCAGATTTTTTTAAGTATCATCAGCCATATTTTTAATAGGTCTGATTACCAGATACAAATTTGAAAGGCAACCATCCGAAAATAATTCATTTAAATTACTATACTGTCAGAGTAGAAAATTTTGAAATAGCTTTAGATATTTCCATTTCTAGTAATCATGGCCGTTTGGTCCACAGTTTGGACACCACATACGATTTGAAAGAAGACCACCTTAGGACTGTTCCTAAAAAATTGATGATCCAACATTTTGGCTTATCTGGTGTGATTATATTTCTCCAAGGTTGGGACTATGAAAGAAAACTTTTGAATTGACGAGTATAATTTTAACATATACACGTGTACATTTACATAATTTACCATGTCTGCCCTTTTTACTTTTAGTAACGGCTGGTATATTGGTCCAAGGTCAAAACTCTTGGGTACAATTTTGAGAGGGAAATACCAAAAGGCCTTTTAATCAGCGCAGTGCTTTTTGTAAGGTAAGGTAAGCTTCTTAACCAGGGTTTTATCAGGGATAAGTTGATGTCATCACTTAGGAAATTTTACGGTCGTCATAACGAATTGATTGACCATTTCAGTGTTCCAATATCTAAGATGATGTTGGACCTGATCCCACTGTCGTAACCTTTCATGTGCCTCCACCGATTTGTGACTTCCCAAGGATTGACTTTGTTGAACTTCACGACGGGTGCCGTATACGGAGCAGGAACTGCTTACCCTTCCAGAGCACCTGGGTTCACTCCTGGTTTTTATAAGAGTTCGTGTTGTTCATTGTTTTTTAGTTTTATGTGTTTATTTGTTGTGCTTGTGGTTGTTCATTTGTCTTCCCGGATTTGTCTGTCCAATGGATTACGTTTTTCTTTTATTGCTCCTTAGTATATTTGTCCTTTTTCTTTTCACAGCGACAGATGGCCAGAGGGTTAATAAAAACCATGTTCCGGATAAACAACTCTTTGAAAAATCACATTTAGACTATTCACTAATCCACTTACCGACAAGCTGTTTTAAACGATACTTAAAATAGCATACATTTTACTGACTTTTTCTTCACAAAAAGTTGTTTCACGCACAACATGAAAAAAGGACAAATATACCTAAAGAGCAATAGGTAAAAAACGTAATCCATTGGACAGACAAACCCGGGAAGACAAATGAACAACCACAAGCAAAACTAAACACATAAAACTAAAAAACAATGCACAACTCCTATAAAAACCATGCATGAACCCAGGTGTTCCGTAAGATAAGCAGTTGCTGCTCCGTACACGGCACCCGTCGTGAAGTTCAACAAGGTCAATCCGATGGAAGTAAAAAATCGGTGGAGGCAGATGAAATATTACGACAGTGGGAACAGGTCCAACATCATCTCAGATATTGGAACATTGTAATGGTCAATCAATTCGTGATGACGACCGTAAAATTGCCTATTTGATGACATCAACTTTATACCTGATAAAATCCTGGTTAAGCAGCTTTTGTGACAGCAGTAATCCTCTTTGTCGAAAGTCAGTGTAAGTCACGCATGCCCTTGAAAATCGGATAAGCTACGAAACGTCAAGCGATGTTGTTATATTTTGCTACTCAAAAAGGGAAATTTAAAAATAGGAAAGTTGAAGTCATCACGTTTGTCATAAAGTTTTGCCTTCAAATGTCCCTCATAGTCTATTTCAAGAAATAAATCCAAATATGAAGCTCACTTGGGTAGATAAGATGTAGAAAGTCTCGGAATTTGTCGTTATTTAACGTCATCTATATAACGAAAAGTGAAAGTAAAGGATTGGGCTAGTTTTTTTTTTTTTTTTTTTTTTTTTTTTTTTCACGTAGTAACCCATGGATGAAGTCCGCTTCATATGAGTACAGAAACAGATCGGCGAGGAGAGGAGCACAGTTGGTTCCTATTGGAATGCCGATTGTTTGTTGAAAAATTAGACCGCCAAATTCAATAAATATGTTGTCTATGAGAAAATCGAACATGTTTGTAATTTCATTTTCAGAATACTTTTCAGAATCAGAGTGGTTCTTAACGAAATAAGCATTCTCTCTACCTAGAACTAGACATTTATGCCTGCTTGTGCCATTTTTCTTGAAATAACATTGATGAACTAGTTGTTTTAAACGATCTTTTAATTGAGAATATGGATGGATGGATGAATTATTGTTTAACGTCCAGTGGCAACCAGGTGCATATCAGGACGAGAACATGTTGATATGATAATGCATATGATCCCTGCTTTGTGCTAGACCGACACGCTAAGTCGGATTTTTAATGTGCTAGCTCACGAGATAACTGTCCGCAGGAAGACATATCACCTCACTCGGACACATTATACTGACTCCGAGCCGACCAGTCTTTGCTCTTACTCCTAGATGCAGCGTGCTTGGCGGAGAAGCAGCAAATACCAATTTTAATGTCTTTGGTTTGACCCGGCCGGGGATCGAACCCGCGACCTTCCGCACTCGGGGCAAGCACGCTACCACGAGACCACCGAGGCGGTTTGAGAATATGGTATAATAGTGTAGAGTGTAGAGAATTCGAATGTTTTTATGCTGTTGCATGTAGCGAAAGATTTTGATTTCAGATATTGTAGTAACTGTTTTGAGTTTTAAAAACCCCTACGATTTGTGACTTCCACCGGATTGACCTTGTTGAACTTCACGACGGGTGCCGTATACGGAGCAGGAACTGCTTACCCTTCCGGAGCACCTGGGTTCACTCCTGGTTTTTATAGGAGTTCGTGTTGTTCATTGTTTTTAGTTTTCTGTGTTTATTTGTTGTGCTTGTGGTTGTTCGATTGTCTTCCCGGGTTTGTCTGTCCAATGGATTACGTTTTTTTGATTGCTCCTTAGGTATATTTGTCCTTTTTAAGAATCCACATCTGACTGACGCCACTGGTAGAATATGATGTTTCAAAGTAATTCTGAAGACCCTCTTTAATACATGTCAATATGAATGTTAAAATCTTTCACATGGTAGATCTCCTTATGTGAAATTTGGATTCCTATTTCGGTATTTTTTGTTTTGAGTACTTCTTGTTTAAAATAAGTTTGGTTTTTGGTCTTCCAAATGTTTAGGTTTTAATGCTGCTGATGAGAGGTAACTCCTTCCAATGCGTCGTATACAGTGTATAAATTTACTATATCTAATATTAGTATCTTTGGATTGTTATTTTGAAACCTCTGGTACGATGCCTCTACATGGTTGACCCTAGGTCCCCGAGAGTATTCGCCAACCCAGTCGTCAGACTTGTCTTAAATGATTATTCATTGATTTGTTACAGAAATTACCAGTATTTAGCAAAATTCAAAAATAATAGAAAAACTAAGGGTTCATTCCTTGTATTGCACATGGTAGATCTCGTTAGGTGAAATTTGACTTCCTATTTCGGTATTTTTGGTTCTGAGTACTTCTTGTTTAAAATAAGTTTGGTTTTTGGTCTTCCAAATGTTTCGGTTTTAAAGCTGTCGATGAGGGGTAACTCCTTGAAATGCGTCGTTTACAGCATAGTATAAATTTACTATATCTAATATTAGTATCTTTGGATTGTTATTTTGAAAGAGGTTTTGTAGAGCAATTAGCTGACATAGCAATTTACCGTTGTTTAAACGGATTCTCATGTAGTTTAGGAATTCAATAAAGAGCAGGAAGGTCAATATTTCACCCATTGTATTGAATTGTGGTTATCAAGGACTTCCTGCTTTGTGAGTGCGGTCGGTGTATAAGTTGGGTTACCCGCAGTGTCATCTATTTCCAATTCGTTTCTATGACACTCAAAATAATAGTTCTTGCAGACAAAAACGATGTTATTGGGGGCTTTGTCAGCTGGGACAACTACATATTTGTCATGCACGCAAGTCAAGTTTTAAACAACCTTAGGGTTTTAAAAGATGGATGTAGCTTTAGTGCTCATAGACCCTTGGAGGTTATTAATTCCGGATTTGTATCATTGACCTTATAGCCTTCACCCACTCCGAAATAGTGTCTGCAGCTTTCTGTTCCTTTGAAGTCCATTTTTCTTGTATAGTCAGATTTGAAATTATATTTCCAATTTAATTGGCTGAGGTTATCGGTATTTGGGGCCTTTAGCTAGCATATTTTTTAGTTTTTCATTATCAACTAGATTGAGATCCCAAGTGAAAACATGACCCACAGGACTATAATTGAATGGAGATGTCGAACAGGAGCAGTCGGGGGTTTGGACTTGACGTCATTGGAATTAAGGTCTCGCAATGCCCGTTTGTAACTGAAAATCTTGGTTCCAATGGGTTTTGTATAAGAATAAGAACTAATTGGAATAGTTTGGTCTTTGAAATATGGAGGTTTTTTTATTTTTAGTGTTTTGTGGTGAGTTACACGTCTTATTGCCATTTTTTCATGCTGAGTGCAAGTTTAACAATTGATGAACAACTTACCATATTAACGTAAAAAAAGGACTTCAACGTTCCAGAATGCAATTAACATTTATTCGAGAAATCGTGTTCATTACTTGGAACTCCAGAAAGACGGACACATTTTCGAAATTTTAATTACGTGAACCGTCTTCTTAAAAAAAGAAAGGTCTTTAAAATTCAAGGCCTGATGATCAAAAAATTGTTTAACAGTACTATATCTATTCGCTTTATTAGGCAGTATTATTTTTAACTACAGTTGAGATCAGTTCTAACCTCTCAACTATTCTGTCAGAGAGGACGGTTCTAGAACCATTCTAGAACGGTTCTAGGCTAGAACCAACCCTACCATATATGGTTCTAAGGTAGAATCGTCATAAATGATTCAAGGGTAGAACTGTTATAAATGGTTCTAGGGTAGAACCATCCAGAATGGTTCTAGTGTAAAGATTCTAGGGTAGAACCGCCCAGAATAGTTCTAGGGTAGAACTGTCATAAATGGTTCTAGGGTAGAACCATTCAATGGTTCTATCATAGAACTATCATAAATGGTTCTATGGTAGAACCGTCCATTTTCATGTCCGATAACGATGTATGGATTATGACACCTACTCCTCGTCTTCGCCTTTTCCCAAACTTTTAAAAACATTTTTTTTAATACATTTAGGACCATTTCTGTCCTCAAGTTAACTTTATGCAAAGATTATGACCAAACTAACCAGTCAAAATCTCTGATCTAAGTTAACTTGGAACGGTCATAATCTCTGTTTCAAATGTCTGCTTGAGTGTGGTGTTTTAAATGATCTGTACTGTATATAGTAACATTTAACAACGATTATAATTTCAATACATGAAATTATGCTAATAATAAATAATATTCAATTGATCACCAATTTATAAAAAAAAACAGTAAAAATACATACATGTAATAAAGAGCTATATGTTGTGTGTTCCAGGTAATTATAACAAATTAAAGTTGTAACATGTATATTGTACCCTGACTGTCCGGGTGTTTATAGTTCTAACCTTTAAGGTACACAGATATATGTGTATGCATACAGGTAAACCGTTTTGTTGACAAAATCAGCGAGGTTTCAAATTTTTATAACGCTTAATTTTAAAATAATTAATGCAGCATTTGAATAAAGAGGTGTGTATAAGGTGGTCCCAAATTACAATGCAGAGATTTCAAATGTGTCAGATAAGTAACATTTTAATTTATTTTAAATTAATAATTTATCTTTTTGACTATTTTTATATTTCTAAACATTTGATATATTATATAATAAATTCTTTTTGCTCGTATGAACGATATTTATTTCGTGATGACAAGGTAGAAGATGATTGGGATGAGAATCGCCATTTTAAATTAAGAGGTACATTTCACAATTTATCGAAAAATTTCATAGACATAACGTACATATATTGACATTTTACACAATAATTTCAATTAAGAAATTAATGAATCATGCCAGGACAAGATTTCTTGCTACTGGGCTGATAATGCCCTCAGGGTCTGACAATCCACCAGCAGTGACTTAGACCCAGTGGAAGTAATAAAACGTATCACAAAAAAAAACAAAATAAATTTGATGCAGTGTATGGCCATTTCGTTGACTGACAACTCATCAGCAGTGATCGAGATCAAAATATTGGAAAACCGGTTAAAGATATAATGATGAATTAATAAGCACAACCATCAAAAATCAAACAATTAAAACAAACAGGTATCCAAATCATTAAGGACAATATAATGTAAATAATGTAAATCATTAAGGACAATATACACACTTATCTCCTGGAATTAAAAATATAGGAATGTTAGAATTGTTTTTGTTATGCCTCTACACTTAAGAAGATATTGTTTCAGAGCGTTCTTAAGCTTACACATACAAAAAAGTATTTATTTTCCAATAAAATAGTTGTTCATGAGTTCGTGAGTACAAATTGAAAAGTTCTGATTTATTTGACGTATTGTTCTATTTGATTAAATTTACAAATAAATTTTGGTCAATCGGGTTGCCACCGAGTCGCCAATATATCGACATGGTGCCAAAGTCAAGCGCGACGTCAAATTATTAACCATTATACAATTATAGTCTATTGTAGAGGTAGATATGAGTTTTAGTAGACATAAAAAAAATTAATATTGACGGCCGTCGAAAAAATGTTTATTAATTTGTAACAAATTTATCATAGTAGTATCACAAATTACCAAAATATATACAATCAAAGAACTGCTCTGTATTATAAAATACTGACT
This sequence comes from Mytilisepta virgata, assembly GCA_028015205.1. NCBI lineage: Eukaryota > Metazoa > Mollusca > Bivalvia > Mytilida > Mytilidae > Mytilisepta > Mytilisepta virgata. The sequence continues at coordinate 26,183,398 of CM051511.1, forward strand.
ATAATTGGCAAAAATGTAAGTCCCTGTATTTAACAAAACTTGTATAATTTTAAAATTACAGTACCCTTTATACGGTTCCTTTTATGTTTTTAATACTGTCTATTTGTGAAGCTGAAGTTTACATGGTCAGTCTTTTGTTAGTTGTTTGCCCTTTCCTCTAACGGGTCCTATTTCCGTATTTTTGGTTCTGGGTACTTCTTGTTTGGTTTTTGGTCTTCCAAATGTTTCGGTTTTAATGCTTCTGATGAGAGGTAACTCCTTGAAATGCGTCTTATACGTATTTGAGTTTAAAGAAAAAATCTGTATTACTGAAAAAATTATTACACCAAGGATTTCGATCTCACAAACTTGTCAAAACTCTTACTTAATCTTATCATTGGTACAAGGACATTATTCTTAAATATAAATCAACGTGCAGACATTTTATATGTTCAGGTATTTAACATCCCATCTTTTATGGTAATATTCTATAGAAAGCACAAAAATTCGTGAAAAACTAACCAAACTGGATTTATCCACAGGGATATAGTTACGATACTCTTGTCAGGTCATTAAAAATGGCATTTTTGGGAATTAATATTTATTTAGGGTCTTTGCATCGGAAATAAAACCAGTTGTTGGCATGCTTCTCGTATAATTTATAATGACATGACACTAATTTCTTAACGGAAGGGATTGTGGCTGATTTTCTATGATAAAGACATAATCTTTCGATCAGTTTAATTGAGGTCTGGAGCTGGCATGTCAATAACTGCTAGTGGTCCTTTGTTAATATATATTGATCATTATTATTTTGCTTAGTTTCTTCTGTTACATTGTTTAACATCAGACTCGGACATCTTTTGAACTGAGTTTTACTGTGTGTATCGCTGTGTGTTTGTTTATTACACATTAGTTCGAGGTATAGGGGGATGGTTAATATCTCACAAAAAATTTTTAACCCATCCGCATTTTTCCGCCTGTCCCAAGTCAGGAACCTCTAGCTTTTGGTTTTTTTTTTTTAATTTTGGTTCATTTGTATGTTTCGGTGTTCAGTGTGCTGTTTATTTCGCTTAACTACTAGTAATATGCATTATTGTGTAGGGGCCCGCATCCGGGTACGAGATTTTCTCACAGCGTTGAAGACCCATTTGTAGCCCTGAGCTGTTTTCTGCTCTTTAGTCTCTTTGACACATTCCCCGTTGCCATTCTCCTCTATTTGTTAAGTTTATATTATCGGCAATGAGATAATAATATGAGTACCTAACATATGATATATATGAATTCTTAATTTAAATTAGATTGTTTGATTATTATGATGTGAAATAATCAAAAATGATATAAATTGTAGACAAATGCCCTTTTCTAACAATAAATAAATAAACGCACACCCTGTTCACACTTTAAAATTTGTTCCGGGTCGAACACGGATTAAATGGTATAATGTGAAGGGAGTATTATATAATTAGATTCCAAGTGTCTTTCGTAAAAAATAATTTCTGGTTTACCATTCATCAAACATTTTAGGATTGTATGCTTGTGACTAAAATGTAGAAAGGATATGGAAGGGATGTTCAGAATGGAAAATAAAAAAAATGAGGTGTTACATCACATATAGAGGATAGAATGAACAAAAATCCAAACTTTAAAACAAGAAAGATATATATATATACCAAATATAAACCCAAAATGTTGTAGAATCAATCTAATTAAAATCAGTTCTCCTTATTTCCTTTCGAATGTTTATATGTCTAAATACAGCCGCTGGAGGGTCATGTCTAGGGTCAAATTTATTTCATAATATGAATCGTTAAAAGTTATTGTTTTGAAGTCTACCAACGAATTCTTCTGTCCTGGGGTGAATTATTAACACCGACAAATATATTTTTGAGAGCAAACAGTTGTGTATTGTGTGGATTCTTGTTAATAAAAATTGAAATTTTGGCAACTGGAAACGAAGAGCAAAAAAACTCTCCAAGCAAAAACTGAAGTTGAAACCCGATGATGGTTGACAGTTCACAATAATAAAAACTCGCATCTTGATTTCATTGTTCTATTTCTAGTACATAGATTCCTCCATATGTTTTGAAAAAAGGACTGAGCTAGGTAATGCATGTAATGATTTTTTTTTTCATTTACAGTTCGCAAAATTAATTCTATTTACACTTTACTTTCATATTAAAAGCTATCATACGTTGAACTAGTCTGTAAATAAATATTAGTCTTTTATTTTTTGATCACATTAACGGAAGACAAATTGTTTATAAATGGTCTGCAGGTATGAAATGACGTATTTCAAAGCGCCACCCACAGCAATGATGCATCTGTGTCTACAATATATCGAATATGAATGATTAATTAGTATAATTTGAATTAATTTACTATAAATAAAAAATAAACATCGGTTATAATTTATTGCTTCATAACATATGTTGGATGGTATTTTTTTATTATCGTACAGAATCATATATAAGCAGGAGTAGAATAGTATAATGCGTTTTACCAGGACAGGAGAATCTAAAAAGGTTTGGAAATTTTAACACTTGGATTTGACACTAGGTCAACTTTTAAAGGCCCTGTTCATTTGAGTTTTTTTCTGATTGTTTGTAATTCGTTTTTATTTATGTTACAAGTACATGTACAGATTAAATATTTGATTTTTCTAGATCGATTGACAAGAAGTGTAAGAAATGTATAAAATATATAACGGATTTTATGTTACTGCTTTTATATTTAAGAATTCCTCTTTTCACAAACATACGTGGTAGATCAAGAAATTTGAAAATATTTTGAGAAATCTATTCAAATACATTTTTCAATTTATAATTTTTAGTATTAAGCACAAATTTATTTTTTTAATTTTCTGTATCAGTATCTGAATTGAATATACCGAGAAAGCGTGGACTGCTCCAAATATATGTATACAGGTACATGTTTGTACTACGTTTTTTCTTCGCTAAAAAATAAATAAAACGTTTAGCCGAGTAATATTTTTCTTTTACCTGCATCCTCCCTATAAATTATACTTAATTCAAATAAAATTTTCGAAGACATATTAAGACGAAATCTATTTATAGTTTTCATTCCATAGCGTCTTTTTATGAACCCTCTATGGTCGAAAATTGTAACTGATCAAGTGAATGTTAAATAATTAAATAATAAAAGATGTCGAATGGGCTAGACGTACATAGACCAGGAGCAGTTTCAATATCTCATCAAAGATTTGGAATTGTAAACATCTTTTTGTGCTCATGAACAATGCTTTTTGGTCAAAACGTTGAGACTTTTCTATCTTACCTATAGCTTTCTTTTTATTATTGCTTTTAATTTTTGGTCTAGGCACCAACCTGTGATAGCATACCTATGTGTCGGATAGGGGGACCTTCTCGTTGGGGGGGGGGGGGGGGGGGGGGTGTTAGGTCATACACAGGTAATACAAAAAGTATGAGTGGTTAGCTCGTTGGTGAATACAACACACCCTGCATGCTGAGGATCCCTTCTGTAGTTTTCGAAAAATATTACGCTAATAGGCCTTATTATCCGACCCTACCCAAGCATCTACCCTTTTAAGTAAATGTAAGTTCCCCTTTGTGTCCCGTCCAACCACTATTTGAACTGTTTTGATAAACTGTTGAACTGTTTCTTGTTTTGAAGAAGCACAAAATATTTGCCACTGAACGTTAATCAAACAACAATCAATCCGTCGTTAATTTTTGGGTATTTTATTTATTTTTTTTTGTTTATTTAGCTGTATCTCATTCAACAGCCCATTGTTCTATATTCATTTGCTTATTAACTACAGTTGAGCTCAGTTCTAACCTCTCATTAGAACGGTCCTAAACTGTCCGAAGAACTGTTCTAGAAGAGTTCTAGAACTGTCATCCTGGCACCTTTAGAACCGTTTATGTCAGGGTGTGACCTGACCTAGAAGCATTTATGACAGTTGTACCCTAGAACCATTTATAACAGAACCATTCTGGACGGTTCTACCCTAGAACCATTTATGACCCTGGCAATAGTTTATGAATTTTGAACATCAAAATTATAAGAAATAAAATAATTAATTTGTTGTCATAATTTCAAAATCAACTTTTATCATACCGAAATATATTATAGAGTAAAAAAAGAAAAATAGTCACTGATAATAAAGTTTTTACTAAAACTAAATGATTTAAAAACTTGTCGGTGTTTTTTCCTAGTACATAAAACATTCCTCTACATATGTTTCGGCAAGAGAACACTTTAAATCAAGATTTAGTCCCGTCCATTCGTAAAATGTCCATATATGTACGTTATGTCTATGTAATTTTTCGATAAATTGGTGAAATGCATTTGTTATTTATAAATGGCGGTACTCATCCCAATCATCTTCTACCTTGTCATAACAAAATAAATATCGTTCGTAAGAGCAAAGAGAATTAATTATATCATATATCAAATATTTACCATATTAAAATGGTAAAAAAGATAAATAATTAATTTAAAATAAAATAAAATGTGACTTATCCGATACATTTGAAATCTCTGCATTGAAATTTGGGACCACCTTATACACACCTCTTTATTCAAGTGCTGGATTAATTATTTTAAAATGTAGCGTTGTAAAAATTTGAAATCCAGCTGATTCTGTCAGAAAAACGGTTTACCTGTATAAATACAAATGTATCTGTGTACCTTAAAGGTTGGAACAATAAACATCTGGACAGTCAAGGTACAATATACATTTCAAAACGTTAAGTAGTTATAATTACCTGGAACACACAACATGTTACGGAGAACAAATTTCTTTACCTGTAAATTTACTTCAGATGAAAATCACACAAATTTTAACAAAAACAAAAACAATTGTGTGTTAAAAAAAACAAAAACAAAAAACAAAAAACCAAAAAAAAACTTGCACCATAGCTCTTTATTACATGTATGTAAAAAAGAACAAATGTCTTTACCTGTAAATTTACTTCAGATGAAAATCACACAAATTTTAACAAAAACAAAAACAATTGTGTGTTAAAAAAAACAAAAACAAAAAACAAAAAACCAAAAAAAAACTTGCACCATAGCTCTTTATTACATGTTTGTACTTTTGCAGTTTTGTATAAATTTGTCAAAAATTTAATATTATTATTTATTGCATAATTTCATATATTGAAATAATAATCGATGTGAAATGTTACTATATATTTCAAAAACATGTTGTTAAAAGTTTCAAAAACGCGAAGACGAGGAGTACTTGCCATAAACAATACAGAGTTATTGGACATGAAAATGGACGGTTCTTCCTCAGAACCATTTATGACAGTTCTACCCTAGAACCATTCTGGATGGTTCTACCCTAGAACCATTTATGACAGTTCTACCCTAGAACCATTTATGACAGTTCTACCTTAGAACCATTTATGACAGGGTTGGTTCTACCCTAGAACCGTTCTAGAATGGTCCTCTCTGACAGAATATTTGAGAGGTTAGAACTGATCTCAACTGTACATGTATACGATCTGTTTCCAAACATTTTATTTTTTTTTAAGTCTCTGGTAGTAAATCCGTAAAAACCAGGGTTATCGCATTGTTACAACAAATTTTGTCAAAACGTCATTCCAGACTAAGTTTTATTATTAACTATCTTGAGTTCCTGCATCAGGACGACGTCAAACAAAATCACGATAATAAGATAAAATCATTACATATGCCGTTGTAGCCACTCAAGACCAGTCAAGGTCAGTTATGATGAGTTCAAAACTGGTAATTAGGATCAGGTTTCTGAACATAAATAAACTGATTTTAAGTAGCCCTGATTAACTGAGTTTCTTGCGTTTTTATTTCATGTTGTCCTGATTTAGTTTTTTGAAATTCAAGACAAGATAAGCTGTTGTAGGTCAAATGTGTTTATCTAGTGTCAGATTTCAGATTTACTGCCTTTTCAAAGTAGGGTATGAAAAACGGTTATCGTTGACAGGGGTTGAAATTTCTTGGGCAGTTTTTGTCACTACTAATTGTGTTTTTTATAGGATGCTTTGTTCTTTGGTGTTTTGTTTAAATTCTATTTGGTTTTCAGTGTATGTTTTTGTGTATCTGGTATTTGATATCTTTGACGTATTTGTTTTCGGTGTATCTGTTCAAAATGTATCTCCTAATTGTTTCCGGAATTTGATGTATGTCATCATCTTTGTGTTAGTAATTTTGATATTCTGTTAGCTGTATTTATACATTTATTTAAAACCTGGTAATAAATTTTTCAAATAAGGTATACGAAAATAGTGGTATTATATACTTTTGGAGTGTCAAAACATTCATTGGAAGTACTTGATAAATTGCATGCTCATATTGGTGATTTCGAATCTGTTCAAAGTTTGATTTTTCTACCCTATATACCACTTTACAAGGAACATGGTAATGGTCTGCGTCCGTCTGTCCGTCCGTATCAGTTATTTGTCACAGCAAATTCATCTGCCCGTCCGTCCGTCACAGTTAACTCCTCTGAGACTGTTGATCGGATTTCGTTCAAATTTTGTAGGATTGCTAGTCACCTATTGTTCTTGATCCTATTGCACCGTCATTTTGATTCGACACGTTATGGGACTTTAACTTTGTTCTGCATTCGACACTATAGGAACACTTTGTCAGCGCAACTCTTCTAAGACCGCTGATGGGATTTTGTTCAAATTTTGTAGGACTGTTAGTCACTGCATTTACTTGATACTATCATATGGCGATTTAGATTGGACAAATCTCACGGGAGTTATGAGACTTTAACTTTTGTCTGTTTTCGACACTATAGGAACACGTTGTCAGCGCAACCCCTCTGAGTCCGCTGATCAGATTTCGTTAAAATTTTGTAGAATTGTTAGTCACCTTGATCCTATCGCACCACTATTTTGATTTGACAAATTTTACGGGAGTTATGGGACTTTAAAATTTTTGTGCATGTGACAATACAGGAACACTTTGTTGACGGGAATTTTTATTTGTATTGTACTGCAATTTTTTTATCATTTGATCATTTGTTGACATCCACTTGGCAAAACTTCGTCTCTAAAATAAACTCTCATACACCAATGAATAAAGTTTGGAATTTCATACAAAAAATTAACGGTAAAAACAGAAAAAGCAATCTTCACCATCTTAAAGATGACCAGAATCTCCTAACTTCTGAAAAGGACATATCAAATAAACTTGGAGAGACGTTTTCTAAGCATTCGTCCTCTCTAAATTACTCTCCAGAATTTCAACGAATCAAAAATCGCACCGAAAAAACTAAACTAAACTTTAAATCTAAAAACACAGAAGACTATAACCGCCATTTCTCTTTGGATGAACTCAAAAATTCTCTTGCAAAGGCCCATGATACAGCATGTGGCCCTGATGATATTCATTATAAACTTCTGAACCATCTTCCTGATACATCATTACAAACACTTTTGGATTTACTAAATAACATTTGGGAAACTGGTGACTTGCCCTCTCTGTGGAAGCTTGCAACAGTTGTCCCTATTCCAAAACCGGGAAAGGATCATTTTGAACCGTCGAATTATCGGCCAATTGCCCTCACAAGTTGCGTTTGCAAGACAATGGAACGGATGATCAACGACCGCCTTGTCTGGTTTCTAGAGGCCAATGGCCTCCTGTCTAATATACAGTGTGGATTCCGACAAGGCAGAAGCACGTTAGATCATCTTGTTCGCTTCGAAAGTTTTATACGCAACGGGTTTGCTAAGGGTGAACACGTTGTGTCGGTCTTTTTCGATCTTGAAAAAGCATACGACACCACGTGGAAATATGGTATTTTAAAAGATCTAAACGATATGGGGTTGAAAGGTAGGTTACCTACCTTTATTGATAATTTTTTGTCTAACAGACAGTTCAAGGTAAAAGTTAATACTACCATGTCTGACCCTTTTGAACAAGAGATGGGTGTTCCTCAGGGAAGCATTCTTTCTGTTACTTTATTTAGCATTAAAATAAATAGTTTAGCTAAAACGTTACAAAAGGATGTTGAGGGTTCTCTTTATGTTGACGATTTTCTGATATGTTATAGAGCTAAAAACATGAACAATATAGAAAGACAATTACAATTGTCTTTGAATAAAATTGAAAAATGGGCTATAGAAAATGGTTTTAGGTTTTCCAGCTCCAAAACTGTTTGTATGCATTTTTGCAATAAACGCAAAATGCATTTAGACCCTGAGCTAAAACTCAATAACTCGCCTATTAAAGTTGTTAAGGAAACTAAATTTCTTGGACTTCTCTTCGATAGTAAACTCACCTTTCTACCCCATATCAAAATGCTAAAAGCTAAATGTTTGAAAGCATTGGATATTTTAAAAGTTGTTTCCAGCACTGACTGGGGTGCTGATAAAACTATTTTATTAAATTTATATCGATCTTTAGTAAGATCAAAACTTGATTATGGTTCCATTATATATGGATCTGCTCGCAAATCCTATATAAAAATTCTAGATACGGTTCACCACCAAGGCCTACGTTTGGCCTTGGGGGCGTTCAGAACATCTCCCGTAGAAAGTTTATATGTAGAGGCGAACGAGCCGTCTCTTTACAACCGTAGAATAAAACTTGGTCTACAATATTTAACCAAGCTGAAAGCCTATCCTTCAAATCCTGCGTACGACTTCGTTTTCAACCCTCTCTATGAGGATATATTTGAACAACATGAAAACAAAATTCCTCCTTTTGGTATCCGTATGAAACCACACATTTCTGGTTCTAACATCAACCTTGATGAAATTGCCCTTATTAATATACCTCAATCACCACCTTGGCTTGTACCCAAACCAATGTTTATTTTTGACCTTAGAAAACATAAAAAGTCGAAACAAACCCTATTCTTATTCAGCAACACTTTGCTGAAATAAAATCTAAGTTTGAATTTCATGACTCTATTTATACTGATGGGTCGAAGGACGGAGACAAAGTAGCTGCCGCTGCTGTCTATGGACAGCAAGCAGCAACTCTCCGTCTTCCATCTTCCAGTTCCATTTTTACTGCTGAAGCCAGAGCCATAATTCTTGCTTTAAAGTTTGCTAGAACATCTGAAAAACATAAATTTCTTATTTGTTCAGATTCACTTTCGTGTTTATTGGCTATCGAAGGTCAGAAATATAAAAACCCTTTAATTGCCCATATTATTGAATTTTATAAAAGACTTGTCCAAATGGGCAAAGAAATCATTTTTCTCTGGGTACCAAGTCATATTGGTATTAAGGGAAACACAGTCGTAGATAGAATAGCGAAGGATGCTTTAGAAGACCCCATAACTAATATGTCAGTGCCTTACTCTGATTTTAAACCTTTAATATACAAATATGTTTTACGTCTGTGGCAGTCCCAGTGGGATCTGCTTACAGACAATAAATTACATTCTATACGGCCAACTGTTGGCAAGAATGTTTGTTTCTTCGGCAAAAGCCGTAGAGACCAAGTTGTGTTAACTAGATGTCGCATTGGCCACACCAGGACGACTCATTCTTTTATTTTAGAGAATGAGCCGCCTCCTGAGTGTATTCCCTGCCAATGTCGACATAGTATTCAGCATCTTTTAATTGACTGTGTAGATAAATCCGACATTATTAGTCGGTACTACACAGTCAACAATATGAAAGATTTATTTACAAAGGTTGCTGGCAACCGTATTTTACAATATTTGAAAGACGTTGGACTGTATTCAGGAATGTAGTCTGCCTGCATTCCTGAATAGAGTCCAATACCTTTAAATTTGTTCATTTGTTTTGCATGTTATTTAATAGCGTATCTGTGATATTATTTTGAAATTTCGTTTGTTATTTTGCAAAGTTCGTCTGTGATAATATTTTACATAATGAAAGTTTGTCTTGTATTTGTTTTATTGTTTTATTTTTTCCTTGAATATTATTTGTAGATAGTTCTTTTGTTTTAGATAGTATTTGTTTTAATCAAACTTAATATAATTAGTTCTCGCCGTGATATGGCTTAAATGTCGCCCACACGGCGTAAAACAATATTCAATCAATCAATCAATGTTGACATCCATACTGTGCCACCATTTTAATAATACACATTTTGTATATCTTGTGGGCTTCGACTTTTCTCTGCGGCGGATGAGATATGGCTACGTGTAGTAATCTTGTATGGTAATATTCTAGACAAGCAAAAAAAATGTTGTCATAGCTAAAAAGCTAACCAAACCTTTAAACAGACTTATCCACAAGAGATATAGTTACGATGCTATTGTCAAGTCATTTAAGATGGCATTTTTGGACTTCATATTGATTAACTCATAGGGTCTTTGCATCGAAAATAAACAAATTTATTCTAAAACCAGTTGTTGGCATGATACAGGTTATGTTCTTCTCGTATTATTTATGATGGCATGATACTTAACCCATAACGGGAATGATGTGCTGACTTTCCATATGATAAAGACATAATGATCAGTTTCATTGTGGTCTGGAGCTCGCATGTGAGTAAATGCTAATAGTCCTTTGTTAATTTATATTGATCATTGTCATTTTCCTTGGTTTCCATTTACCTTTTCTAACATCTTAGTTCTACTGTGCGTATTGCTGTTTGTTTGTTTATTCCATTTTGCTTAAGTATAGGGGTATGATAGAGATCTTACAAAACATAATTACATAATTAACCCCGCCGCATTTTTGCCCCTGTCCCAAGTCAGGAACATCCAGCCTTTGTTAGTCTTGTTTTTTAAATTTTGGTTCATTTATATCTTTCGGGGTTTGTGTGACATCCATTTTGCTGAACTAGTATGCTCTATTGTTTAGGGGTCAGCTGAAGGCGCCGCCAGCTGCGGATTTTTTTTCTCGCTACGTTGAAGACCATTTGGTGGCCTTGAGTTGTTTTATGCTCTTTGGTGGGGTTGTTGTCTCTTTGACACATTCAACGTTTCCATTCTCTATTCTATTGGTTTGAAGTTAAATTCATTTCAATTAAAGTTCATATATGTTGTTTTCATAACAATACACCAAACAATATGTACATTCTTGCTCTAACGGAACTCTTTCTATTTTACTGCATCGGTTTTCTTTACACGATATTTGAAGCAAAATTTCGGCTATATTATTTTTCTGCCATGATTATAAGTAATTAGACATGCAAGTTATTTGTCTAAATACACATAGGCCGTAAAATTGGTAAATGTAAAAGATTCTTCTAGTATCGTTGCCGGAATCTTCTAGTGTCGTTTCCAGAACTCCCAGTGTTGGCAATTTTCGATGAATCTGGAAGATTTTGGAAAATATTGGCAGTTTGATTAAAAATAATCCTCCAATACTGCAATTTTCGATGAATCTGGAAGATTTTGGAAAATATTGGCGGTTTGATGAAAAATAATCCTCTAATACTGGAATTTTTATAATCTTCAAAGACGTCCAGAATTGCAGATTCTTGAAGATTCTGTTACAATTCAGGCATTTAAAATTATTACCAGAATTGCACAAATCCGGTAGTACCAGTATCGCGGTCACAGAATATGTATTATATGTTTTTAGCACTATAAGGTAATGACAGAAAAAGGATTAGGCATACCTAATTAATATATATACCTTTTCTCATCTTTAAATTTTTATACTTTTATTATTTCCGCTTTTTGTAATATAAGATTTTTCTTTTTCTCGTATTTTTTTCTGTATTTATTACATTTGTACATGTAGTCAAAGATAAATTTTATAATTTTCATGAAAAAAATTCAGAAAAATAGACAAATTCTAATCCATTTGAAAAAAGAATAAATTAAACTGTTTAGTGTTATGGTATTAAAAGTTAAGGAATAAAGAATTTTTTGAACATTTCCTATTTCAGAAAATGATTACAGTGCCACGTTTATTCATTTTTTTCGCTATTGGCGTAACACTATCGTATTCCAGCAGAGTGACAATTAAAACTTTAACAGTATCTAATGGTGGACCTTGGGGCGTGTGGAGTGAACCAGAATTCTGTGCTAAAGGATATTATGCTACAGGTTATTCTATGAAGGTTTGTTTCGTTTGTTATATTTGATTTTGGTTATGTTTTGAAGCTTGGTTTTATTGCTCACAATGTTTTGATTGTTTATCGGACGTTTCCACAATTTGGTTACGTTCTGAGGATGGTTAACCAATGAACATGTGTTGGTAGCAAAATTATTTTAGATTTTAAAATTTTATTGTATGCATTTTGTTTATGTCAAATCAAAGTGTTCAAAGCAATACGAAAGCTAAATAATGACATGATACAGTTATTTATTGAGCCCAAGGACAATAACTGTTTTGTTTCACCCGAGGACTGAACTTTACCCGAAGCCGTTGTCCAGCTATTGTCCGAGGAACCAGTCAATAACTCTTTTTCTTATACTTTATAATCTACATGTGGAGCTGCTATTTATAGTAACCAATCAAAAAAAAAGAAGCGATCAACAGTTCGGACCTGGTCCAACAGTTCAAAACTTTAAACGGTCAACAGTTCAGGACTTTGAAGGATCTGAGAATTGTTTTAAAACAGTCAAAAAGGTTGATTATAATTTTTATTAAATTTATATAAGAAAAAAATTAAAAGGTATAACAATAATTAATTTTGTACCATAGAGCAATTGTATGAAAATAATGATTTTTTCATCTTACGAGTTTTATGAAAAATAGATTGAACCAAAACAAGGAGGTGGCAATAGCAACGATGATACATCTCTGAACGCAATCCGTCTAAGATGTGGTGAGGCAGGATGTACATCACATGACTGTAGCGGAGGAACCATTGTAGGTCAAGAAGGACCATGGGGGAATTGGGGAGGAGAGAAACAATGTCCTCCAGGACAGGTTATGACGTCATTTGATCTACAGGTTGAAGGACGACAGGTAATACCTGTTTATTTTTTTCTGTTAATATTTTATATCTTCAATATTTAAAAAAATATATTATGTCATACATGGACCAACTCTGATGCATAAGATATATATTTTCGGTCAATTTACGATTCATCAGATCACGATTTTTAAAATCTATTTAGATGTTATCTCATTGATGTATACACTGTATCCTTTCATTTGCTCATCAATCATTAACTGATAACAGGGACTTTAAATAAAATTTGGAAACTTTTTTCTAAAGCACAATGGTGACCATAATCTAAATTGTATTAAGTAAAAACTATTACAACTGAAATGCATCATCTCGAACTAAAATGAAATATTTTCATGCAGGGAGGAGGCACAAATGATGATACTGCAGCAAATTATGTGAAATTTAAATGTAGAAATTTTAATGGCAGAGGTTCTGGCACAGATCTTGGTGGGTCTGGATTTTGGGGATCATTTGGACCCTGGAGTAGCTATTGTCCTAGAGGATCAGCCATATGTGGATTGAAAGTCAGGATTGAACCCAAACAAGGGGGCGGAGTTTCTGGTGGTGACGATACAGCCCTGAATGACGCTGTATTCTACTGTTGTAATAATTAAATAAACAATTTCATAATTTGTATAGACTATGTTATCTTAAAACCAATAATAAAAACAAGAAACAAACAAACAAAAACAAATAAAGCCAAATCTTATTTTCAGTAAAAAAAAAACCAATACATTCTTTTCGATGATTCATAAGCCGTTCTCTGTATACCATTAAGTATCCGTAATGAAGCTGTTTCGAACATTACGCTTTATGTTTACAACGTACATGACTTACAGTTTATACATGAGAGATACGAATAAAAGTTTAAATATGAGATAATTAAAACTAGCAACAAGGCGATATTGCTGCCGGTAAGGTGGCCTCCTCTACATGTATTTTATAGTCCGTATATATTGAAATAATATTGAATTTTAAAAAAATCCCATCGGCTAAAACTTGAAAATATTTCTCATGGGCAAAATAAACGCACCTCGTAAAGTAATATCAAATTTTGAAGAAAAAAATATTATCAGACTAATATTCCTCATTGAGTAGTAAATAGTAGGATATTCGAAGGAGGGAAAAATCGAAAAAAACTGACAAACTCCGGAGAACAACGAAGACAAAGCCAAACCAATACATGCATTAGAATTAAAAACTGAAAACATATGAACATGGACCCCACCAAAAAAACCGGGGGTAGACTCAGGTGTATAGTAGGAGAGTCCATGTAAACTGCAGGTGATTACTCAAATATTTATACTTTAGCATCTAAATAGACCAATAGGAGAGGGAATAGATGAAAGAATATTCATACAAAGACCTGTATTATTTATTATTTTGAAGTGTATCTTTTACAGCTTCATGATTATGTATGTACATGCTATTGGTTCTTCTAGATGTTAATTGTAAACAAAGTTATGCGTTATAAGAATTAAAACTTTAAATATAGCATTTTTTCTCTCGAGTCCTTAATTGAAGTGCAAGTTTCGTGATAAAGAAAACTTTGGTGGGGTCCATGTTGTTCACGTTTTAAGTGTACTGTTTGTTCGTTGTTCTCTTGAGTTTGGCAGCTGTTTTCGATTTTCTCCTCCGACGAATGTCCCTTTGGTATTTCTTGACTTTACTTATTTACATTCTGTTGAACAAAATTGCATTTCAAAGAAAATGACTATAGTGTGAAAGAGACTGTCATTCAAAATAGATTATAATTAGGAAAAAAACAAAAAAGCCTGCCACCAGATCTGAATCATATGTAATTTCTCTAAAAAATGCTCATTATAGTTTTGAATAAGATTAATTATACATTTCAAAGTTTTGCTCACAATCCGAATATCATCCAGCACTCAGAATATGCCCCATGAGGAACTAATAAAGCAATAATTTGACTTACAGCATTCATACTAAGAAATACTGGTCTCCCTATCATCTACCCACAATATCATTATAAGCTATCGCCAACCCAAACGCATTTTATAAAACATTCCACAATTGACAAAGAACTTTATGGTAGTGGTGCATGTCTCGGATATAGAGCGATGTGGAGAAGGCTTCCTCCATGTTAAAACAGACAAAATTCTTGAATTATTTTGGCTCATGGATCCGGATGGTGTTGAAAGAAGAAAGTACCAAAGATTACTTCGTCGAAAATACAGTGGCCTTGAAACTAATTTTGTATGGCATGTTGATGGTTATGATAATTTTTAACCCATCGGTATATAAAGCATATAATTATGGTACAGAAATTGATGTTTTAGATGTTGCGCCGGGTCTCGACATTTATGGTTTAAAAAAACCACACAGAATTACATGCCAGAGTTTGTTGAGTTGTTAAACATTTTTTTAATCCAGACATTGATGTTCCAACGACAACAGCTTTATTTTTGCTCTTGACTTATCTTCTGGACAACTACATATGATAAACCAATGACATTTCCTCAACGCCTTCTCTTATAAAATAGCATATGTTTTTTGTTTTAAATACGAGTTCCGTATATGTTTTTTTTATTTTATCCCTATAAATTAATTCCATTTATATTACCACGAAAATATACTCGGGATGTTGATTAAAGTCCTTTACATTGGTAAAGATTGGAATCTGGGGAAAGTATGGGTTAAATGTTAATGAGAGCACTAAACGCATTGGCTAGGTAAATAACATTGTAATAAAAAGTATTATATGTTCCTGTTTCCTTTTTTAGACATGGTACATGTCACTCGAGAAGGCATCAACTTCCCCAGACCCCCCCTCCTCTTGACCTATTTACCAAATATCATGTCATACAAAACAAAATTTCCTCAGGAAAGAGGTAAAAAACTAAAGGCATTCCTTTTTTGCAGTGTCATTTTTTTTCAACAGAATATAAAGATTTCTTTATCACGAGAAAACAAAATGGTATGTCTCTGACACATTGCGCGTTTTCATTCTCTATTCTACTTAGTATAAAGATTCTTTCATCTATTCAATCTCCTGCATGGAGTAAAGCATAAACTTCATAACACTCAAATTTCTGTTCTTGAATTTGATGTATTCTAGATGCTTCCAGAGGGATAGGTTTACCTCGATTTAAGTATTATGAATTATTTCGAATTAAGTATTAAGAATTAAGTATTAAGAATTAAGTATCAAATATTAAAAATAAAGAATTAAGTATTAAGTATTAAGAATTAAGAAATTAGAATTAAGAAGTCCCCCTAGGCTTTATATTTTGAATTAACAATTAAGAATTACGAATTAAGAAGTCCCTCTATGCTTTCGTAAAGAACAAAATACCTTCAACTATCACAAGACACAATTCTGTGTAGAAACTGTCTAAATTGAATTTATTCAGATAGGCACAGCACAAAAATTTAATCTTTTGATAACTGAGGAACCACGAAGGATTTAAATACATCTTTTTTCAGAGACAATAAATCTTAGTATGTAGATTTACTTACACATTTTAAGTCAGATATGGATCGTTTTCGGTTGACAGAAGGGACACATATCCAAATATAAAGCGAATTCACGAGAACACTTACACAGCAAAAGCATACATCAAAGACAGTACTAAAAGAGTAAAAAGCATATTGAGAGCAAGATAAACTTATATTTAATTGCTAAAGTGGTATAAATTGTAGACAAATTTTTTAACAAAAATAAAGTAAAAAATTCCTGTTTCCTTGCAAAGAACACAGGATTTCGTATAAGCTACATAAATAACAGGAAAGGTCCACAATGACATACATTGTATCAACCAACGCATATAGTCGACAGACCTTCAGACAAAAATAACATAAAAAAAAGCAAATTCATGAAGGTTTGACTTAGTATATATATAGACATTGAAACAGACATGAAAACCCACACATCCCACTTGCATGTATCTATTTTTACCCGCTGGTGTATAAAACAAGCTGTAAAAGTCAATACATTATAATTACCAACAAGTGACCGCTAGCCAGAAAAGAGGACTAAGGAGCAAACCAAAAACGCAACCCATTAGAGACATACCCCGGAAGACAAATCAACAAACAGAAGCAGCACAACAAATAAACACTGAAAACTAAAAAAACAATGAACAACAAGAACTCCTTTAAAAACCAGGTGTGAACACAGGTGCTCGAAAGGGTAAGTAGTTCCTGCTCCGTATACGGCACCCGTCATGAAGTTCTATAATGTCAATTCGGTGGTATTCACAAATCCGTGGAGGTACATGAAATGTTACGACAGTCGGAACATGCCCGACATCATGTTAGATATTGGAACACTGTAACGGTCAATCAATTCGAAAAGTGAAATTAAAGGATTGGGTTAGTTTCTTTTTTGGTTTCACATAGTAGCCCTTGAAAGAAGTCCGCTTCATATGAGTACAGAAACAGACTGACGAGGAGAGGAATATAGTTGGTTCCCATTGGAATGGTGATTCTCTGTTGAAAAATTCGACCGCCAAATTCAACAAATATGTTGTCTATAAGAAAAGCTAACGTCTTCAGAATACGTTTTGTCAAAATCAGAGTGGTTGGATATCCATAGATATTTAGATTACACTATAAACTAGGAAGCACAGAATATGAGAATATTTTAGTCGCGAAACAATCAATGTCACTTCCAGTATCGTATCTTATGTAAACATTGACAAAATGTCATTTCATTTTTATTAAAATATTTTTTTAGCAGCACCACAGAATGAAATAGAAAGAATATCAAGAAATCTACCACTAGTTTCCTCGTGCCCGAAAGATTAAATCTCGTTACTGTCCAGAATCTATTGTGATATATAATTACTTTCACACAGTAGGCTTTTTACTTGACGTTTATCATTCAGTCAAAGGTAAACTTTATTAAATTAAAACACGAAATAGGAGTTGAAGCTATTTGTTTAGCATTGATTAGCAGTTGACAATTAAAAGATACTTATCTTAACAAAGTATGTTTTAAATTTTAACAAGATATATTGAGCAAATCGAAGCCGACACGCTTTTTAATTTACCCGAAAATTGCAAATTTTGTGATTTTTTGTGATTTTTCGTGCATATTTGATTTTTTTTATGGACAAGGTGACATAACTCCAGAACAACATCAGACTTTAATAAGGTAACAGTATAGAGGAGCATAAGGAAATTTCATTCTAGTGAGTCTTTTTGGCAACTTCAATTTTTGATCACAGATACAAAGAACTTGGCAATATTTTGTAACCATTTTCACCATTTTAGTAACGATGATTTAAGTTTTTTAGAATAATTATGAATATTTACACTGGAAACAATAAGAAAAATTTGTTCATGTACTTATTAATAAAGTTTTTTTTTAAGTCGAAAGGCAGTTTAAAACAGTTTAAATCAACATTTTATTGTTACATTTTCTCATAACAACGGCTAGTCCAAGATTTGTTTTATGATGAATAAAAATTATATGTTTGCCTTCTTAAGGGTAATTAGAAATCCCATTTTTGTTAAATAATTAAAAAAAAATAACCCTTTTGATGTTGATATTGCAGGCAGAGCCTCCCATTGACCCCAGTTCCTTATATCCCCTTCACACACACAAATTTTTCTAACGAGTCCTTACGGATCGCCAACTCGTATTCAATCGCACGCATCCGTACATAACTCGTTGGTATCCGTTAATAACTTCTGATTGTCCACGGATTACATGTTCCGTAAATAACTCGCAAATAACTTGTAACAATTTACAAGTATCGTAAACACGTCGCAACCTTACGATTTGGCGAATTTTATGGGCGATTTAAGAATGGTTACGAGTAATTACGAGCGATTAACGGTTTATTTCGTGTTATAACGATGCATTTACGGCAAAAATCTACGATTTGTTCCGAGTTACCAGGGATAAATACAAGCAAGTTACGACATTTTACGAGCTTTTTATGGATTTTTACGAGTATATTCAGGAATGTTACGATTCATCTAAGCTTTTACGTGTACATTACGACTTGTTAACGTGTTGTTACGAGTAGTTGCGAGCAAGTTACGAGTAATTACGAGTCCTTATGTTTTTTTCCAAAAAGTATGCAATTCTCTATGTATCATCATTCGACAACTGCCATCCACCGAGACAAATCTTATACCTTTCCTAAATCGTAAAGTGTACGTATTTATTCGTAAAGTATTCGTAACTATACGTAAAGTGCTCGTAAAAACTCTTAACAATCCGTAAAGCCATTTTAACAAGACGTGACTGCAATCGTAAACTTCACTTAAGCACTCGTAATAATCCGTAAACAAATAGTAAACTAACTGTAACAAATCGTAAAATTATTTACGAGACATTGACGGATTCTTGCGAGTAGTTTACGGAGGGTTACGTTTTGTTGCGACCGGATTACGATACTCACGAGTTATTTACGGAAAATGTTATCCGCGGACATGTAAAAAATTTGCCTCTACTTTCACGGATCCTCACGAGTGTTTCGAGTTGTGACGAGTTATTCATGGATACCAACGAGTTATGTACTGATGCTTGCGATTGGCTACGAGTTGGCGATCGTAAGGACTCCTAAGAAAAATCCATGTGTGTGAAGGGGATATAAGGATCGGTGTACTGTTACGAATTTGTGCCATACGTAAAGATTCGTAAGAAAAATTTGTGTATGTGAAGGTAGCATTAGCCTCATACAGATATTTTCTGTATTCTTCTATAGTAGACTAATATTGCACCTACTATTAATGAATATTCTATTGATGACAAAAAATGCTGATGCATCAAAATTGCACATATTGTCGATTTTCAATCCACCAATTGTCATCAAAGCACAGAATGTTTATTTCTTTATTTCTTTATTTAGTTCATAACTAACGGAAAGTTTTTCATCTACGGCCCGAAGTATAAAAGGAACTATTAATTTGATGAACTTATAATTCTTTTTAACAAGTGTATATATTTGAATATGAAAATAATCACATCACCAAACGATGGAAACATCTGTGTGTACTGTGCTCTTTATGTCCCAAATTAAATAATTGTTTAATCTAGTTTGAATATTTTTGCTCTCAGTCATATAGCAAAACGAATGTAAAATTTTATTGCCTTTTTTTAATTTCACAATTCAAATGCATTAATCAATCATCAGGGGAAGTTAATGTCCTTTTCACTTTCATTTTTTCATAAAATGATCAAATGAATGCCTTGGTTATTTGAAATTATTGCAATTTACGTTTTAAAAAAATACAGAATCTATAGTAAGATCCAGTTCTTTCTTTTACTTGCTATATGTTCTTTTTTTACGTTTGAATTAGTTCCAGCAGGTAACGGAAAGGGTGCAGGTAAAGGGATTTACAAGCTCCTGGAACTTTGTCGAGTTTTTATTGTGATTATTATTTGCTTGGTCAAATTCCCGTTGGTGTGCTGAATGTTTTTTTCAGTGAATAATGATTTAAACTTTGTTAGACTTATTTCATAGTTGTTCTCACGAATTCACCATGTGGATTTTGACCTAATGAACTTTATTTTTTTTCTATCTTTGGTATTCCATTTTCGACACTCGGATAATTTGGCGTGTATGTAAAAAAGGGGAAACATGAAGTACGTTTCATAATTTTTATGAGTGATAATACTTTAAAGAACCCGGCCTTGCAATATATTCCACAATATTAAACTTTTAGATCTTTTTTTCTTGTTATCTGAAAGCTATGAATAATTTTATTATTTGAACGAAAATAATACCCAAAAAAAACTATTGAGTTCTGGCATAAATTGTCTATTTCTTTAGATCTGTGTATATGTTATTCATACTCTTTATGGGAGAGTAATTTCCGAATTTCTCTTTGAATATAACGACAGTATCCGGCCAGCAGCTATGAGAGCCTTAGCTAGTTTTACCGTTAAAATCCGCACATTCCGACCCTGCTATCTAAATTATGTAACCTTTTAACCAAATGCTGCAGTTCTAGCAAGCTATCACCTTGTTGGTAATCATACTGTATTTGTTTTTATAGTATGTTTTATACTCCAGAATGTCAGGATAGATAAGGGGAGGTTATGGTATCCATAGAACCGGTTTAACCTCACCACTGTTAAGTCACTGTACCAAGTCACACTATCATGACTCTCATTTTTTGTGTACAACCATTTGAAATTTTATCATGTAAATATGTAGACCAATGTATGTTTGCAATGCCCACTTCGTGTAGAAATTGTCTGCTAGTTAGTATAGAACCTGGACAGTGGTTCACCTCCGCTACGGTATACCTACGCAGCATTTCGCCATTACAATCAGCCTCTCGCTTGTAATAAATATTCCATGATATTAATTTTGATGAACAAGATGTGCACATCTCGTCGATTTACAACTCTTCAGTTATGTGTAAAGCCTAAAATATTTAAGTGGAAACGTATAACCAAAACGTTCAAAAGCAAATTCATATAACATAATGACCGAAAAGGGCAAAGCCATAACCATTTCAGGACAGAGTTAAAAGAGGTATTACATTATAATTAGTTGGTGACATTTTATAACAGTGAATTTTAAGTATACATTTCACTCTAGTATCGGAAAACTAGAAACTGAGATGTTTTCACGTGCACGTGTGTTAGTACTAAATTTGATAAGTCAGTTGTTATAGTAAACATGATCAGCTATGTGCAGAATATGATCCACTATTGCCTGATTACACGTATGATATTCATCCTGAAAAATAGACATGCAAGTTATGTTACAAGTTTATTAAACAAAGAAACAAACAAGTGTTGTATCCATCATGACGCGAAGCTGTATAATCAAAACAAATTTAGATACAACGATTCAATTGATAGAAATCACAAGAGCAAATGAAGATTTCGGCTGAAACATTTTAATGTTTGAAAGCAATCAAATGAAGAAGAAAAAAAGGCAAAATTAAGATATATATATATAATGCTTGGGGTCTGTTGCGGTAGTTTATCTATATCTTATGTCGGTAAAGGAAAATAAACAAAAAGAGTAAGATTAAAATCAAATCCAAGCCACAGAGGTAAAAACAAATAGACCAGCAGCTATTAGAGCAATACCAAGTTTTACAATTAAACCGAGCACATTGTGACCCTGCCATCTAAATTTACTGCTACACAAATGTTAAATTTTGTGAAAACCAATGAGTATCCCCCTCGTGCATAGCTCTGTATCTGTCCTTAGGTGGTTTTGGCTTTACCGTTTTGTTCATTTTGGGATTTTTGAATTTGCTCTTCAACTTTTTGTATTGTTATTTTAGTTTTCGTCATTATAGACTATGAGCACAACTGATTAGTCAAAAATTGACGAAATCTTAACATCTTCTGCTTCAAAGATTTTATGTTCCCTCCATCCATGTTTTGCAGTTGTAACAAGCGATCCCCTTGTTAGTAAACATACTGTTTTATCTTTTATAGTATGCTTTTTTACACCAGAGCGACAGTATATATAGATAGGGCAGTAACCATAAAACCGGTTTTATTCCACCAATGTTCAGAGTCTGTACCAAATCAGATTATCCTGACTCTGTGTTGCCTTTATATGTGTGTTTTGTGCTCAGTTATATTTTTGCCCTGGCTCTGTCTGCTGGGTTGACTTGATTGATTGGTATGTCATTGTTGACATCTCCTGTTATCCGTTTTTTTTTGTTTTTTTTTGTTATCGCGCCCTATCGTCGTGGTAAAATATTTGACATAAAGGGCCAACCGGTGGTAAAATGAATATAAATCCATGCCCTCATGAATAATTTCTTAAACATACCATAGATGAACAAAACTCCGTTCGCCTAATCTGCAATTGTCGGACTGTCGTAAATATGTCGACCTCTTCATCTAATATTATCTGTTGCATAACATTAAACACTGAACAAAACAATCCACATAGGGATGCACCGTCTCTGTAAGAAAATGCTTATCTGACAGAAAATACAGTTATACTAACAAATCAGATTGCAAGTTTTCCTTTCACAGTAATGAAAACTACAAAGGAACAGACGGTCAACATAAAATGTTGGCAACAAAAAGCTGTTGTAAACGATTAACATTATTGAACATTTAGTTCAATTCGTCTTATTCTCAGACCCCAAATCTTAGTTTACAGTGTATCATGTAACGAACTGTTTTAACACGTCCTTAACACGTCGTATAATGTTCGAGGAAAACCGTATGAGAATTTTAAACAGAGTAAATTGATGAAAACACTATCAGACGAAACAACTCTGAATATTTAACTATTATTTATTATTATTTTTATATGTTTTAATCATTATTATAGAAGAAAGCATATACCTGGTAATCATTAAAAAAATCTTTTAACTCTCAAGTGAAAAGACGATAACGATTTAGTACTGTATAAAAACGAAACGACATGGGGTAAGCATAAAGGAGACAAAAACACGAGTAAATCTGTTTTAATAAAAAGAAGAAAAATCCCCCACCTCAAGACAAGCTCAAATAACCCATGAAACAGTGTGTTATCAATCTTTTTAAAAATTACAATAAATCATTTGACCTTTTCTGATATGTCTTGCAATGTGACGGGTGGCATCAACGGTGCAAGATATGCCTACTCTTAAGCTTTCGAAGCAACTTAGAATGTTGTCATGTTCTGATTCTCTGTAGTACTCCTGTGTTTCACTCCTTCTGTTGTGTCCTATAGTTGTCTGTTTTTGCTGTGTTAATTTATTCAAGAATTCGCCTTGTCTTTAAATTTGGTCTTGTAGAATTTGTCCGTCTGTACTTTTCTGCCTATATTTCTGACATACGATTAAGCGAGATTCAATTAATACTAATCTTACCTGCTCATAACCGTTACCGGTTGTTTCAAAGAAGCGTTTAACACACTGGATATTAATTCTCGGAGTACAACTGTATCCTCACCCTTACCTACACTAATTGTAGATCGTGGTGACAGTATAGATATTTGTATCGGTTTTTCCTACAAGGAAAATTGATTATTGTGTACATAATTATATATTTTTATTACAGCGTGTTACATACATTGTTTTTTTTTTTGTTGAAAAACTGGAAATCGGTACTTTTCAAATAAAGATATGCGTGTATTAATGATCGACATGGTCCAAACTTCTGGAAAGAATTTTTTTTTCACTTGTTCATAAACGTCTCATTTGTCTGCCTTGAAGTTACATATTACATCTAAGTTTGGATTGATTTTGGATGTTAAATTTGAAGCAATATTTACCTTGATATTCAACAACTCTATTACGGTTGTCTTTGTGCTGTCTTTATCCGAAATAGACTTTTTTGTAACAGTAAATGGTTCTACTAAACAAGTACCTGATTCGTTTGGAATCCAAAGTTCTGACTGCAAATATACAATACGTAAATCAAATACAACAACTTTTATTTAATGACACATAACAATGCTTTTCTTTCTTATATAGAAGTCATCTATTTATTTCCAAGTTAACTTTCAATTTCCTATTTGTTCTCTTTATATATAGCATTGTAGTTTCCTGTAATGCTTTATATAAAGATGCGTAGTGACAATAATGATATCATCTTTTTTCTTTATTATAATATTGTTTTCTTGTTTGCTACTTTTTGCTATGAGAGCATATGAAAAAGGAACAAATGACATGCTATCTTAAAGAGACACTTCGAAAACAAAAACAAAATGGATAACAGGAAGAATCAGCAATGCCATATATAATCCAATCAGTCAACCTCACCCAACAAACAGAACCTCAGACAAAAATAACATAAAAAAGCACGAAAAACAAACATAAATACAACATATCACAAATTGAACAGTGGTGGGGATAAATGTTTTTTTTTTTGGATATCAAAACCTTCACCTTATCTATCCTGACACACTGGTGCATAAAAAGTACCATTAAAGTCAATACAATATGATTACCAACAACCTGACCATTATTCTAGAACCGCAAACATTTGTTGAGTAGTACAAACATTCTATTAGATAGAATTATCAGAGTTTGCTCGTTTCTACGGTAAAATTATCTGAGGCTCTCATAGCTGCTGCCGCTATTAAACGACATCGTCAGAAATAACTCTCCCACAAAGGGTTTAATGTTATTTCTTCATGAAGTTTAGTAGAAATTGGTAGTATTCCTGAGAGGCAAGAATAAATTTAAAGTGATTAGGAGAAAGCAATTTTTACAGAATTACCCAAAAGTGAATATTTCTACCCTTTACTGTGAAAAGATCGTAAGGTACGTCCGGGATTCTGTTGGTTATTGCCATGATGTTTTCCTTTATTCACGATATTACAATAGAAACTAGGATGATTTATTTCGGTATTTTGTGATACGTTTTATTATTTATTGAATCAAAATTTGAATGATAGTATTTTATACACTTGCAACGTGACGGGTTACACGTGCACACTACATATTACGAAAACAACACATCAGAATATCAAGAAAGATGAATGTCGGTTTCTTGTACATGGGACAAAAAATCAATAATACGGTAACAGAATAAAAGAAGTTCTTCATTTTTCAACAATGAACCTTTCAGGTCACAACAGCATGACTAACACGATCCCCACCCTCGATTCCTGGGACAAATAGTTAAATATTTTATTTAATCACAGTAAGGGCTACGTCATAACTTTGTTACTAAGTTTTAATAGGTATTACTATACCTCTTATCAGAATCTAGGAATTTGATTGGTTGTTGACCAAACAATAAAATCGGCAAATTACTCCAAAACGCCCACTTGGATAGAAATGACCTCGCATGCGTTATAATGACTCCATCTGGACAAGAAACTGACCTCGTGAGCGTTATAATGACTCCAACTGGACAAGCAACTGACCTCGCGTGCGTTATAATGACTCCGCCAATAACATTTTAAACCGAAAATTTTCATTGAAGTGCGTGACTTGTCGAATTTTCTGTTGTTATAATGTTTATGTTATAAAAAAAGAAAAGTTGACTACAAATGCTCTTTTATATTCATTATCGGTATAATAAACATTTAATTAATTTCTATGAGGTCAACATTGGAAAGTGAGGTCACTTCGTAGGTCATGTCTCGAGTCCTCAATTCCCCATGTTGACCTCATGAGGAGTAATTAATTGTATAATAATATATACTAAATTAAGCATATTATTACAAAGTTTGTTCTAACCTTATCTATGTCAGTTATTGGGTCCATAACAATAACAGTTGTAGAATCAGAATCCCTTAATAGACGAAGAAAATCTACCACCGTATCCTCTGTTGGATATGGCGTAACTATAAAGTACCTTGGATTTGTAAGTGACTGAAATAATAATAAAAAAAATATGTGAGTAAAAAATATTTGACTTGGCTTTAGATTTTGGTCCTACAGACTTTCCCATAGTCTTAATCACTTTGGTGTTCTTTTGTCTATATTTATGGTATCCGGACCATAAATGATCACGTGAGTCTTGTAGATGTCACAAGTGTTCTATATAACATGGCGACAATAAACTTGGTAATTATCGGCAAACATGGGAGATGGAATAAACCTTACTTATTTTCAAAGATGTTGCATAGTGTGTTTCAACTACAGTAAGACATAATTCCTTACATAATTTATTTTGAGAAATAAAACTTGTCAATGACAAAGCTATGTAAAATCAGGAGCATATTTTTCCCGCCAAATTTTTAATGGCTAATATCGCGAAAACAAGCAAAACGGACTCTTTAAGTTACTTCCACTATCAATATTTACCAGTGTTATGAAAAGCTTGTTATTTTGAAACCGAGCAGCGAACATCCTTTAACCATGGTTATATTGAATCGGGGGTTAAATTGTTGAGAAATTCACTAAGATTAACATGTGGTTACATCTAAGCCTCTGTTATGTTATAGAGAAAGTATATTTGTAGGTTTTTCTGGTATTAAAATACACCGAGGGGTATCAGGAATTGGTTGTTGAAAAATCGAGAGTAGCGAGGTTTTTCATCGGCCAATTACTGACACCCTGAGGTGTATTCTAATACCAGAAAAAAAACCTACAAATATACTTTAATTAACTTATATACCGACAATTAAATGAAAATTTAAATTATTAAAAAAAATCTAGATTGTTTTACACCTAAAATATGATGGAATGTCAATATTCAGAACCACTTAAATTCAAAACAATCCCTTCTTAACATCAAACCCAATTGATATTAAGAACATGTATATATTCTTGTGGTATTTGCCAAAGGCAGAAAAGGCAGAGTTAACTGTATAACTAGTGGACTGTCATAAATTAAAATACTGGCAATGTGAAAGACCATTATGTGAGTTAAAATCTATTTAAGTTAAAAAGTAACAGGTTTTGAAACATTGTGTTTTTTACGAAGATAAAGTTATTTTTTCTCATAGATTTAAATTAATCACAGCTTCGGAGGGAACTATATATAAAATGCAATTTACCCCCCACCCAACAACAAAAAAATTACATTTGAAGTTTGGGGGGTTGGGGACAGTTGGTAAAATATGCACCCCCACCCGCCACCCGCCATTTAACTTCTGCATGGCAGTTACATGTATTACATAATCATGTGTGGTGCCATACTTGTACTTTTTTTTTTTACTTCCAGAAATTCTGCCCCATCCCCACCCAAATTGTCCCGCCCCAGGACACAATTCTTTTTATTTACCCAAACAACTCTGTTATAAAAAGCACTCAGGAAATGTTTGTAACCATTATACATGTACCTCTGGCTATACATCGGACATGGTTGGTTGAAGATCCTTTGTTTTAAGAATGACCCTTGCTAGGTTATTATAGAAAATAATAAACTTGTACACATATACAAAGAAAAGTTGTATAGCCCAGGTTTTTCTATGAAATAAACACTGCTTTCTTAATAGACAAAACCCTCTATAGGTATATAAACGAGCTGAACAACTGAAAATTTGTTTTTTTACTCTCTAGTAATTTTCAGTAATGCTATTTAAAAAATTCAAAAATAAAAACTAATTTTAACGTACAGGCACAGTAATGGCATTGATATAATTCCCCCTGTTTGGAATAGCTGTCGTAAGATGCAAACTGTACTTGTCAACTGCAAATAAAAGAGTACAGAAACATTACAAAACGTTTAGCCTACTACTAATGCGTGTACCGAGAAAACCCGTTATGGCTTCTTTTGTATTTATATGTGTCCTGAACTCTTTGTTGTCGTACTCTATATATTGGTGTGTCGTTGTTAACCCTTCGTGCTTGCATTTTTAATTCAACTGGGTATATTACAAAGTTTAATTGAATTACTGTGAAACACGTGTTATTTGTGGTGCACCAATTTTCGTGGATTTCGTAGACAGATCAATCCACTGAAATACAACATTATGTTTTGATTAAGTCGTAAAATGTTAGTTAAAAGTTAAAATGAATCTAACTAATTGAGATCACTGTTTAAACTTCAAACTAAACCGATAAGATCGAAAACTGTTTATTTTATTTTTTTTTTATATTTTTGCTAATTACCAAAAGTCGCCAAGGCTCGTTCCGAACATATCGTAATATAACTATCGAGATTGGATAAATCAGATAATCCTCTCGTAACATTATATGAAGATATATTTCTGATTCTTTGGCTGTTGATAATCCACTTGTATTTGTGCTTTTCGATCGCTGATTGGTCGATGAAATTCTCCTTCGATTTTCTCGATATTTTTCGAAGATTTCGTAACCTAAACCCTACCGCTATCGTCTGCAGTATTTTGTGTAAAATAAATATGTCTCTTAACGGAAGCTTAGAGCAGGGACAATACGAAAAACTTCTTGATGGATTAGAGGAGATAATTAAGGGTTCCACCAATTTGTTTCTAAAATGTGACGTATTGATATGAATAGAGAATGGGGTTCAGGGCGAATTATATATTATTACACGCCAAGGCTCTAAATTTGAAGGTTACATGTCTAGCTATATCTCCACTGTAGAAATACCATAATCAACTAATCACAAATTAATATTGTATATTTTATAGTTATGTTGTTTGTTTTTTGTTTCTAAATTTTGTTTTACATAATTACTGCAGAAAATATCGTAGACTCATGACGACTTGACCTGTGAATAGATGTGAATTTTCGTGAACTTAAATCTAACCATTATACATCTATGAAGTAAGTGTATACTTTGAAAGGTAAAGAGACGTGTAGAATATCAGATAAAGAAATACCGAAGACATTAGACAGTAGTTTATTTGCAGAAGATCAGAATTCAAATATAAGACCAATTCACGAGAACAATGACACACCAAACAAAGACGCAACCAAACGAAAAGAAAATATTAAATAGCTAATCAAAACAAGAAAACGCCATTTTCCGTGTAAACTTGCAGCGAGAATTTTTTTTTAATGTGATGACAATAAAGCAGTGACGTTAATTTAATTTCCTTTTAATTAAGATGGTCTAGAGTGATGTACAAACCGTAAGTTGATTACTTCAAGATACTCGTTAAAGTTCTAACCTTTAACAAAATTCAGTTTAATACCAAAAAAAAAAAAACTGGCACGGTGAAATACGTATGTAATCGCCAACAAACTTACGTGGGAGAATATTACTTTGACTTGTGCTACCACATTGCTGTTCTGCTAAATTGAAATCGATATCGCTATACGTCGGTTGGATTTTTAATAGGGTCTAAAAAATATGAAAAAATGATAAATAAATAAACGGATGAAAATGATGTATATTCCTATTAAACTTTTCAAAAAAATCAAAACATGTCTAACTTAGAAATACATTCATTTAGATAATGAAAATATATCTACTTAAATCTAAAACCCTTAATATTCAAATTATGTAATATATAAAGCAATTTGTATTGACAATTTCCCGATCGTTATGTCATACAGGCCATACGTCGTACGCAATATGCATATATGTTGCTATGGTGTTAGTAAACGGTTCAGAGAAATCCGCCCGTAAAAGTCGTTCCGGCGGTTAGGACCTTTTTCCTTAACCAATCGAGATCATTGGTAACCAATTTTTGACAAACGACGGGTTTGGAAAGGGTTAAATTGACAAAGAATTTGAGAAATTTAGTAGCCATTCTTTTAGATGGATATACCCAATGATTTCAATTAATATTATTCCGCGATTTTCTAAGATGTGTGTTAGTCTGCTTTGTACTGGCTAAACTGTAGGACAATCTTCAAAATAAACTTATATATACACCATTGTTTTCATTGCCTAGTTCAAGAAAAGAAGTTAAAAACATACCTGAAGTTCATGTCTTAAAGTATTTGGATTTTCTGGGATGTCTTTCACTGCTTGTTCAAAGTGAGACACAAAGTCAGCAACTGGAAGGACTTTCACAGGGGCTTTAAAGGCCTCACAGAGTGTTAAGAATACTGCTATATACTGCTCCTACAAAAGCATAAAGGCTTTCTTTATTTACAAATCCTAGCTTAAAAATGTAATGTATTTTCAGCAGAGACTTTTGTGTATCCCGATAAGAATAAATAATATGCAAATGAGGCGCACAAATTTTAATTTTGGTCGTCATTTTCAATATTTGTGCGTCAAGTTAGTAACTCTCTTTTTTTCAACGAATATCATTACCCTTTGTTCATTTCTATCTGAAATACCTTGACATGAGATTTTTTTTAAGAATCTTTTATCTGAAATGACTTCTTAAGTTTGTTAGAATGACAAATAAAACATCGATTTCCATATTGAAACCGGAAGTGACATGTTCCTTTTTCAGATAAACACGTTTCAGGTTTCACGAATATACTCATGAATTAGTCTTTTCAGGAATTAATTCTCTTTATCGGTATCACTACCGGATCAACAACACACAACAACAATTTTGATACTTAAATGCATGCACCTTTTATTCTTCATATTGCAGTTTTATAACAAGAGTTTCAAAAGCAAATTAACATAAATATCTGTCTTTCAATTGTTTGAAGCATATACTTTGCACAACTCAAAACAGACTTACCATGACACAGGCAGTTATATCGTATAAAGGGAAATAACTCTTTTGAAATCATAGTTTTAGAGTTGGATTTGAGAGACCGTAAATGCTCCAACACAGAGTTCTTTATTATACTGTAAGATTTAAAAATTACAATCTCTAGATCTGTAATATTCCAACATAAACACAATATAATGTATTCGATGACATATTCACCTCATACATGCCACAAGAGTTCAAGTATGGGAAAGGGAACGGTTCTCTTATTACTCCTCTTCATCTGAAAGTCAGTGATATATTTTTTTAAAAAACTTTCGAGACGTGCAATTTTAACACTGTCAAAATTATTATATCAGCGGTTGATCAATTGGATAACACATCCCTTTATTTTCATATTACTCACGTATGTTTGTACCATATTCATTCTGCTTTCTCTCATTTTCCTGACGTATTCTAATATGTTGACTTTCCCCGTTTTCATTCCAGACTTATACAATGCATCTAAAGCTATATATGTTCCAGTACGACCAATTCCAGCACTACAATACAGACTCTCGTTAAAAGTAAGATTTCATTATACTATATTATACTTTATTACACAGTTGAGTTGTTCTATATCACGAAATGATTGTCCGATATGAAGTTTCTACATTTGTATCTCACAAATGAGACTTGATATCGTCAGTGAGATTTCACATTTTTACTGGATTTGACATCTCACTGAACTTGACGCCTAACAGATGTTACCCACTTTCAATGTGTCATTTCGTTTTTTCGCGTGGGAATTCTCGTTGGTAGTGCTTGAGTTTATGTGTTATCTTGTTTCATTGGTGTGTTTTCTTCTGTGAGTTATATCTTCATAGTATTTTTTTTAGCTGTTTCATTGTTATTACGAATTCGTCTTGTCCTATGATGGAATTTATCTTTGTCTGATCGATTCGGTATTATTTTGCCTTTATTTAGACAGTACGTGTATATACATGACAATAGATTTTTTTAATGCATTGGGGATGTAACAAGCAATTTGGTCGGCTAAGAGACTGCGTAAAATGTACGTTCTACCTATCTGTAACCAAATATACTCGCCATTTTGAAAACGGGTATTTCGGAGGAATTGAATATTGGACAACAAGAAAAAATAATCTGAAACTGTGCTTCGGAAATGCTATTCAACTTCGCACACGTAATTTCTCGGACTTTTTGGTTTTCACCTATTAATTGAGAATATTTGAAATCTGCATTCGTTAGAATGGGAATAACCGTGTTGTATTTGATATGGTTCCTGCGTAAAACGTATATTTTACTGTCGCAAATTGGGTTTACCTTCAACACTGTTATTCCCCAAATTTCAAACAGAAATACCGAAGTGATTAGACAGGAGGACAAGTGTATAAGACAGAAATACAAAGGCCATAAAACCAAAAGATTTAAAAAATAACAGAAAAAGAGAATGAGACAGTACAGTGATCTTCCACAAAAACCAAAATGCAATAATAAACAAACTAGATAATTAACCGTTATATGCAATACCTGCAATGGACAACTATTGGAAAATGTTCACTACTAGATTCATCTCTCATAACATAATGGTGAAATATAACTAAGCATAGTGTATCTGGTATCCCATGATCTGGCCAAGCTGTATAATGGTACTGGGTTATCTTCCTCTCTTTATTTGTCTGTAAAATAACGTGTAAACGAAAATATCATTAGAAATTTTATAATAATAATAATGTTCGCTGCCACATTCATCTGGAATCATTACGATCATGAATCTTAGCAGATTATCCATACATAAACGATTCTTATGGATTTATACGGACATTTTCTGCGACTCCGTGTAACTGAAAATACTAATACGCAGTTGAAAGACTAAACGTGTGCATACGGCTTGTTTGAAGACTTTATAGTGATTTTTAAAATAAATAACATTACGAAAGCTTTATTCACTTACCTTTTCTCATATACGTTCCTGAATTGCATGGCAACGATTTTCATTATTATCATTATTAATTTTTATGACTATTTATTTTTATAAATTTTCATAAACATTTGACAAAAAAACAAGGTTTTTTTTACCTTACTGAGAATGCATTCGTATTTAGAAAACAAGTATAAGAGGAGTTACCGGTGAAACAAATTAAATCATATTTTTTACTGCAATATTGTAACAGTTTGTCACTGAGATTGGATGAAAAATGAAGTTGTTACACACCCGTTACACACTTCAGAAAGACAAATTAAGATCCTCTTTGTCCTTAATGCTTTTCTTACAATATCCATCGTTTTAAGTTTCCGTAAATATGGAGAAGACTTAATCGGTGTATCGAGTATGTTTGATTGTTATTTTGAGGTAAGTCATTGACTGCATTCCATGTTATGTGTGTATAGAATAAGAGTTCACACTTTTTACTTAGTAGAAAACCGAATGACAATTGAAAACTAATATAAATCCAAAACGAGAAAAGTTAGGATCTCATGCCCCTTCATAAGAAGATTAAAACAATTTTATTGTCTATCGAGAAAGTAAAAAATTGAAATATATGTCTATTTTTGGACATTTCCTCTTGTTTTACCTTAATCTCTAAAATGTTAAATTTTCGAACCACAAAGAAAGCATATTCTTTCTCTTGTATCTTAGATACATCGAATGGTCCAGCCACCAGATGTTTGACGTCGGGCCAGTATTGTGCACATTTTTCCTGGAAATATATAATATATTTTTTAATGAAATACGCATTTCTATG
Organism: Mytilisepta virgata; assembly: GCA_028015205.1. Lineage (NCBI taxonomy): Eukaryota > Metazoa > Mollusca > Bivalvia > Mytilida > Mytilidae > Mytilisepta > Mytilisepta virgata. Next base: position 26,216,795 of record CM051511.1, read on the forward strand.
CTTGGGAATACCATTTAGGCTTATTTCAGTGAATTATTTTAATTCAGTAAAATGTATATCCTGCAACTGGCCTCTTTAGTAGACAAATAAATAGTGTCAAATATTCTTTTCCCGATATTCGTCTAGTGTACGAATATCATCTGCTGGTGCCCTTATCTTGACACGCACTGGAAGTTTGTGTTGTGTGTTGGTTCACAGTGTTTATGACGTATCCCTAGATTACGTGGCAAACATGGCCTTCTGAAAATTGGCTAGAAATGTTCCATTTTCATGACTTTTATCGATAAAAGATAATTCATAGTTGCAGGATGAAAACAATGTATGTGCATTGTTGGAAAGTATACAACTTATTTGTACTCACCGCGAAACAGGTGGACAATGCTCAGAAAACTTCGCATTTCTACCTGTTTCTAAGGCTCATACAAATAAATTGTATATTTTCCGACAATGTACATATATTTTATATTTACTTGAACTATTAGAAAATTCCACCACCATTTAATATGACAGATATAGTTCTGGATTCACAGAACTCGACAAACTTTAACTTTCTATCAAGAAACGAAACAACGATGAGGTAAATAGAATAAACATATCAAATTAATGTAAATAATAATATATTGTAAATAGACAGATGGAAAAAATTTGAACATTTGGAATTATTTTTTTAAAAAATAGGAACAGAAAATTTCCATTTGACACACCAATAATTGTATAATGTGTGTTACAAAATTAAGTATATGGGTATATTCAAATCCTATATTAAATAAATATTTAGTGCCTGAAGTAGTCCTTGATTCTTCCGAGGAAAAACAACCTTTTTGAAGAATTGACTATAGCTGTGGGACGGCTCAAGCCAATTCTAAAAATGGATGTTTGACGTCAGAGGAATCTCGGACTGGTACCCGATCTACATTTGATGGACACGTCACCATATCTGATAATTTTCTTCATACATACATGTGTATAGTACCGATTAAATAGCAAATTTTCTCCACACATTACCTTTATTCCTCCTACAAGATTTGTAACTTCCGACCCGCTTGAGGTCAGAGAAATCTCAGACTAGTACCCGATCTGCATTTGATGGATAAGCCACCATATCTGATCATTTTTTCATACATATTCTTACAGTATACGTAGTACCATTTAAATAGCAAACTTTCTCCGTGCATTACCTTTATTCCTTCCACAAGATTTGTTAACATGACTATCTGTGTTACATTCTCTTGCCAAATCATCTTCCAGAAGTCCACAATAGTATTTTGCTTAGGACCTGATATATATCATATTAAAGTAAAATGAAGACTTTTTCAGTTGTAGATTTTGTTTTAACGGAATTTTGTCTTTTGAATAATTGAGAAAAATAACAAAAATTTGACCCTTTCAAATTATCAACATTTTAGCCTTTATGTTAAAAGCCCTTAAAATAAACTCAGATTTCTGGTTCCATGTTAAAAGTGTGCATGTGGGGATACATTTTCGTTAAGTAAGCCAAAAACATTCTGGTCGATACATAAGAATAGTCGAAATCCATAAAAGGTCAACTTCGGCTGAAGTATTTAAAATCCTGTTTTAAATAGAAAATTCAATATTGTTAACTACATTTCCAATAGTTGTTTTTTTTTTTTTTTTTTTTTTTTTGTCATATTGAGCTCTATTTGCCGTGCGCATCCTTAGTAAATTTGCTATACCATACAGCCACATTAAAATGACTTTATAGAGTTACCTATGTCAGATAAAACGTCACTTATACTTGTTCCATTCTTTGCTTGAACAAAGCATTATTTTCGACACATTTTTTAAGGAGTTATTTAGTCAGATTTTGATAAATAGTCCTATCACCCTTGTTACTTAATGTGGGACTTTCACACAATTAAAAATTGTATAAATATAGATTCTCCTTCAGGCACGAGTGAGTTATGGAATTTCTCCACCAGAGATAGTTAAATTTTCGATTTTCAACACGCGAGCCTTTAGCGAGCGTGTTAAAATCTAAAATTTAACTATTGAGGGTGGAGAAATTCCACAACTCACGAGTAAATTGAAGGAGAATCTATTTCTCCTATGAATTTCGACAAAAACGTCAAGAAAATGTCGTTGCTACGTCATTTCGGGACTTCTCTAGTTTATCTTTCCAATAACTGTAGAAAAAAACGGTGGTAATTCCCACGTAGAAATTTAATCACCGGGAAGTGGTTAACAATATTATGTATCTTTATCCCACCGATTAAACACGTCAAGAATAGGAGAAAATTATTTTCATATAATTCTATAGTTTGTAGAACTACATGTATATGTAATTAAAATGTATCAAGGAGATTAAAATACGAAAAAACTAATTTTTTCTGTTATAGTGAGAATATATAATTTTAATGAGAAATTACCTTGAGATGCAATATATCTTTTCTCGGCGTCGATTCCCTAGAATTAGGTCAAACTATGTCAATTATACATTTGCTTTATACAGTTATAGAAATTACAGGCTGTCAAAATTGTTGATATTTTTTTAAATATTTTTTAGATAAATGATTCACCGCCAGGATACAAGTATCAAATAATGATGTTTCCTTTCTGTTGGATTGGTGCAATCTAAATGTTATTCTTTCTAGGCGATAAATAATTCCCTTTTCACATTCTCATTCAAAGAATGGTATTCTAAGGTGATATTTTTTACTGTCGTCTCGGTTAGTTCCTCTTTAATGATATATCAGGAAAATAATTTTTAAAATTTGTATTTGATAAGTAACATATGTACATCTTGCCAGAGATTGTGAAATTTTCCAGAAGGTCTTATAAAAGATAACAATGTTTCATTTGTTAATAATTACTAACAGATATGTAATTTGCATTAATATAATCTGTCGTATCATCGGTACCACTCTCCAATACCACTCTTGTATGGTCATCTGTTTTAAATAAAGAAAAATAATAATTTGATAACTGCAGTTATTCAAAGTAATCAAAAATTTATCACATAAACTTTAATGAAAAAGGGATGCCCAGTAAAGGTCCATTATAACTTCAAGACAGAAATGATAACTTAGATATTAAATTTATACGGAGAAAATAGCTTTTCTGGATTCTTAAAACGGTTGTTCACTGAAAATTCGTCAAGGAGGAACAATAAGCAAGGCAGTTTATACCGAATGTTTTGGGGCTTATGCTCTACTGATGATTGAATTAAAATATGGTAAGGATATGGTGTTTTAAGGGTCTATGAGACAAACACCCCGTAGCAACTCAGAGTCTCAGCGATCTTTTCAAACCGAAATAAACATTTCGAAGCCCATAGCAAAGGTTTGGGTTGGGTTTAATTATCATTGTATATATTGATTACGTCACTTCTGTACATTGAAGGACAAGAATGCCAGAAAGTTTAGCCGTTAATTTACAAAACTAAAAGAAATCACGTTTACTTTAATTATAATCGGATTTTTGCAATCCACCAATTGTAATTAAGGTGGTACCTAAAACTACAGGGAGATAACTCTGTAAAATCAGCTAAACGTTTTAATAACGTTGTGTTGTTAAGGGAATATTAAGCGTTTCAATGATCAATATTAGTGTTTGTCAAACTGATATACAATCAGTGTAATTTTTCTGATGAATTGGTTGGTTCAAATGTTTTGAAATTTTAAAAGTTTTGTCAATGGGTCAAAGTAAATACTTTGTCAAAATTTTATGAAAATTAAACGAGCCAAATTAATTTTAGTGAAAGTGTTAGGTACCACCTTAAATCCATAAAAGAGATAAGAATTTTCTTTATTCTAGATTCTCTACTTCGTATCTAATTCTGAGGATATATTCTGTCACTGAATCATTCAAAATACAAGTAGAAGTTTACAATAAAACTTACATGGAAATGTTGTCTTGAATCTGTTCTTTGTTTTGTTTTTGTCTAGTTTTCCAACTTTGCAAGAAAATCTTTCACCAAAGGGCAAAATCTGTAGACAAAAAGTTACTTTTATAATACAATTAATTCCTAACATGTAACTATGAATCATCCAACCTAAAAACATCAGATTGCACTGGTTTTGTTCAACTTGTTTCTATGAAGAGAACTGCTAAAACGCAGTTTGTTTGTTTGTTTGTTTGTAGGATACATGTACATGTATTTCGTCCAATCAATTTGAAAAGACGGGTTCTGTTTGTCAACGATAGGGTCATTTTGATCTTGTTCCAGTAATTCACACCTTAGTTCATGTATAAATTAAATATTTTTAAAGGGTCTTGTGGATGAATTCTTGACATAAAATACACAAATGCCTGATAAATGGATAACACTGAACGGGTAATAGTAATGGTGTTTCGGTTTGTCCAATATGCTACAAATTTCAAATATACAGAAAAAAAACAATAGAATAGACGTTTGCAAGCTTTAACCGACTTGTCGATGTTAAAAACATACCCCATATTCCGTTTTGAATTCTTCGTCATCATTGTTTCGTCTTTCAATAATAAATTTCTGCAATTCAGAAACAAAGATATCCGGGACGGTTTCGTTGTTTACAAACTTATTAGCATACATATTTTCTACGTCTTCTTCATCAAGTCCATTGCCTTTTTCTTCATCTTCTTCGCAACACGGTTCGGTTTTATTTTCCATTGCAAAATTTTCATAAATGGTTGAAAATCTATGTCCAATCATTTTGTGGCCTAAATCCATAAAGAAATTATTAATTAAAAATTTAGATAAGTTCAACACTGAAACATTGACTGAAGAACAAGACCGCACTTTCATCCAAATTATAAAATAAAAAAGATAACAATTCTAATATGACCGGCTTCAAACGCTTTCAGTCTACATCCGTGGTAAAATATGAATATTTTGATTCCAACGTCACAGCTGTCAGACGGCTTGCTTTTCAACATCATAGTAAAGTTTTCCCACAAGCTTTAACGACATAATAGTATAACTTGATTTGTGTAATGATGTCTACGTTTTCTGAATACCTATGTTGTGGCGTTTCAAAATGTCGTAGAAAGTGTACTGTTAGAACAGAAATAATTCACAGTGGCTTGAAAATATCACGATTTTACCACGGGTAGGCCCTTTACGCCGATATTTTACCACTCGCTGTCGCAAATATTTGGCATAAAGAGCCTACCCATGGTAAAATCTGGATATATTGAAGACACCGTGAATTATTTCTCGAATAACAAACAGAGTGGCCGGATAGTCTGACTTGCTACACTTAGCATTTAAATTCAATGGGCTTAAAGCAAAACAAAACAAAGTATAAAAGATATTGCTTTGTATTGTATTAAAGTGAAGAATATGATCTAGATTCTGGTAGTACCAGAATTGTACAATTCTGGTATAAAATTTATGTTCCAGAATTGCTACCAGAATCTTCCAGAATTACTGGTAGATACTGGAATACCAGAATTGTAATGAAATTTTAAAATCTTCCAGTATTTTCCAGAATTGCAGATTCTGGAAGATTCTGGAAAATTCTGGAATACCAGAATTGTTTCTGTACTTACAAATTAAATTTACATTACAATTCTAGAACAAATTCTAGTGTACCAGAATTAGAGATACTTGAAGATTCTAGACAATTCTGGTATTCCAGAATTACAGATACTGGAAGATTCTGGACAATTCTGGAATACCAGAATTACAGATACTGAAAGATTCTGGACAATTCTGGAATACCAGAATTACGGATACTGGAAGATTCTAGACAATTCTGGTATTCCAGAATTACAGATACTGGAAGATTCTGGACAATTCTGGAATACCAGAATTACAGATACTGGAAGATTCTAGACCATTCTGGTATTCCAGAATTACATATATTGGAAGACTCTTGACAATTCTGCATACAACGATTTAGGACAACATGGTTATGCTCATCAGACAGTCAACCATTCTCTACACTTTGCCACAGGTGTACATACCCAGACCATTGAATCATATTGGAACAAGTGTAAACGTAGATTTAAAAGCATGCGGGGTACCACACTTGACAATGATGCCAGGCTACTTAGACGAGTTCATGTGGCGAGACCGATATGGCCAAACCCCTCAGCTGTGTTTTGTCAACATCAAGAGCCATATAGCAGAGCTGTATCCCGTGTAATCTGATTCTGACTGCATAAATATACATGTATGCTACAACGGTCCTTTTTAGGGCCATACAAATTTATAAAAAGAATCTAAACTGTCAAATTATATTCCTTCATGCACATTTGCAGGTAGGGTACTACAAACTGTGTACAGTTTCACAAAAATCCAATAAGCCACTTAGGAGTTGTACTTTCAAGGCACATGGACAGACAGGGTAATTCCTATATACCCTCTACATCTTATTTGTAGGGGTATAAAATATACATACATATATGACTTTTTGAATATTTTAGAACTGTCTTGTATAAATTTTAGAGAGTCCCATATCCCAGTAATAAAAAGGGCCAATATCATGTATCCTAATATACCCTAAACAAGCCACATTATACATATGCAATTCTGGTTATATCAGTATTGTACATGAACATACCAGGATTTATCCAATTTTGTCAAATGTTCAATTTCCAGTATTGTACATTTATAATTCTGGAATTTCATAATTGTATAAATACCAGAATAGTATTTGTACAGTTCTGAAAATTCCAGAATTGTGTATTACACAATACTGGAAATTCCAGAATTGTATATGTACAATACTGGAAAAAAACAGAATTGTATATTTTCACAATACTGAAAATTCCAGAATTGTATATGTACAATACTGGAAAAAACCAGAATTGTATATTACACAATGCTGGAAATTCCAGAATTGCATATGTACAATACTGGAATTCCAGAATTGTGTAGTACACAATAATGGAAATTCCAGAATTGTATATGTATTCTGGTAAGTCCAGTATTGTAAATATAGAATTCTGGAATTCCGGAATTTTATGTATACAATTCTGGATTTACCAGTATTGTCTATGAACAATTTTGTTTTTTGTTCATTATTGTAAATATACAGTTCGACTTTTTTTTTAAAAGTATTGATATTTAGTCTGTACAATACTGGGACAGTCCAGAATTGTAAGTACACAATTCTGGAATTTCCAGTATTGTTAAGGTATAATACTGGTAAAACCAGAATTGTACAAAAATTTGTACAATTCTGGTAGCATTTTAGAAACCAGAATTGGAGACAATTCTGGTTTTTCCAGAATTGTAGAGTATTACAAATCCGGAAAAGCCAGAATTGTATTATTACAATTCTGGTAGTACTAGAATTGTGACAACAATTCTGGAACATAAATTTTATACCAGAATTGTACAATTCTGGTACTACCAGAATTTAGATCATATTCTTCACTTTATCCGCATAATTTTTTCCTGATGCTTTGGACACTTCATGTATTCTAAAACAACTGCTCTCAAAATGTTAAAAATTTTGTTAAAACTAAGGATTATCAACCTCTGTCCTTACCACTTCTATTCTTTTTGGCATTTTTTTTAATTGTCTCTTCAACGTGTTTAATAATGGTTTTGGTTTTCAACATTTTATGCTTTGATCTCAACTGATCGATGAGTTGTAAATCGACAAAATGTGCATATTTTGTGCATCAAAATTCGAATCATAGAATTTATAATAAACAGTGGTGTACACAGAATATTCACATTTCTGTTTTTTTATTCTGCTATTTTTTAATTCTTATGGTTGTTTCTTTGTAGTATCAGTTTGATATGTTAGTGCTCTCACGAATTTGCCTTCACTTAGCAATTTAATCACTATCGTTTCACTTTGTTATTCTTACGTGCCTATACATGTATTTAGATCATTTTTCTCCATCATTGCAAAAGATCAATAATGTTAAAAGCCTAATCAATACATTATATAAAACCAGCTCAGAATGCAATTTGTCTTGGATGATTTAGCTTATTCCAAAGCTTTAGTGTTATCTCGGGTCCGATTGGCCTTCAACATTTCTAGGTAATGAAAGAACATACTAACATTAAAGGATTATTCTTGAGAGACAATAATCTTTTTGTAACAGTCAAATTGGTTAAGTTTTATATTTTGATGTTGAACAGAAAGAGCAGCATCCACATATTATCTACCTTGTCTCGCAGATTCAATTTCCTTTTCTGAAGGTTCATCTTTCTTATGCCTGCATCTACAAAAGATTCTCAAATTGTAAACTGTACAAATATCTCAGTTGTTAATTAAAACACAAACGAAGATACGTGTATGCTCATACTAATCTGTACTCTGTTGAGATTGCATAAATATTTTAGTTTAAACGGACAAATAAAGACAAATAAGGTACAGATGAAAAATTTTAGTAACGTTAAAACTTTTCTGTAGCAATACCAAACTTTCCTGTTATCGATTTTGCTGTTTATTGAATTGTTTCTCCACTAAAGCAACTATAGTAGTCAATCCAATCGGTAAATTAACACTTACACACTATACGCAAGGAATATAGGCTGTAAGTTATATTTTACATACATGGCAATACAAACTATATATATTATTGTATTAACTGGTCAATGAGGAACCAGAGTGAGTTATCTTTTCCTAACCAATGTAGGTAAGGGAGATAATAAATTTGTCTCCCTTTTAGCCTGAGGACAAAAGGGAGAGAATTTAATTATCTCCCTTACCTACATTGGTTAGGAAAAGATAACTCACTCTGGTTCCTCATACCTGCGCCAAATCAGAATACCAGCTATAACCAACACAACTAAAGCCACAATTCCACCAGCTATTTCTCCCACGTGCATACTTATAACCTCTGACCATGCTGACTGTAGTGACTCTTTTTGGATAAGCTAAAAGCATATAATATGATAAACATAAAACACAAACTTCAATGTTCTTCGTAAACTATTGGGTATGTTTGGACATTTACCACTTGCAATGTTAAAATGTTAAAGGTGTACAGAACACTTAAGAGAGTTAACTCTTTAAAAATCAGCTAAACGTTTTAATCCCATATGATATTATTCGTAAAAAGAAATCAAGCTTTCAATCAAAATTAGTGTTTGTCAAAATAACAATCTAAAGATACTAATATTATATATAGTAAATTAATACTATGCTGTATACGACGCATTTCAAGGAGTCACCTCTCATCAGCAGCATTAAAACCAAAACATTTGGAAGACCAAAAACCAAACTTATTTTAAAACAAGAAGTACTCATAGCCAAAAATACCGAATTAGGAAGCCAAATTTCAGGTAAGGAGATCTACCATGTGCAATACAGGGAATGAACCCTTAGTAATTTTATTATTTTTTAATTTTGCTAAATACTGGTAATTTCAAACTGCTATATATCGAATGAAATTATTCCCGGAAATTTTATGGTTCAAAATTCTTGATTTTTTATATTTTTGTCAACAGGTCAAAGTAAATATTTCGTCAAAATATATTTGGCTCGTTTAATTTTCATAAAAACTTTGACAAAAATATATTTGGCTCGTTTAATTTTGATGTTGGATACCCCCTTAAACGGACTGAAAGCTATCTGATCTTGATGTAAGCAAGCATTCAAATTTATTGAGACTTTCAAGATAACAAACTGTACAAAACAATGTTCATGTTTTGTGTTTCTGTGTTTTAAACAAATGTATAATATGAGATATTTTCAAAATATATAAATCTTAAATTCTAATGCCAAAAATACTGTAAATACTTTCACATACTTGTACAAAACGTAAAATCTGTAGGCTTTTTTTATCTTTTAAAACTTACAATGTGGCAACTTCCTGTTTGTGCATTACATGTTCTATTTACACAATCTAAACTACAATTAAATTTACAGCTTTCTCCGTAAAATGTCTCCTGGCATTCTATCAAATAAAACAGGTACCTTTTGTTTACTATTTTAAAACCGATATTTAAATAAACAACAAAACTGACAAGTTATTTGGTTGGTCTAATAACTTTGACTAGACATATGTTGGGTAACCAGGTTTTTCGCTCAAAGCCGTCTTGGTTTCCACTTTTCAAAACTGGCCAAGATGAAAAGGGAAAACTTCCCTAAAAAGTTTTATAAATTCCATATTACGCTTTTTCAAGTCAAGGACTACATGAAATAGTTTATTTCAAACAGTTGCTTGATGACGTTTCTTTTGAAATCTGGTAAAAACATTAAATTAAAACAATCCTGGTATGGGAATGCAGTTAATAGCTATCCATTACATTTAACATGTTTATTTTTAGAACCAATTGTTTTATTTTGCATCTGGTGCTTATATCAATGTTAATTACAACATAGTCATATTCTTAATTTTTTTTATGATTAAATGTGTCATGTGGAAATTATATACCGATTTATATTGACCAGCTGTTAAATTATTTTTTGCTGGGACAGTTTAAACACAAGAAATATCCTACACATACCCTCCTCACATCTATCTCCTTGCCAGCCCACATCACATCCATTTGTACATATTCCAGTAGTGTGGTTACATGTCTCATTTTGTACACATTGTCCACATCTAATACCACAGTGCTCTCCGTAGTAATTGTCGTCACATACTGCATTTATAATACATAATCATATAGTGTTTATATAATCTATATTTATCATATATCATGTATATTATGTAGTTAAAATTTTAATGTATAATACAGACGCTTATCTGAAGCCTGTATCGCATACACTGTATAAATTCTCCATATACACGTATATGATAAAGTGAACAATTCATATCATATACGTATCAACCCGCGACCAGTATCAGGTCTCGGACCTTCAGTCCTCTGACTGATATTGGTTTCTTACCAGTGACGGTAAAATTTCATTCCGGTCACATTCGTTTTTTTCTGTGTTTGGGTGAAAATAAACGTCTTCCTTTTAATGAAGCTATGATTTGAAGTGAATAACATCTTAAGGGAAGCCGATGTGTGATGAATTTTCACCCAACACAAAAAAATAATAATGTGCTAGGAATGAAATGTTACCGTTATTGGTCCGCATTTGTAATTTTGGTTTATCACGTGGTTTAAGATATATAAACTATATATCAAATGCACCCGCCGAACATAAAAAAATGCGACGGAAGGCAGAATTATAAGTTATCTATGCACGGAAAAAAATAAAGCCAGAGGAAGCTATTGCACAGGAAATATTCCAGCGCATACAAAATGACTGCCATCTACTATTTTTTTTTATATCACAAAAAAAGATAATAAAAAAAAAGATAATAAAAAAAAAGAAATAGAAAAACGAAAATCAGAAAATATCTGTAATATAGGGACAGAAGAATTCGGTCTACGACCTTCAATGAAACAATATTTTATTGCAGAAGATACCACCATCACGCAAAAAAGAATATTGTAATCCTGCTGTTTATATTAAAGGTCATTCTTTCCTTTTGTAATGTTTGATTACACACAGAGGTCAGGATAAAAAAAGAGGTGGTATGATACCCAAAAAAAAAAAACAATTTTCTATAAATAAACATATGCTGATACTTAAATTCAAATTATATATTGTACAGAAATGTACATTGTTATTTGTATATTTGATTATGCTGTAGTCCTGTGACGGGTGTCTCAATGAAACACTATCATGTTGTCCTTTGTGATGTAAAGCATGCTGACCATGAACAGTAGTCTAAGGGAAAATATCAGTGGTTCAATGTTGTATAAAAAAATAACTGGCATAGTGTTTTTACCCTCACTGTCATCTTACAATTTATTTAGAAAATATTGTTCGATAGTATACCTTATAAATAAAATGCTTTTCCCGTTCCACAATGAAACGTTTCTCTAGTCAAAATTTAGATATGAGTCACTTATTAATGCTTTGGTTTGACTTACGTTGATCGCAGAATGTTCCCTGATAACCATCTATACAGGACAGACAGGAGCCATTTATAATGTCACAGTAGCTATTATTACAGTTTTGTGGACATGGCTCATCACAGTTTTCTCCAAAGAAACCTGGATAAGGGCAACCTGAAACACAACCGTAAAATGCATAAATGGAATTGTCATGGTTTTCATGATAAAATAATGTTTGCGATAATAGTTTAAATAATTTATCTAAATATTGTGATAAATGGCAACTAGGGGTTAATATTTCAAAAACAAAATCGATTATATTTAAACAAAAAAATTCAAAACCAGAACCAAGTTTTGTAACTTATAAAAACAAGGAAATAGAAAATGTTTCTAAGTATACTTTCCTTGGAATATCAATCCAACAAAATGGAAATTTATCACATAGTTCTTTAGAGCTGGTTAAAAAGTCGAAGAAAGCACTGTATGCTATGAAGCGATACACAAACTATATGAATAATATACCCATAAATATTTCTTGCAATCTCTTTGACTTATTGGTGAAACCTATAATGATCTATAATTCAGAAATAACCTATATGGACACATATATCTCATATTACAGAGAGCTAAAATGAGAGCTGAAAGATCTGGACGAAATGCAAATCCGTTCGATTTTATTGATAAAAATCCAGTGGAAAATACACATCTGGCATTCTGTAAAAATATATTAGGAGTCAATAAAAATGCTTCTAATATAGCCACTAGGCAAGAGCTAAAAAGATTGCCAATAGAATATAATATAAAGATACAATCAATTTTATATTTTATCAGATTAAAAGTAGAGGAAGTAAATCCTCTTCTCAAAGAATCATTTATGCTTTGCAAAGATTTAGATTCCAAGGGAATTTATACTTGGTACTCTTTTATAATGGATTTGATAAAAGAAACAGATATAAACATAGAGAGTCTATATTGTGAGAAAAATGATAAAATAATTATTCATAAGAAAGATATAAGAGAAAAACTTAAAACTTATTATGATAAACTAATTTCAGATAGAATTTCATCATTTGATGAATCAAGTAAATTGTTTTTACATAAGAACTTATATAAAAAAGAAAATTCTCAAAACTATCTTCTTTCACTGAACTCTGAACATCGAGTGTTAATAACAAAAATGAGAATTAGTGATCACAATCTCTTGGTCGAAAAAGGGAGACATTTAAAAATACCTAGAGACCAGAGATTGTGTAAATTATGTAATGTATTAGAAGATGAAAAACATTTTCTTTTAAATTGTAGACAAAATCACGCACTAAGGACACTATATTTGGAATATATTAAAAAGGAAAATGATAATTTTGATAGTATGTCTTCAGAAGAAAAAAGTTGTATTCATTTTAAGTCCTTCTACGCCATCCCAAGTAAATAAATTAGGATCCTTTATAAAACAGTCAAAAGCACAGAGGACAGGGGACTCTTAAATATTTGCTTGTTGTTTGTTTTTTTATATGTTACAAATTAATGTTTGTATATGTTGAGTATGGGCACGTATTGATCTGTATATGTTGAATGTATATATATATGTAAATGTCACAAACATTGTTTAGAAGTTTAACGACAATAAAATTTGATTTGATAATTTCAGTTTTTTAGCAGTAATCTATTAAGTAAATGCTGCGTTTACTCTTATAGGATCTTTATATAATCAACTAACACATGTTTCGGTCGAACATTAAAAACGTAAACAAATGGAAAAGAATGATTTTACAGTCTCATTATATTAGTAAAAAACTTGTCTCACAACTGCAAAAGATATTATGGGAAATATTCTTGTTCTGGCTATGTGACAGGGAGTAATAGAGTTTGAATCAGCAAGGGACCTGGTTGTTTGCTGGGGGAATTGCGACTTTTTTTATAATTCTTTTATCAAAATGAGAGACAAAAAGAAATAGTTTCCTACGTGTGTACGCAACACAATGAATATGCTTTCTTTAAGAAATTCTACTTAACATGTTAGCGATAACCCCGAAATATCTTTCACTCGTTTGAGAAATTCTGTCTTATCTGCGATATCCTCCGCTCGAGCATGAAACTATGTTTTTATTGTATTTTTTTTCTTTTTGCAAAAGGCAGACTAGGCACCTGTGATGGCTCACGGGAGCTCAACCAACAGAACTGCCTAGCTCGTCCCCGGGTGGTGGATAGGGGAGACCCTCTCGTTGGGGGTTGTCAGTTCACAATACGGAAAACGGACCATAACCTATCTGACCCTACCCATCCTTCCACGCTTTTACAGTCAAAATTGGTTCCCCTCTGTGTCCCGCCCCATCCCTACTGAATTGTTTCATAAATTGTTGAACTGGTTCTTGTCATGACGAAGAATGAAATATTTGCCACTGTACGTTAAGCAAACAACAAACAAACAAACAAACAGCTAATGGCAGGATAAGAATTTTTCAGATGATATCCGAGATTTTTAAGAAACAACACGTACATGTATAAAACCATTTATATTCAAACATCAATATTAAAAAATGTTTTAGATATATTCATGAAGTTCCTTACCATAGACCTCTACTTCACATAGCTCATTGTAGATAAATTCTGAATAATAGGATGGATACTGTATTCCATCTATCCGTTCATTGTAGAATATCACATATCTTCCATGGTTGATACACGGTATATCCATAGTATGATCTGGCAGATTAGTGGCATTCTGGATTTCATGAAAACATAAAACTCCGTCTTCCTTGTTGGTCGTGTTTGATACATATAAAAAGAATCCTGCAAACCTTCCCTTATATGTTCCCTCTAAAATTAATGTACAGAAATATCAATAATTTCATAGATTATAAATTTTTGTGTCCCGTCTCATCCCTATTTGAATTCCGATTCATATTTTTTTAAATGAAGAAGCACGAGATAATTGTTACTGGACGTTAAACAAACAACAAACAAAAAATGTGTTACAGCAGAACAAAGAGTTGATTTTTTTTCATGTTACCCGGCAACAATGATCTTGCAATTAGATAAAGTGATCATTCTTACGGGTTTTTGAAAATGCTCATCTTACTGAGAGCTTTTATATAGTTAATAGTATGTAATTCGATCTTATGATAATTAAGGATCTCCTGTTTAGCACGTGAAGTCGCTCTGTAAGTTGGGTTGTCAAAGAGTTTTATCCGACAATTTCTGAGACACATAAAATACAACTGTATACATAAAATACATAAAATACAACTGAACACATAAAATAAAACTGTACACATAAAATACAACTGTAACAATGTAATTATTCTTACTTAAAAAAGAATGTCATTCGGGGCTTTGTCACCTTTTACCAATAAACGAGTCAAGCAATAAGATTATACAAAGAAATAGACAAAGCATTTTATTCCACTATATAAATTTAAATCTAGTAATGAAATTTGATTGGTCTAGAGCAGCCCACGTGACATGTAACAAATCATCGTTTCACCCTCTCGGGAACATCGTGTCACCCTCTCAATTGTTTAACTCAAATGTTACAAATCAACAGCCGAAGTAAAAGAAAATGTGAAACATTTCCATTTGTTATTCACGTTATTTCATTATTTATTTTTCATAAAATTTGTTCTTGTTGAAATATATTTTTTCCTTTCAGAAACTACACTAGGGATAGTGGAATAAATCATTAATTTCCCTTGCATTAGTGAAATCTGAGATTTTTTCAACCTCGAAAAGCCCTCGGGAATCATGACTTTACTCGGGTGAACAAATCTTCATATTTCACTAATGCATGGGAAATAAATGTACATGTGTATTTCGGTGAAATAAAATATTTTTTCCTTGTATGAACAATATAATTTAACATATCTATTTGTGTTAATTAATGATAATTTTCGGTTTTCAAACGTCATTGACATTAAAACGTGTACATAAAATGGCGATATATGTACGGTTAATCATTAATAGTTTAATTTTTGTTAAATGAAGGATAAAATTTGTGATAAATAATGCTTATCCATCAAATGATAAAAACAATTAAAAAAATTAAAAAAAAGAGACAGTCTCACGTAAAGGAATGATATCTCTCGCACGTACGAATTTGATGGGGATAATAATATAAAAAAGCAAATATATATATATATATATATATATATATATATATATACGCTTACAACAATTTTTTTCTAAAAAAAAAATCCTCTTTCTCAGCTTTTAAAGTTCATTAATTACTGTAAAGTAAAATCAAATTTTAAGACTATATCAAATAGTATTTACCCCAGTAGTAAGGCGATTCATATCTATAGTAAATAATTATACGACGTATGCTCAGTATATCCCCCAGGTCTACTCTCCAGGTTCCATTTTTACTTTCGCTTGAACTAGCACATGTACCAGAGTTTGCAGTCTGGCTTCTGTACCCGTCGACTGCAACTCCTGCAAACCATTTATAAGTGTAAAGGTTCGTGTCTTGCCATGCACTTTTCCAGAAAGCCAGATTTTCTGGAAGAGAAAATATCATCACTTGCTGAAAAGTCTAAAAATCGGTTTTCTGCAAAGAAATCAACATGTCATCCAATGAATAAAAAACAAGAGACTGTCGAATGACAGCAAACCGGATTTTCCTGCATGGGAATGATGTTTGCAAATCTGGATTCCCAAACAGGATGAAGTAAAGAAATATAAATGAATTTTTGTAGGGTTTTGTAGGGTTCAGAAATGGAAAGGCAAAAATCAATCTTGACCTCCTATTTATAGTGACAAATATTGGAATTTTTTAGATGGAACTGCTGAATATCTCATTTTCTGCTGTATGAAGGGCCACGAATATGCCACAAGAAAAGTAATAACTTGACAACAACAAATGACCTTTGCATGGAAACGACCACTTGAACTGCCTTTTTTCAATTTTTTAGAACCATAACTCCTGAACGGTGAAAGTGAAAATCGTCAATATCGGAACGGTGAAAGTGGAAATCGTCAATATCGAACTTGACCTCCATTTTGTCATCAGTAACAACATATTAAAATTTGAAAAGCTTTGGTTGAACAGTTCATAAGTTATCACACGGACACCACTGGGAAAGCCATTTTTCAATCTTTCAAGAACCATAACTCCTGAACGGTGAAAGTGAAAATCGTCAATATCGAACTTGACCTCCATTTTGTCATCAGTAACAACAGATTAAAATTTGAAAAGCTTTGGTTGAACAGTTCATAAGTTATCACACGGACACCACTGGAAAAGCCATTTTTCAATCTTTCAAGAACCATAACTCTTGAACGGTGAAAGTGAAAATCGTCAATATCGAACTTGACCTCCACTTTGTCATCAGTAACAACATATTAAAATTTGAAAAGCTTTGGTTGAACAGTTCATAAGTTATTGCACGGACACGGTTTGGCAGCCGCCCGCCCGCCCGCCCGGCCGCCCGCCGTACATCACCTAATTTATAACCGATATTTTCCTATGAAAATCCGGTTAAAAACCTGTAAATAAATAACTTAATAAAATAATTATTGCGACTATAGGGAAAAAAATTCTATTATAACAGAATCTTTGCCACTTAATGAAAGCCAAAGATGAAGAGCTCTGTGACATCGCAAGGGTGTCGCATTGTAGTGGTTAGCATATCGGACTACGATGCCGAAGGGTCCTGGTTCGATTCCAGTTCAGTTCCAGGATGAAAATTCATAGATTAAATTAATATGTGACTCCCTATCGACACCGTTTGCGAGGATGGTTTCGACTAAAGATGCTAGTCAGTCTGATAAGGACAAAAATGGCTGTACCGTGTTAAGGAAGAGCAACACCCTTAGCACGTTAAAGTCTCCTCTGTAGATGTCAAAAAGTAGGCTTCACAGCCGCTACAGGCGCCGCACTCGCACCCTCCAATTTTTAGCAGTCTCTTTTTTATGACTTACCGATAAACGTTTACCGATACATGAAAAAAACATGCTTTGGAGAAATTCTTACCACAGCAAGAACTTTTGTCTACAATTTATATACAAAGTACAAACGTTTTGAAATGGAATATTGTGTTCATTTGGAATTAACGGTCACTTTTGCTGAATTCTATACACTGTTTATGGACTATTTAGTGGTTATCTTGTGCGTTGGACTGTTTTTTACTGTTAAACGAAAACCTCAGATTTAATCAATCGCTTCCGGTGTTAAAAACCTTTCGGATTTTGTCACATTGATGCTTAAACCAAATTCTTAAATTTGCATGTTATCTAATGGGATTTTGTCGTCATGTTGTTGACAGGTGACACTTGTTTATAAGATACAATGTATCACTAAAAACATGATGTTGTCACCGCATTAAGGATGATCGCTGGTCTAATAGGAAATAAATAGGATTTGAAATAGGTGTTTTAGTTTGAGAGAACATATGAATAGTAAACAAATAAGCAAAAAAAATAATATAGGTTCATGTGCTCATTTTAGAGCTATAAGGCCTTGAAAATTTGCAGGAAATGGGTGTTCTCTGGATTTTTCATTGTCTTTGCATTGACAACTTCAGTCTCTCAAAAATGTATGAAAAAATAAAAATTATTTCATAAAACTTTGTCAAATACCATTTTAAGGTATATATGATTGAATTATAAAAGAAAAAGTGAGGGTTCATGGGCAAAAAAGTTCATGTTTAAGAAATGGATAAAACCCGAGGCTTCCAAAAATCTGACAAAAAGACCAAAACATGACCAGAGAGCATCCTTAAGAAAATAATTCAATAACATGTAAAGTCAAGAAATACCAAAGGGATATTCGAAGGAGAGAAAAATCGTAACAACTGACAAACTCCGGAGAACAACGAAGATAAGACCAAAACAATACATGCACTTCAATTAAAAACTAAAAACATATGAAAAAACATGGACCCCATCAAAAGAAAGGGGGTAGATTCAGGTGCTCCGGAAGAGTAAGCAGTCTCTGCTTCCTGCAGGACACCAACCATGCTACCCATGTCAAATCCGGTATGAGGAAGGGATAATATCAATGGAACAGGTCCATTTTCATTTGGGAAACGGTTTTTTCATACCTGTCAACTAAGTCATGATGACGCCCATAAAACTTTAATAAGGATGACTTCAGCTTTGGAGCAAAGTACCCCTGTCTGAGCAGCTTTTCTGTCAAATGACTCAATTAATTGATCATTAATGTCAACAAGTTAAAAGGATAGTTACATTTGCTTCAAAAATAGTAAATAAATAACAGCGATCAGGATTATTTTAACTTTTCAGGTTTTTCCAAACGCTAATAAATATACTTGGCCAAATCACTGAGAAGACATGTATTGATAGCTAAGAGAAACCAAAAGACTTAGACTCTCCGTTTTCCACAAATTCCTGGCAAACATATAGTGGCTAATGAAGGCAACTATATATGAATCACTTTAACTGAAATTTCAAGTTTCTAGGGAAATAAGTACACACACGAAGGAAGTTAAAAACGATTTACCGAGCCGTCTCGTGTTAAAAAAGTAAGGCACGGGCATACTGATTTCTTCGGTGTTGGGCGTGTAAAGTTCCGAACATACAAGGCTAAGCAGTCCTGTTATTACTCAATCTTGTGAGGCAAAACGCTGTATCTTTAAGAAATTGTGCTGACACAACAGAATTGACCAACTGTATATTATTGGAATCAAACCAGAAAATATATCTTCCTTCCGCGATATTAACCTCGACAACTCGTCCTCTTAAGGCGGTTAAGTCGGCTTTAGAGTTGGTATATAATATTCATACACGATGGCAGTAATAAGCCTCAGCTTTTTTCATGGAAATTTTGTATTCATCTTTGCCGAAAGAGACTAAATTTGGGAAGGCTACCCATTAAACATTTTTTAAGGATTTATGACCACTAACATGTACTTAATTAAAGTACACACGAGTACTATAAAGTTAAGGTTAATCAGGAAAAAACATTTTTCCAACATTAAACGTAGTATACGTAGTTTCCGGGTTATTAAGAGTGTCTTGACCTTTGTGATCACTTACATGTACAATTAATTATCAGGGAAAGTGATTTTACGGAAACATATTAATTACATTGTGCTAAGTTAAATAAAACATTGAATATGTTGAAGTGTTCATACTACAGTAGTTGGACCTATGTGTAATTTATTATGCCCGCACTTTGAATGAAGTTCGGGGATATTTGTAATCGGTCTGTCTGTCCGTCCGTTAGATAACCTTGTCTCAAGAACTCGTTCATTTTCACTTCATGCATTTAATTTCTATACAGTATTGCCATAAACTGTGTGCAGATGCGCAATAAGGTCTTAGAATTTTGATTTTCAAAAATTGGGGTTCATGAATTTCGAAAATTGGTAATTTAAACTTGTGACCTAAACTCCTCATACATTTTTCGTTTTTATGCTTTCAATTTCTATACAGTATTGTCACATATTGTATGTAGATGTGCAATAAGGTTTTAGAATTTTGCTTTTTCAAAAATTTGGGGCCCATAGGGGTCGAATTTTGAAAATTGGAAATTCAAGCTTTTGGCCAACTCCTCTTCCATTTTTCATTTGGATTTAGCAAATATATTTGTATGTAATATTGTACATGATCCTTATAAGCGGTAGAAAAGGTTTTGAATTTTGAAAATCGATTAAGGGTTCCAATTTTGGGACCGAATATGGTGAAATTGATAATTTTGCCTTGTCTCTGGAAACACTCATTTCATTTTTCATGCTTCAGTGGTTTCATTTAATTGTTTATAATATTGTTCTTCATTAGCTATGTTTAGATGTTCAATTATAATGTTTTCAATTTTGAAATTTGATTCAGGGTTCCAATTTTCAGACTGATATTGTTTTTTGACTTATGCAGTACGGGGTGGACGTCGTTTATGACGGCACCAATTTCTAGTTATTCATTACACACATATATAAATATAAATATCTATTCCATACATGAAAATATGTAAACCCATATCACTTGTCCAATCGTTCTATTCGGACTTGAATCCTGTATGTTGGGAACAACTATTTGGTTTTCTTTTTTTTGGGGGGGGGGGGGGATAGGTAGAACGACAATGACATAATTCATATAATGTAAAATGAAGACCATGCAAAACGTGTGTTACAAATAAAAAAAAACATTCAAAAATAAGCTTCCTCCCCCTCCCCTCCCCCCCACGGCCTTCCGTAAAAAAGAAAATGTACATGTTCTGCGAATAACATTTCACTTCCTTGTTCAATCCCATTACTCTTAAAAATCAAATGGATCTTCCGTGACGCCATTTTCTGCAGTTTGATATGAACATTTTAGATAATATTTTGACCGAAATGGCGTTAAGTATGAACTATATTATTTTCATTTTAAGAGTAAATGTATCATAAATAGTATGTACCACGAGCCACAATGGTACATTCAATTAACATCCTTTTATTAGGATCTCGTAGATAGATCCGGGTTTACCTGACTGAAAACACGCTGTTTGGATTGTTATCTTACAATAATCTTTTAAATATACAACAACTTATGTTGAAAAAATGGATTCCTAAATTTTATCATCTTAACCTAAAATAAATAATATCTCCCGACAATATGAGGCTACAGTGTCCAATTGCATCAAACTAAGAGATCATTTAAACTTGACTTAACATAAAATGTTGTAAAATGTTTTTATGAATTTCACTGAACAAATGTTGAAAGTTACATGCATATGTGTACATATACTTCACATTAGTTTCAACGTACTAATTGAAATTTTGCTAATGGGACACGAATAATACATGTTAATATAATATTCAAAAAGAAAACTGTACATTCGGAGAATCCTTTACAATTAAAACAGAGCTTTTTTTAAAATTAGAATGTGACTTAAACGGAAATTCAGTCATGTCAGTTATTAAAGAACACTACATGTAAAAAAGACATTTTAAATTAACTGTCAAAATTAACGTATCAATATTAAAAAAAACATGAAAAACTCACCATATTCCGTGCTAAAATCAACCAGTATTAACAACAACACACTGAAGTAAATACATGACATTTTCGTCCGTTAAATGTATGCATTAAAATATTTGGGGGAAATCGTCACCTTTTAGTATTTGTCAACCAGGAAAAGAAAGTAATTAACCATGGGATTAGTAATAAAAGGGTAAAGATTTTAACTTTTTACATGACTTTCAAATCGCGGAAACTGTCACGGTGAATTGAGGATGCAAACGTACCGTAAACAGATAAATTTAGTTTATTTCTCCAGGCTAAATGTGTAAGTTGTGGAAAACAAACATATATACACACACAGGTAGAGAGAGAGAGAGAATGTATGTACACATTACAAAGAACCAGATACATGTATGATTTTTGTTGTTTTTTGTTCGTGATCGAAAACATGTATAATGCAGCTCTTCGAACAGTACATTCCTTAAGGATTGTTCTCAATTTCTTATAAAGGTTATACGATATAACATAATGTCTAAGGGTCTTCTTTTTGATGCAGAGGAAACCCTTAGCTGAGTTTGGATTCCTGTTTGTTTTACATTTAATTGGATTTTTTGGTGGTTTTGCTTATTAAGTCATCATTATATCTTTAATCGGATTTCCAACATTTTGATCTCGAGCACTGCTGATGAGTTGTCTGTCAACGAAATCGCCATACAGTGCATCAAATTTATTTCGGTATTTTATGATACATTTTATTGAGACAGTTTACGCTTCAGTAAACCGCAGAACAGTTTATGTTTGAGCATAAACGGACAACATATAACCTGTTCCAAAATTTAAAACAATCCTTAACTTTTAAAAATTTCTCATCGAACATTTAGGTAGAATCCTTTGCATAACTTGCTTACCCAAGAAATATTCAAATGTAATTTTTTGATCACGTCACAGTACTTGTCGAACTGTCCGTGACGGACACGGTTGCGTGCACCTGTATTTCATGGGCTGTCTGTCGTCGAAAATGTCCATAAACTAAATATCTTAGCAAATGAAAGATAATGAAACACTTCAGTCTAGACATACCGAATTCAATGCGTACGAAAATATTTATTTTAATTATTTATTATAATAATAATAAAAAACCTTAAGAGAAAATTTTCCAAGAAAAAACGGAAATGCTGTACCAAAAGCCATATTGCTATGTGTAATAAAGAAACCATAATGGATAAATCCGGATTGCAAAAAGCGGAAATCCGCTGAAAAACGGAATAAAATCATCCCTTTAAATTACAGTTTTGATTAATCTTTGAACCCACTAGTAAAGACATTTGGTCTTAAACATCATTTTTGGTCTTGTTTAATCATGTCTATCTTATTTTTCATAATTTTCAGACAAAATCGAGATAAGAAGGCATATCCAACAATCAAAGAAATCAATAAGAGTTAAGCCTGGATCATATCTATTTGGATACATCTTGCTGAAGTGAATCACATCATAACTGGTTTTAATAATTATGTATTCATCACAAAATGTCATTTTTTTCTCTTTTTCTTGAGTTTGTTTGAAAGTTTTACAAAGCAGAAAATCACCATACTGTACATCTCCAACCCATATTCTGGTTGGGTTTATGATGACCAGTGCTAAAAATCATTGTGACATGTAACACCAAACATTTTATATATAATAGAAATAGAGGGGGATACGATTTTTGTGAAAAATTACTACGTTTCACAACATGAAGATTGTAGGAATTTCCTTTAAATGCCATACCTCATCTTCATGCAAATCTTTAGTATATCGGTAAACATTCTGCAAAGTTTCAAAGATCTGTGTTAAAATTTGTAGCATTAATGACAGACAATTGATACCTTCAATACATAGATGTTGCAATTTATATCTAAGTTCCACTTAATGGAAAATCTGATAAAAGAATATTCAAATGACACCAATCTCCTTCATGCACATCTTCAAAATGTTCATAAACATTCTTCAAAGTTTAAAAGATCTGCATTGAAAGCTGTTGGAGGTCTTGATTACAAAACATTGGTATCCTCTAAACATATATGTGGAAAAAAATGATTAGGTTCCACAGCACGGAAAATCTGGAAAAGTCTACAAATGACACGTACCATACTCCTCCATGAACATCTTCATTTTGTCCATAAATATTCGGTAAAGTTTCAAGGATCTTGGTTAAAGTCTGTAGGATGAGTTGCTTATACAAAATAGGCACCATCTGTATACAGTTGTTTCAAGAAAAAGTTTCACAAACTGGTAAATCTGGATAAAAATCCTTCAAATGACATAATTCACCTTCATGCACATCTTCAATATTTCCAAAAACATTATGCAAAGTTTCAGTGATTTTGGTTAAAAGCTGTAAAACGACTTGATTACACCAAATAGGAACCCTATTTTCCTACACCGCCCTAAAACTGCCAGCCCGCCCGACCGTCCGCGATTCACCATACCTATACGCTGTCTATTGAGAGTGAGTTTTAATAAAACAAATGTATCATGAGTATTTTGTTACGGCATGCATCTGAATAGCAAAACTACTGGTCATATTCACAGTGACAGCAAAAAAAGTATTCAAAAATTATGTCAAACCCATTGTTCGATGTACATCTTACATATATATTATATCACTGATATTTGGTGTTAAAAATTCTAATATGACTTCACCGTAATCGGCATTTAACGAGCAACAGTCTATTTCTGTTCTTTCGTTGTGGCTGTTCTCTTTATCTCCCAAGTAAAAGCACATTACTCGTGGGTAATTTCCGGTTCTTCTGCATTCGGAATATTTTCGCTGTGGCAAAATGTTTGGGACAAGCGTGTCCTCAATGAAAATTGCAGCTAAAATTAGTAAACACATATTTTATTCAAAAACATCAAGCACACATCACAATACAATACAATATTAAAGATAGATGGGATTCGGAAACAAGCAACTGGATGCTTATATAAATCCGTCTCCCAGCTAAAGTTGATCATGCAGGGGAGATTAACAACATCTCAATGTTCCAAAATGCAAATATAATTGTTGGCAACTTCGCTGTCAACATGCTAAACAAAAAGGAGCATTCTGAAACTTACCGCCATCCATCATGACCTGGTTCATTCACGAGTTCGAGACAAAATGTGTGATCTACATTTTCGCTCTGTTAAAAAGTTTTAAAAAATGGCACACCCATGGTAAAATCTCCCAACAAACCACAGTATGCCATGAATTATTTATAAAAATGTTATAACCCATAGTAAGTATTTTAGTAGTAGGAAATTTGTATTTATCAGAAACTCTGTTCTAAAGATAAGATTTTAGGTATATATGAATCTTTAATTTCACCTAATGATCATATCAACATATTACCCAAAGATTTTTTTACGAACATCAACAATAACGTCATTTTCGTCCAATCACAAAACATTTATTTGACAATGCCCAGAATCAATGTGATCCCCAATTTTATGCGACATTGAAGCACTGCATTTAACATCAAATAGATAAGATATTAAAGTTTTGGAAAGCACATCACTATTTCCCACTTTTGTAAATTATGAGAATGTCGCATTACCACACCAATGGAGATCTATTGATTTTGGGTTTTTACCGATGTGCCTTTGTTCGACATCAAAATTATTTCCGTTTTCAAAATAGGAAATACTTACTCTTGTGGAGCAGCTTAGTTCAAATCTCCGTTTTATACGAGTTTGTGATGTTTTTTTTTTTTAGTTCATTGTGTTGTATTTCATGTTGTTCGTGACTGTTATACCCAAACAGAGATTGTGTGGAGAAGGTTCAACTTCTAATGCAAAAAAATAATAATACATGGCATTTTGGTTCATATTTAAAGAAAAGTTAATTTTTTTTTTAACTTTTGTCATTTCCTGAAGAAAGTAAAAAAAGAAGCGGAAGATATGATCAGAAACCACGTTCCTGTGTTGCAAAAGAGAGTATTCAATTTAAAAAATAAATTATTGTAATAATCTTTGAAAGCAGAAGATTGCCTTTAAATTTTCACCAATTAATAATGACAAGAATGGAAATGAAACTCGTACTTTTCCTGTTGTAAATTATATTGTTACGTTATTGACAAACACGCTTGCTTTTTATTACAAATTATAAACAACAACAATTAAGGTGCAACCTTTGCATGTTGAATATTGACCTCTATCCCGCTAATCCTGACAATTTTTAACATTTAATAAAAAATATGACAATGTATAAAAGATTAAATAACTTATCACAATATCTGTTCACAAATCTGTAAATGTATTACCTGACTTTCAAAAGTTAAAACTCTCGTAATAAAATTATTCATGTTGAAATTGTAGTTAAATCGTATTACTGACGAAAATAATGACTCAACTCATACATGTACCATTGTAGGTTATAACAGTGTAATAACCGCGCTATGTTTTTTCAATAGGCGCCCTCCTCCTTTTCTCAATTTATTTATATTTTCTGATACAAATTTGACCTTTATGGAAATATGATTTTTTTAGATTAGTATAAGCACGTAAATTTGCAATATACTAAATAACGCATTCCCATTGATATTGTTGGTGAAAAATGAGGCTGAAAAAATATGTGTTTTTTTCGTCCAAAATCCGAAAAAATTTCATCATGATTTATTGACTGCTATAAAAATACTCGTAGCAGGAAATCGATTTTAAAACACATCATCTATATATTGATTACATTCATTATTTAATGCATATCATTAATATCCAATCAAAAGACGTTCTACTGTTTTATCCGAGCACTACTTCGGGTGAACAAAATAGAGGGCGTATTTATCGAAACCGGATACGCTGGTGATACCTATAACTATTATCTAGAACTTGTAGAAGGATTTCAGTTTCCGGATTGTCAATTTGTCATTCCGAAGTAGCAACAAAAATTAGCATGTACCTATCTTGTTCTCCATATAGGTATAATTTATCACGGGAATAATGTATGGAACTATATAATTACGCGGAAATTGCTTGTTCGTTACTTGATTCGATATAGCAACTAATATGTTTAGATGTATTATTATTTCTTTTCCTGTTATTGTGAGTAATATGTTGATCGACCTTGATCGTCCAGTATGGAGCAAAGGAAATGGGGTTGCTTAAGTCGTTCCTAGGGAAATACATCACACTTGCATGAACTGTCCGGTGACAGAGTCAACCCCGATACACACCAAAGAGACCCCCAAACTCTCCTATATAATCTGGAATACAAACGCGGGAAAAGGAGAGATAAACCAATCACGTAATTGGATTTACGCTAATAGGTCCAAGACTATAGACTCCAATTGCAGATACACCCTATTTACTGGTCATTGTGACATCCGAATTTGTTCTTCAACGTTTTTTGTTCATGTTTCAAGTATGTTAATCACTGTTTATGTATAATACCCCAAATTGATTTTTTTTACCTTTAAGTATATGTATGTGTTACTTAATAAGAAAGCGTAAAGGCGTACTGAACGTCGAGTGTACTGGGTTCTAATGTATGTTTTATACACCAGAGTATCAGGATAGATTAGGTCTTGTTTGCTTAACGTCCTGTGGCAAACTTTCGTTCTTCAGACGAGAACCAGTTCCACAATTTATTAAAAACAATTCAAATTGGGATGGGATGGGACTCTAAAGGTTAAATTTTTACTTCCAATGTAAAAGGGTGGATAGTTGAATAGGGTCAGATAATCAAGCCTTTAACGGGATTAGCCTTATCTTTTTCGAAAATAACAGAAGGATCTTTAGCATGTAGGGAGCGAGACATTCTCCAAACACGTTGCCCACTATGGTCCAGTTGTCATAATAGATAAGGGGAGGTTTTGATACCGGTAAAATCGGTTTAACATTTCATTGTTCAGTGACTGTACCAATTCAGACTATCGTGACTCTGTCTTTGTGTTTTATACTCTTTATTTGCTATTGTTTTCCCGGGGTTGTGTCTGATGGGTGGCCTTGATTGATTGGTATGCCATTGTTTACCGTTCCTGTACTCCATTTTGTTGTTTTCTCAACACATTTTGTTTTCTTAATCTATGAGCTGTATAACGTAATACTAAGACAATAAAAGATATCTTTATTAACATAATTAATGAAACAGATAAATATCACAATCGACTATCTTTATTAACAATATAATATAATTGTTGCTTTCTCCATTTCAGTCAGATCTACATAGTAAAATGCGAAGCAGTATTGTACACCCAAATATATGTACTTTTCATAACAAGCTAGAAACACTATATTTACAATGGAAAGCTGTATAATGAGTGAATGGAAAACGGATTTACCCTCTTCTCTAGAAGATCTAAGTCTCATTAATTCTTAATTATCACTCTCGTGCAGGTAAAAAATGTACCAATTGAAAGTGTTGGCATGTTGCAAAATGCAATTTGGAGTTATAATGCTATACATTTACATGAACATCTTGACTAATATATTTCCGAAGACCTATATGTTGTTTCTTTTGAACTTGTTATTAAAGATTTTGTTCGGAAGTCGGAAACTACCCTTTTTGGCAAGGTGATCTATAAAAGGGTAATATATACTGTTATGGGACATTTAGAAATAAATAACACATATGAGTTATAACAGAACAAATTAAGGTATCATGACCATAAATGATCACGCGATTCTTTTATATGTCCCGGATGTTCCATACAAATTAATGACAATGACCTCAGTAATTATCGGCAAACTTCGGAAACGCAATATTACTATTTCACAGACAACGAAGTGTGTTTCAACCTGGGAACTATACATCGACATGATTCTTGCTTTAAACGTTTGGTTCACGCCATTTTAGCTCAAAATGAATTAAAATTTACGGTCGTGATCTATTATGGTCCGGATACCTTGACAACAAAATCAAAACGATAGTAAAACATGCAAATATGAGTAAAACTGACTAAGCTACTGGGATCACAAGAGAAACTTTTTCAATGCCAGGTATACGAGAAATTTTTTTAAATTCCTTTTGATTTTTTTTTTATCTATTAAGGATGCTAGATCTATCCGTGTTGCTAGTCACGTACGTATTTTTTTTAAATTTATTTTACACTATACTTGTTAATTTGGATGTCGAGTTTCAAAAATGTCACTGATCTAATCCTATTCCTTAACACGTAGAATTTTGAGATAAAGCAGATGAGGACCTTTTCTATTTCCATTCATTCTTGGTAAATAATTATAGGAATTTATTATTTTATCTACCATAGAGAGCTTATCCTTAGGCTCACTCAAATTAAATATTATTGTTTGTTTTAATATAGATACAGGGATAAATTTAACTCGAATGATGATATGTGTTCGAAATTATAGTACCCGCTTATCCGAACCCTCACTTAGTTCGGGAAATTTCACAAAACAATGATTTCATCCTCTATTGACAATGCCATTTAAAAGGAGTTGGCAAAATCGTTCTCTAAAGAAAAAGCCAGAAAGAATATAACAAACTTAGACAAAATGAACAAAATACATCTAATTAAAAAAAAACAAAACAAAACAAACATTGCATTGATAATTATGGGAAATACGCCATTACAAAATAATTCTGTTTTGACTGAATCGTTTCTTTACTACAATTCAAAACGGTGGTAATATAAGCAATAAACACAATATACATTTATATTGTTATATAATGTGCATGATATAACTACTGCAAATTCGGAAATTATTGCGATTTTTATATTATTGCGATAGATGCGATAGGGTTGTAATCGCAATAATTTAAATTCGCATTTTCGAATTTTTTATATGAATGAAGCGTGATTTTTCTCAATATGGCAAAAATTAAAATCGCATTTTTGTCTCATATGACAATATCGCAATAAAAAATGCACGCAATAATTTCTGAATTTACAGTAAATAGTTCTGCTCCAAGTTATACAAGTGAATGTTGTATTTTATTCATTCATAGCAATAGAATAAAGCCACTAAGTTATTTATTTCTGTAAGCTATTCCCTACATACATGTATTTGGAATTTACAGTAAAGCGCTAGATATTAGAGTACTAGTTATTCCAGTGTATTATATTCTTAGAGTTCAGTCTGATGTACCTCACATTGTACGCATTAACGAAATGTACAGTGTTGTTTTTTGTAGTTTGATCAAGCGTTTTCATAATGAGCTTTACCGACGACCTGTGATGATCTTTTCCAATGCCATAAAAGGAGCTTCAAATGATATAGATATCACAAAAGCTACCATAAATGTAAAACAGGTATGTCCCAAAAACAGGTAAACCTGAAAAATAAAAATTACCAAATTATTAATGTAAATCAGGCCATCGTCCTAGAAGGAACACATCTTTCATATACTCTCTCAAAAAAGAAACGCAACATCAGATTATCTTTTTGAAATATTATTTTTCCGGACAAATAACCAATAAATATCAAAATATATGTACACATGATCATAATTACACCTTCATAAAAAGTTTCCAGGTACAATCATTTAAATTCATCCACCCGTAAACGACTTTGGTCGCAATCTGGGACACCCTACGATTTACGCATTGCCAAAAACTGCGTCGACTTTCACGTGCAAATCATGGGTTATTTTTTAGCTCAGTCAGTCGGTATAAAAACCCGGTATTTCTTTTCATGAATGCATTCGTAAAATAAAATTCTGATGAGGTGACGCTATGCCAAGGTTAGACGCTGCTACCCGGAATATCGCTATCGGACGACTAGAGGCCGGAGAATCACAGAATGCTGTTGCTGTAACGTACAATGTTCATCGTAGCACAATTTCACGCCTTTGGGGACGCTACCTGCAGCTTGGTACTACGACAGATCGGCCACGTTCAGGGCGCCCGCGTGTTACAACCAGGGCGCAAGATCGTTACATCAGACTTTTCCATCTGCGGAATAGGACTATTGCTGCAACAGAAACAGCTGTAAACGTCCCTGGGTTGCGCCGTATATCAGCACAGACAGTACGCAATCGGTTACGTTCTCATGGATTGAGGGCAAGAAGACCTTACTTTGGAGCAACACTGAGACGCCAACACCGCCGAGCGAGGGTTAGATGGTGTACTACAGTTCGTGCATGGAATTTACAGAACTGGAGAAGAGTATGGTTCAGCGATGAGTCACGTTTTCAACTGGAAAAGCGAGATGGTCGCATACGTGTGTATAGGCGCCGAAACGAACGTTTTGCGCAAAACTGTGTTGTGGAGAGAGACAATTTTGGCGGAGGCAGTGTTATGATGTGGGCCGCTATTTCTTATGCCAGAAACACACAGCTGATACATATCCAAGGCAATCTGAACGCTGTTAGGTATAGAGACGAAATTTTACGACCTCATTTATTGCCCGTAATTGACATTCGGAGAGAAATTTTTCAGCACGACAATGCCCGACCACATACAGCACGTGTAACAGTAGACTTTTTAGAACAACAGAATGTCAATGTGATCCGTTGGCCGTCACGATCACCCGATCTTAATCCAATTGAACATTTGTGGGATGAAGTGGATCGGCGCGTGCGCCAACGACAACCACCACCGCAAAATCTGCAACAATTACAGCAGGCACTTCAGTTTGAGTGGCAAAGGATACCGCGTGTTCGAACTCAGCGTTTAATTCAATCTATGCCAAGAAGAGTCGGGGCTGTGTTACAAGCAAATGGTGGACATACCAGATATTGACAATTTATGAGTGATTTATTGACAATATGTGACAAACTGTGATATTCCAAGGTAAAAGAACTCATGAACAAGAAGTGTGCCAATTTTTGCATTCCTGTGTAAATTATTTATATCATAAATTATGAAAATAATATATGAAGTAAATTTCCTATTTTCTGTATGTTGCGTTTCTTTTTTGAGAGAGTATATTAGAAATACCTTTTGTTGCCTCACCCTTATATATGAAAAAAAAATATCGATATTATTCTTTTATTGTGAATTTTTATGACTATGACAGGTATTAAATGGACGATCTCCCAGTGAGATATTCCATTAAAACATTTACGTGTAGGTTAAATAGAGAATAATACATGACAAAATCCTCATCACACGATCAATATCAGCACGGAGGCCTTTATGCCCGAGGGATGATATTGGTCGAGGGTTATAAGGCATGTGATACGGATTTTGTCATGTTTTCTATGCTTTATTATATATATGAACGGGAGAGTATAGTTACGTGACCAATATCATTTTAAGGGGTATGACAAAGGGTTGGTGATATCGATATCACCACGGTAGAAAATACAGCTAACAATGTTCTTTCAGTATCGTACATGCAATTTTCCTTTATTTAGTGCTAAGCATATAATAAATCGAAATACAAGTACTGTACTAGATCTGATATAAAATAAATATCATCGATTCGTTGATCACATAGAACTAGATATAAAGATTAACGGAAGATTCTGCACGAGGTTTTTATCATATGTTTTACGTTTAATGCGTGTGTTTTTTTCTGTACATAATATATATTTTGCACAGTTTTATCGACTTTAAGGTTATAATTTGTTTGTGCATGCAAAATTCCCACGTCATAGGACATTGTAGGAACGTAGGACGATTCAGTAGCTGTACTACTTTCTTATATATGCATTAGTCAGAGTAAAATTACAATATATCAATTTGATAACTTAAAGATTTAACGAAAAGTACTTACAATATCATAGTCGTTTATATAAATCAAAGATCTTTTCGAATATACATGTATCATCATCATCATTGGATGGACAAGATACGCTGCATAAGACAACCGGGAAAGGGGAACTAATCCACTCCAAGATAACATACTGTTAACAACACCTGAAGGTAGATATCCAGGAAATTAAATTTTATTTTTATGAATATAATGAACAAAAGGTAACACTGAAGCACTCCTTTAATTCTTTCTATTATATTGTACTTATCTTTCAAATTTCATATACATTTTGTGTTTACAATTCTCCTTTAACATGGTTAATTAATGATTTCTACAGTTAAACACAACATAAAAAGCAAAAATGAAAAATGAACTTAAATTTCAATTTAAATCGAGCTTGTACGTTACTTCAGTAGCGAATTCAGTTGATCAAAGGCATAAAAAGAGTATTTTGATTATTTACTTCAATGAAAATTTCATGTAAATTTAACGTGAATTTTTCATGTAAATTTAACGTGAATTTTTCACGCGATTTTAATGTGAAATTTACATGAAAATAATCACGTGATTTTATCGTATAAGCTCAATTAATGTCACTTTAATTTTCACTCGAGTTTCAATAGGCATTATCGTGAATATCACATAAGGACTTTTGTCTGTGTAACAACAAAAAGGAAAAATACAAACATTTAACAATATATAATTTTTAAATTTCACCTCCATAAAAAATATGAATTTACCCTACAATTTCGAAGTTTTTTCTTTGGAAATGCTGTAAAAGAAAATTGAAATACATATTATTTATATTCCACATACCCCCATTTCCATTATGACAAGCAAATATAACCCAAGCAACACATGAGGCCCACAATGGTCTTCCTAATGCTTCATATGCTGATCGAAAATCAACGGACCATGGTGTGCCGTCTTTTTTATTTTCCG